>CAXKVI010000002.1:10954131-11419131 GCA_964058755.1 Campiglossa producta | reverse complement strand
TCGAAGAACAATAAAAATACCAAAACCATTATATGATTGCATAATCGTATGTATTAACAATAGTATATAAGATTATACGCAGCGCAGTTATTTTATGACTATTTTTTCTAGGCTAGTTTTCTTTACAAACGAATCAAATTAAATCGAAGAAAGTAAAGTAAATGAAAATAAAATAAAATAAAACAAAATTAAATTAAATTAATTAAATGATATGAAACTGAATCAAATAAAAATAAATTAAATAAAATAGAATAAAGTAAAATAAAAAAATGAATAATATAATAAGAAATAATTATTTCTTAAGTTAAAATAAAGTTAAAAAAATTAAATTAAACTTAATTAAAACAAATAAAATATAATGAAATGAAAAAAATGAGATTATGAAAAAATTAAAATAAAGAAAAAAGTTTTAAACTAAAAAATAATTAACGTAAAAAGAAATAAAAATAAAAATATTAAAAAAAGTTCAAAAAAATAAAAAAAAAAATAAAAAATAGAGTAAAATATAAAATAAAATGAAAAAAATACAAATTAAATAAAATAAATAACATTTGGATCTATGATAAATTTATTTGAAAAAAACACATGAATTTTGATTTAGTTACAGACTACTTAAACACTTCCAATTTTTACTGGTGGTTGCATACAAATTTTAAATATAGGGATGTATCAGGCGCAATTAATGGAAAATCACTTTGTATGGATTATAACCACAAGGCATATGTATGTAAAAACTCACTCACACATCAACAAAGCTATCTCACATACATATGTATCTCCCACGTCCGTGCTTTCCAGCTCAATAATGTTCACCACTCATTTCAAGCTGCTGGACAAACCGACAATTTGGCATAGTGATATATTGAAAAATAATTATTGACCATTGCATGGTTGTCAGTTGGCTTCCGTGTTATAAAATATTTAACAAGGATTATTGTCGAGTAAGCATATTAGGGGTGTTAAAAAATATTTAGCAAACATTTTATTTTTTTTCAGGAGTTTCTATAAATGCTAAGGGATTTTTTTGAAGTACCTAAATAACGTACTTTTATGAATATCATCTAATTTTCAGATTTTAGGAATGCAGTATTTTAGGAAATATGAGCAAATTATTACTGCTTGTATGAAGTTGAAATTTTTTTGGATAGGCCAAAACTGCTGTTCTACAGCGTGCTACATCTTCTAAATATAATTAGGTGAAAGTTTGGTTTATATTATATCGGTCTCTGAAAAAGTTATTTGCCCATATTTGCCCCCCTTTACGTAAACTTGATTTAATGACAAAAAGTCACTTAAAATTTTTATAATCGTGACCAAATGTTACGTCTACTTGTTAAAAAATTGTCGCGTGTGATTTGCGAGATTCTATAACAAGTTATAAAGTATAACCACACCATTTAATCAATTATCACATTGGGCCACGTTAAAATGTTGAATAAACATTCAAGAAAAACAGTTTCAACCCATCCTAATGTAATCATATCATACTTACAGTTAAAGTTTGTTTCATATATGTATGTACGTACGAGGCTTCGTCCAGGAACCAAATCAAAAAGCGGTAATTTTTTGGCTTTTTGTGTTTCCTTTTTTTATTCTCTCTAAGACCCATACCCAAGTTGGAGCGTTGAGCTGTTTTTTCATTGTGTTGTCTCTTTCTAACTTAACAAAATACTTTCGCATCAAATCCCCTTGGTCTTCTTTTTTGTCTCGCTCTCATTTTTTAAGAAAATATATGGTCAACTTTTTCACATCATTATTTTATTTCAATTGTTTAATAATTATTTTAGTTATCATTAATCATACAATTTTGTACAAATATGTTTACAGAAAAATTACTTAATTATTTATTTTTTTGAAGTTTTAACAAATTTAGTTAATTCATTACTATTTTAATTAACTGATTTGGGAGTGTGATAAGATTGTAAAATCGGTTCTGTTCGAACCGTATAGCTTGAGTATCATCCATTCCACTCCCAAATCAGTTAATTTCTTTCTTACATTTCAGTTCTTTCGCTATGTAAGTTCTCGTACATCCTAAAAACTTGTTCAATTTACCTACCATACAAATTCTCTCTGCAATTACAAATATTTTCCTGCCAATTAAAATATTACAATTATTTATCGCTTAAAATTCGAATGCAAAGCATATATAACTATCCTGCGTGTTTTCTATTATTTCATTAGCGGTATTCACAACTTGGCTAGTTATGTCGATAGTCTGTACGCGGCAATTGTGAATACCGCTATTATTTTTTTATTTTCAAAGTTTTTTTTTTACAATTTATTTGTTTTAAAATATGTACACACTCACACACGTCCACCGCATGAGTTCATGTGTTCTAAAATTGTACATACATACAATAGAAGTACATATATATTCTTGGTTATACATAATTAATATATTTTCTTTAAAAAAAAATTTCGGACATTTTGTTGGGTTTGCTATAGAAAAGCAGTACCACATTTTTTTTTACTTTAAAAGTCTTCATATTTTACTAGATAAGTACATATGTATGTACATACATATAATTATAATTATGTATGTAAGCTTTTGTTACACATACAAATTAAGGTAAGCAAAGTCAGTTCTGCATTTTGCAAACCAAAAATTCTAATTTCAACAAAAATAAAAATTTAAATAGCCTCTGATTTAGCTAAACTTATAATAAAATACTTAAATTCAATTTTATTAAATTTTTATGAGGTTTTTTTTATATATATTCTTTTTTTTTTCATTTTATTTTTTTTTTTTATTTTACTTTTTTTTTCATTTAATTTTTTTTTTTTCATTTTATTTATTTTTTTTTTTTTTCATTTTATTTTTTTTTTTTTTTTTTTTACTTTTTGCATTTTATTGTTTTTTTTTTTTTTTCATTTTATTTTCTTTTTTCATTTTTTTTTTTTTTTTCATTTTATTTTTTTTTTTCATTTTATTAACTTTTTTCATTTTATTAACTTTTTTTCATTTTATTAACTTTTTTTCATTTTATTAACTTTTTTTCATTTTATTAACTTTTTTTCTTCATTTTACTTTTTTTCATTTTATTCAATTTTTTTTTTTCATTTTATTAATTTTTTTTTCATTGTTTTTTTTTATAGTAAAATTTTTATCTAATTTTAATTACTTCTTTTATTTTTTAGTTTTTCTTTTGATTTAAAGTTTTTTTATTTTTTTTTTTCGTTATATTTTTTTTATTTATATTTTTCATTTATATTTTTTTATTTACATTTTTCTCTTTATATTTCTTTTATTTTTTTTTCTTTATATTTTTTTTATTTTTTTTTCTTTATATTTTTTTTCTTTATATGTTTTTTCTTTATATCTTTTTTCTTTATATTTTTTTCTTTTATTTTTTCTTTAGTTTTTTTTATATTTTTTGCTTTATATTTTTTTTATTTATATTTTTTTATTTATATTTTTTATTTAAATTTTTTTCTTTATTTTTTTTTCTTTATATTTTTTTTATATTTTTTGTTTTTTTTTTTTTTTATTTTAAATATTTTTTTTATTCTAAATACTTTAAATATTATTTTCATTTTAAATACTTTAAATATTTTTTTATTTTAAATACTTTGTTTTTATTTAAAAAACTTTAAATATTTTTTTTTTATTTTGAATATTTTTTTTTTATTTTAAATACTTTAAATATTTTTTTATTTTAAATATTTTTTTATTTTAAATATTTTTTATTTTAAATACTTAAAATATATATTTTTTAATATTTTTTTTTATTTTAAATACTTTAAATATTTTTTTTATTTTAAATAGTTTTCTTATTTTAATAATTTTTTATTTTAATTTTAATTTTAATTTTAATTTTATTTTATTCGTTTTTTCGCATTTTATAATATTTAATTTTTTTTTTTATTTTTTTTTGATTTTTTATTTTATTTTATTTGATTTTTCTTCGTGTTTTATTTTATTTTTAAGCACCGCAAACGCAAAATAAATATTTAATCAAAACATCAACCCTAATACAAATTATAAAATAAACAACAATTTTAAACAAAATACTATACTAACATTTTTTTTCTTCAGCATAATTATTGATTTTCTTTTATTTATTGTATTTAAAAAGTGCTATTTGTTTGGGGCGGCTCGATTTTGATTTCTTCTCTTTCGACACATTGCACCTTTACACCACCACACACACACTTCGCGTCTCTTTTTATCATCTACTGATACTCATCATCGCTGCTCAGCAGCATCGTTTTCTCATTATAATTTTGACTAATCGTGGCTACGCGCTGGCCACCTGGCATAAATTTCCTTTGATTACCCAAAGTTTTCGATGCCACACAGCCGGTCATACTAGCGCCACCTGGTGTACCCGTACCGCTCTGACTCTGCATTGTGCCACTGTTGTTTGTGTTGCTGTCATGTTGGGTAGCATTCGACTCGTCTGGATCGTAGGAAGAGACTCGAATGCCACGTGAGTTTTTGCCACCTAAATGGAATTAAATAAAATAGAAAATAGAAAGAACTTGCAAGTGTTTCAAAAGGATAACGGCACAATAAACAACAACTATTAATGAGGACCACCAAAATTTTCAAACACATTTATAAGCCGATATATTTTGGACTCATGCTTCATTAAAACAAAAAGATTAAACAAAATAGGTTAGTTTTTTGGAACTCATCTTATAACTTTAAACGAGCTAAACTTTTATATTTGTATATCCGGACTATCTCGGGAACCGCTTGACCGATTTGGACAAAATTTTGAATATAGATAGTATGATTGATTCTAAGACTATCCATTTGGGGGTTGCCACCTGGGGCGGTTTACAGGGTTACCACCTATCTCAATTTTTTTTTTATTTTTGTAGAAAAATATGCCAATATGGGTATCAAATGAAAGGTATTTTCAGCGACATGCCAACTAAAATATTTTCAAGTAGGGTTGCCACCTAGGGTTGCCACCTTATCGCAGTATATTTGTATATCCGGACGATCTCGGAACCGCTTGACCGATTTGGATGAAATTTGGCATATAAATAGTATGATTGAGACTATCCACTTGCAGGTTTTCCACTTGAGGGATGTA
Source organism: Campiglossa producta (assembly GCA_964058755.1). NCBI lineage: Eukaryota > Metazoa > Arthropoda > Insecta > Diptera > Tephritidae > Campiglossa > Campiglossa producta. The sequence continues at coordinate 11,414,083 of CAXKVI010000002.1, read as the reverse complement.
CAGGGTTGCCACATACGATCTCAATTTTTTTTAATTATGCTGCTAGATACGCCAATGAAAGGGTATCAAATGAAAGGTATTTGCGCCGACATACCAACTAAAATATTTTCAAGTAGGGTTGCCAGCTAGGGTTGCCACCTTACCGCAGTATATTTGTATATCCGGACGATCTCCACATATCTAATTTTTTTTTTAATTATGGAGCTAGATATGCCAATATGGGTATCAAATAAAAGGTATTTTCGCCGGCATACCAACTAAAATATTTTCAAGTAGGGTTGCCGCCCAGGGTTGTCGTTTTACCGTATTGTATATGTATTGTATATTTTTGGAATCATATTTGGTATCATTTTGAGATCATTTAGGGGTCACTTTGGGATAATTTTGGGGCTTTTTTGAGATCATTTTGGATTCAATTTTGGATAAATTTTGGGACGATTTTAGGGTAATTTTCGGATCATTTTGGGTGTAATTTTCGGATCATTTTTGGATCATTTTGGGATAATTTTTGGGTAATTTTGGAAACATTTAAGGTTCTTTTTGGGATCATTTTCGGATCATTTTGGGATAACTTTAGGATCATTTTGGGATAATTTTCGGATCATGTTGGGTACATTTAAGGGTGTTTTTGGGGTCATTCGGGAATCATTGTTGGATCATTTTGGGATCACTTAAGGTAATTTTGGTGTCATTTTGGGATCATTTTCGGGTCGTTTCGGGTTCAATTTCAGATCATTTTGGAAACATTTAAGGGTCTTTTTGGGATCATTTTCTGATCATTTTCGGGTCATTTTGGGATAATTTTGTGTAAGTAAAGTTAGCGGAAAATTGAAGCACCGAGCAAACTCGGTCACCCAGGTACTGATTGAATAAAAAGAGTAAAAATTCCTATTAAAACAGGCCGCAATAATGAAGCTCTCAGAAAATACATAGTTTCGAAACCCAAAAAATCAATAAAAAAACAACATTCTTTACTTAAGCACTCTACTAATTTTTATTTAAAACTTTCTAATAAAAAATACATATTGTTTTTGTAATTACATACATATTTTTTTGATATGTAATATTGCTCATAAACATCCATTCATAAAAAAGGTAAATACATTTCAATAAGCATCTAGATTTTGCATGCACATTTTATTTGTTGTAGTATAAAAAAGGTATCACATCAAAAGGCAAACAAAAAAAATATGGAAAAATTCTTTAGCTTCATTAAATGGGTAGATTTTAACATGAAGAATATAACCTAAGGACATAAATTGTTTTAAGTTGTAGCCTAAAAATCGTTTTATTAAGTTTTTCAAAAACATCCTATCGCAGAATTTGTTCAAAAAACGCCTTAGCTCAAAATGATATTTTCAATAATTAATCTATTTTGAAATTTTCTCAGAATGAGGAGTTTCAAAAAGGCGATCTGAACAAAAATTCAATGGAAAGTATACCAAGGACTCACAGACATGTCTCAACCGATTTTTCTTGGGTATACTATCCCTTCTATATCTATCCCAACTAGTTTAATATGTGGATGAAGTATGTAAATATCTGTGAAATTTTGACAAAACAACTTTTTTCAGATTTGACAATTTTTCAGGAGAGCGAAAAAACTGTTTTACATATCGTTGCCTTAATTCACAAAGGCCCTAACTGACATAAAACAAATTTTACAGGAGAAGGAAAAAAAATTTACATTAAACGCATACAAATATAGCTTTTGTAAATTTGGAATATCTCCGTTTATCAATGCCAGTAACTCCTTAAAATTTGTAGTGAGGTTGTATTTGAATATATCATACTTAAATACATATGTGAAAAAACTCATTTTCAAAAAATGTTCAGTTAGGGCCTTTGTGAATTAAGGTACCAAAAAATTTAATTATATTCTTTTTGCCGCTACCATAACTTTTGAACTAAAGGTCATAGAGACACGCTATTAGGACGCAATAATGCCTAAAATCCTATGCAATCAATATCTAAGAAATGTCCTATCTCGAGATAAGTTGCATTGTCAAATCTCCACAGATATATTCTGTATACTACTACATCTGAATATAAAAATTTTAAGAACACATTTTTCAAAAGTAATTTTGTGCAAATTTAATATTTTGAGCTTTAAGTACAAGGCATTTTGATCTGTTCTGGTTTACGAAGATTTAAGTACAAAAGCTACGAAGCTTCTCGGTTTTTGGCGTGCAAGAACTCTTATCAAAAGTATCAATTACTTTTTATAGGCTTTAACTAAACTAGATATCGATTTTGTTTTATAGTTTAGCATATCGAAATCGATGAATTTGCTCGAACTTACTATCGCAGACCGGGTTTATGAAAAAATAGCTATTTTTAACTGCCTAGAAAGTTACTTCTTAATCATATGCAATTATTTTCTAATTTTCAATAATAGTAATGCATACTTATTTTTTAATTTATTTCAGCATTTCACATTCCTTAAGATGAAGAATATAACATCTAGTTAAGATTAAAATATGATATATAAAAATATTATACAATAAAAATAAACTAATTAGCAGGTAAAAACAGGCAAAATAATTATAAAATGTATAAGTATGAACCAAAAAACTTATAAAAAATTTATTACATGTTTTAAAATTTACTAAAAAAATGTATAAAATGTAGAAAGCTTGTAAACAGGAGCTTACATTATAGTGTACAGCAGACGGCTGGGTATGGGGCCAACTTTTTTTTTGAATTTTTTTTTAAAGAGATAAAGACATAAGTAAAAAAAATGGCATTCCCCGTTTTTCGAAGTAAGCCTCTAATACTTAGTTACGGGCTTTCGAAGTTCGAAAATGATTACCTAATTGTTTTATTTAAAAAATTTACAAACACAAAATGTGGGCTTGCCTCTCTTGTTTGATTGGTGACATTTTTTCTGTTCAAATATGTATATGTAAGAAGTGCTACATAGAACCAAAGTGCGATCTTCGAAAAAATTAAAAGCCACACATTTTTAATTATTTAACATTTCTTCATACATACACTTTCAAATGAAAAAGAAATGCATCAATCAAGTAAGCGAAGCAAGCAGACTACACCCACATTTAAACTTTTTCAATTTTTTTAACAAAGCAATTAGAAAACCAAATCTACAAAGGCTCCAACTTTGAACTTCGAAAGCCCGTAACTAAGTTTTGAAGGCTAGCTTCGAAAGCGGAGAATGCTATTTTTTTACCTCATCTCTTCAAAAAAGTTAGTTTGGTGCCATACCCAGGGAAAAAGTTGAATTTGTCGTGTAGTGCTATTTGTTTATGGAATCGTTAGTGTTATTGCCTTGTTTTTTTTTTAATACAATTTCTTCATATGAATAAAAAAAATTGTGTTTCTTAGCCAATGTTCTTAGAGCTACAAGCACAATGATTCAAATAATCAGCACTCGCAAAATTTATATAAATAAAGTTCAAAGAAATCTTAATTTGATAGTTTGAAATACTTCCTTCACAATATGAGCATATTTAGGTAAAAGATGGCTGAGTGGCGATCGCTCTACCACGGATTTTGTCTCCAAAATGCTCTATCTAACCATTGATTGACTTAGTCTCTTTTTAATAGAACGCTTTTTACTTGCATTAGTCAACAAATTACATCATTTTGAGCGAATTTCGAAATTTTCGATGTCGACACCAGTCAATGAATTATTAGCTACACCAGGCAATGAATTATTTCATTTCATATTAATTTCGAAATTTTCGATATTGAAAATAGAGTCTTATTTTAGCAGCGTTTTGTTTGGAAAATTGTCTCAGCATTTTTTAAATAAATTTTAAAATTTCAACTGAGTTAGAGCGATCTTCATCTCAGCCATTATTATATAGCATGTGCAATTTTTTTATAAACTTAAAAGCTATAAAAAATTAGAATGTCCTTTAAACAAATTTCTGTTTATTAACCAAGCAATGCTTCTATTATGTAGTTACTACTAAATAGCTAGTTTTCCAATTTATAAATATAGTATATGCATGTAGTTCATAGCTACGTGTTTGTATAAGGCAATTTTGGTATTTAAATACACTTCGTAAAGGCATTTTGTCTACTATGTAACTGTACTAATATGAAAAATATCGTTTTTAGCATTTATTTTTTGTTTCCGTTTTTTAATTTTAGTAATAATTTAAGTACTATTCTTTTTTCACTTTCTTTCAAAGGCTCTCACAACACTTCTTTTGTCCACTGCACGGCTCAATAATACATTGCAATTGATTTTAAAGTTTCTCATAACGTTGAGACGAGGTAACTTCTGTAAAAAAAGGAATAAAAGAGAAAAGAAACAAATTTGAAGAAACCTAAAATAATGTTTTTTTTTAAACTAAATGAAAATAAACCAAAACCAATATCTTAAAAGGTAAAAAATAAATGTAGGTGGTACAAATAGTGGGTTAAAAAAATACTGGGAATTTATTTTTAATATTATTGATTTTTTTTCCAAGGAAAAAATAACTCTAAACAACGCAAGAAAATTTGGTTTATACTAAAAACAATATTGAGCAGGGTGGTACAAATAGTGGGTTCTTAGAAAAAAAATGCTGAACTGTTTTTTTTAATATTGGTATTTTGTGGCAGATAGTGATTTTTATAAAGCAAAACCAATATCTTAAAAGATAAAAAAACGTAGGTGGTACAAATAGTGGGTTAAAAAAAATACTGGGATTTTTTTGATATTATTGATTTTTTCCAAGGAAAATATAAAACTAAACAACTCAAGAAAATTTGTTTTATACTAAAAAAAAAAATATTGGACAGGGTGGTACAAATAGTGGGTTCTTAGGAAAAAATGCTGAACTGTTTTTTTTAATATTGGTATTTTGTGGCAGATAGTGATTTTTATAAACCAAAACCAATATCTTAAAAGATAAAAAAACGTAGGTGGTACAAAGAGTGGGTTAAAAAAAATACTGGGATTTTTTTTTGATATTATTGATTTTTTCCAAGGAAAATATAAAACTAAACAACTCAAGAAAATTTGTTTTATACTAAAAAAAAAAATATTGGACAGGGATACTAAAAAAAAATATTGAGCAGGGTGGTACAAATAGCGGGTTCTTCAAAAATGCTGGATTTTTTGTAATATTGGTGTTTTTATTTTAAAATATTTTTTAAAAATAGCAGATTTCACAATTCGTATGAGAAAGGCCCTAGTTTGAAATTTTTCAATAATACGTAGGTGGTACAAATAGTGGGTTAAAAAAAATACTGGGATTTTTTTTTGATATTATTGATTTTTTCCAAGGAAAATATAAAACTAAACAACTCAAGAAAATTTGTTTTATACTAAAAAAAAAAATATTGGACAGGGATACTAAAAAAAAATATTGAGCAGGGTGGTACAAATAGCGGGTTCTTCAAAAATGCTGGATTTTTTGTAATATTGGTGTTTTTATTTTAAAATATTTTTTAAAAATAGCAGATTTCACAATTCGTATGAGAAAGGCCCTAGTTTGAAATTTTTCAATAATACTATTTTCAAAATCGCTTTCAAAAACCCCTAACTCAGAATTAGTTTCAAAAACGCCCTGGTTTTATTCATTCTTGGTAGAATCCCTTAGGGTGCAGGATTTTCGATAGCGAAAGTAGGTAGTAGCTTAGTTACGAATTACGAAAATAAGAGCGTGGTTATTACTCTTTTACTATCCGATTCTGCCCATTTTTTAATAGAAATCTTTCTACCTACAACAGTCAACGAGTTATTTCATTTTACATGACTTTCGAAATTTTCGATATCGAATATAGGGGCGTGGTTATTTTTCAGTTATAGCTGCATCAGCCAACGAAGTATTTCATTTAATATAAAATGCTTAGACGAGACGTTGTTGAAAAATGTGCTGAGATATAGCGTTTTTAAATGAAATTCTAAAATAGAGCGTTATTGGAAAATTCTCTGAGAAGCCGTTCTTGAAAAAAAAAATTTTAAATTGGGTAATCTTCCACTTAGCCATCGATATAGCGTTATTTACGTTTTATACATTATTTTACATGAAGGTGAGTATTTTTTTTTTTTGTTGCAACAAGCTTCATAATTCAAAAATTTTATGAAGTTATTAACAGTCGAAATTAATGGTATGTATGGCCGAACCAATATAGCTACCAAGCATAACCATTTTAGCTGCATCAACCAATAAATGATCTCATTTTATATTTTTTTGGCTTACATCCAATTTTGCCCATTTTTATAACAACATTCCTTTGCCGGGAAAGTAATATGAAAACCTTATTAAATTAAAATATTTCAATGAAGTTGTCGTACAGACATGGCTCAACCGTTTGCACTTACTTATTTCTCTAAAAATATAAAATAGGTTTATTAAGCTCTGACATTGACATGAGATATTGAGACATACTTAAAAAAAACTACGTACCCCGTTTTTCGAAGTTAGCCTCCAAAGTTTAGTTATGGGCTTTGGAAGTTAGAAATAAGACACTTTTTATTTTGCTTTTCCAATTGCTGTATTTAGAAAATTAAAAAATTAAAAATGTAGACGTGGTCTGCTTGACTTCCTTGTTCGATTGGTATCCACTTTTTGTTTTAAATTTGTCAAAGGTGTCAAAAGTTAAATCTTCGAAAACTGATTTCGAAAAACTTAATGCCGTTGTAAAAAAAAAACAAAAAACAGTATACCAATCGAACAAGCAAGTCAAGCAGACCACACCCACGGGGGTGTAAAAGTAGGTCGCCTCCCAGTTGGTGCACCCTGGGTAACGCTAAATGACCTACATAGCCTACACGGCTAGTTTCTTGTATTGCCGGTTGTACGAGAACGGTACCAGTACTTGTGCTGTACCCATCGTGCCGAAACGACCCGGGCCGTTTTCTTATATCGACCCGGCCAAGAGCAATACACTCGGGGTGACCCTGTCTGACATTTAGGCAGGGCTACACCTCGCTACAACAACAACAACCACACCCACGTTTTTCGGTTTTTAATTTTTTAAATACAGCAGTTGGAAAAGCAAGACTAAAAGGATCTAATTTCGAACTTCGAAAGTCCATAACTAAATTTTGGAGGCTATCTTCGAAAAACGGTTACATAGTTTTTTTTATGTATGTCTCAACCTCTTAAAAAAAGTTGATTAGTGCCCATACCCAGAAATAAAAGTTGATTTTGCTGTATAGTGCAATTGAACATTTAAAAAAGCTTTATATACCTTTAATATGTTTTTTGAGAATGGGGGATAACATACGATGAAATAAAAACCACTATATGTACCACCCTTTGTAATTCAACGCAATGCTTGGTTCTTATTTGCGTGCACGTTTGCTAATCTATTTTATATATTGAAATGCAAGTGAATTGAAAGGATAGAAACCTACTAAACATGTGAAATATGCATGTTCTATAGAATTGTTGAATACCCAACACCTAAATACTATTAACTGACTAACGAAAATTAGGTGTATTAAGAAAGAGGAGATTTGTTTTTGTGGTTTTAAAAGCATAGTATAATAACAAATTAGACACATATTAGACAATAAAAGCAGATTTAAAAGCAAAATGTTAATTGAAAGAAAAATAGCAATAGTGTAGTGGGTTAACAACTACAAGCAAAATAAATATAAACCCATAAAATATTAAGAAAAAACACAACTAAAGCATGCGAACATACATCTATGTAGTCCCAAGCGACAAACACTCAAGGGCGACTTAGAAAAAGTGTAGCAACAATGAAACATTTTTTCGATAGACAATGAAAAAAAGATTTTTAATAGAGTTGTCAGTTTCATATTAAAAATTGCTTCTGAGTCGGCTGAGGTGTTTAACGCTTATGGCCACTCATGCAAATAGAAAACATTTAGTATATGTATACTCGAAAAGTTACTTACCGGAACTATATTGCGTATACTGTTGATATTGTGGATGGAAATTGTGTATAGCATCTGTCATAATATCCTTGGGATTCATTGTTTCCTGTGTTAAAAAAAACGAAAAATTTTAATGGTTTTTCTCCAAATTTAGTGATTAAACACAATAAATATTTTATTATACTTTAAGACTGCTTGAAATTGACTGCATTGTTACAGAGCGACCTTGACCATCAGCAATACAGCTGCGCGAATAAACCTGGAAGAAAAAAGTAAATAAATATTGAATATCGGTGGTTTTCAGAACGAGATAAAAATACCATGACTTGTCAAAGATATAGACCCTAGGAGGATTTACCAATCAAATTATACTATTTTAGACATTTTCCGTACCGAGTTATGTCAATTTATGTGATTTTCGAAATTTTCCATATCGAAAGTGGCGTGGTCGAGAAGCGAATTTGTTCAATTTCATCAGGTATACTCGTCATAATGCTAGTATACCTTTTGCCAAATTTCATGATTCTATCGTAATCAGCTTAAAAGTTATGACCAGTCGAATTTTTACAAATGCCCATTTTTTTAAATTTATCAAACAATCATAAAAGAATGACTAGGGACCCTTTTAGCTATTTCCGTTACCCAAATATGTCAAATGAAATAGGTGATCGTTCTACCGTCATCAGTTTAAAAGTTACGACCAGTCAAATTTTCAAAAATGTCTCCCTTAAAAGTGGGCGGTGCCACGCCCACTTTAAAAAATTTATGAAAAAATCATAAGAGGATCGCCAGAGGGATTCACCTATAGAATAATATCATTTTAGCCATAGCAGCTATGTACATAGATATGTCAATTTATGTGATATTCGAAATTTTCGATATCGAAAAAGATATAAAAAACATAAAAAAAATAAAAATAATTAAACAAAATGAAAAAAAAAACCAAATTAAATAATAAAAAATTAAACAAAAGGTAAGAAAATAAAATAAAGAAGCATTATTAAGAGAGTAGAATCCAAATCAACCATTTTAAAAATTTTTGTGTGTCTGTCTGTCTGTCCGTATGTTTGTGGCCGTATCACTCTGAAAGTAATGAATGGAATTGAATGCATTTTTTTTCTTTGTATTGCTCGACGCTCAATTTAAAATTCAAGATATTACTTTTTTCGATATCTCAACCGGTTTTGAAGTTATTGGGTATGTGGACCATGTCTGTCTGTATGTTTGTGGTCGTAACACTCCAAAAGTACTGAATGGAATTGAATCGTTGGATTGCTAGACGCTCAACTTGAAGCTTAAGATATTATTTTTTACGATATCTCAACGGGTTTTGGGGTTATCACCCAATATGTGGACCAGGGGTGACCAAAAATGTCTTAGCACAATATGGGTGTCAAACGAAAGGTGTCAATGAGTGCTATAATATGCGATGTGATTCATTGAAATATCTGAAATGGTTTGGGAGATATTTTGAAATTTCGATAGCTCGACCGGTTTCGGAGGTATCTACGAATATTTCCACAATAATGTTTTAGTACATTATGGGTATCAAACAAAAGGTGTTTATGAATGTTGTCATAAACCATTTGATTAATTTCAATACCTAAGCTACGCATACGAAGTCGCGGGCACCAGCTTGTATAAAATAGTAGAACAAAGAAAGCTTTTCCTTTAAGGGTAAATTGCCCACCTAACCAGGTGTGCCGAAGTTGCTACAATAGCAACAACAGTGCAATAATTTGGCAACATTTAGCAAATTGGTAAATTTCATTTAAACGTCAGCGTGTTGTGGTCAATTAAGACCACTTGCGTACAATCATACATACATACGAAAATGATTTGCCACGCGCCAATGCCCATCAATTTCATTTTGCGGTCAGACATAAGCACGCTACAATATAACTTCAAAATTTTGCTTGCTCACTTTCAATTTTCTCTTTGTATTGCTTTCTATAGATTGAGACGCTAGTAACTTAGGCGCGCTCTTCGCAAATATGTGTAATGGTGTTAATTACTTTTGAAATGTTATTATTTTATCACGTCAATCTTATCAAAATATGCGATTATTCATGTAAATATAGTTTCTCAAGAAAACATGCGCAACACAAACGTTAGCGCTAAACTATTTGTAGATAAGATCGAAAATTTGCCAATATGACTAATCACTGAGAAACAATAATAACATGGAAAACGAGTTCTTAAAATAAATAAAAACAAAAAGGTTATACATGTATCAGCACTTACCTGATAAGGAAAGGCATAACGCAATGCAATCGCAGCAAATAACATTTCAATGCAAATGAAAAAATTCTGATAACCCGCTGAGACGGTACCAGCCGAGGTGACAGTGCCAGCATTGTCAACAATCGGCGAAATGATTTTTGCCTTTTCCAAAATGGCCAACATAACACCTGTAGAAGGGAGTAACAATAAATTAGTATATAAGATATGTAATAATATTAATTTCGTTTGACTTACCTTGCCAAAAGGACAAGAAGATGACCGATTTTATTGTACAAAACTTCAAAACAGGCTCGAATGGTGTTAGCAAATCACGTGTTGCAAAATAGAATAAATATAGGCCGTAGAGGGCAAGTGTAACGGATATATTGTAGATAACGGTAATGTAAATGTAACCACCATTGGCGCTATTGGATTAGAAAATAAAAAATTATAGATCGTATATGATCATCATAAAAATAATATGGGCCAATAGTTTGCATTTTTTTTATTAATTTCTTTTTCATTAACGAAGAAGTGCTAAAAAAATCAAATCAAATAAAATAATAAAAAAAGGTTGAATAAAAATAAATAAATAAATAAAAATGAAATAAAAAAAATAAATATTAAATAAAATTAAACAATATTAAACAAAAAAGAATAAAAATTAAATAAAATTAAAAAACAAATTTAAAAAAATTAAAAACATGTAAATAAAGAAAAAAGAAAAAAAAAACAAATAAAAAATAAATAATAAATAATAAATAATAAAAATTAAAAAAAAAAAAAATAATAATTAAAAATTCCGTCAAAATGTGATAGGGCGTAAAATTGGAACTGGGGGAGATCACAGCTTTAATTTGAAATTTGTTAAATATCGATATATTAATCGATTACAGAGTTATCGATCAAAATGTGGTGGCGCATAAACTTTGGAATATTCGCGCAAAATTGGTATCAAAAGAAAGGGGAAGATTCCAGCTTTCATTTGGGCTTTAGTTTATTTCGATATATTTATCGATAACAGAGTTATCGGTCAAAACGTGCTGGCGCATAAACTTTTGAATATTCGCGCAAACTTGGTATCAAATGAAAGAAGCAGCCTCAATTTGGACTTTGGTTTATTTCGATATATTTATCGATAACAGAGTTATCGGTCAAAATGTGGTGGCGCTTAAACTTTGGAATATTCATGTAAAATTGGTATGAAACGAAAGGGAAAGATCCCAGCTTTCATTTGAGCTTTAGTTCGTTTCGATATATTTATCGATAACAGAGTTATGGGTCAATATTCTTGCAAACTTGGTATCAAACGAAAGGTTTTTTCGATAAATTTATTGATAACAGAGTTATCGGTCATAATGTGGTGGCGCTTAAACTTTGGAATATTCGCGCCAAATTGGTATCAAACGAAAGGGAAAGATTCCAGCTTTCATTTGGGCTTTAGTTCATTTCGATATATTTATCGATAACAGAGTTATCGGTCAAAATGTGGTGGCGCATAAACTTTGGAATATTCGCGAAGACTTTGTATCAAACGAAAAGTGAAGGGCTACAGCTTTAATTTGGTCAAAATGTTCTAGCGCATAAACTTTGAAATAATCACAAAAAATTGGTATCAAATGAAAGGGAAAGACCACAGCTTTAATTTGGACTTTGTTACATTTCAATATATTTATCGATAACAGAGTTATCGGAGAAAATGTGATTGCGCATAAACTTAGGTATATTCGCGCATAATTGGTATAAAACGAAAGGGAGAGGCCAGCTTTAATTTGGACCTTGGTTCATTTCGATATATTTATCGATAACAGCATAGGATTTTTCGCCCAAAACTTGGATTGCGGTTTGTGAAGACCAATATCACACTTTTTGTAGAATGTGTCATATATACAAATATCGTAAATTAAAAAAACCAAAATTAAATATTTTACTCCGAAAATTCGAAATTAGTCCAAGCCAATTCTGATCATCAAAAAAAATCAAAGCAGCACACTACAAGTTGGAAAAGAAGCTCGTCAAAAATTTCGTTAGAGGTTATGATAACCTGTTGGTATATCGCCGCCATTAGTTTTTTTTTTTTTGTGATTCTGATCATACAAAATTTTCGAAATTAGGTTCTAGCCGAACCGAGTTCTGCGCCTAGCCCACAGGGGGTTGTGATAAAAAATATAAGAAAAATCCTCAACTTACCTCCAATCACCATCATGATAATGACCAAAAACTTGTAGGAATATAATAATGAATGCCACAAGCGGTTTAACTAAACAAAATTGCAAGGTGGCCTGCTTACAAAAGCGCAAGAAACCGATGGTATATGTATTGCCTTTCAGACAACAAGTGCCATACAGACACGAGCTTTTAATAGGTTTTCCACGTATTTCGGACATAATGTTACCCTCGCCACCAAGGTATTCGTAGCAGAGTGACAGGAAACTGTAGATTACAAAAGCTAAAAGAAAAGAAAATACAAATATTACTACGAAACAAGATGACTTAATCAATTTAAGATATAAATAAATACCTTCATAGCAATCACGTACGGTAAAGAAATATACATATACATTATCCGAATTGAAGAAAAACAAACTAATCCATGAATATGTCGCATACATCGGTACGATGAAGAGGATACGCACTATCCAACGTTGTTCCTGTGGATTTGTATACCAACGCAGATGTTGATAAATCTATTACAAAGAAGAAGAGGAAGTGTAAAGTATTAAAACTTAATTTAATTAAAAATCATTCATTAACCCACCTGTTGACATGTTATAAAAAGTGCCGCCCATACAAATATGGTTGCAAGTCCTTGTGCGGTCTTGGTCTGTAGGAAAATACCATCACCAACATGACTGAGAGGATCAATAGGCGACATTGGTCTAGCTTCTACAACAAAATTTGGTTTTACTGTAGTCGATTGGGTCATCGTCGATGAGACAGCGGCGGCGACTGCTGCTGCTGCTGTGCCATTCGTGTTAGTGAAGCTTGTTATATTGGGCGTTGTGGTACTCCCAACGCTGCTCATACTGTTTGTGTGTGTGTGTGTATTCAGGCAAATAAAATGTTGACAAAGGGCGTATTAAACAGCAGGTGTTGTTCGCACATGTAAAGAAATTGAGTTGGTTATTAGTAAGAATTTGTTGCTTTACAGGATTAGTTATTGTTTTTGTTTTATACTATGAAAAGCTATTATGGCAAGATTAAAATTACATATTGTGTATGTTGTTACATTTCGTAGCTCTACATCGAACGAAATATTTTAAGTAGTAGCAAGTAATCTTATTTGTACAGCAAAGAGACCGAAGCTGAGGAGCATAAGATATTGATTGACAGAAATTATAATAATGGGCTCGTTTATAAAAGGAGAGCATTTGCTCAGTCTTATTTTTTTGAGTATAGGCTAGGTCTTTTTTTACTTTAAAAAATTTAATCTGAGCAAATGCCCTCTTACGAATGGGGCCAAATGAGAATGAGCCAAGAAATTTGTTTTGTTTGAGGCTAAGACAGAGTAGAGAACTACCTACGCATACTACACCAGTATTCCCGGTTCACATCCCTTTAAAATTAGCATCAAAAATTCTTTAGAGAAATACTTTCCAAACGGGTTCGTCCCACCGCAGTGGTACGGCAAACTCTCCGAGTTTATTTCTGCCATGAAAGGCTTCCTAGCAAAAATGCATCTGTTTTGAAGGTGTCGGTCCGAATCCTTAAACGGTTCTAATGATAGCCCGCCTTAAATTTTATTTTAATAAAGCGAAGGAAATTGCGTGCAGGGTGGACCAAAGATATTGACGAGCTGAGGGCTTCTGCCACAGCGGGTTAGGGGTTTAGAATATGCCTGAGGTAACCATACCGGTTGTAAGAGGCGACGAATATGCACATAGGTAATGACGTGCTACTCGATGGTTGATACCTCTCTCTAGGAGGTTCCACTGGCCATACCAAACCGCGACCACGACATCGGGCAGTACCGCAAGAGAGTATCGAATCGTAACGGGTTTATATCCGGAAAAGGACTGTTATATTCGACATCACTCCCCGAAACTTATTTTTGTCGTTAAAAATAACAACAACTTAGGGCTTTCAGTAGGCGACTGCTCAACAGGTCTACTCTCGGACTGGAAGCTATACAAAGTTGGGTAGGGTGTTTACAAATATGAGATAAGGAAAGCCAAGCAAGACTGCTGAATAGGTTTTTGCGAAAGCGCATAGATGTGCTATGAGTCCGCGAAACTCATAAAATTTCTCTGCTCCCTTGCAGAGTAGAATCCCTCAAGCTTCTTAGGGACGCTCAGTTTTCTGACATCGAACACTCAGAAAACAATATTCTTTGGAACATCGAACCAGTTTTTCTTATTTCGATTTAGGAAAGATAACTTTAATTTAAAGCCGTTTTCCTCAATATAGGTTCAATGTTGTCTTTAACTTCAAGAAGTCAAGGTCCTCTATACAACTAATAGTTTCCTTAAAAAGCGGCCTGTCGTCATCATGTTCAGAAGAAAGCTGCTATTAGCCGCTGGAAATCATAAGTAGACGATGGTAACATGGTGGACACCTTAGCTCAGCGTTAAAATATTGTGAGTTCGATTTTTAGTGAAGGCAATATAAGATCTCTGAAAAATATTTGTTTTCCTAAGAACAAAGAAATTAGAACCTAATTTTAGGAAAACCCCTCACCTTAAACTGGTTGGCATATTTTACTTATGTCTAGGAAACCATGTCTTTGTAGCCAAATTTTTTTTTCGCTATCGCAATATTCTTACTACAAAGGCAGGTCAACTGAAACGGTTATCCATTCGGTTTTATAACTTATATAGGATTATTCGTTATTTCAAAATAAAGATCTCTTGTCGGGTGAAGCCCTAGTCATTGCGGTACATAGACCGACTGTCGTGGAAATGGGCGAGCTGACTGTTAATAGTTACAAATTTGAAACGGTTAGCAACTCCGTCCTTTTGGGAATCCGCGTTTACACTGAAAATAATGTCTGGGGGAAAATTTAACCAGCTATTGCTCTTAGAGATCATTAAGTTAAGGAGTTCTTTTGTAAAATGTATGTATCCATAATAAATTCTCATTGGCTCGATGGGAACCTGCAATAGAAAAGAACATTTTGTTAGAAAAAGTACAAAAGTCAGAAATCCAAAGAAATTGGTATAACTAAGCATTAAGCTAACAACTACCAGCGACTTTGTCTGTGAATCATAAATAGCGTTTTTTTTATCTCAACATGAGCGCCATGTAGCGGAGATATGTAGCCTTCAACGAGAGGACTTATCCAAAGAATAAACTGTTAAAATTTGGCAAAAGTCCGTTTTATAGCTAGCAATTCCTAAAATTTTAATCTCGCGACACACGAAGCATATATGTATGTGGATTCCGGCGCACATTGTAGATGCAGTTTTACTACCATGTCTTCCTCGTCAATGTCGTTTACATTTAATATCATTACCTGTTTAACGTTTGCACGTTGACAATGACAGTGAAAAGGAAGTTGGGTAAATTTAATGCATTTATGTTTCCACTAACTAAATAGAACAGGTGACATAATGTCAACGCCAAGCACAGTGAACGGAGTCTAATGTAAAGTGGGTCAAGGCCAGTCGTATTGAGAAAGTGTCTATCGATGACGTGGTATTGTTGCCAATAAATTTTATTGAATTGAAACTGAACTATGTAGTTATTAGAATACAAAAATTATAAACGAACGAACCGTGCGTGCTTCATAGGATGTACTAGACTGAGGTATAAGTGACATTTGGCAGAAGGGCAATCCTCCAACAATAAATATATCTGTACACAAGTTATTTTTACTCAATATCTTGGCAGTTTTAAAGCAAAAGTTTATATCGTTTCCCAAAAAGCTGTACTATCAGTTTGTTCAGTTTTTTATTCGCTATTCTGAAAAATAGTATTAAAACAAGTATACTTAAAAAAAAATGGCCCAGTCTAATGTAATACTAAAACCACAAAGCATCCAATATTACCAAAACGTGCCGTGCCGCATTACTTCTAGATTACATAAGCGGCAACTGACAATAGCTTTACTGTCCAGATGGTCTTAACTTCACCTCGGAATGTGTCAAGCTTAGTTGAAAACTAAATAACGAAAAGAAAATGTTGCATTAAAAATTCAAAGATGTTGAGAGTTTGAAACAAAAGAATAAATGAACTGGGTCACAATTAAACAACAATGGTTTTATGATCACATTCAGGCAAACCTCTTTTCGCGATCTCCCACAAAAAGAAGAAAACGAAAGTGGCTACATAGTTGATAACTCAATGAATGATAGTATTCGTGCTATAACAAAAGCAACTAAGAAAAGCGCTAACATATAGCAAGGAAATCCCATAAAGAATATTTAATTTGTAGCAAAAAGAAACAAATAACTGAATGATGCAGAAGTGCGTGCTGCAGTAATAACAACAAAAGACAAACTAGTTTACGAAATGCCCTTCAGTGTGTTAGATTGCTCAACTGTGGGGCATGGGGTTGACTGCTGACATATGTACGTAGTATATGAGAATGCAGGGGAGTGAAGACACAGTTGTGTTCGCGAAACGGAAGCAACTTAGTAAGCAAGTTGGCAGTTGACACACCTTGAAAACCTTCGACATTAGCAGCAGAAGGCACAAACGTCATACACGCCATGCCGTTAAAAACCAATTTGAAGCAACGTAAGTGTGCATACGTGAATAAATTTGGAAGAAAAGAGGTGGGTGGTTGGTGAGAGGTTTTGAGCGCTTTAACAGCTGAACATGACATTCTGAAATGTGTGAGGAGCAATAAACTCAGATCTCTATGGAGCTTGAATTGCAATTTTCTGAACTTGAGTTGTACTTTTATGAGCTTGAGTTGTAATTTTCTGATTCGAAATGAAATTTTTTGAACTTGAGGGGCAATTTTCTGAATTTTAATTTTATTTTTCTGAACTTGACTTGTAATTTTTTTAACTTGAGTTGTAAATTGCTTGGGATGAGTTGTAATTTTCTGAGGATGAGTGGTCATTTTCTGAGCTTGACTTGTAATATTTTGAGCTTTAGTTGTAATTTTCTGAATTCGAACTGTGATTTTCTGAACTTGAGTTGTAATTTTCTGAATTTCAATTTTAATTTACTAAAGTTGAGTTGTAATTTTCTGAACTTGATTTGTAAGTTTCTGATTGGAATTGTAATTTTCTAAAGTTGAGTTCTAAACCTGAGTTTGAGTTGTAGTTTTCTGAACTAGAGTTTTCAATTTTGTAAGCTTGAGTTGTAATTTTCTGAACTTGAGATGTAATTTCTTAAACTAAGTTGTAATATTCTTAGCTTGAGATGTAAATTGCTGATGAGTTGTAATTTTCTAAGCTTGACTTTAA
Source organism: Campiglossa producta (assembly GCA_964058755.1). NCBI lineage: Eukaryota > Metazoa > Arthropoda > Insecta > Diptera > Tephritidae > Campiglossa > Campiglossa producta. The sequence goes on along the minus strand of CAXKVI010000002.1, from coordinate 11,396,695 downwards.
TATTTTTAGCTTAAGCTGTAATTTTCTGAATTGTAGTTTTTTGATTTTCAATTGTAATTTCTGAATTCGAACTGTAATTTTCTGAACTTGAGTTGTAATTTTCTGAATTTTAATTTTAATTTACTAAAGTTGAGTTGTATTTTTCTGAACTTGAGTTGTAAGTTTCTGATTGGAATTGTAATTTTCTAAAGTTGAGTTCTGAACTTGAGCTATATATTTCGGAATATGAATTGTAGAAAATTACATTTCAGTTGAGTTGTAATTTTATGATTTGATTTGTAATTTTCCAAGTTTGAATTGTATTTTCTGAACTGAAGTTGTAAGTTTCTGATTGGAATTGTAATTTTCTAAAGTTGAGTTCTGAACTTGAGTTGTAATTTTCGCAATATGAATTATAATTTTCTAAAGTTGAGTTGTAATTTTTTGAGCTTGAGTTGTAATTTTATGATTTGAGTTGTAATTCCAAGTTTAAGTTTAAACTTTCCGAGTTTGACTTGTATTTTCTGAACTTAAGTTGCAATTATTCGAGCTTGAGTTGTAATTTCCTGGGCTTGAGTTGTCATTTTCTGAGCATGAGTTGTAATTTTCTGAATTTTAGTTGTAATTTTCTGAATTTTAGTTGTAATTTTCTGAATTTGAGTTGTAATTTTCTGAGTTTGAGTTGTAATTTTCTAAATTTGAGTTGTAATTTTCTGGACTTGGGTTGTAATTTTATGAATTTGAAATAGAATTTTCTGGACTAGAGTTGTATTTCCTGAATTTGAGTTGTAATTTTCTAAATTTGAGTTGTTTATTTCTGAGTTGGAGTTGTTATTTACTAAATTCGAATTGTAAAAAAAAAAAAAAGTCTGACTATCATCGACATGGGTTTCTGAATCAAATGATTTCGAGTTTAGGAATGTTTAGAGCCATGTTTGGAATATTTTAATACTCCGAAAAACGTCGATGCGGTAACGAACCCTGTTCCCGTTGTTGTTGTTGTTGTTGTTGTAGCCCTGCCTAAATGTCAGACAGGGTCACCCCGAGTGTATTGCTCTTGGCCGGGTCGATATAAGAAAACGGCCCGGGTCGTTTCGGCACGATGGGTACAGCACAAGTACTGGTACCGTTCTCGTAGAACCGGCAATACAAGAAACTAGCCGTGCAGGCTATGTAGGTCATTTAGCGTTACCCAGGGTGCACCAACTGGGAGGCGACCTACTTTTGCACCCCTGTTCCCGTGCTAAGCGTTACTGTGCATCGTTGTTCAGTTCATAGATTCATAATTATTGGCAAGCAATTAATAACCATTCATTAGGCTTAAAAATGTTACTTAAAGCATAAATGTATGGCATATCTGCAGAGGTAAATATGCCAACGTTGCGAATCATGGCAAGAAAGCAACAAATGTTGCAAATTCAAAACAAGGAAGGTAATTTTCAAGCCCGCAAAAGTTCATTAAACTAAGTAAATAAAATCAAAAAAAAGGAACGTGTAAAAGGGGAGAAAATGAAGGCGCTGCCCATATACATACATAAGTCGTGTGATAATGAGGTAAAAAACAAACGTGGTTCAAGCCAATGAGCCCATGAGAAAAAAGGAAAAGATGGAGAAATACAAGTAAACACAGCAAATAAAATACGAAAATATACAGAGCAAGCAAGCAAAAAAAATTCGCAGCAGTTGAGTGCGCGTAGATGAAAAGAAAAACGCCAGCAATTGAAAGCAGAGCGTCTAACGCTAATCCAAAGCGACGTTGTTAAGGATGATGATGATATCATGACGAGACGGTTGCAGGGCGGCCGAGCTAACTGGTTGACTCGGTTTGACTTTGTTTGAATGGTTGAATGGCTGGTGTCTAGTGGGCTGCTGGTGCGCGACATAACTAGCTGTAAGTTGTTGAGCAACTGTAGTACTAAGCGAATGACTGTCTAAATTAGTAACTGACTCACGGACAAACTAAGCAGTTCGCTGACTTCATTGCGACTTTGAAAGTATGTTTTTTTTAGCTTATGAAATGAGCGAGTATATACATAACTTTACAAGCTCACCCTTGTTGGGTTTATGAAGTGTATGCTATTTTCACTTAATATGTTTTAAAATAAAAACGAGGAAAGCCAAAGGCAAGGCGTTGCGGCTGAGGTTGTTTTAAGAGGTTGCCACCTTTTTGATTTGTTTGTAGAAATCGAGTGAGATATGCTAATGTGTGTATCGAACGAAAGGTTTCTGGCATAGTTTTTTCAACAAAAATGTTTGTAGGTAGAGTTAAAAAGTAGGGTTGCCACCTAATTCCAATATATTTGCAATTTTGTACATCGGCTGTTAACTCGAAAACTAAACTTTACTCAGCTAGATGCTATTTTAATATAGTTTATATGCTACATCTGAGCATTTTTACTAAGTGTTGCCACTTTTTGTTTCTATGAAGTTGCCACCTATCAGAATTTTTTTAGTTATACATAAGAGATATACCCTGCGACTATCAAAAAAAATGATATTTTGTATTGTATGTATATGCACACATCTTATCTGATACTTTATAACCTCTCTCACTCAAGTGCTGCCACTTAGAATATATTTTAACAGGGTTGCCACCTATCAGAAATTTGACAAAAATTCAAAACAAATATGCAATTATTGGCTTCAAAACAAGATGTTTTTGGGTCGTATTCCAACAAAAATATTTATGACAAAATATTAATCTCTCGTTTTACCCTTGCATCGAGTATTTTTTGTAACTTGGTTACTGCAGATTGCGACTTCTACAAGTTCAATTAGTGAAGTGATTAACACTTTAAAAAAAAGATATACAGAATAGAAAAGCAAACTTGTATTGCAAAAAAGAAAAGAAGTAAAAGAATACAGCAAAAGCAAATTCGAGACAAAAAAGATGATTGTGGAAATGAGATGATGAAAACAAATGCTGAATAACACGAAACAACGTTCCGCAGCAACAAACCAATGGAGCCATTCAAGCCAAACAACACCAGCTAGCCTTGAGAAGCGTGTGATGGTTTTGTGCTTTATTGCATTTTACTTACCTAGATAAATTAGAGGAAACAAATACAATAAAATGTAAAATGAAAAGTTAAATCAACAACAAACAATTTCGACGCTAACAATCAGTAAAACAGATAACAATACAACACCAATGACACATTTTTAGATAGAGATTATGACCATCGCTGGCTTAATTATCTCTGCAAAGAAAGCAGCGCTAAATAACTACACGTGTACAGTTAACAGGTTTTGTTTTTTGATTTTTTTTGTCAATACCTAAAGCAAACCGTACTATTCATCTTTATCAGATCAAACAAAAACAATTTGATGACAAGTTTTAAGTGAAAAAAAAGCAAAAAATAAAACGAATGCGGAACACAAGCCCAATACAAAATATTTCTTTTTACTGTTATGCATGCGAAAAAACCCAGAAATGACTTTTAACGTATACACAAATGATAAATTTAAATGCGAAAACAAATTTAAATTTACCCTTTTTTACACTTGAATACTTGTTACTCATTTAGCCGCTGATGTCAATAATAATTTAAGTTGAATCATCGAAGAAGACAGCCGAAAAAAATCAAATACATCAAGAGAAGGTAAAACAAGGTTAGATTTTATTTTCCTTTGCTTTACATTACTTTATCTTAGTTTTATTTTTTTTTTATTTTTTTTTTTATTTTATTTTTTTTTTATTTTTTTTTTTTATTTTTTTATTTTTTTTTTTTATTTTTTTTTTATTTTTTTTTTATTTTTTTTTTTTATTTACTTTTTATTTTAGTTTATTTTATTTATTTTTTTATTAGCTTTTTAGTCATTTTATTTGTTTTTATAATTCTTTTAATTTCATTTTATTTTATTTAAGTATAGTTCGGTTTATTCTATTTTATCCTTCTTTACTTGGTTTTATTAATTTTTTTTTTTTTTTATTTCATTTCGCGTCATGTCATGTATTTCATCTCGTTTCATTTCATTTTATTTTGTGTATTTTATTTTATTTTATTTATTAATTTTTTTTTTTATTTTTTTTTTTAATTTATATTTTTTTTTTTTAAATTTTTTTTGTTTATTTATTTTTTTATTATTTTTTTGTTTTATATTTTTTATTTATTTTTTTTTATACATATATATTTTTTTTTTAATTTTTTTTTATTTATATTTTTTTATTTTATTTTTTTTTACTTAATCTTTTATTGAATTATATTTGTTTTTATTTTCAATTTTATATTTTTTTTTTTTAATTTTTTTTATATCTATTTTTTATTCTTTTTTTATACATTTTTTTTTTTTTTATTTCATTTCGCGTCATGTCATGTATTTTTTCTCGTTTCATGTTATTTAATTTTGTGTATTTTATTTAATTTTATTTGTTTTTTCATTTTTATTTTTTTTTCATTTAAATTTTTTTTTCATATTTTTTATTCTATATATTTTTTTTTTTTTGCTTTTTTTTATATTATGTTTTTTTTGTTTTATATTTTTTTTTCTTTTTTTTTCATCTTTTATTGAACGTTATTTATTTTTATTTTGAATTTTTTTTATTTTTTTACTTCTGTTTTAATCTTTTTTTATTTTTTTAATTTTTTTTTTTATTTCTTTATTGTTTTTTATTCATTTTTTTTTTATTCTGTTTTTTGTTTTAATTTATATTTTTTTATTTCATATTTTTTATTTTTTTTTTTATTTTTTTTTTTTTTATTTTTAATAATTTTTTATATTTTTTATAGTTTTTTATATATTTATTTTTATTTTTTTATAATTTTTTTAAATTTTGTTTATATTTTTTTAATTTTTTTATTTTTTTCAATATTTTTTTTAATTTTTTTTTTTATTTATTTATGTTTTTTTTTCTTATATTTTTTTACTTTTTCATTTTTTTTATTTTTTTTATTTTTCATATTTTTGTTTTTAATTTATTTATGTTTTTTTATGAACGAGAAAGAAGAAAGGCTGTTTTTGAACGGAAATTTCAGACCCAAATAACTCACCACAACGAGTGAGACCACCTTACTATGTCGATCTCTATCGTAAGCGATTATAGAACTGAGATAGTTCAACTCACATTTGTCTTATCTCTCACCTCAAACCCGTACTCTTCAAGCACCTCCAACATTAGACGCATATCGTTAGATTATCTTAATGTATTAATCTTTATGATAACGGTTTATCTTGGCGTATTCACATACATAAGTCCATATACACAACAAAGATAGTCCGACGTCAAATGACATTTTCTTGTAGGTACAGGAAAGTTTTTCTTGTCTACGCCCTTTCTCGCCTGGATGCTCCATTAAACTTAAATCAAATGCATAACTTAAATTGACTTATGAAGGCGGACAATGTTTGCTAACGTTGTACATATATACAAATCTCAATATTTTTGTAATATTATCAATCATATCGATACATATGTACATAAACCAATAGAAGCTTTAGCTATTTTTAGTTTTCAAGATTTACATCATACCACAGGAAATGTATGTAGGTATACATTCGTACAAACTTATGTACTCAAGTACTTATTTAGATTGCCTTTTACTATGCGATTGACAATGTGATTGTACAAATTTACTAAGTATAAAATTACATTTGTTCGTGGAAAATTTAGACAAACAATCTTTAATTCAAATAAGTAATAGCTGTTTTAGGGTTAGTTTATACGCTTTGAAAATTGTTCGAATAAACTCTAAAGAGAATGGGTAGCGATTAATACCTTCCGTCTGCAGTGGGCTATAATTGATTCCAACTAGTGCCTTATGGGTATGGTTGGCTTCGGTAAGTTTTGGAAGGGTAGAACTGCAGGTTATTTGCAAGAGCAAGGTACCTTCCCGCAGCAGTTATCAGATAGACAGCGCTTTCTATACTCCTTCTCAGTAAAGCAAAGTGGTAAGGTCTCAAACATAAAAACTTGCTTGAAGCGAACTCCCTTCTATACTGTTGGAAGCCCTGCATTTTGGCTCATTTCATAATAATTAAGGAATTCGTCGAGATGGTAAGGACTCTACACTCCGGAGAAGAGCGTCCGAGCGCCTTCCTTTATCAACTGAGGGGGATTTCGACGTTTGAACTACCAAATCAACCCCCCCCCCCCTACCACCCTCTGCGCACGGACCTGTATGGTTGTGTTTACCCAGTTTATACTATTCGAATCTATGCTATAACCCCTACAACACAGTTGACACTTCTGTCGGATCTCGACCTGTGAACCCCGTTCTAAACAGTCTTCCACCCGATATAGCTGAAGAAGAACGCACTTTACCAAGGGAGACAAGAGTCACCATGGCACAGCTTAGATCTGGATACAGTGTGAGGTTAAACTCTTACTTATCCAGACTAATGATACAATTTCAAACACATTCCCTGCATATGGTAGGACCCCCCCCCCCCCCCCTACATCTCTTCAATTGTCCAATTGAACCTACTCTTCTAATCCCTCTGTCCCTCTGGTCCAAACCTGTTGAAACACCGCGTTTCCTGGGACTCCCGTTAGAAGAGCTTGATGAATATCTTCGGAATGATCATACACTCCACAACACAACTTTCTGAAAGTTTTGGGGATAGGCCATATTATGCATCCTTCCTAATTCAGAGAAATCCTGTTTTGTAGTGTCATGTTAAGTGCTTTTTTGACAATCGACTAAAGCAGGGAATGGTCTTCAAATCCTTCGCCTGCATTCCGCAACCACCACTCCGAGCTAAATATGTGACTTGGGATAAAAAGCAACTTCTCAAATACCTATAAAGCGTTCTTATTTACATACACATATGCTACATACGTACATTCCAATTTTGCACTAACCTTGTTCGTCTGCGTCTGCTTTATGCTGCTGGTTGTTTTCGTTTACTCTCACTTTATTAATTTCCTTTATTCAAATGTTTTTTATCTTGTTCCACTCTAGAAACTAATATTAGCGTATTTGTGCTACAAATTGTGCGTAGATTTTCCCAAACTATCAATATTTTGCACTCTTTTTCGCCAATGAAATTTTTTCACAGCTCCAGCTGACGTCGTCATCAACGAATCAATTTGGCTGAGATGACGTTTGTTTTTTATTTTCTGATTTGCGTTTCTTTTTGTGAACACCTTTATTTGCACTATTTTTGCTTGTTTGTTATTAAACACACTTCTTTCTGCATCAGTAATTTGCGTTTATTACTTCTATTTTTATATTTTTTTCGTGCCAAACTACTTTTCTAAAAACCACTTTCCATAAACGTCGAAGAAAAATTCAACCGATTGCTATGTAAAATAAATAGGAAATTGACGAATGGACTATATGGTATTGCCAGGCGATATTGCCACAACAAAAAATTTTATTTGGTTTCCCAGAGATGTCGCGCTAAATTGTTTCGTTAAGAACTGCAATTTAAAGGGTGAAATACATAAAGCTTTATTAACCTTGCCTGACATTTGCTACCTCAAAACTTTGCATCCAACGGCAAAGGTATGGTACAATGAACGCCTTGACGCTTCTCTTTTATACATTTGTTTTCGTTATTTATTTCTTTGCATTCAGAGAGTTTTGGTTAATTTATTAATTTAATAGAAAAAAAAATTAATTAATTATTATTTCCACCAACTTTTTGTTCTTTAATTAAAGCAAAGTCATCATCATCTGATTGTCAAAGCAAGCAAAGCAAGCAAAATTTGAGAGTTTGTCAAATTTTAACCTTGCTTTAAAGCTTTCGGCAGAATCAGTCCGTCAATACGTCACGTACGTGACGTACGTCGTGACAAAACGTACGTGCCGTACAGGGATGGCACATAGCGATTGACGTACGTCATGTTGAAGTACACAGATATGTCAACAAAGTAATTGGCGCAAAACGAAAATTATTAAAAAAAAACATAACAAAAGCAAAATTTCGGTTAAAAACATGGAAAATATTCAAGTAATACTTGTTATAGTCACAATTTTCACAATCCCGTTGTCAAATTGGCGGTAAAATTGATTTTGACATTTGTCACGCAGCTGACGTTCCGTCAAAGTAGAAAATTGGCGAAGGATACCGGATCCGTTGACTGATACTTTGTCAATGTAGCGTTTTACATGCAAAATACACACATCCTACTCGGCTGTCAGTTTCTTCCTTTTCCGGCACGTACGTGGCGGACTGATTCTGCCGAAAGCTTAACTTTGAGGTCTCCAATTTGCCATGCTTCGTTTAAATACCTATACTGAACTTTTCTGTCAATGTCAAAGTTTGAGGTAAAGTCAAAATAAAGCTTTATGTAACAGCCTTTAAGTCCGTTTACATTGCCCGATTTTTCATTCAATTTCATGTTGAATCTGAAAATTGACTCGTGTCAACGGGTCTTTCAAAATTGCTTGCAACAAAGTTGGTAGCCAGCCAACTTTTTATCAACTCAACATTCAACTTTTATACGTTTGTTTACCATCTGACATTTGTGATTTTTTGTCAGATTTTGTTGACAAATATTGTAATAAATTAAATAATTATAAATGAAATTTTTTTCTTTTTTTAGTCGATTTTTTACGCAAAAGCAGAGCAAAACCTGTGCATTCATACCATCCAACCAGACAAGTTCGTAAGGTGCTCCGTTAGGACTTCCGGCGCAGTGCACTCACCCACCTAGGCTGTTCCCTCAGTACACATTCCCTTCCCGGAGACTCTGTACTGCCTGCTCGCTCCCATTAGCACGCCTTCGAAAGAGTTATTCGGCCCTTTTGGAAGCATTGCATTGCCTAGAAAAGGTTCCCGATATTTGTTTATCTATTGGAGAAAGCCTATGTTTCCGTTGTTGTTGTTATTGTAACGAAGCCTAGTCCTGCCCAGAAGTAACGCTTTTGTCCTTAGTTGTCATACAAGGAAATGAGCAGTTACAATAAGGTTGGACAAAAGTGAAATTAACTTAAGAAGAGTGAGCTCCGAGGAGCAGTCGAATAAGTGGCTAGTGTCGTAAGGAGAAGTGGCGCATACCGGGGAAACTTTTGGAACCTTTGGACTCAGTAGGGTAGGTAATATGGCCTAGAAAGTCGGGACGTACCGCAAGAGAGTACCGGAGCCTAGCGGATTGATTTCCGGCCAAGAGCTGTTAATTCGACAACACTTGCCAAAACCTTGGGTACAGTTATTGTCGTTACAATAAGAACAACAGGGTTTTTTGCGGCTTTGTATACATGCTGCAAAAGTTACCCCCAAGGGCGAGGGCCATTCGGGATCAAAGCTCCATCGACGTAGACTTCTAACTCTCTGTTTGCTCGCGGTCGTGAATAGGGTGGGGAGGATTTTGCCGAGGTATTATCAGGCTCCTTGTGGCTAAAAAACCGGAAGGAGTCGGGAGATAACTATATATTTATTCTATTGTTGCGAAAACAAAAAATTAATTTTTCTATTTTTATTTAATTTTTTTTTAAATAGTTTTCAAAAAAATTGATTAATGTAAACGCGTGGTCAACTCAATTTGGAATCTTCGGCACATGCGACGAAAATTGTTTCCAAAATTGAACAATATAAACAAGTTTTCGGCAGAATCAGTCCGTCACGTACTTGCCGGAAAAGGAAGAAACTGACAGCCGAGTAGGATGTGTGTATTTTGCATGTAAAACGCTAGATGGACAAAGTAGCAGTCTACGGATCCGGCATCCTTTGCCAATTTTCTATTTTGACGGAACGGCAGCTGCTGACAAATGTCAAAATAAATTTTACCGCCAATTTGACAACGCGTTTGTGAAAATTGTGAAGCAAATTGAACCAAAGTAATTGCCGATTTATATTTTTATTTATAGATTTGCGGTTTGAATGCTTGGTTAGTTTTTCCCTAAGCAGGTTCAGCAGTAGATCAAATATGGGCTTCTCCATTCTATTATTAATTCTGAACTCCTCAGGGAATGCAAAATTCACATCAAAAAAGCCGTGGATGTTCCTGTCCTGTAAAGATGGACATACCCACCATCTGCGGTTGTAAAGCCGCCTGAAAAGCTCCATTGCTTCTATTAGCATCACTATAACAAGTATTATTTGTATATTTTCCATGTTTATGAACCGAAATTTTGCATTTGTTATGTTTTTTTTTTAATAATTTTCGTTTTGCGCCAATTACTTTGTTGACATATCTGTGTACTTCAACATGACGTACGTCAATCGCTATGTGCCATCCCTGTGCGGCATATACGTTTCGTCACGACATACGTCACGTACATGACGTATTGACGGACTGATTCTGCTTAACGTTACTTCGAAAAAACGTCATGCAAATGAACGAAACTTAACGAAGTATGTATAATAAAAGTGTCATTCGCTGAAAAAATTTAGGAGACACACGAATTTCCTGCTACGGACGGATTTTAATTAAACAATTAAAATAATTCTTGGAACATTTATAGACATATTTTAATCAAGAGCATAAGCCCATTTCATTGTGAATCCATAGGATTTGTTTGTTTTCAGTTTTTCTTGGTTCTCGTGGTGAGTAAAGTTCGTTAAAATTGCTACACAAAGAATGAAAAAATTTCGTAACGTGTGAAAAGTGTGACGCGCTGTCGTTTGTGTGTTTCGGGCGCGCCACTTGGGACGCCAAGGCGAAAAAAGTAAATGTACGTACATATACTTATCAACTCGTGGCCTCAAGTCCAGCGGAGCACCAATTAGCGTTTCAAGGAAAAATAAAAATATCACCATATTGTGATTCGATTTCGTTATTGATTTTTGTGAATTCATGTAGTACGTATAGTAAAACGTGTTTGCGTTTAATCCACGACAGAGCCGTTGATTAAATATGTATTTATGAATAGCTGGCGTAACATCCAAAAGCAATATGGCGGCGGTGTATGTGACCACTTATCGATATTTCAAAGCAGCAGCCGCTTTTCACTATCTTTGACTGCACTATCTGAAATTATTGTTGTGGCCGCTTATCAATCTTTGAAAAAGGTTAAATGGGCTGCATCCGCACCACGAGGTGATAGCTGAATGGCAGATAATACCAACGGCATCGGATTGTTTAACAATAGACGACAATGATGTACACACTGTGCTACAAAAAAACGACTCCGCCAACTAAACATTATATTTTGCTACCTACTTCAATATGTATAATTCATGTAACTACAATTTGTGGTCTTAAGCAACCAACAAGTCCTATTTAAATGTATAAGGCTTTGTTGGATATCGCTTTCGACCAAGGATACATTTAACTCGCTTATTTTTAACTTTTTTTCTCGTTACCCAAAAAACTTTTTTGGTAATGCATTTTAAATTTGTGGTCTAGCCTCTTATTGAATATCAAGAAATAGTAAAAATGGAAAATCAACAGAATTCCCCCATGATCTAATACGTTTTTCCGCGAGGTGCTCTCCCGGAATATCTGAAAACCCCAAGCAAGCTGTGACTGCATCACCTTTGATAAAGTTTACGTTGCTCGGAGGTTACAAAATCCGCTAGACGGTCGATTGAGAGAGGTTGGTGGTCTGACATGAAGGCTTGAATGGATGGTATTGTATCATCTGCTTTGTCCCGAACCATTATCCGACGGGCTGCGACGCTTTAATGTCTGCGAGTATCACTAGTTGTATAAAGAAAGGAGATATGTAAACAACTTGTTCAGTAAAAGGTGACCAGTGTTTTTGTTGTTAAAAACCACAAAGCCAGCAACATCCATGCTAGCAGCTCTACTGACCAATTATATTCCAAGCAAAGCAATTTTCTGTAGATATTTAACATGCGCTTGTCATTGGAAGTCCACCAGTCTCCTTAGAACCACAGACTGGGAAGGGTTTGCATGGTTCCTGCGGAGCTCACTTGGATACTTTGAAACCAGGAATGTACCAGTCGTAAAGGTTTCTGTGAACCCACTTTGGAATGCGGAATCAGTTTAGTGATGCAGATACTCTTGATACCTCAAAGCGGGCCTCAATATAATTTTTTTCATCCCCGATATATGTAGGACCCAGATTCACTGGCGACTTACGGATACTCGCCCCCATGCTTCCTTCAGGGTATGTGTTGCCCTTGACCATCCGTTGCATATCCCTACTCCCAAATAAAAGGCACAGTACTTTTTTAAATATATAATTTTTTAAAGTAGTTTCTTGATCTAGAAATCGCTTAATGCTAACAGCCAAATAAATAAGAAATAACAAAAAAATGTGAGATAAATATCATAAGTATTGCTATTAGATGCGGTATCTTACAAGGACATGTGTTGAGCTCCAGATCAACGATGAATATAATATTCAAGGTTTTTGTTGTGTGTTCGCCCGGCGAAGGAGGGGGTAGAGTTCGCGTACTTCGCCGTATACTCGGGGTTTTTTCTTTCTGTCAAAAAAGCAGCATTTAAATTTAGGTTTTATTTAATTTGGACTATGGCTTACCCCAAACAACGGAAAATTTAATCAATCTAACAATACAAAATTATCTGGAAATATGTAGTTCTTGTATCTTATGTTAAAGAATAATTGTTGAGAACCGAAGCTCAGGTCATAAACTTTACGAAGGTCTGATATTGATGGGGAAATGTAATGAGGCTCGTATCAGAACGTTAGAAAATTCCCTCATAAAAAGCGTCGATTTTTGGTTTTATATTTCCCTTCTTTATACGGATAGGAAAATAGACAAAATTGGCACTACCCGAGCACCAGCGAGTTAACATACTAGAGATCTTGCCTTTTCGGGAAACAAGGTTCAGCTAGCGTGGAAGGCTAACACGGCTCGTAATACGTGAAAGACTAACATAACAGAGAACTGAAGCGTGTTAGTCTTCCACGCAGAGAACGAAAGATGTTAGTTTTCCACGCAAAGAACGAACCATGCTAGTCTTCCACGCAAACAACGAACCATGCTAGTATTCCACGCAAACAACGAACCGTGCTAGTCTTCGTTGGGAGCGACGATATATATCCCACTAATTTGTATTTCTTAAACCTTAATAATTCTTTTCCATAACTCAAATCAGTATTTTAAACCACGAACTCTACCCCCTCCTCTCCCTGCCCCTAACAAAACCGTATTTCCACGGTAAATATTTAAATCAGTTCTGTATACTGGACGTAACGTTGATGCAGGATTTCCATTATAGTTGATGTTATTTCGTATATTTGGCGCAATATATGGACGCTGACTAGTTGCAGCATAACCACCCGTTGGCTGTTGTTGGCCATTGGGCTGTCCTTGATTAGGTTGAAGCGGCGCCAAAATTGAATTAACAGACAAATTCGGGCGCACATAAGTCGTCGCATAATTTGGCGTGGTATTATTATATTGATAACCAAATGGCAACTGAGTTGTGGTCTTCTTTGTAATGGACGGTGCAATATATGGCACACCTGGTGTGTCCTCCTCCACGGTTATATCATAGGTGCGCCCCGATGTTGGATTTTTAATGCTAACAACACTTTTACCACCATGCGTACAGGGTTTGGGATAATCATAACCTCGCGGTATTTCTTGTTGTATATATTTTTCAAAATAAACATCTTTTTTAGTCGTTTCTTCTTCCGATGAGCTATAATTCGAGTTAGCTAATCGTTCGCGTGTATACTTTTTATCGTAGCCCAGCGATTGTGAACGTGCGCTCACAGTTTGATTCTTTTTCATTATTGGTATTAGCTCTGCATCACCCTTAATTTTTTCCACTGGCTCGGGTGTAGTCGTTCTCTCTGCTATATCTTCGGCGGATGTAGTTTCTTCAACTGGTTTTGGTGTTTCAATTTTCTTTTCAACTTCTTTTGTTTTTGGTTTTATTTCTTGTTTCGGTTTTGTTTCTGGTTTTTGTTTCGGTTTGGGTGTTGTATTCTTTTTATTACCATTATCCACCTTAGGTGGCGTAGTCTTCTTCACAAAATCGAATAGATCATCTATATCGGGTACATCTGGTATACGTCCATAACTATCAAAATTATCTCTAAATGCATTTGCCCATTCTTCATTTTTATGCAATTCTGGATTAATTGTCAATTTACCGCTATTCTTGCCACTGTGATTTTTAATAACGGTTATGGTTTTGACGCGTGTTCCCTCTTTGGAATCAATATTCGTTGCAGCATAACTAAGACTTGTTTCCCTTTTGGATTGATTCAATGATTTCGGATCTGCCGTTCTGGCACCGAATGTGTCTGAATATCTGTCATTGGCAGCACGACTGCGATTATTTATTCTAGCAGCGTCAACGAGTGTGAGTACTATGATTATGAATGAGTAGATCTGTAATTGAAAACGAATTTGGATAAATGTTAAAAATAATTCACAAAAAAAAAAAATATACGGTAAGTTTAGTATTCACTGGAATCAAAGGCGTCATCTGCCAATACCCTTGACCTATGATCACCAACACAATTAGGCTCTGAACACTTTAACACGCTCGACTTTTTAGACCCGTGCCCAGCGTAATGCCACAACCCATGAAACCCCGTTTGGGCATTTGAGACGTGGTAGAATTTCTTTTCGTTTGTTAGCTCTTTCATTGAAGGCTGAACCTCATGACTAGGTTTTTGGGCGTTTCAGGCGTTCCCGACTTCACCTTTTTTAGCTGTGTAAATGATATACATAAATATGTAGCTAAAAATCGAGGTGAAGTCCAGAACGTCAGATCCTCAAAGGATAATCACGGAGTTAAGCCCGAGTTACATAAAACTTTGTGTAACTTCGACAGGTGCGCGCCTCGGCTTTGAGCATTTGCCAAAATCTGGCTTCGCTTTACGTTCCACAAACTTCGTATGAAAGTGGAACCTGCAAAGTTTTGTGTAATTGGGACTTTAAGGCCCAAATACTTAAAAGCTTACGACAACTTCAAAGTTTTATGTAATTGAGCCATTAGGCCCACTTGCACGATGGCGAGTTGTCCTTTTAGCTCAGATGTGAAAAGTTGTCAAAGACATACATATGTAATACAAATAAAATTGATATACAAAATGAAAATCAGCTGTTCACTTAATCGTCAGTGTTGGGCGTGTCAGGGTAAAATGTGGATCTGATAAAAAGAGCATTTGTGCAGGATTAAGTCCGTGTGTGTATCCATAGCATTATACAGCTAGCGAACGAGGTGACAATCACCTCGAACACCGAAAAGACTAGTGGTGTAACACTACTCGAAAAAAAGTATCCAAGAATGAAAGTAGAATCTTCTGATTCCGAAAGTCACATCTAGTTTTCGGGATATCGGTGAAAACATGTTTATGGGAATTAGTATAATGTGTAATTAATTCAGCAGTTTAAATCGAAAAAATTAAAAATACAAATTTTTTCACGTACCTATATACATATATGAAGTAGTGTTTTGCAAAAATGGGAATTTTCATATTTTCACCGATATCTCAGAAATTTGTTCTGTCACTGGAAAATGAAAGTAATATTCGGAGTCAGGAAAAAATTTTACCTTAGGAAAGGTCTATTTTATTTTTGAATACCAAAGTTGATCAACATTTATTGAGTAAGGTAATCTGTAAAATTAATAAATTATACTGTGCAACACGAAAAAATACCTGGGAAGAGACAGCATTTTTCTGGTAGATCTCGGCGAGTTAAGAAGAACTGCGTACCAGAAATTTGCCGTTAGGGGTCAAAATTTTGAGTTAGGGGTCAAAAACCGGGTTTTCATACCTTCGAACACTTATGAGCCTATATCTTAGGTAATTTTAACCCGATTTTTTTTTCTTGATTTCGATAGAAGAGATATACCTTGCTAACGATCTATGTATATATAAGCCGGATCGTCTTTTTTCGAGGTTGGTCAACTTTTTCGCTATCCCTATAGCTATTTTCAAATTATATGGCAAAATAACTTTTTTTAAATTTAGTTTTCATGGAAATCTTAATAACTTCATCAGTTTTCAATTTTTTTGAGAAAATTAACCATTCAAGGTTTGTATAGGCTTCTTATGAAATAGTGCATAGTGATAGCGCCAAAGATGACCAACCTCGAAAAAAGACAAAAAAAAAAAAAAATGTGCTTGTGGGGCAAATACTACCACTTTTACCACTACTTTCCGGTTCAGATATATATCGTTAGAAAGGTCCATCGAACTCAAGAAAAAAAAAATCGGGTTAAAATTACCCAAGATATAGGCTCATAAGTTTTCGAAGGTATGAATATCAGTTTTTGACCCCTAACTCAAGATTTTGGAGGTGTCCGGCAAATTTCTGGTACGCAGTTCCTCTTAACTCACCAGATCTACAAGAAAAAATGCTATTACTTCCCAGGTATTTTAACTTTGTTCAATTTTGTTGCACTGTGTTATCTAACAATAAAGAGTAATCCCCTAAGCAGGCTTGTCAGTACTGGCGAATTATCGCAAAATTGGCGACTTTTTACAAACTTTAGCGACCATATTATGAAAATTATCCATGGCGAACATCCAAATATTAGAAACTTGAGTAAACTCTAATTCGGTTTTCATCCTTTATCTATCTTCACTAGGGTGGTCCCTATAAACAAATGTAGTATTTTTTCCAGGCTCACCCCGTAGATCGGTTGCACCACGGTCAAAAAAGTAAAAGTAGGTCGCCTCCCAGTTGGTGCACCCTGGGTAACGCTAAATGACCTACATAGCCTGCACGGCTAGTTTAGTTTCTTGTATTGCCGGATCTACGAGAACGGTACCAGTACTTGTGCTGTACCCATCGTGCCGAAACGACCCGGGTCGTTTTCTTATATCGACCCGGCCAAGAGCAATACACTCGAGGTGACCCTGTCTGACATTTAGGCAGGGCTACACCTCGTTACAACAACAACAACAACAACCACGGTCAACTATATCGCACAACATTTTTTAACCCGATTGGAGATGGTTTTGGGCGTGTCGCAGGGGGGCTGAAGATGCCTTAGGCGTTTCCAATCCGGACCAGATTATGCATGTGATATCGCCGACCATAGTGCTACCGATTTCGAGTTTTAGATAAAAAGAAAAATCACTTATATGTTTCGAGTCTCCATAGAGCAATCTGAACTTTCGGGATACAATTTTTTGTGTATCTTCGGCTATATAGGTAATCGATTTAGGGGTTGAGCCTTTGGAAATCTGATGATAAAATTGTCTCCATACAAATAAGGACCACCCTCATCTACACCTTTCCAATACATCTTACGTGATGGAGAAATCAAATGAGCGTTTGAAGCATTACTCGTATCATATGTTAAGAAAGGATTTTTTAGGGAGGATTTGGCGACATATTTGATAAAAGTACTGCCCCTAAGGCCCACTTGCAGAAAGGCAGGTGATCTTTTTTTTTAACTCAGAGTTGTATGCTCAGCAGTGTCTTATCAGTCTGAAAAACAATGAACAACAGCTTAAATTGCGGCAGTATCTTTTGTTCGACAGAGCACTTATCATCTTTAAACGCTTGCTTGCCCCAAGCAATCGGGCGAATTTCCATTGTCCACAAATTTTCTTTTTCTTCGTGGTTTTTTTTTTTAGAACTACACCTTGTCGCCCCTCATGTTTCAATCTCTTCAAAAAAGTTGGTTGGGTCCAATACCCAGGAAAAAAGTGTATTTTGCCGTATATAGTTCAGGCAACAGGGTTTTTTTATTTATCTAACTTTCCGACTGGTGGGCATGAAAGCGTATAAAAATAATATTTGTGTACTGCAGAAAGGTATGCTCTTATTTTTTTACCCTTTTATGTTCACTAGTAGGACCAAAAAATCTATGGTACGCATTACTTCCGTACTATGTCGTTTTTCTGTCTTCCCGCCTTGACTAAGTGTTAATGTTCTAACAAGTAGCCGGAAGGAAAAATATGAAAAACCATTTCTATTATGGTTTATTATCATTCGTTAGATGTAAAAGTGATAAACTCAGGCAGGGTCTTTTCAGGTGAGTACAATGCTTGTTAAATCACTCTTTTTTAGTATTTCGACTGCTAAGTGGAAGATAATCCTGTTTATTTTTCAAAAACCGCATATCTCATAATTTTTTTAAAGAAACCCTTATTTTATATTGTTTTAACAACGGACTATTTCAAAGTTCTGCTCAATAAAAATTCATTAAATTTTACTAATATAAGGCTCTTTTGAAAAAAATTCTGAAATTAAAAAAAAAAAGTTTCAATCCGAATGTCGTAATCAGCCATGCCTATGGATCATTTTAGGAGCACTTTGAGAACACTTTTGAGTCATTTTGGGATTTTGGGCCAATTTGGGTTCATTTCATAGCCACTTTAGGGTCAATTTGGAATCTCAAACTGGTCCCAAAATGCTCCCAAAGTAAACCCGAATGTGATCTCAAAGTGATCCCAAAATGACCCCACAGTGATCCCAAAACGACCCTCAAGTGAGCGCAAAGTGATCCCAAAATTACAGCAAAGTGATTCCAAAGGGTAAAAACCTCGATGCAATTGCTTTTTTCGAGTACGACGCAACATGTTGTGTGGAGCTTCGGGTATTAACATCGCAGGTCGTTATACCATACGTGTTCGAAGCTGATGCGTATGAGTATGAAAAATACTCTACTCGACAGCGTTGTAATAACTCTGGATATGAGTGTAGCGTTTTATGCATATCGAGCCGAAAATACCCAAAGTTGCGATACTCATCGCTAGTCTCTAGCAAAGAGAATATATTAACAAGTGCCGTCACTCGTTATAAATGCAACGAACAAGATGGATGCCGTTTTCTTTCAGGGTTTTGGTAATATCGATATAAATATGTTATTGTCAAATCAAAACAAAATGTGTAAAAGAAAATAAACGAGAACTGAAATAACACAAGAGTCGAAAAAAAAATTTACCAGCTGTCGAATTTACAAAACTGAGGAAAACAAAATTACCGAAACCCTGAAAGAAAACGGCATCCATCTTTTTCCTTGCATTTATAACGAGTGGCCGAAAAAACGAGGTTTTACGTGATGTAACGATTCGGGCCCTGATTTGCGTTGCTTATAATCACTTATGATGCCTACGTGTAATCTAAAAACTAAAGATCAGCCGTATCCGGTGAAACCTTATAACTTTTAGCAATTGAATCAGACTTCTTTCCTGAGTTCAAATATCACTAAATGCGATATCGCTACGGCAGTTGAAATGCTAAATTTTTTCCAAAACGAGCACTACCGTCTGTTGAGAGCTTCGTGAATTGAGACTACACCATTTCAAGTTGGAGTTTAGAAAGCGTTAGTTGGATTTTAGAAGAGTCAATTGGATTTTAGAAAGCGTTAATTGGATTTTAGAATAGTCAATTGGATTTCAGAAAGCGTCAATTGGATTTTAGAAAGCGTACATTGGATTTTAGAAAACTTAAAAAAAAAAAAACAATTCATGTTTTCTAAAATCCAATTGACGCTTTCTGAAATCCAATCTACGCCATTTGGAAAGTATAAATTTACAGTCAGTTGGCTTTTAAAGAGCGTCAAATGGATTTCAGAAAGCCAGAATTTAACTTTTTTCGGTTTTCAAAAATGCAATTGACGCTTTCTAAAATCCAAATAACGCCATCCAAAATCCAATTGACGCTTTCTAACATCCAATTAACTTTTCTAAAATCCAACTGACGCTTTCTGAAATCCAAATAACGCCATCCAAAATCCAATTGACGCTTTCTAAAATCCAATTAACTTTTCTAAAATTAAACTGACACTTTCTAAAATCCCATTGACAATTCTAAAATCCAATCGACGCCTTCCAAAATCCAATTGACGCTTTCTAAAATCCAACTTGAAATGGTGTAGATGTTACGAGATTGCAGTCTGCAGTAAGTCAGAGTGCTCTCAACGTGCCGAAAATTGTCTTAAGTCAGAACTCCATACCAAGCTGCTTAGTAATTTCATGCGCTTTAAAATTTCGTCTCTTTTGTTAGCTTTTTTTGCTTACATAGCGGACAGGAGAGCCGAAATTCTAAAACGCTTATTATAGAGCGTGGTGTGCAGTTCTAGAACATCTTTCAAAAATCGTCTGAGACTTGACTAATACAGGGCTTAAGCTGAAACTAATTTTTAAAAATCTGAAATTCTAATTGGATGTTATTTACAATGGAGTCCATTATCATCGACAACCCTATAAGTGTGTGTTTTAATATAGAAATATTGAGGGATTTTTTTTTTTTTTTTTTTGCCCTCTACTACCTTATGATCGTGGACAAAACGTGCCGGATTAATTATTTTTGATTTTTCTGGCTCACACTATACCTTGCAGATCCCTTAAGGAGATTATTTGCCAGTCTCTTCTATATACTTCTTTAAAAATAAGACAAAAGAGTTGAATGAATGATGTGTTATTGGATAAATGTCTTAGGATAAATATCTAAATGTTATATCAATCATCCAAAAGCTTTCACCTTCATACCGGAGAGTTTTTACTTTTTCGTTGGATCATAACCTCAAGTGTATAAATTTTTGAGGTTTAAAAAATGTTTACCGCCCAAGAGATATGTAAGTATATTCCCTATATTTTTGTACCAGAAAAAATGCTTTCAAAAATGGTCCTTTATTAACTAACCTACAAAATAGCAGAAATCGGAAGTGGTCCCTTTCAAGCACAATTCTTAACTTGTTCTAATCACAGCTTGGGGATTACCATATAGAACGGCAGAAAGAAACAACTTGCACCAGCTACGTGTGGTAAACAACTTTTATAACTTAATAATTTTTTCGCAAATAAATTTTTTAGTTTCTTTGAATAAAATTATCTTTGAAACATGAAGTATTTAGTTGAAAAAAAAATTCTAAAATTGTGTTTTGTAAACTGTAAATGTTGTTTGAGTTACAGATTGGGACACGTACCAGTTGGTCTTTGGACTTCAAATACATAAGATTTTCGTTCAATAATGCCCTATCTCAAAATGAGTTAAAACAATTAAGGAAGTCCTAAGTTCCCGTATACCGAACATTTAATTCCCAGCGGTAGTTTCCATATGATTTTCGAAATTTTCCATTTCAGAAGTGGGCGTGGTTGGGGGGCCTTTTAGTCTAATTACCAAATTTCATCTAATCAGTTTACAGGTTATGACCCGTGAAATTTTCAAAAATACCTCCCTGTAAAGTGGGCGGTGCCACGCCTACTTTAAACAATTTATCAAAAAATCACAATAGAATGACTAGGGGGTTTATCCTACCAAACTATATCATTTTAGTTATTTCCGTTACCGAATTATGTCAATTTAGGTGATTTTCGAAGTTTTCGATATCGAAAGTGGGCGTGGTTGGAGGGCGATTTTATCCAATTTCATCATGTATACTCCCAACGATACTATTATGCTTTGTACCAAATTTCATCGTTCTATCGTAATGAGTTTAAAAGTTTCGACCAGTCGAATTTTCAAAAATGCCTCCCTTAAAAGTCAGCCGTGCCACGCCCACTTGAAAAAATGTATGGAAAAATCAAGAGAATCACCAGGGGATTCACCTATAAAATTATATCATTTTAGCCATTTCAGCTACCAAGATTTGTCAATTTGTGTGATTTTCGAAATCGAAAAAGGGGGCGTGGTTATCATCCGATTTCGCCCATTTTCAATAGCAACCTACCTTGGCCAAAACCTGACCTGTATATAAAATTTCATGCAAATATCTCACTTTTTACTCATGGACATGCCTTAATGAACTCCTCTTTTCAACCTAAGAACTTTCATATATGGAACTCTATATCTATCTCGATTATTTTGTGCAGTTACGTACTACCGTTATGTGAACAAAATTAATATCCCCTTGTACTAGTACTAAGTAGTACGCTGGGTATAAAGAAACACCAATTGCAGCAGAAAAGTATGCTGTACATTAGGGTGGTCCAAAAAAAATATCGCCTAGGTCATACTCCCAAAAAGTTCGTAATTGATGAGAAAACAACCATGCGAAAAATTATCGCTGTAACTTAACCCTTAATTAGGGGTGGCTATTTTTTCGCCCTTTATAGAATTTTTTTCAAAGTGAATTTTCTAATAATTATAGACATTGTTTCCAAAAAACCTTTACTTTGAAGTTTCCAAACTTTTTTACATAATGCGATTATCATATGTATTAAGCTAATTGCAGACATTTAAAAATGAATGAGTATTGCACACACACCCACAGTAACACATACAAAATATAGTAATTTTTAAATAGCTGTTATTATATTAATAATTGCACACGGTTTGACGTTTCGGAAGCTTCAACTTCAAGAAAACATATGTGAAGGCTTTTCGGAAAAATTTTTCAAAATGATTAGAAAATTAAATTTGGAAAAAAATCCCATTTTCCACATACATAATGTATGGGAAAGGGCGAACAAAAATAGCCACCCCCAGGGGCAAGGCTTATTTTCTTATCAATTATTAACTTTTTGGGGGTAGGACCCAAAGACAATTTTTTTTTTAATTACCCTACTGTACATCACTTTTTCTCAACCGTTTATGCCCGCTGGTACAAGAGTTAGATAAATCAAAAAAAGTCTGTGGTCCGCGGCACTTTCCTGTTTAATCCCTGTATGTAGCTGGCTATGGCCCGTTTTTTCAGTGCAAGTTGAAAATACGCTGCAAGTTTAAGCTTAGAGCTTCATTATGTATGACGAAAGATAGCTCAGACGAACGATTCGTCTGCTCACAAAATCGCCAAGCCATCGCTCTATCTATCATTTTCATTTTTTTTTTTTTTTAATATTTTCGACTTTTCTTTGACATAAAAAACAAAAATGAAAGAAAATGCGATGGGTAGGCGATATTGTGACCAGACGAATCGTTCGTCATACATAATGAGGCCCTTAGTTTAAACGTCCAATTTTTATGTGGTAAACTCTGGTGAACTTTGTCTGTGATTCAAAGTTGCACTGGAAAACCGGACTTATAGCTGATTGACCGTAGGTTTGAATTTTCACATGTAATCATCATTTCCCGCCCTTGATTCAGCAACAAATAATATTACTCATACGCCATGTTGCACAAATATTTTTTGTCTGAACATATAGACACTCAATGCTATTTCTGTTGGTTTTAATATTTTTTTTTTTGCAAAAGTTTCGTATATTTACATATATTTTTAACCGTCTTTCTACTACATAATTTTTTTTTCTTTTGTATTTTAAATAATGTTTTTTATATTTAATAACTCACAATGCTAAAATTCATTTTCACTAAACCGATTAGTTTACGAATCACTTCTTTTTTTTTTGTTTGTTTCCACGAGTTAATATAAGCTTTTAGATGCGTGTTTGAATCCTTTATAAACGCCTTCCATGCGTGGTAACAGCTTTTATAGATAATTTTGAAGAAAGCAAAAGGCAAGCAAAATTGATTTCCTATATAACAACTTTTATAATTAGTGCCAATATCATCACAATGGCATGCGCGTAAGTTGCAACCGTAAATTGTGTCTTGTTATGTCTACTCGATGGCAGACGTTGCGTCTAATCGCTTACGAGTTTTGTTGCCTACTTTGATCTGCATTAAATTGTGCAGTGTTAATTTTCCGAAAACTTGTTCCCGTCAAGTTTCAGGTTAGTACTACTTAGGGGAATGTTACATACATACTTATGTATGTATGTACAGCTGTGATCAAAGAAATAGCATCAAAGTTGGAAATTATCTTGTGTGTGAACAATGATTACACTACTCGACAAAAAAAAAACTTCTAAGAATGAAAGTACAGTTACTTAATGTAAAATCTTCCCCATTTCTCTGTGGCAGATCTACGTTTCCGAGATATCGGTGAAAATATGAAAATTCCCAATTTTGCAAAACAGTACTTCATATACTCACTTATGGTATGTCTAAAATTTTTAATTTAAAAAATAACCAATTATATAACAGAAACCAAAAAAAAAAATTCGTTAACAATTTGCACAAAGGTTAGGGGGAATTTTCAAAATTTGCAAAACGGCCATCAAAATTTTCAACTTTTTTGCCAGAATTTTTCTGAGTATGCATTTTTGTAGGCTATAATAGGTAATGTGCAAGCTTGAAGTAGCTCAAAAATTTCCCTGATTTTTTAGAATTTTTTTCGTCGATTAATTTTGTGTGGAAGAAATTACGCAACACCCTCGACGAAAAAAATTCTAAAAATTCAGGGAAAGTTTAACGCTACTTCTAACTTGCGCATTGTTTTAGTGAAATTGACTGGCATACTCAGAAAAATTCGAAAAATTCTGACAAAAAAGTTGAAAATTTTAATGGCCGTTTTGCAAATTTTGAAAAATTCCCCTGAGCTTTGTGCAAGTTTTTAAGGAATTTTTTTTTTGGTTTCTGTTTTATAATTGGTTATATTTTAATTAAAATTTTTTCGGTACACCATTTTAGTTCCCTATCTAACGAATTCAAAAAAATTTGAGTGTACCTAAATTTTTTTGAGTGAGTGTACCCAACAAACCATCAAGCTAGATTTCGATTGGAGGTATATTCGAGAACTAGCCCCATTCTCCAAATCTCTAACGTTAGAGGACGACCCGCGAAACACTCGAGAATCACAGCGTTCTCCAACAAAATGAGACATAATTCTCAAATCGAGGAAACTATAGTTTTCGAGTCGAATTCTAATGTCATTCTCTAATGGGATTCTAATGTGTAAAATGGTTTGGCTAGTTCTCTAACCCATCTCGAATCGAGTTCTAGTGTAGTTCTCTACTGTTGCCTCCGAATAGAGAATAGTTAGCGAATTACCCTAGTTATCTAACGTAAAGACGAACATTTCTCTAACGTTAGAGACTGTGTTTGTTGGGTAGGTACATAGTAAAAAATTTGTACACACAGAAAAATTTTCATGTAAAATCAACATTTTTTCAGGTTATTATTTTTCAACACTATCGATCATGTTATTTTAACATGAAGCTCATGTTGAATTACTTCACTTCGTGTTAAATTAACATGGCTTCCTGTCAAATTAACATTAATTCCTGTTAAAACAACACTATCTGCCTCATTATCTCATGCAAATTTAACATGCAAATATTAAAAATTATTCTGTGTGTATTGTTCATTTTTTCGATTGATGTGTCCTTTTTATTTGAAAGTCCTCAATCAAAAATTTTATATTCTTACCCGACAAATTTTCAAAAAATTTCCATATCCTCCACATTGGATAGATGGTTCCTATGTATAATTATCTGCTGATTTCGAATATGTAATCATTTCGTTAATGTAGAACAGTTTTCGAGATATCTTGAAATTTCAGTTTTTGAGATAATGAAGATACTTATAAAGATGAAGGAAAACAATTTTTATGGTAATTAGTATAATGTGTAATTTAACAACAGTACAAACTTTGGGCGTACTAATATGTTTCGCAAAAATGGAGTTTTCATATTTTCACCGATATCTCGGAAACTAGATCTGCCACAATAAAATGGAATGATATTCGTAATCAGAAGAAAATTTTACTTTATTAAAGGGGACATTCCACCCAAAAGAGGAAAAGTCCAAATTTTTAAAATGCTATAAACTCCCACTGCTCTGACAGAACTTTACAATAAAGGCATTTTTATTATTATGGGTCAGGGGTAACTAGTTGCATAGCTAAATTTTTAGGGAACTGCATCGATAATACTGAAAAAACTTAAAAATTGTATCACGAAGAAACAGAAGAATATGGTACTATGTAGTATGTACTTTCGATCATATACAAATTGTAGTTCAAAGTTGAACTGTAAAGCTAAAATTCGTTTTCGTGCTCACAAAGGTGCAACAAAGGGATTTTTCGGTTTCCCAGGAGACACACTCACTTACTGCGTAGTTATAAAGCTATTTGTTGTTATTTCGCCAATTCTTTTAATGCATTTATTGTATTGGATATTTATTCATGTCGATAAATATATTGCATAGCAACTGAAATCCCAATGTCAGTTTATTAAGTCAAAGTTAACTAAGCTCTCGACTCGAGAGTCTCGAGTCAAATGTCCCAGTAGTCACGATGGAATGTCCCAAAGGTCTATTTTATTCTTGGTAACTAAAGTTGATCAAAATTGGTACTGCTATTTTTTAGTTTTTAATAATTTTCAGAGTTAAGTGGGCTACTCACCTGCCAAGAAATGCCTCAAGAAAAAAACGAGCATATATTTCTTATACCTGGTCAAGAAATTTTGACGTTTGTGGCATTTTCCATTTTATTGCAGATTATTAATATAAAAATGTATAAAACATGTGCAGCGAAGTATATACTCATCTTTGCCATGAATCTGCACGTTTACCTCAAGAAATATATACGAGCATATTTATTTCTTGAGGTAAACCGGCGTTGCCAACCATCGAAAATTGAAGTATTTTTTCTTATGAGCTGAGTATTGGCTCAAGAAAATTTGACGTGTGAAAACAGTTCTTGACCATTTCTTGAGCGTTTTTTTATATGGCGTTTGACATTTCTTGGCAGGTGAGTAGCCCGCTTTAAGCTTAACCATAATTTTCCAACAATGTCATTTTGAACTTTGACGTTATTTTTTTACCCACCACTGTACTTACGCACATATTTATGTAAACCATACTTGAAATACTTACATTACATTTGCGACAACATGATTCAACTTTGCTGCTTATTTAAAGTTAAAGTTTTGAACGGAATTTGTTGATGTTGCTTTCTTTTTGGTGTTTGTGATTTTTTCTCTTTTTTTTTAACTATTTACGGTTAATAAGGAAACATCGATTAAGTGGTCGATATATGAGCTATGAGCTTAAAGAGGAAAACGCTGTTATATAGATTAATTATTTTAAGGTTGGTTGTGACAGTTGTCAACATAACTTATTGAGGGTGTGTTAAATAAGCTGTTTTGTGCTGTTATGTTATCTTGAGTCTGTAGAAAATTATTATGGACCATCACGTTTTCCATTATAGGGCTGATACATTAGCGCTAATTCCAAATTAACTCCGCTTTTGGGATAATCTTCATTATAAACTCCAAAAAATGAAGAAGATTTGAGCAGATATCAGGAATCGAACTAACAATACGGGCGCTACTGTCACCGATAAATAAACAAAAATAGCAAGGACAACTATAAAAATTACGATTTTACCGCTACTGCACACTAGAGTCACCAAAAAATAAACGATCCTCAGCGACATCTAGTTTCAAACCGCAAGTAATACAACAAAAGCACTAGAATGCGCCGATTGTTAATCTTCAATTTTGTGTGTCAGGGTAAAATTTGGATCTGATTAAAGAAGATTTATTGGAGATAATATCCGTGGGTGTATCCATAGCATAAGATTCGTTACATGACTTTTCCAAAACTTCATTAGTAAAAGACGTAAAGGTTCTATTAAATAAAATACCAAAAAGTAATGCCACAGTGAGTCCACAGGAACCATACATACAGTATTGAATTACTGGTTCAAATGTCGCAAGTGGAACCGCATACAGTCAGTAGTTCTAACAAGATGGTATTTCAAAGACAAGGACATATAAAATGTCCACAGCAAATTGTATTTTTGGGGATATAGGTAATTGTTCAGTTAAGAATCTCTCCTGATTTTACATTTTACATTTCCTACAGGGTATCTGTTAAAACCCCCACAAATAGGTAAGTATCGATAGAGCCCAAAACATCGGCTCTTATAAAAAACGACAAGAGACGAAGGGGCATAGTACTAAAGTTACCGTCAGCTCTTTTGACAAATAGGCCCCTGGAAATGGTGTCAAAAAGCCCAAATATTATTAAAGAACATGTACAGTGTACCACTTAAGTCTGAGTACGGTGCTACCCAAGAATTCCAAAGACAAAAATTCAGAAATGCTGTTTTTCAGAAAAATTTATTCAGAAACAAAAAATTCGTAATTAAAAATTCAGACACAAAAATTCAGAAACAAAAAAATTCAGAAGCAAAAAATCAGAAAGAATAGGTTTGTTTATTGGGCTGCTCTAGCTTACGCCAGATTGAGATATTTCACAAAATTGTGTTTAACGAACACTTTTCTTGCTCTATGTTGCTCTATCTTTTGTTTCATGAGTACGCTCAAAATAAAACTAGAGTAATCCAGATCACAAATCTTTGCTCTAGGTTTTTTTTATGGAGTAAGTTATAGCAGAGAAGCAATTGTCAGTCAGGAAAAAATAAATTTTTTAAAACTTCAAAAAAATTAGCTTGCAAGAAAATCGATGTTTTTGTATACGTGAATTTGCATTAATTTTGAAGATTTAAACAAAAAAAAAAAATAAAAGGAAACTATCGAGATTCAAGTGTTTCATAGCATTTCTGCTCTGAGTTGCTCTATTTCTATTTTGACAGCTGCCCTGCTCTGCTCTGCTCTAACCTGTTCTGAACTTTTTTTGGTCAGTAAACAAACCTAATAAATTCCAAACGATTTTGGAAAAGTCAGAAAAACATTGACGTTTTTTCAGTAAGCCAAAATTCAAAATTAAAAATTCAGAAAGCCAAAATGTAGAAAGTAATCAGAGGGCAGGAAAAACATTAAATTTTGCGCAAAATTTGATTTATTGTTTTTTTCCTGCCCTCTGATTACTTTCTACATTTTGGCTCTCTGAATTTTGAATTTTGGCTTTCTGAATTTTGCTTTCTGAAAAAATGGTTTCTATCTAAAGTTTTCTGAAAAATAGTGTTTCTGAATTTTTGTTTTCTGTATTCGTGGGGGAATCCTGCGTACACTTATTTATACCCGATAATATTCGTACCTAAGTTTTAAGGCTGAATATCTCAAGAAGGGTTCATGGTAAGGGATGTTATTGTAGTAATGATGGCATCGAATCCGGAAGCTTTTTGCAAATCCGCTATTTTGATTCGGGATCGGGCTTTTCCGGGAAATTACCATTTAGAATACGATATCAATCCCATATGCACGCAAGTCGGAATTATCGGAAAAGGCGCGTCGCACCTCTCATACAAACTTGATTTTTCAAGCTGAGTTCAAGGTAAGGGCGTGAAATTTGGTATAAAGATAAACGATATCAATACCATACTCACGCAAAAAGTAGGAGTTATGCGGAGAGCGGGCGTGGCGCCCATTCTCATGGGAAAAAATTGGCTAACAGGCATGGCATTCCCTAAAAACAGAACTGTCCGTGACCCTTATTTCTAAAGATAAACAAAATCAATGAAAAAGCTGACGGAGTTATTGGAAGTATGGTCCGTGTACTGAGAAAAAAAACTACATGTAACGTGTTTGATTAAAACAGAAGCAAATATGTTTTGGCGCCAATCGAAATTTTGTTTACTTTAAACACGTTTTGTTTGAAAAACTAACAAATAAGTTTGCTCTATTTGACCACAACCATGTTATTTTTGTTATGAATTACTGTGTTACAAAAGTCGTAACAAAACTCCGAAACGGTTTCAATGAAAGGAGATAGGTCGCCTTGTTGTAATGGATATTGTTGACAGAAGTAAGGACAAATCTTACTACTTAAAATAGGGATGCCAAATTGTGTCGCTCTCCATTTATACGTCATCAAAAATTCAGTCACGGTGAGTGATGCCTTACAAAATACCAGGGCTGAAAATTAACGTTAAATTTATCAAAAAACAAAAAAAAAATTTTGATTTCGTTTCGTTCATCAATAAAATTAACGTTATTTTTGAAAACAATAAAAAATTATCGGAACAAATTTCTTTTCGTTATTTATTATTTATCATAGAAAAATAATAAAGAAAAATAATAAAAAAAAAAAAAAAAAACAATTGAATATTTGAATGAATTCAATATTATTTCGGGTCGCAAAAGAGAGGGCAAAATAGTGCGATAATGCTTTGCTGCTGATGTAAGCATAAGGCACGTTCCCGCAGCGGTCATAATGCAATTCCTCATCAAAAGAACACGTTGGCAATACATTTTGCAGAAATCAAAATTACGATAGCACTTCATGTACAATGACGCATTTATCGTCGAAGTAAGTGCAAAACCGCGTAAAGAATAACTTTTATGATGCTTGATTTTGCAGGGCCACATAAACTATTTCCATTTCATGTAACGAATAATTAACGAACATGGAGAAGAGTTTCCGTAATGGCTTGTTACTCCTTCCTTTTTCAACTAGGTATCTAACCACTGGCAAAACTGACGTATTCAATGATGATGCAAAAATAAAAGACAGTTAAAATTTCTATGGAACTTTTAACTTAAACATAAATTTACCGGGCTTAAAACGCAAGTGGCGTAATTCCACCTTTTATTGAACTGAGATATTAAAGGTTTTTTGTTTCAATTTATAGTGGGTACCCTTGATTTCACAAACTAGTTCTGCTATTTATTCTGTTGCTATGGGAGCTAGGAGTTGCCCAGTTAAAACACGTTTTCCCTCAAATAGTGTCATTGATAACTAAAAGAAACCCAAAACTCTACTAAGGCAAAGAGAATATATCAACAAGAGCCACCACTCGTTATGAAAGCAACAAACAAGATGGATGCCGTTTTCTTTCAGGGTTTCGGTAATTTCGATATAAATATGTTATTGTCTAATCAGAACAAAATATGTAAAAGAACATAGACGAGGACTGAAATAACACAAGAGTCGAAACAAAAATTTACCAGCTGTCGAATTTACAAAACTGAGGAAAACAAATTACCGAAACCCTGAAAGAAAACGGCATTCATCTTTTTCCTTGCATTTATAACGAGTGACGGCTCTTGTTGATATATTCTCTTTCACTAAGGCCACTTCTGCTTCAAGAGGCTCATATATCAGTTATACCAAATACTCCACGATCCTATAAATGTACTCGTAGAGTACAAAACCCAACATCAAAAATTATTTAGAAAAGAAATTTTCTAAACGGGGTCGCCCCTCGGCAGTAGTTTGGCAAACTCTCCGGGTGTATTTCTCAGCAAAAACTCGTTTGCTTTGTAAGTACCGTTCGGAGTCGGCAAAAAACTGTAGGTCCCGCCAACTTGTAGGAAAAAAAAATCAAAAGCAGCCCACTACAAGTTTGAAGAAAAGCTCGGCAAAAACCTCGTTAGAGGTTATGATATGGTATATCGCCGTCATTAGTTAGAGCATTTTCGACCTTAAAATATTTTATGGATAATTACAGATCAGTACTGCGTTTCTGTAACTCATTTCGATCGATCGTCTCGACTGAAATTGTCGATTTGACGTCATATTGACGTCAGACTCATTTTTTTGTTCCTGTAAAATAATTTAATTTTGTCGATTTATATATTTTCTCACTTGCTTTTGAGGTAGTGACAAATTTTTTTTTTTTTCAATTTCGATCGAGTCGAGTGTGACGACATTAAAATCGAGAATTTTGTAGATTTTTTACGGAAACGGGGTACAGCCCTAAGTGCCGACTTCCATTTAGTACTTAGTAACTACCAAAAACTTTTTGTATTCCTTAACTTATTATTTTCCGACCTAGCCTAGTGTACATTAGAGCGTATCACAGTTTGAACACTTACCTTATGAGATTTTCAAAAAAAAAATTTTTTTAATTTTTTTGTCACCCTGTAAAAACAGCGAAATTTGTTTTTTTCTATAATTTCTATATTTCTCGTTCGATTTTCAAAAGTGATACATTTTTAGAAAGGTATTCACCAAGGCAAGATTTCATCCATAGAAACTTTTAGCCCTTCATGCCAAGTTCAGTTTTTATTCTATTTTTACTAAAGCCAACACCCTGTATTTGAAAAAAAAAAAAAATTTCCGGAAAACTAAGAAAAAAAGGGCTAAAAGTTTCTATTGATGAAATATTGCATTGGTGAATACCTTTCTAAAAATGTATAACTTTTGAAAATCTAACTAGAAGTATAGAAGTTATAGAAAAAACAAGTAAGGAAGTCTAAGTTCGGGTGAAACCGAACATTACATACCCAGCTGTGCACATAAAGTGGGCGTGATCGTTCACCGATTTTTCTTATTTTCTGTGGTAGTACTCTACATAAACATAACATGCCTGGTACCTAGTTTCGTAAATCTATCTCACACCGTTCTGAAGTTGTTAGCAGTCGAATTTAAAAATTGCTTGACTCATAAGTGGGCGGTGCCACGCCCACTTTCCAAAATTTTGAAAAAATTATGTAAAGAATATGAAAGTTGATGCATGTACCAAATTATATTATTATAGCGAAATCAGTTAATTAGATATGGACTTTTCAATATTTTCACCTCCTTTCAATATAACTTTTATGAAAAAGTAGGCGTGGTCGCGAAGCGATTTCGTTTATTTTCTATAGCTGAATTTACCACAACAATAGTATGTCCTCTACGAAATTTCGTTATACTAGCATAAACTGTTCTGAAGTTATTAAGAGTCAAAATTTTAAAATTTCTTCAAATATACGTGGGCGGTACCACGCCCCCTTTTCAAAATTTTTTATAAAATCGGCCTTAGAACATCTAAATCAATACATATTGCAAATTTTATCATTGTAGCTGCTTCTAATATTGAATTAACCCATTTTATACGTTTTTCGAAATTTTCGATATCGAAAAAGGGGCGTGGTTATGGTCCGATTTTACCCATTTTCAATAGCAATCTATTCTGAACCCAAATAAGTACGCATGCCAAATTTGGTGAAGATATCTCATTATTTGCTCAAGTTATCGTGTTAACGGACAGACGGACGGACGGACATGGCTCAATCAAATTTTTTTTCGATCCTGATCATATTGATATATGGAAGTCTATATCTATCTCGATTCCTTTATACCTGTACAACCAACCGTTATCCTAACAAAGTTATAATACCCTGTGTACAAGTACAGCTGGGTATAAAAAACAAATTTCGCTGTTTTTACAGGGTGACAAAAAAATTAAAAAAAATTTTTTTTGAAAACCTCATAAGGTAAGTGTTCAAACTGGGGGGGACATTTTCAAATTTTTTTTGTGATACGCTCTAGTGTACATATCTAAGCAAAATGAATTGACGTTAACGAAAAAAAAATTTGTGTTATTTTTTGATATTTTTTGATTTGATCATGAACGAAAAAAAAATTTTCTGATAATTATTGAAACGAAATATTTTTTTGATGATTAACAAAACGAAATTATTTCGTTTATATCGTTGTGCAGCCGTGGTTTCGTTACACTTCTCGTACTCATTGAAAAGTTAACTATCATTTGGTTTCGAATTATGTTTTTATACTTCAATGTTTCTTGGAACAATAACGTCCCAAACCGAGTTTCGTTTCTATACGAGTCTCAGATATAAACTTTATGAAAATATAAATGCGAAGATATTTTTTTGTTTACCCCTCTATTTCTCATATTATTTTTACAGAGCGACGAGCAACTCAACTCTGCATACTTTTACCAAATATTGGACCTATTGACAACATTATTAATCTAAAATTGCGAAAAAACTGTTAAAAATATAACTGTTCGCTAAATGGACTTGTTGGAGCTGTTATAAAAATAAAAAAAAAAAATCATTGCATTAATTACACTAGCTAATAAAAAAAAAATATAAAAAAGATGAGTGTTATAATTCGTTTGCAAAATTTGCCCTGGTCGGCAAACGCATTGGATATAAGACAATTTTTCAAAGGTCTCTCAATACCGGATGGAGGTGTTCACATTGTTGGTGGCGAAATGGGCGATGCTTTTATCGCATTCAGGTAGATATAACCCAAATTTTAGTTTTAGTTATAATTTTAAGGCAAAGTTGAAAGGTAAATAAAATGAGTCATTTTGATTTGGGTAAGAGAGATACATACGTTTTTTGGTATGTGAAGAATATGTAATGAGACAAAAAGTGTGGCAGTAATAAGGTAAGATAAAGGAGACTCTTACTAGCAATGCTGTTTTCATGGAAAACACTCACAGTGTCAAATTTTAATGCTAACGCCTTTTAATGGATTTTAACATCTGACCGATTTTTTGGCTATACATAAATAGTATAGGCAAGTTAGGGTCGGTTCGCACATTGTTAAGGCCAAAACAAATAACTCCCTTGCGTTGCGTGACATTTATAACTTTCCCAAATACGCACAAAACCAAAACAGTATCCCACAATGAACGCGAAAATATACAAGGAAAAATCAGCTGATTATGTCATCGCACCCAAAATGTAGAACTTGGTCAAGTATCTGCGTTAACGCGCTTTAAAAACTGGTCATGAGACAGGTTGCATTTGAACTACGTACATTTTATCTGTCAAAAATTAAATGTCACGCAATGCGATGCTAAAGTTTTTTCCGTTTTGTCCTTTAAGAAGTTAAATTTAGGCTAAAATTCGATTTGCAGGACACAGGGTGTTGGAAACCCCACAATATTGAAAATAAGTGTACAAGTTTTTTTTTCTTGATTTACATCGAAACGGCCGATTTTTCTCGGAAAAACTCATATAAGCTTTTTTTACAGCGAGACAGCTGATTTTCTCGGAAAAACTCATTAAGGTTTTTTTATGATAAACTATCTATATTTTATCCCGTTTTCCTCTAACTTTGTTTTGTAAAAAGCTATTTGCAAAAAAAAATGTACTTAGTTTTTCTTAACAAAAAACGTTTTGTGAGTTTTTCAGTGAAAATGAGCTATTTCGATGTAAATCAAGAAAACCCCCTTACTCCTAAAAGATTGTGGATTTTTCATGACACCATGTGTTTCGCAAATGGAAATTTAAGATTCTTGACAATGTGTAAAGCCCGAGTTACATAAAACTTTGACAGATTCGCGCCTCCTTTTGTCCATTTGTCAAAATTTTGCTCGCATTACCTTCCACTAACTTTTTATGGAAATGACATCTTCAAAGTTGTATGTAATTGGGGATTAAGCCCCTATTGACTCAATTACGTAAAACTTTGTAGTATCTACTTTCATACAAAGCTTGTAGAAAGTAAAGCGGAGCAAAAATTTGGCAAATGGTCCAAAACGAGGCGCTCATCTGTCAAAGTTTCATAAAGTTTTATGTATTTTGGCCTTAATTTGTTGCCCCTATTTTGGCATGAATTTGCCTGGAGTGAAATATTTGTAAAAGAACTGGGGAAGGGAAAAACATCTATTTGAAACGATCACATTTTATTCAATGTGAGTTTTTGAAACAAAAGGTTTATTTTGCGTTCCAGGGCCCGGATTCTTTAACTGTCAGTTTTGAAATTTACACTTTTTCACCACTTAATATATATGGGTAAAAAGTGTACATTTCAAAACTCACATTTAGAGAAATCAGGCCCAGGTCGTAATTTTCAACGGATTGGAAATTTTTTTTTGATAGTAGGGGTCTTCTCTCTAAATTTGTTCACAAAAAATTAACACTACTGTCAAAATTGCAAAAAGTAACTTCCATTATATTTAGTCATTTTTTTTTTTTAGTTAAAAGACTTTTCTTAAATTTTTTTTGTTTTCTATTAGCGGCTGCAGGAAAATCGATTTTCTAAGTTTCGGTACTTTCAGAAAAAAAATTTATATACAGGCAGGTTCTGGCAATTCACTCCGAATAAAATTTGTGAAAATATCAAAAAATAAAATTTCTAATCGGTTGAAAATTACAACCCTTAGCGCAAAATGAAAAATTTGTTTCAAATATTCCCAACAGGGTTCAAAATCACTGAGAGGTCACAAAACTCAACCGATTTGAAAAATTTAAACGGAGTTTTGTAAACAAAATGATATGCAAGGATTTGTCGAAGCGTTTTTTTTTTTTTAATTTTGGTTTTACACAAATTACATTAAGTAACAAATTTTCCAAAATTTGCAATTTAGTTTTCGTGGCTTCCATGAGTTGCATGTCTTTTCAAGTTGTAGTGTTTGGCAATTTATATTGTACTTGGTAGCACAGTGTAAACTACTAACCACTACGACAATAAGGCTCTCACTAAAGTAAGTGATTAACTTAACGAAGCGAGCGCATAACTCTCATTGTTCTTGCATTGTACCTAATGAATTTGCCGGTGCATTGCGCCTCGTTGCCTTTGCGTGATGTCAGTCGTTCATTCGCCGTGCTGCTATACACCTTGTACATTATTAAAATAATAAAGCTTGAATTAATTATTAATAACTAAACGTCTAGTTATCACAGTGGCGACGAGGAAATATTAGAATCTTCAGCGTGCGATTAAGCAAAAATAATGGCTACCAATATAATTGGATCTGTGCCGCGATTCAATCATGAAGAAAATTCATGGAGCGTGTTTCAGCAGCAAATTTCGCAATTTTTTATTGCGAACGCCATTAAAGAAGTTCAAGTGAAAAAAGCCATATTGCTGACGGCGCTCAGCGAAAAAGCATATGTGCTTCTACAGAATTTGGTAAGCCCAGCAGCGCTTGAACAGGATACCACTACTTACGAGTTATGTATTTCTGCAATGAAAAATCATTTTAAACCGATGACGTCAGCTTTTACCGAACGGTATAAATTTTATAATGCGAGTAAAGCAACAAATGAATCTGTAAACGATTGGGCAGCGCGAGTAAGGTCATTAGCGGTCAATTGTGAGTTTGGCACAATGCTTGAAACCGCGATTCGCGACAAATTCGTTATGGGGCTGGAAAAATGTCCGGCTCGGGATAAAATATTTTTGGAAAATATAACGTGCAGCATGACCAAAGTAGTGGAGATAGCAAACACGGCGGAGTACATTCGAAAGCACAACGACCTTAGTGACATCAAGCAAGAACCGCAAGAAGCTTTGCACTTTGTAAGCAACAAAAGCAAATCATCGCAGAGCAAGGCAAAACCGGGTAACAACCAACAACAACAGCAGCATCAGAAACAGTCAAACGGAACATCAAAGCAGCAGCAACAAAAGTCATGTACGGTGTGTGGGCTTGCAGGTCACTCTAGCTATAACTGTAGGTATAAAAATTATAAATGCAATGTATGTAAAAAGAAAGGGCATTTGCAAAAAGTGTGTACTACTAAAAAAGCTGAACTTAAGTACGTGGAAAACAGTGAGATCAATTTGTTTTCAGTGCGGAGCAAGGGTGATGGTCCCATTAAAATTAAGGTAATGGTGCATAAAGTTCCACTGTTGATGGAGCTGGACACTGGCTCAGAGTTTAGTGTAATATCGTTCGATACCTACATGCGTTATTTTAAAAGTAAGTCACTGTCCGCGACAGAGATAATTTTAAAAACCTACAATGGTGTTGCAATTAATCCAGCTGGCATATGTGAAATGCTTGTGGAGTACCACGGTAAATCCGCGTCGGTGTCGGTAATAGTGGTTAAAAATGGGGGGCCGCCGCTTCTAGGAAGAAATTTTTTACATGCTTTCGGTATAAACCTAGCTAATTTTAATTATTCCGACTCCAGTTGTAACACAGATGCACGTAAAGTTGTAGACAAATTCCCTGCGCTATGGGACGGGAGTTTAGGGTGCTTTAAAAAAGCACAGGCAAAATTGCGATTAAAAGAAGGGGCGACTCCCAAATTTTGCAAACCACGGCCAGTTCCCCTGGCCATTCAGGAAAAAGTGGAGCGCGAAATCGAAAAATTGGTTAAGCTGAAAGTGTTGGAGCCGGTAGATTTTTGCGAGTGGGCGACTCCCATCGTACCGGTCTTAAAAAAAGATGGCGGTGTTCGGATATGTGGGGATTTTAAAGTGTCAGTAAACCCCAATCTATTGGTCGACAAGCATCCGTTGCCTCGTATAGAGGATATTTTTTCTAAACTACATGGGGGGCAAGAGTTCACCAAATTGGACTTGACCATGGCTTACCAACAAATTGAGTTGGAACCCGCATCACGTAAGCTAACCACAATAGCAACAACTAGGGGCTTGTTTCAGTACACACGCCTCATCTATGGACTCGCTTCCGCGCCAGCAATTTTTCAAAAGTTAATGGAAGGTCTTTTAATGCAGTTAGAGGGGGTAGTGGTTTTTCTCGATGATATTTTGATAACAGCGCCCAATAGGAAACTCCACACGGAAAGAGTAGAAAGCGTACTTAACATATTACAAAAAGCCGGGTTAAAGCT
This sequence comes from Campiglossa producta, assembly GCA_964058755.1. NCBI lineage: Eukaryota > Metazoa > Arthropoda > Insecta > Diptera > Tephritidae > Campiglossa > Campiglossa producta. Next base: position 11,359,061 of record CAXKVI010000002.1, on the reverse strand, counting down.
GGCAAAAGAAAAATGTAGTTTCTTTAGTAGTAGCGTGGAGTACCTTGGGCATATTATTGATAAGCATGGGCTGCATACGAATCCCAAAAAAGTGAGGGAAATTGAAAACATCGCGTACCCTAAAAATGTGAAAGAGTTGCAGGCATTCTTAGGCGTAGTAAATTTTTACAGAAGATTTTTGCACAACGTTGCCAGTATTGGCGCGCCTTTATATGAGTTGCTTAAAAAAGATGTAGTGTTCCAGTGGTCTGACGGGTGTAGTCGCGCAGTGGATGAGCTTAAAGTTGCCTTAAAGGCTGATACGTGCTTAGCGCATTTTAACCCTACGTTTAAAACGAAATTAACCGTTGATGCTAGCCCAGTGGGTGTGGGCGCAGTCTTGTCGCAAATTTCAGACCAAGGTGAGGAGCGGCCAATAGAATTTGCTTCGCGTAAATTGTCGGATACCGAACAGCGTTATTCGCAACTGGATCGAGAAGCAGTAGCTATTCTGTACGGCGTAAAAAAGTTTCACCACTTTCTATATGGCCGCCACTTTACATTGGTAACCGACAACAAACCACTGCACCACATTTTCAACCCTAAAAAGGGTATTCCGTTAATGGCAGCGAGTAGACTTCAGCGCATAGCACTCACGTTATCGGGTTACAGTTTCGAGATAGAGCACATTAAGTCAGCCACGAACATAGCCGATTTCTTTTCAAGGTATCCAGGCAATAAAGAAGAAGCCATGGATGACAATTCAGAAGGGGTGTATTTGAATTACGTGGAAGGAGTAGGTATGCCTGTGAACCTCCAAAAAGTACAAGAAACCGTTAAAAGTGACGCACTATTGCAAAAGGTTATCGAGTACGTGAACTCAGAATGGCCGCGAAAATGCGAAGAGCCGGAATTACGTCCATATTGGGATAGGAGCTTGGAATTGTCCATAGATAAGGAATGCTTGTTCTGGGGTTATAGACTAGTTATTCCCAAGGCCCTGCAAACAGAGGTGTATAAAAACTGCATACTCGAAATTTTTTAACTCCACCTCCCATTTTAAAGAAAAAAGTTTTTTTTGCCCATAACTCAAAATTATTGGGGGATAAAAAAAATATGAGTATGCACTTTTTATACACTTGAAAGGACATTCAACTCATTGAAGCCACGAAAACAAAATTTAAAATTTTGGAAAATTTGTTACATAGTGTAATTTGTGTAAAAGAAAAATATAAAAAAAACGCTTCGACAAATCCTTGTATTTCATTATGTTAACATAACCCCGTTTACATTTTTCCAATCGGTTTTTGAACCACTGTGTGCCGGCTGTCTCTAATATGGGCCGCTCACCACTACTATCTATCTTCAAACCACATCCCATATGCGTGATACCATCTGCTCCTGGTCCATTCTACTACATGTACTCTTTGTCGTCAAAAATTATATACGACAGCTTCATCGATCATCGCTGAGATAAAGGGCCTGGATTCTCTAATAGTGAGTTTTGGAATTTTGCACTTTTCACAATTTAAAATATATGGGAAAAAGTGTACATTTCAAAACTCACAGTTAGAGAATGCAGGCCCAGGCCCTGATTTTATAAAGCGGTGCAATCGCCGTCCTTGCGGGTTTTTCTAACAAACATTGAACGGATCGATTAAGAAAAAATAGAGGCGAACTCGCCATCACACTATACTAATGACCCATCTATATAGCTCATGTGACGCGCTGTTAGTCCAAGCTAACCCAAACTAAGATCAGATGACCTACCCGTTCTACTCTAAATTAGGTATTCAGCTGATGGTCTCACAATAGAACCTTTGAATAGGGAATTTTAAATAAGGATACCACCCTCCCTATTCCTCAGCGATTTAATTCCTACATTTTAAGCTCCCTTCCAAACCAGAAGAAGTTTTTAGCTTCCTCTTCAAACGACTGCACGATAACGGTGACAGGTAAATCCCCCACTAACCTATCTTCGCATCGACATACAAATCGGGATGAAATACTTGAATACTGCATAAGCGATCGAATGAATAATCGAATATTTCGCGAACACCACTTTCCCCATATCGGAAGCAGCCAAATGGCTTTCTTAAAATTGCAAAAGTTGACGCATTCCAAGGTGATAAATCCAGTTGGTGGAGAATAGCAACCAAGCGACTTCCGTTATAACCCTCTTATTTAGACCGAGTGTCACTACACTCTTAAGGGCCGCTTGCATAAAAGCCGATAACGACTAATCGGAGTTTAATTGACGTATGTTTAGCTGTCAAGTTAATCACCGATTAGTCGTTATCGGCTTTTATGCAAGTGGCCCTAAGAGTAGATACTGCTGTCATTGTCACGTTTCAAGTTAGTATTTAATAACCGACTTCACAAAGATGGATAAAATAACCGACTAAATCGACGGGTCTCTAGGCCCTGTTTTTCAGCGCATTTTTAGCCCACAGACAAAGTTGACTACAAATTATCCCATATAAACTAAGTTTAAACTCTCACTGAAGTTTAAATATGCACTGAAAAGCCTTCATGTCATGATACATACGACTGTCAAAGCCAAAAGAGCGAGCATACTACACCTTTTTCAGGAGTTCTTTCGAAAGCATCAATTTCATTTTAGAAGTCATCATTTTGATTTTAGAAGTCATCATTTTGATTTTAGAAAGCATCATTTTGATTTTAGAAAGCATCAAATGTACTTCAGAATAGTCAAATTTACTTTAGAAAGCGTCAAACGTACTTTAGAAGTCATGAGTTTGATTTTAGAAAGCATCAAATGTACTTTAGAATAGTCAAATGTACCTTAGGAAGCGTCAAATGTACTTCAGAATAATCAAATGTACTTTAGAAGTCATCATTTTGATTTTAGAAACCATCAAATGTACTTTAGAAAGCGTCAAATATCGAATATAACAAATGTATTTTAGAAAATTTCAATGTAGGGAAATTGATACTGTCGAAATTACATTTGACCATTTCGAAAGTACATTTGACGCTTTCTAAAGAACATTTGACGGTTTCTAAAGAATATTTGACTTCTAAAGTACATTAGATGCTTTCTAAAATGAAAATGATGACTTCTAAAGTACATTTGACTATTCTATAAAATCAAAACGATGACTTCTAAAGTACAATTGATTATTCTAATGCACATTTGGCGCTTTCTAAAGTACATTTGACTATTCTAAAGTACATTTGATGCTTTCTAAAATCAAAATGATACTTTCGAATGTACAATTGGAAAAGGTATAGTCAGTAAGAAGTCATATGTAGCTATGGCTTTCCAGGCCCTGGATTCTCTAACTGTGAGTTTTGAAATGTACACTTTTTTCCCTTATATTTTAAATGGTGAAAAAGTGAAAATTTCTAAACTCACTGTTAGAGAATCCAGGGCCAGGCCACTTTCTGAGTTCTGTAGTGGAATTCCGTAATTTTATAGCAATAGCAGAAATTTGGCATAGAAAATTGTGTCAAAAAATTGTATTCACCAACCGATTTAAAAAAAAAAAAAAACAGAATTCCCCTACTGATATGATCTAATGCAGTAGTCGGCACGGTTAAAGCATTGGAGTTTTCCTCCCAGGAAAGGAATTGCCGGCCTATGATCTAATGTGTTGTTACTCGTGAGCTAACCATATGGGTATAATTTTAAACCATTGGGGCATAGTCATAGTCGAGATAAAGTAGGTGCAAAAGTTAGCGTCAGCTTTGTGACACCATTTCCAACGGCGTAAATATATGTCAAAAAAGCTGACGCTCACTTTAGTATCTACTAACTCAACTATTACTATGGCCCATTTTGTTTTTGAACCGAACCCCAAAGACTTCTGGTTGTTGTTGTTGTAGCGAGGTGTAGCCCTACCTAAATGTCAGACAGGGTCACCCCGAGTGTATTGCTCTTGGCCGGGTCGATATAAGAAAACGGCCCGGGTCGTTTCGGCACGATGGGTACAGCACGAGTACTGGTACCGTTCTCGTAGAACCGGCAATACAAGAAACTAGCCGTGTAGGCCATGTAGGTCATTTAGCGTTACCCAGGGTGCACCAACGGTGAGGCGACCTCCTCTTACACTTCTGGTTCAAACGACAGCCACACAGAGTCGGTAAGTTCCACAGTTGTACAGATACTACATAAATAAAAACTTGAGTGCTGAATGGAAAAAATTCCGCTGAAAAGAAATACTGTGTAATTTTAATGAAAATACTCTTCTGCTACAAAATAAAAAAAATTTAATACACTCTTAAAGTGACCAAGTAGAGATTGTTCATCTGGTCGAGTTATACACAAAACACCCTTCAAAAGATTTGTAACACCCCCAAAATCTGTTTAAGGCCAAAAAACCGTTTTTTCAGAGTTTTCGTTGGAAAAAAATCATTAAAAATCAAATTTTCAACGGTTTTGGGTAGAGAATTGTTGACATTTTCGAAATGTATATAGTTTTTTGTTCATTTGAAAAGCGTATGACATGTTTTTCACGCGAGAAGTTTAATTTTTTCGGTTTTCCGGTTTTGGCGTTATTTTTTTTGCCACTAATTGACAAGGATTGAACCTTATTGGACATGCGCCATCGAGAGGCATTCACTACTTAACTGTACCAGTTTTTTTTTTTAAATGACTCCAAGTTTTCAAGATATGCAGCATAATCCAGAATCTAATTTTTTGGTCTCAAGCGCCCTACAGGGGTACTATGTGTAAGAAGGCGGGTCGATTTGAAAATCTCCCAAGTGACAAGGAAAATCGGGTTTTAGGTATCAAAATAAGATACTTTCCTGAAGTTAGCATACCTCTAAAACCAATTCTGATGTCCCCACTTTGTACTGTTGACTTTGAGCCACAAAGTTTGAAAAATCCTAAGTTGACCCATTTAGAGTGGCCCAATCGTGTTTAAATGTATGACCGACCCCCACTAACTTTGTAGGGCCGACCCACCCATGCCAGTGACACACCCGCTAAGACCCCACCTGCGGGGGTCCCTATACAAAAATTTCAAAAAATCACTATTTTTCGCACTTTACGTGATAAAATCAGCTAACTGACTATCTTTTTTCTTTTTGGAGTTCATTTTTCTCTTAAGAACTTAAAAAAAACTATTTTATTTATTTTTTTCATAAAAAGTGCCAAAAATGACTTAATTTTTGTATGGGTAACCCCACAGGTGAGGTTTTAGGGGGTGTGCCACTTGTATGGGTGGGTCAGCCCTTCAAAGTTAGCGGCACGGTTGTTAAGGCCACTGATATCAATATCGTCGGCATACGCCAGCAATTGCACGCTCTTGTAAAAGATTGTACCATTGCGGTTTAGCTCTGCCTTGTCTGAAGCCTCGTTTGGTTTCAAATAGCTCAGAGAGGCCCTTCCCGATTCTGACGGAGCTGTTGGTATTGCTCAACGTCATTTGGCAAAGCCGTATAAGCTTTGCAGGGAAGTCAAATTCAGACATGGCGGCATACAGACAACTCCTTTTTGCGCTGTGTCGATTATTTTATCATGGGTCTTCTCCAGGACTTGGCGTATCGTGAAAATCTGATCGATGGTAGACTCACCACGTCTAAAGCCGCACTTTTTGTCCGAGGCAGTGCGGCAATCCTCATCGTACCTCAGCGGCGGTACGTAATGAGTGAGAGATATACTTCCATTGCTCGGTTACATCGTTAGCTCGAGAATAGCTCTCCGATAGAAGGTGTGAGAGTCGAGTGGAGAAATTATCAGCTGTCTGTGTCTTCCGCAGCTTCTCGACGTCAAACTTTCCTTCCGTTAATGTGCGTACTTTCTTCTCTGCACAGAGGCGTGTGCGAATCTTGGCTGCAACAAGATAATGGCCCGATTCGATATTTTGACCACGTAGGGTACGCACGTCCAGAACGGTCGAGCTGTATCTGCCGTCGATCATGACATGACCAATCTGGTTTCTTGTTCTTTGATCAGGGGACGGCGATATACCAACAAGTTATCATAACCGGCTGCTTTAATTTTTTTTTTTTAAGTTGGCGGGACCTACAGTTGTTTGCCGACTCCGAACGGCACTTGCAAAGCAAATGAGTTTTTGCTGAGAAGCTTCTCATGGCAGTAGTACACCCGGAGAGCGTGCCAAACTACTGTCGAGGGGCGACCCCGTTTTTTAGAAAAATTCTTTTTCTAAGTCATTTTTGATGTTGGTTTTGCCGGGCATTTATATGACACGACTTGGTGTAGCAGGCCGAGCACTTAACCACTACACCACGGCGGCCGCCATTACAATAGTCGAAAAAGAGTAGGTACCAAAGTAAGCGTCGGTTTTTTGTCAGATCGGCCGTGGGAATTGGTGTCAAAAAGCCGACACTAACTTTAGTACCTACTTTATTTCGATTATGAATATTCCCCATAGACTTAAATAATGAATTAGGGTTAAATTGTCACCTCAAATTAAGTTAATTAAAGTTTAACATACGAAAAGTGTATGGTATGGAAAATGAAACTCTTTCGATTCAACATTTTTTTACGGCACTGCATAAAAAAATAAAGAAAAAAAGAAGAGCTGTGTAATCGATTGCATGGCTTCTCATAAGGTTGGTTAAATCAGCTGTTCGGTACAGATTCAAATTTGAAACTTTGAACATAATGTCAGCCGAGATATTCAACAAAGAATCACGCCAAATTTTCAACTCGAAGATCAAAGACCATGCTCTATAACGGTCATCCGGCATGAAACCGGTAACGAAAGACCCGTTTCTTAAAACTCATTCGTAAGATCGTGAACAGTTCACAGCTAACGAAGATGGAATCAGCCAGAAATAAACACATTCGGCCATATTCATAGTCGAAATAAAGTAGGTACTAAAGATAGCGTCAGCATTTTTGACAGATAGGCCGTTTGAAATGGTGTCAAAAAGCGGACGCTAACTTTAGTGCCTACTTTATTTCGACCATAGATATGCATCGTTTACTTTACCTTAGGAACGAGCTGATAGCTATAGCGATTGGTAAGTTTCAAATCTTGGTGGAGTGTAATTTTAGTGGCATCGCCAGAAAGAGAGCTGGCTATTTCAAAGCTGTATGTTTACCTCGATTTTTTTTTAAACTATACTGACGTATACTAAAACGACGATAGATACCTACTCGAGTCCACAAAAACCAGCTCAATGTTACGAAGTTAAGTCCAAAACAATATCTAATAATCGTATGGCGAGAAGCACATACCTACGGTAAATTCTACAGGGTTTTAACGTTGCCAGTGCTTTTCTTGATCTCGTAACTAGTTAATTTTTTGACGTAGAAAAGAACTGTATATATTGTAACTAGTAAATAGGAGAAATTATGCACTAGATTTTCCAAGTTACTGCATTAGACTGTACCAAATAAAAAAATATACTGTAAAAGCTTCAGAAATAATCGATATACATAAGTCGTTGGTAATCGGCATAAAAACTAATGGCGGCGATATTCCAACAGGTTATCATAACCTCTAACGAGATTTTTTCTGAGCTTCTCTTCCAACTTCTTCTACAAGTTGGCGGGACCTACAGTTTTTTCCCGACTCTGAATGGCACTTGCAAAGCAAATGAGTTTTTGCAGAGAAGCTTCTCATGGCAGAAATACACCCGGAGCGTTTAGAAAAAAATCTTTATCTAAATAATTTAATAAACAATCGATAATAATATATTATAATCAACTTAAAAGAGATATAACCTCAAAAATATCACTATTGATTAGAAGGGTAAGTATTTAAGCAAAATAAAATGGTGACAGGTAACAAGGTCAATGGAAATAGTGTCAATTGACTTTATTTCGCATTGCAAATAGAAATAGTGTCATTCGACACTTTCCATTTTCGAAATGAAAATAAGGTCCGTTGACTTAATCAGGCCGATTCTAAACAATTCCGCACTTTGCGGATTTTCTCACTCTCATATAATTTGTGAGCAAAAATGTACGAAATGGTGAAACGGTTTGCACCGATTCACTAGTGAAAAATTGTTTAGAATAGGCATGAACTTTGCTTATAGCATGTTAACTGAACATCACGCGATGTTTAAGTTTAATGATGTGATCTTCAACCTTACAAAAAGCGTCGAATTTTTTATGATTTCAATTTAAAATATTCAATGCTAAGAGTTTTTTAGTTGCAAATTTTTATTTAAAAATCTGATATAAAAGGCGACGCAGGCAAAAGTTTCGGAAAAAATTGTGCTTTTTTCAAATAAATTTGACATTTAATATTTTAAAATGATATATTAAAAAATAAAAAATTTGGAATTAAAATCGCGCGATTTTTTATCAAGTCATTTTTATACCAAATTTTTAACTGCGGCGCTTTTTACGATCAATTTGAAAGTCGAGTCATTAAATATTTTAAAATAATATCATACCAAAAAATAAAAGTTTGGAATTAAAAATCGCGCCATGTTCAGTTGACATGTCATAAGAAACGTTGATGCTATTTCCATTTCAACTAGGAAATAAAATCAATGACTAATTGCCAAATTTCTGGTGATTTTACTTCTCTTTACAAATGCGATGCGAAATAAAGGCAATTGACACTATTTCCATATACCTTGTTACGTGTCACCAGTAAAATACATAAACGATAAAAATAAAAATAAAAATTTAACTTCAAATCATTTGGTTTGACTACCTCAACAAAATCCCTCACGTCTTCGAAAAAAGAGCCTTCAAAGGATTTTAGATGTAGGCTAACTAGAACAGGGCATGTGCATAAGACTGGGCCCAAAAAATTTTTTTTCGAAATTTATATTGATTTTCTTTTAAGGAAAGATGAAAAAAAAATTACTGTAATTTTTTCAGATTTTTAAATTACAGTCTAGAGGTCTATCGTCGCTAGTTTAGTTTTTACAAACAACCTCATTTTTGGTATAAAAACAACCGTCAAATTTTATATTTCGGATTACGACTTACGTGAACGTACAACTTCTATCGTAGTTTCGGATTTTTACATACGTGACCGAGTGACTGAAGGTATTCAAAACTTTGTTGAAAATAAATTACGTTTCGTTTGCTATCGTATCTAACAATCACATTTCGACTGACGTATCACGGAATTTTCTCTCGTCTGGTTTTCGATGCGTGATCGTATGTAACGATTCGACCCCCTGAATACATTACACATAACAATACATGACAAAATAATATTGATCCTTTTTGCAAGGTTAGGGCTGAACCTCGAGCCCTTTGTTGAATTCTGATACCGTATACCGCAGCTTTATTTCCTTTATGTTTAGCTTAATTCCCCGTTAATTTTTTCATGGTTGGCAAATTTTCAAACAAAAATCGGGGAATCCAAAAAACATGCCAATTTTTGAAGTTAGAATACGACTGGTGTGAGAAAATTTTGGCCAAAGCAACTTTTGTAGGGTATTCAATTTCCTACAAAAATATGTTCAGGTAAATGGTGTTTCACAACAATGATTTTTGTCGTTTTTATACCAAATATTAGGTTATGGGCGGAGAAATCTGCCCTAAGTCTGTAAAATCTAAATTAACGATGACAGACCTCTAGACTTTAATTTAAAAATCTGAAAAATTTACAATAATTTTTTTTCATCTTTCTTAAAAAATCAATATAATTTCTGAAAAAAAAAACAAAATTTTTTGTTGGCCCAGTCTTAGATACATAGAAAGCGATCCACGGTCCATTGTAGCTGGAATTAAAAAAAAAAACTTATGGCGGCTATATATCAACGGTTTATCAGATAACCTCTAACGAGATTTTGTGGTGTTCTGCTTTTCAATTTGTTTCCTACAAATTTGTGGGACCTACAGTTTTTTGTCGACTCCTGTTTTTGCTGAGAAGGTTTTCATGGCAGAAATACACTCGAAGAGTTTGCCAAACCACTGCCGAGGGGCGACCCCGTTTAGAAAATCTTTTTTTTTAAATAATTTTTTGATGTTGGTTTGACCGGGAGTCGATACCAGGTCACTTGGTGTAGTAGGCCGAGCACAATACCGCTACACCACGGCGGTCGCTTTGAATTCGATTTGGTTAAATCACGAATCCAAAGATACTTGGCCAATTCACAAGAGTCTCATATTCGTCGTATCGTTGTATGGTTTATTTTGTTGCCATGGCTTCTTATATAAATTTTTCAAAAAAAAAAACAGCACAACAGACGGTAGCATGAAATAAGAGACCTTGTGAATTGCTTAAATATTTATTCAAGGTTGAAAAAGTGTTCAAATCAAAGATACTTCTTATTTGTGATTTGAATCTTCAACGAATCAAAGTTACTTTTTATTTGTGATATTATTCTTGATTGACTCAAATCGAATACACTTTATAATTGCGATTTGATGATTGAGGAATCGAAAAATAATCAAATGAATGAAGAATGAAATTACAAATAAAATGTTTGATTTGGTCGATGAATCAAATCACAAATAAAAAGTAAATCAAATCGTTTCTTTATTTGAAAGTGGATTTGAAATCAAAAATGATTCGAAGTCACGCAACCCTGCAAGTCTCTTTACTAGTTACGATGAAACAAATTTATTTGAACTTTCCTTGCTTCAATAACTAAATGTTACTCATACGCCGTGTATGATGTATAAAAATTACACTGTAAATGCAAAGTACGACCGTCTTTTATTTTGTCCGCTTTTACACTAGTCAAGTATTGCTTTCAATTCTACCGCATAGACGCAGGAGGTGAACGGCTTCCTCTTCCCGCATATATCGCGGCAGAGTTGAAGTCAACTAATTTCCTACTGTAAAAGCAGACTTTAGAAATGGGTTTTGGAATGCGAATTCCATAACGGCGTATCTGGTGGTGAAAAGAAGTTTAAATTTCTGATCCAGGGTTGTTTTATTTTTCATAATAAAACTTAAGGCCGTTATATATCCTGAACTATGCGGAATTTCGCCCTATAAATTTAAAAGGACAGCTTCAAGTTGGCTCATCCTAAGGATAACTTTTTGGCGGGACCTACAATTTTTTAGCCGACTCCGAACGGTACTTGCAAATCAAATGAGTTTTTTGCTGAGAAGCTTCTCATGGCAATACACCCGGAGAGTTTGCCAAACTACTGCCGAGGGGCGACCCTGTTTAGAAATTCACAACCTCTAGTGTTGCGTGCTATTTGTCTATTTTTCAAAAAATTTATATTGGAAACCATGGAAACATACAACGATAGACGAATACGACACCCCTCGTGAATTGCCCAATTATTTTTTGATGTTGGTTTGACATATGACACGGTTTGGTGTAGTAGGCCGAGAACTTAACCGCCACACCACGGCGCACAGTGGTCCAAAAAGGGCCTTTTTGGCACAAAATCGCATACGAGGTAGCAAAACTCAACCGCTATGAAAAATTTAAACAAGGTTCTGTTAACATGATGAAATGCAAGGATTTGTGAAAGCGCGTTTTTTAATTTTTGTTTAAAAAAAAATTACACTGTGTAACAAATTTGTACAATTTTAGAATTTTTTTTTTGTAGCTTCCATGAACTCAAAATTTTGAATTACCCCCATAACGGGTTGGGGTCAAAAGTCCCGTTTTTCATAGGATGCAGGTTCATAATCACCCAGAAGGCACAAAACCCAAGCTTTTCTAATGCTTTCATCTAGATTTTGCTCTTTAAATTAGATGCAATCCTACGAGAACGGGGTTTTTTGCCCCTAACTCAAAATAATGGGAGGAATTCAAAATTTTAAGTATGCAGTTTTTGTCTGCTAGGTAAGGCCTACAATTCATGGAAGCCACAAAAAAAATTAAAAACCGCGCTTCCACAAATCCTTGCATTTCATTAAGTTAACTGAACGCCGTTTGTATCTTTTTTGTGCCCTCTAAGGGATTTTAACAAAAACAAGTAAGGAAGTCTAAGTTCGGGTGAAACCGAACATTACATACCCAGCTGTGCACATAAAATGCTGTTATTCTTTGTTTTGTATACCTAGTTTCGTAAATCTATCTCACACCGTTCTGAAGTTGTTAGCAGTCGAATTTAAAAATTGCTTGACTCATAAGTGGGCGGTGCCACGCCCACTTTCCAAAATTTTGAAAAAATTATGTAAAGAATATGAAAGTTGATGTATGTACCAAATTATATTATTATAGCGAAATCAGTTAATTAGATATGGACTTTTCAATATTTCCACCTCCTTTCAATATAACTTTTATGAAAAAGTAGGCGTGGTCGCGAAGCGATTTCGTTTATTTTCTATAGCTGAATTTACCACAACAATAGTATGTCCTCTACGAAATTTCATTATACTAGCATAAACTGTTCTGAAGTTATTAAGAGTCAAAATTTTAAAATTTCTTCAAATATACGTGGGCGGTACCACGCCCCCTTTTCAAAAATTTGTATAAAATCGGCCTTAGAACATCTAAATCAATACATATTGCAAATTTTATCATTGTAGCTGCTTCTAATATTGAATTAACCCATTTTATACGTTTTTCGAAATTTTCGATATCGAAAAAGGGGCGTGGTTATGGTCCGATTTTACCCATTTTCAATAGCAATCTATTCTGAACCCAAATAAGTACGCATGCCAAATTTGGTGAAGATATCTCATTATTTGCTCAAGTTATCGTGTTAACGGACAGACGGACGGACGGACGGACGGACATGGCTCAATCAAATTTTTTTTCGATCCTGATCATATTGATATATGGAAGTCTATATCTATCTCGATTCCTTTATACCTGTACAACCAACCGTTATCCTAACAAAGTTATAATACCCTGTGTACAAGTACAGCTGGGTATAAAAAGGCTTTTTTTTCCCCTAACTCAAAATTATTTCGAGTATGCAGTTTTTATACGCTTGAAAGGACATGCAATTTTGGAAAATTTGTTACATAGTGTAATTTGTGTAAAAAAAATTTAAAAAAAAAACGCTTCGACAAATCCTTTCATTCCATTATGTTAACGATAGCCCCTTTAAATTTTTCAAATCGGTGGAGTTTGGACCACTGTGCGACGGTCGCCGAAACTCGACATACATACATAGTTCAGAAAATATAACGCTTTGAGTTTTATTATGTAAAATAAAATAACCATCATTCTTGAGTGAAAACAAAACTAGGGGTCTTCTCTCTAAATTGTTTTCATAAAAAACACAAGAAATTAACAGACTAGTGTCAAAATTGCAAGAAATTTTTTTTTTCAAAATTTTCTCCAGCAAGAGCAAAGAACACACGTATGTGATGTTGCATAAAAAAAAAAATTTTTGCCATTTTAACAAAATTCTGTTATTTTCTTGTGTTTTTTATGAAAACAAATCAAAGAGAATACCCCTTTTATAATTTTCGGTTTCTCATTTGTTTAAACCTATTCAAGACAGCAGAACGGCGTGTCAGCTTAAAACCCTTGCACATAGAGGTCTTTCCCACTCTTCTGGGTTGTTATGTATTACGCAATATTAACCTTTACTTGCGTTCCTGTTCCCACTTACTTCGCTTTACTGGGGCGTATGCGTATCTTTTCTTCGACAAATTGATGACCCGAGTCTATATCGGAACCTCGCAAGGAACGCATGTCCAGAACGGTGGGGCTATGTCTGCCGTCGATCACTAAATGATCAATTTGTTTTCTCAATGGACAGCAGGGTGGGTTAATGGATTCAGTACAAGAACACTGGCTATCATATGAGCCTAAACGAAAGCACTATGAAAAATCTGATGCTGAAGCAATACGCAAAGATTATGTATAATGTGTGCTTTTACAGAATAGCTGATTCATTTAATAACACTACTCGACAAAAAAAATCTCCAAGAATGAAAGTACATTTTCTTAATGTAAAATGTTCTCCTGATTCCGAATACATATCACATCCATTTTACTGTGGCAGATCTAGGGTCGAATCGTTACATACGATCACGAATCGAAAACCAGACGAGAGAAAATTCCGTGGACGTCAGTCGTATAAGCGAAATGGGATTATTAGATACGATAGCAAACGAAACGTACTTTATTTTCAATTCACAAAGCTTTGAATACCTTCAGTCACTCGGTCACGTATGTAAAAATCCGAAACTACGATAGAAGTTGTACGTTCACGTAAATCGTAATCCGAAAAACAAAATTTTACGTGACGAGTTGTACGATCACGGATGACACGATTCGGGCCCTAGTTTCCGAAATATCGGTGAAAATATGAAAATTCCCAATTTTGCAAAGCACTACTTGTAGGTACGTAAAAAATTAGTATTTTTAATTTTTTCGGTTTAAACTGTTAAATTATACATTATACTAATTCACATAATAATTGTTTGCCTTCATCTCTATAAGTTTTTTCAGTAGTTTGGCCGCTATTGCAAAAAACATTCAACAAATTTTGAAAAAAAAAAAAAAAAAAAAAAAATTTTTACAAAATTTCAGACTTAACCACTTTAAAATCAGAAGAAGTCCATGGACGAACAAAAGTTAGCTATCCTATGTTGTAGGAAATTCAATAACGAAAATTTTGAAGCATACCAGTACAAAATTTTGATGTGCTCTGGACTTCATAAGCCCTGTTATATTGTAAGTTCTTAATCAAAAAGTTTCTGTTTTTACCCAAGAAATTTTCCGAAATTTCCATATCCTCGACATTTGATACATAATTTCTATGTAGAATTTTCTGCTAATTCCAAAAATGTAGTCATTTGGTTTAAAAGTATAATAGTTTTCGAGATATTCTGGAATTTGAGTTTTTGAGATAAGTTAAAATTATGTACATATATAAAAAGTGTTAAAAAGTAGTAATCTCAATTTTCTATTATCTCAAAAACTGAAATTTCAAGATATCTTGAAAACGGTTCTACTTTTAAACAAAATAATTACATTTTCGGAAACAGGACTTTCAACAAAACGTGGCTTGTAAAGTCATGGGGACATCACAATGTTGTACTGGCGTGCTTAAAATTTACGTAATTAAATTACCTACAACATAGGAGGGCTAACTTTTTTCGTCCATAGAATTTTTCTGAGTTTAAAGTGGTTAAATCTGAAATTTTGCAAAAGATTTCGTTTATTTTTGAAAATTTCTTGAACGTTTTTTGGCATGGTGGCCAAACTACTGAAGAAACTTATAGAGATAAAGGCATAATGTGTAATTCAAGAGTATAAATCAGATAAATTAAAAATACAAATTTTTTACGAAACTGTATGAAATGGGGTTTTGCAAAAATGGGAAGTTTCATATTTTCACCGATATCTCGGAAACTGGATCTGCCACAGCAAAATGAAAGTGATATTCGGAATCAGGAGAAAATTTTACTTTAGGGAAAGGTCTTTTTTATTCTTGGAGACTAAAGTTTATCAAAATTGTCTCGTCGAAATGATACTAGGGGTCACATACACAATGCATACGAACATCATTACGTTCTTAAAGAATTTATAAGATATCGATATGATTTTGCATCGGATCGAAGTTAGAATGCCTAGCTGCAAGCTCCAACTAAAGTAAGTATCGAAAAAATGGTAGAAACCCTGTATATTAAGACCAGGGGGTTTGGGCAAAGACAAACTGAAAGTGACGTAAAACAAGAAAAGTGAAAAACAATTTTCTCGAATTACCCAAGGAATCTTAATGAATACGACTCATTTACCTTTCTCTAGCCGAAAGTAAACCAAAAGTTCACGTTATCAAATTTTTTTTATTACAATTACCATTTCTATTTTCCATAAACCCAATATAGCACCGACGAAGATGCACGACAAGCAATGATGAATGATCGTAAAAAAATTAATGAAGTACAAGTACGTTTACTGCTCTCGTCACGTGCTGAGATGCAAAAGGTTATAGAAACCGCACGTCAACAATCGCTACTCGCACTAAAGAATGCCGGAGCTTTAGGAGCACTTAAAGCCGCTATGGTAGCAGCGCCCTCAAAATCGTCACCACAACCACCAGTGATTACACCAAGTAGTTTGCATAATATACTCTCCACCAGTGCGGCGCCATCATTTCTAGCATACCAAAAACAGGCCGGTATAACGCTTATAGAACCACCGACGACGGCAACAACAAGCGCTTCGACACCTACGGATAACACCAGCAATATCAATGAAACAACAGCGAGCTCAAGCTCACATCGTGGCAACGCTGAAAAAAGTAGTCGCGATCGTCGACGCTCGTCATCACGTGATCGTCGTCGCTCACGTTCACGCGATCGTAACGATCGCAATGATCGTAACAGTTCACGACGTGGACGACGTGACAGAAGTCGTTCACGTTCACGTGACCGCGATTGGAAAAATCGACGCTCAAGTCGACGATCCAGAAGTCGTGAGCGTAGCCACGAGCGTATTAACCGCGATCCACGTAATGTCGATCGTAATCCTGAACGTAATAATGAACGCTCACGTAGTACGAGTATTCGTAGCGGTAATACGTCTAACAAAGAGCGTGACGTTAAAGATGTAGGATCTAAGTCAAAGTTCATGGATACAAATGAGGGCGGCAATAACGCTAAAGTCGCAAGTATACCATCTTGGGGTATACCACCTGCCATGAATGCATATCAAACCAATACAGGTAATAACGCTATTTCACAACAACAACAAAGCAATGCTATGGGTTTCCCGTTAGCTCCAACTAGCGCTAATCTCATCCTTAATCCATTTAGCATGGGTGGCGGTGCTGCTATACCCGGCTTACACCCCACGCCACAATTAGCGAACTCGTACACCACGAGCAGCAGCGCAAGCAACAAAAGTGCTGCCGATGTGCAAGCAAACATGGCTGCTATGAACCAGGTGACGAATACCAGTACCATACCAGCGTTTCAAAACTATACGACCTCACTCTCGTCCACCAACAATTATAGTATCAATTTATTTAATGCGAATTCATCAAGTTCGCTACAAAATCCCTACACTGCAGCGGTGAAGCCACTGGAGTCTGCAACTAACAATGCAACAGCGGGCCAACAACCCAACAACGAGGCATCTAACACAAGCAACAACACAATGTTTCCTGGACTCGCCCTAATGGACAAACCAACACCGGTGTTACAAGCCTCCAACCCATCAACCGCCAATCAATTACCGCAAGAGCCGATCGCATTCGCTAACACAAATCCTTATGAACAAATGTATCCGAACTTGTTTGCGCAAGCTGCTGCTGCTCAGAGTATGATAAAACCGAGTGGCATACAGCAAAACACAAAACCACGTGGTGAATCAGCTGATATGCAAATGACAGGTATGCGACACAATAACAATCACAACGACCAGGCTTCGGGTGAAAGTTGTTGCATACGTATGAGTAATATGTCTTCGTCAACGACGTATAGTGATATACGTAAATTCTTTGTGGGACTATTTGTACCACATAACGGTATAAAAATGGTAAACGATAAAAATGGTATGCGTAGCGGTGTAGCTTATATACAATTCTTACGTGTATCGAATGTACATAAAGCAATGACGCGCCATAATACGATGCTGAGAGGAAATCTGATAAATGTTGAAATTGTTACCGAAGAGGAATTTGAATGTGCCGAAGATAGTTATCGTCCGCAGTCGAATCGATTCGAACGTAACTATAATGAACGTAACGAACGTAATAACTATCAAGATAACCGTTACGACAATCAACGTCAAAATGAAGATGACCACAACAACAACAGCGATGGAGGAGACGAAGATGTTGGCAACGACTCGAATTATCGTAATAGAGACAGTCGTGGCTACGAACCATATACCGTACTCTATATCGAAGATATACCATCTTCCGCAGTAGCGCATGATCTTATGCGGATGTTCTCATCATATACGATATTCGATATACTCTTGACACCAAGTCGTGAGAATAGACGCGAATACAAGGCTTATGTGCTCTTCTCACGCGCCGAAGAAGCTAAAGCCGCTTTAGACGATAGATCGACGCATATGATTGGTTATCGTAAAGTGCGCGTAAGTCCTGGTACTGTTGAGCAAATGGAGCGTGAAAAGGAAAAATTACGTTTAGCTAATGAACAATTGATGAAAGAAGAAGAAGCACTAGCTGAAGCTGAAAGATTGAAGGCTGAAGAAAATATTGGTGGTGAGGATGATATGGATGTCGCTCTGGATGATGATGATGCTGGTAATAATGGTGGAAATATTGATGAAGGTGAGGGCGATAACAATTTTAATAGCGGCAACTATAACGACAACAATGATAATACGCTGGAAGAGCAAGTTGAACCGCAGCAGCAGCAAATGCAGCAACAATATAATAACGCTGCAGATCCAAGAATCCCTAAAATACCAAGTCTTTTTGAGTTACCGCCAATTAAAACTGAGGATTTGTTGAAGCGTGATGATGGACCAAGTGATCCGCGTTTACGACGTCAAAAGCGTAGTCGTTTTGAACCAACGAAACAGGATGATGATGCTGACGGTAATATGGATTCGAATGACGGCAATGGTATGATGGGTGGTATGAATGATGGACCCATGAATATGGGTGGCGGTAACATGGGTATGAATGATGGAGAAATGAATATGGGAGGTCCAAATAACGGCAACAACAACATGAATATGAATTTCAACAACAGTTCCATCGAACACAATTTCATACTTATGAAAAATTGCGATTACAATACCCGCATGAATGACATAGCCGAACTTTTACAGAGCGCATTTTTACGCTTAAAACATATCGAGCCATTACGTGGTGATCGCAATATGCCGACTGGTGAATTTATTGTCGAATTTTTAGATGAACGCGACGCCGAAACAGCAATACGTCGTTTTAACAATCATACGTTCCGTCAACGTAAGCTACGTATACGCCCAATATATCCGCAAGAAATTGCTGATCGTATTGGCAAACCATTTATGAATTGCCTGCCGGGTGGAGGCGGCGGTAGAAATCGATTTTCTAACCGAAACAACGGTAATGACGGATCATCGACATACGGCGGTGGTAGCAGTTCTGGTGGCGGGCGTTATGGCAGTAATAGCATGGATAACGACAATAAAGGTGACCGTGGTGGTACAATGACGAGTCGCGGTGGCAGCGGTCGTAGCGATCGTAATGAACGCAGCAGTGAACGCGATTCCGGTAGTGATAGTAGGCGTGGCAGTCGTTCCAATAATCCCACATCCGGTCCCAGTAGTCAAGACGGCGGTGGTCAATCGGACGATGATGTACAAGTTATTGAGGATAGTAGTAATGATGTCTCCGAGACCAAGCCAAATTGTGATAGTGTTAGTGGTGTTGAAGATGGTGGTGGTGATGATGACAATGGTGGTATACCACAAAAATTCACACGGCCTGGTTGTGTTGTGTCCATGGAGAATGTGCCCTATAAGGCTGAGCTAGCAGATATTTTGAAATTTTTCTCTGGTTATGATTTGACACCCGACGATATTATAAGACGTTTCAATGATGATGGTACACCGACAGGTGATGCACGCGTCGCATTTTCATCGCCAGCAGAGGCTCGTCAAGCCTACAATTCAAGACGTAGAAGACAGATATTCAGTCGAACAATACGTTTGACATTGCTTTAGGAGAGTAAGGACTAAGTTAAAGTAGGTACAAGGTCCTATTGAGCTTAATATTTTAAAATATTTTGGATGGTCTTATACAAATGTTCCGATTGAAAAAATTATAAAATTTTCTGTACGGAGTGCTGGATGGTATAATGATGGTAAGTTCTTATACATATACAACGCAGTGGGCTTGTGCTCAATTTTCGCCTTGTGAGGGTACTAGTTCTAAAAATTAAGTGCGGTAAAAATAATCAATCATTATTATATTGGGGTCTATCCAATATTTCACTGCAACGAAAAGCTCAATAAAAATCACGTTATTTATCGACAATTCCGACAAATTTGTGATTTTTATCGAATTTCCCGTTCCGCCGGAATAACTGATAGACCCCATTATCAGGCAAAGATTGACTCTAACGGTGCTTCAATGGGCTATTCAGCTCCGTATAACGATCAGAAACTCGTCGGAACTATCAAGATCAGGTTTATGAGAGTTGTTCGTATATAAAATACATATCCGGGTTGTCACGGGTTAGCTGTCAAAATATGCACTACAAAAAGCGAATAAAACTATCAAAATTATACAAAATTGATCTAGGAAAATTTCAGCATCAGAACGTTGTTTTTGCCGTTACTTGCAAAATTTCTATCTGGATCTGGCTCAGTGGCCATTGGAACACTGCTTTTGAAAGAACATTTTGGCATAGTTAAATATTGACAGTGTTCCAGTGTAAAGTAACACCCCTATTGTGAGTGTCGACCGCAATAGATAATCGACTACTAAGCGATTAGCGATCATCGAGCAATTGCGAGTGTCGCTCCGATCGCTTAATGAGCGACAATCGATCGTCTTTCTACAGCTATTTTTCAGTCGATGACGTGTCGATTGATTTGCAAAGTGCAAATAAAATTGATAAATAGTAAATTATTTTAATAAAAATAGAAAATATTAAAAAAAGCATTCGAAATTGGTAGTTTTTGTTCGATCAAGTTACACAATACCAATGTAAAATTCGATCGATTCAATCGAAAAGAATTGTTCTACTGCAAATCGACACTCGCAATAGGGGTCTAAAACTTTTTAATTGTGATATGGAGCTGTATAACCCAATCGAACACTGCTATTTTAAGCTACGTTTACACTGCACCAAATGCGTCACTTTTGGCCAAGTTTTTTCGAGACCGTTCATCCGCAGATTGAATTTGATCACCAAATTAGGTCAAATTAAATTAAATTCATCTAATTTGGCAAACAAATTCATTCTGCGGACAAACATTCTCGAAATAACTTGGCCAAATGCGACGCATTTGGTGCAGTGTAAATGTATCATAAAATTTATAAATTTTAAGAGACAAATCGGTGAACGTTTATCTTATTAAGGGCCGTTTTCTCATCTAGCCTTTAATTTTAAAATCCACTATAAATTTACCGGCTACTTCAGCCGTATTTTATATTAAAGGGAGGATAAAGTGGCCTATAAATTTATAGTGTACTTTAAAATTAAAGGCTGGGGGATAAAACGGCCCTTAGTATAGTACTAGTTATATAGATTAGGATGATGAAAGAAATCAATTTTTTTAGGTGCTACCCCATCAAAGGTTAGTCAATGACTCAAAAATGAAGGCAGGATTAGTTACCCTTATCGCTAACGCCATACCCATAACGCAAATCAGCTGTTCCAACCAAACTTATGGAAATCGGTGCAATCGATTATAAGGCATAATTTGTTATCGCTAACGCTAACGCCATGCCCATAACACTAATCAGCTGTTCCAACCAAACTTATGGAAATCAATGTAAACGATTAAAGGGTGGCTGGAACAGCTGATTAGCGTTATGGGTATGGCGTTAGCGATAACGATGTATAATTAAGCCTAAAACCTAGACGTACTTGCCATAACATAACGCTCACGCGTTTATATTGATGGGTATGGCGTTAGCGATAAGGTAACTAATTCTGCCTTAAACCTCGTAAAATAATAAGTACTGTAACTTAACCCCTATAAACTTTTTTCTAAAAACCTTAGGACGGATTTCTCAACTTAACGCTCACTTTAAATTTTATCGGGCAGTTCATCCTCCTGTTAAATAAAGGGCAAATGAACTGGTTGTTAAACTGACAGTGAATTAACAGTGAACTTTGACGTTAACAGGCAGTCGAGAAATCCACCCTTTTTTTCAAACTGAAGCTTTCATTCATTTAAAAATCGCAGAATTTCTAAAAATTTCTTGTTTTGAAGATATGTTAATTGCACTTCATGTATGGCTTTGGAATCTTTAAAGTTTCAACTTTATGAATATGTTATATGCAAAATAAAAATGAAAAAATTATAATAAAATTCATACAAAAAAATAGCTACCTCTAAAACTGAAGTTATAAAGCCTATTATTTTCTTAGCAATTACTAACTTTTGAGGAGGTAAGACCTAGAAGAAATTTTTTTAATCATCCTAGTACAAATATTATATGTGTGAGGTTAGGATTAGTTAATATTCAATAGTTTAAGCTTCAACTGTAAGCTTTCATTTTCTTTTATGTTTAATTTGTATTTTGTAAATACGTTACTATAATGAGTGTATGAAACCGTTTCCATTATTTCCACCATTTACGATAACCTAACGGTCGCTGTCAAACAAAAATGCGAGTTGCGTCAGGTAACAGTTGCTCTCAATTAAAATGCCAGTAAGCATTAACCGTAGACAGCGGTAGCGAAGTCGTAAGTCGAATTTTTTATAATATTGCTCAATTTCTTAAAAAGTTAGGTTAGGTTAGGTTCAAGTGGCTGCCGCAGAGGCACACTTAGGCCAGTTTTGAAAAGCCTGTTGTTAAAAAGTTACTTGTGACTGAAAATTAAGATCGTCTTTTCTATAATACTCACAATAATTCTTGAACTAAATTTGTACTGTTAATTTTGTGAAAGAAAAGGTAATAAATATTATACACTTGTTAAAAATTAAAAAAAAAAATATTAAAATATCGTTAACAGTTTTTAGTATATTTCACTAATAAAAATTATGAATTTGTTAAAAAAATTTAATAGCAGACATTTTCAAATTTATATCAAATTTTAATGGTTTCTAATTTTTAAACTTTGTAAGTACTAACTTACAAAGAATTTAAAATAAATCAGTAATAATTATTAAAAGTGCCATGAAACCGAAAATGGAAAGGAATCTAAACTTTTTTGATTTTTCCGAAATTTTTATTAGTTTTCAAGACCGTATTCTCATCTAGCCTTTAATCTTAAATTTCACTATAAATTTATTTGACACTTCTTTTAAATTAAACAAATGAAGTTGCTGGGTAATTTATTGTGAACTTTAAAATCAAAGGGTAGATGAGAAAACCACATAAATACAACCACAAATTTCTTCTATTTTTTGCACAAAATTAACAAAAAAAATGAAAATAGCTCACAAAATATTGTGAATATTTCAGAAAAGTGCTGTAATATTATCAGTTTTTATCGCTGTACATTCGACAGCACCTTAAAATGTACCTTCCATTTATGAACACTTACAATGTCACCGGTAACTAATTTTTGCGAAAATATTTGTTTGTCGAGCTATCGAGTTTGTCATAGCAATGGTCTCTAAACAATTTGTTTGCAATTTTTGAAACTTTTAAAGCTCAGTATTCAAAACAGAAGGGAATATTTTGAACGTATTATAGTTTGACCAATCCTTTAATTGATTTCCTATAATACATTCATATTAGATGGTATGTGCAAGTAGATACGTTATGGCAAGGGTGTGCTAGCAGAAAAAACTGAACCACAAACTAGCTAGATGCGACAACAATAGATTTCTTTGAACTTTTGCGAATCCGCCCGTGTCGTACCGTATCTGCTTGGCGCATTAGGCAAACGTCAAAATGCTATACATCTTGATTGAGTGCTGCCACTAAGATTTGTTTGAAAACTGGATACAATTTTTTTTTTGAATGTCAAAAATTTTAAGAATACGCTTTATTTAAAAAATTTTAAGAATACGCTTTATTTAATAATTATCAGCTAAATTCTCACACAAAAATTTAATTTTTTTTGAAAATGGAAATGTATTATTGTATACGTATACCCAATCAATGTATATAAATATGTATACCTAAAGACCAAATGCATACATGTAAATATACTTACACACATACATAAATTAAGTATATGTATTCTTAAATTTAACTGTAAACATACATATATAATTACGTAAATACATGCTTAATTTAAAAAAATAAATAATAAATGTCTAATATTCATTGTACTGCCAATAAAATTAAAGGTAAGTACACACAAATGGAAAAGAATGCCTAAAGTTATCGTAAAAAATGTGGCATACTTGATCAAATATGTACAGTCGAACTCACATCAGTAAGACAAGGAATATGTAAACTATAAAATAAAAGTGAAACTGTAGCTGAGATCGGTTAAAAATTGAATGCTTTTAGGGCCGCTTGCATAAAAGCCGATAACGAATAATCGGTGATTTACTTGGCAGCTAACCGGGTTGAAGACTTTTATGAAATCGGTCCTTAATATGCGTCTTTAAAAATCTAAGTAGTCGAGTTTGCTTTTTCGAATGCTTCCGTCCTCTTAGGGGATAAATGCAGTTCTTAAGACCCTCATAAAGCTGTATACAAACTTTCAAATAAAAATAACCTCAAATTTGGCTTACAGGGAAAACAAAAAATGTCTTAACCGTTTCCGTGAGACCCTAAAAATGTCTAAGAGGAGTTTATTTGGTTCCATAAAATAAGAGCATGAAAACCAAATTGAGAAAAGGCACTTCGACGGATAAGTGGAAAATCACCCTATCTCAGAATTATTTTTGAAAAATTCTAAATATTCTCCCGGAATTTTCACCCAAGGATTTTTGTATTCCTTTGCAAAAATTTCTTTCTCTGGAATATTGCAAGTACTAAAATTATCTCTTGGTAATTTGTAAATTTTGTTTAAGTCATTAAATTAGTACATAACTTTTGGCAGAGGGAACAATGTCCGTGCGCAGCGTTATTTGAAATTGGCCTGCTAATGTTCGTTGAGATAGGGCGTTCTAAACCAAATTCTGAAATATGGCATTAAAAAAATCAGTCCGTCAGGTTGACGTACGTCAAATATTAGAGAAAATTCTATTTTGCCGTATTCGTTGATGTTGGATGGTGTTAAGCGGGAAACAAAATCAGTCCGCCAATACGTCAGTTGCGTGACGTACGTCAATTTTAGAGCAAATTCTTTTTTGACGTATCTGGCGTTACTCATACAAACACCCGTAGTCTACTTTGCTGTCAGTTGTCTCAACGTATTGACGGACTGATTCTGCTGAACGCCTTAATGCTATGGATACACACACGGAGATTATCTCCAATAAATCTTCTTTAATCAGATCCAAATTTTACCCTGACAAACACAAAATTGAAAATTAATAATAGGCGCCATCAAGTGCTTTTGTTGTATTACTTGCGGTTGAAAACTAGATGTCGCTGAGAATTGTTTATTTTTTGGTGACTCTGGTGTCCAGTAGAGGTAAAATCGTAATTTTGGTAGTTGTTCTTGCTATTTTTGTGTATTTATCTGTGGCAGTAGCGGTCAAAACGTAATTTCGGTTTCTGAGGTCTGCTCAAATCTTCATTTTTGGGAGTTTATAATGAAGATTACGCTCAAGTTAACTCCAAAAAGCGGAGTTAATTCTCAATTTGCGCTAATGTATCAGCTGATGGGACTGTCATTTATTGTCTAGCATGATAATGAAACCAAAACCGTCAAATTGGAAATATTTCAACAAAAGTGGAGATTTGGAAATCGAATTGAGAATTAGCATTTACTAATAGTACATTTATACTGCACCAAATTTGGCGAATTTGAATGAGTCATTTCGAACCTGTTTACACTGGCAAATTTGCATTTGGCTTCACTTTCCCTGCAAGAATCTTCTACCAGAGTGCAAAGCCACCGAAAGAAAATGCACAACCGTGATGTTTTAAACACCAGTAGAGTAAGAATAAATGAAGAGTCAAGAAGGATTCTGTCTTTTCTTGGTAGAATTGGTCAATTTTCTTAAGAAAAACTAGTTGAAATTGTTATTTACAGCTGTTCATAATGCAAAAGTTATCGCACGTTAATTACCCATTAGGGTTCTTGCTGGGCAATTCTAAATGTGGAACACCCGCAGGGTTGCTATTTGGATGAACTGTGGATTGTATTGTTCGGCGAATGAGGTCAAATGTGATGGAATTCCAAATTCGGAAAATGAGATTTGTATGGAAAAAAGCGCCAAATTTGCAATTTTTCGCCAAATTAGGAAGGCAAATTCGCATTTGTAGAGCAATTGACGTTGGCTTTCGCTATACAGAATATCGTGAATTCGAGAGGGGAAAAATGAGGCCAAAGGAAAAAGGGCAAATGCAACACTGAGTGACCACCCAGCTTCCGAATGGATAACTGAAGATAAGTCTCTAAAGCTACATTTACACTGCACCAAATGCGTCACTTTTGGCCAAGTTTTTTCGAGACCGTTCATACGCAGATTGAATTTGATCACCAAATTACGTCAAATTAAATTATGATATATTTACACTGCACCAAATGCGTCGCTTTTGGCGAAGTTATTTCGAGAATGTTTGTCCGCAGAATGAATGTGGTTGCCAAATTAGACGAATTTAAAGCTACATTTACACTGCACGAAATGCGTCACTTTTGGCCAAGTTTTTTCGAGACCGTTCATACGCAGATTGAATTTGATCACCAAATTACGTCAAATTAAATTAAATTCGTCTAATTTGGCAACCAAATTCATTCTGCGGACAAACATTCGCGAAATAACTTCGCCAAAAGCGACGCATTTGGTGCAGTGTAAATATATCATAATTTAATTTGACGTAATTTGGTGATCAAATTCAATCTGCGTATGAACGGTCTCGAAAAAACTTGGCCAAAAGTGACGCATTTGGTGCAGTGTAAATGTAGCTTTAGAGACTTATCTTCAGTTATCCATTCGGAAGCTGGGTGGTCACTCAGTGTTGCGATGCGAAAGAAAATTGTTTCGCATTTATAGTCATGTCACTCTGTGGCTCGGCGTTGGCTACTGAAATTGATACGGTCGCATTTGCCCTTTTTCCTTTGGCCTCATTTTTCCCCTCTCGAATTCACGATATTCTGTATAGCGAAAGCCAACGTCAATTGCTCTACAAATGCGAATTTGCCTTCCTTATGTCACATTCGCCAAGTACCGTTATAATAAAGTAAACTGTATCGGCACTTTGTATCAAGTTTTCTGGGCAGCTCTAAACTTTATGCGAAATCTGGTAACTTTTGTTGCAAACAGCTGTTGTAATTTTACCGTTGCAAAATAAGGAAACTGAAATCATGCAGCCATGATCCAACTTATTGCACCATGCATGCAACTAATTGGATATATTTCAACAAAAGTGGAAATTTAGCACACTGCAGTATTTGTAATAATAATTTTTAGCCTAAACCTATCAAACGTCAATGAAAAATTACAGCAAGCAGCTAGGCATGGTAGGAAAGGAATCGAAATAGGTACAACAAACTTAACAAATCAACTACCACGTCAAACTAGATAAATATTTCATTTTATTAACGTCCTTTTACAAAATATACGACAACCACTCCCAAAATCATTCGCTTAAACTATAATAAAATCCACCATTGCAGCTACAAGTAATTTTGCAATTGTATTATGTTGGACTTTTTCAATTTCTCACGGCACAGCGGACAGTCATCACGTTCGTCCAACCAATCCATTAAACAATTCCAACAGAATATATGACCACATGGTGTTAGACTGGCATCGATGCGTGGCTCCAAGCAGAGAATACATTGAGGAGCATCAGACTGTTGTGCCATATTCGAGGCTTCCTGTTGCGTGCTGAGTATGCGTTTTACTGCATTATTTATTAAATTGTACTTTTTTCTTCGCTGCTCCTTCCATGCTTCATATGCATTTATAAGCAATGAAACTGTGACTTGCATGAATGTTATGAGCCCAAGTATTTTATAACCATACAATGAGAATTCTGGTTGAAGCCAATGCCGTATGAGAACATAATTTATACCTGTAACGCGTTTGGAAATTTGATATTTATTTGCATGCAGGTAGAAAAGCGATTTATGTAATGCCTTGATGTATTGCGTTGATGAGCGCATTAAACGCAGCGCGGTTAGCAATTTTTGTTTTGCTTCTGGCACGATTTCCTCATTTTCTGTAATATACTTTTCAAGCTTTTGTAAAATTCGCAGGTACAAGGTATCACCACCAAATTCAAGAATTATAGCAGCTAGCTGTAACTGGGGAAGATAGTATAAACGTTATTTATTATATTTGTATACCTATAGAAATAAATAAAACAATAGTTACCAAACGTGATGGAATTTGTACATAATCGTTATCCACTTGTAGAATACCCGTATACTCCTCGCCAAGCGTTTGAAGACTATTTATTGATGCAAAACCATGATAAGCAATTTCGGCAAAAAGCTTACACAAATGATTATATTTTATCCAGTTACGTGTGCCAGTTAAACGCACCAAATCGGAGAAATCCTCTGCTAGCTCATCGGTGTATTTGACATCTTTTTGTATGGAGCGTACAATCTCCGGTTGTCGTGCCCGCGCATTTCGAAAATCTAAAGGATTACCGCGTCGCAGCATATCTTAACTTCTTGAAAAATGAAAATGCAGAAAAAGTTCCTAGATATCGCGGACCAAAGTGCGAATGATAACAAATGTCAATTTATTATAGTTGTTGGAGAAAATTATAAACAAACGATTGCAACAGCTGATCTTGTTTAAACAACGGCGTCGATTTTTTAATAATAGGCGGCGCATGTAGTAACGATCTAAATTCAGTGTTGTGAAATTAGAAATTTTTTCTTTTACAAATCTTTCAAGCAGCAGCAAAACAAGCAGCGCTGCAGGCCAAATCGCTGCACATGTTTATTTCTGGTTGATTTGTTAAGGCCTGTTTACATTGTTCAATTTTGGAATCAATTTTCGTCGCATGTGCCGTTGATTCCAAATTGACTACCTGTTTACATAAATAATTTTTTTCAAAACTATTTGACGGTTGTTTATGTCATTGAAAAAAAAATTAAATGAAAATAGAAAAAAATTCTATTTTTATTTACTGATTTTTTTTCACACCAACGGCCAAGGCGAATTCATACAGGTGTGTTCGAGCGAATTCAGATCTACACGCACGCACACACTCCTTGTACCTGTAAAGGGTCGAATACATAAAGCTTTGTTAACCTGGGCCGTTTTCTTATATCGACCCGGCCAAGAGCAATACACTCGTGGTAACCCTGTCTGAAATTTAGGCAGGGCTACACCTCGCTACAACGACAGCAGAGTCCTTCCATGGAGTGTTTCTTGCTCTGATACACGCACCTTAAAAGTCCTAAATAGGTAGGTATACCGTATAAGCGCACCGCGCAGGGAGTCCGAACGGAGCGCCTTGTGGATGCAAGGTTTATATATCACGCAAAGTTTTGAGGTAGCAAATGCCAGGCGAGGTTAACAAAGCTGCCACTGGGCCAACTTTCATTCATTTCAGTAGAGTTCTAAAGAATTTTGACATTTCTCGAGGCAAAGCCAGCGAAGCAAGCGTGCATTGGGCCATCACCTTATGGTTTTGCTTTGGGTGTTGGTAATGGTCAAGAAAAAAAAAGTCGAAGCGAATTCATGCCAATTGAAGTTGCTACAATTTTATTGATGAAAAATTTTGTGAAAAATATATTAAAATTTTATTTCCAAATTTTACCTCAAAATCTGACATTCGTAAACAATCATCGTCAACAATCGTCAATTTTCAGAATCAACATGAAATTGGACTAAAAATCGAGCAATGTAAACGGGACTTTAGTTGGAACGACAAAAAACAAAATAAATAATTAAATTAAATAAAAAATAAAGTAAATATAATAGAAAAAAAATAAAATAAAATAAAACAAAATAACACAAAATAGAACAGAATATGTAAAGAAAATAAATACATCATACTAAATATAAAATATGTAATATAAAAAATTATAAAATTAATTAAAATAAAATATAATATAATGAAATTAAAAAATAAAATAAAATAACACATAATAAAGAATAATAAAAAAATAAAACAAAAAAATGTAATCAAATTAAATTTAAAAAAAAATCTCACTCCAGTTTATGAGATTTCGACAAATGCTCTAAAACGAGGCGCGCAGCTGTCAAAGTTTCCCAAAGTTGTATGTAGCTGGGGCTTTACAGCGCCAACTTGGCAGCACTTGGAATGCAAGAAAATGCAACACTGCCGGCAACAGATTTTTTTGTTTATCAAACAGCAGCATATTTAAGAAAATTCTTTTGATTTTTACTCAATTTACTCATTCCAAAAAAAAAAAAAACAAATACCAATTTAATGGCTTCATTATCCGGCGTGCGTGTAAATCTCTTCAACGAGAACTTCCTTAATGAATCGGAACAGGATGCAAATTCTGTGTTAACCGAACTCGATAAGGGCCTGCGTTCAGCAAAGTTGGGAGTGCAATGTGAGGCGATTGTACGCTTTCCAAGACTATTTGAAAAGTATCCCTTTCCAATATTGATCAACTCTTCTTTCTTAAAATTGGCCGAATTCTTTTGGAACGGTTCGAATCTCTTGCGCTTTTGGGTGCTACGCGTTTGTCAACAAAGCGAAAATCATTTAGATAAAATCTTGAATATCGAGGCATTTGTTAAGCGCATCTTCATGGTAATACATTCGAATGATCCTGTCGCGCGCGCATTAACACTACGCACACTGGGCGCTGTATCGCGTGTCATACCCGAAAAGCAGCAAGTACATCATGCCATACGACGCGCACTCGACAGCCATGACTCAGTGGAAGTGGAAGCGGCCATTTATGCAAGTGGACAATTTGCAGCACAATCACGCTCATTTGCCATAAGTATGTGCGCTAAAATATCCGATATGATTGAATCCCTGCAGATACCAGTACCAATGAAACTGCAACTAATACCCGTGTTAAGACATATGCATCACGACTCCAACACGGCAACTTTGGTGAAAGATCTTTGCTTGAATTTATTGCCAAAATATCCAGCTGAAAGTTTTGTTGTGGCTATATTGGACTCGCTTACACAGTTGTCGGCGCGCACTCTCACTGGTGTACCCGACCAAGTTCAACTGTTGCTTGACTTTTTGCAAGATAAACGTAAAGTGGTGCGTGCTCAGGTCTTGCGTTCACTCACGCAACTCGCTGATCCACAATGCGTACACGCTTGGCCAAAGAAGGCGATGCAAGAGCTAATTGTAAAAGCGCAAGATTGTGAAGATTCGCGGGAGCAATATCTGTATTTAAACATTTTACTTAAGCTATGCGATTGCCCTTTAACATGTCATGTGCTGCTACACGAACAGCAGGAGCCAGTGCAAGATTTATGTCTGACATGTATTTGCTTGGACGATTATGCGACAGCAAGTCAAGCTATGTCTATCATAGCCGCGCTCATGTCATACGCTGGTGGTGATAAAGCCACTACAGAAGTTATAATGGAAATTGTCAACTTACATATGGAAGGTTTAATAATTTGCATGGTTGGAGATAAAGAGAATGAGCGTGAACTACAAAAGCTACTTTGCTGTGGTGTAAAAATCGCTTGCGTTAATGCTGAATTTGGCACATATTTCGTAAATATGTTAGCTGATTTGATCACCGAAGATATAGAATTTCCAGCACGTAATTCGGAAATGATGTGCGATGCATTGGGTGCACTGGGCTCACATTTTCAAATGCGCAAATTTGCTGTAAACACATCCGAAGCAACTGCAGCAGAAATCGAAGTAATGGATGTTGACTATGAAGTGCAACCATCAACATCTGCACAGGCGGCTCTGGTTGCGAAGGAGAGTGTAAGAGTTATGGGTGGTCCGACAGAAGCGCAAGGTGAAGAGGCAACCGGTGGCACAGCAGCTGACACCCAAATGGTAAATGGAAATGTTAATTAGTATTGGAAAAGGCAAGAAGGGGTATGTCGGATCGTTACTGCGGCGAAGAAGGCAGAATATCCATTCATACTAACGGCTCTAAATTTAATGTAAGGGCGGGAGGAGGGGTCTTCTCAAGGACCGTGACCTAGAACACTTCATAAGACTACCTGATAATTATAGTGTTTTCCAGGTTGAGTTTTCAGGAATGATTGAAACCATTGAGAGAAAATGTAGTGTATATGAACTTGCTGGGAGGGGCGCGACCAAGCAGGCTTGAAAATAAATACTCTCTCTAACGTTGACCAATTAAGACTCTTAGGCCCGGTTTACCAGTGCAAGTTTAAACCACAGACAAAGTTGACTAGAGTTTATCTCATACAAATTGACCGTTTAAACTAAGTTTAAGCTTGCACTGAAAACCCGGGCCTTAGTGAATCCGATAATCAGGGGCCAAAAATAGAAATTGTTGTTGTTGTTGTAAAAATAGACATTCGATTCATTCACTGAGCTGGGATTGGTTATTCTTATAAATCTCGATAAGGTGGAGAGCGATAGATTGAAAAGAGCCGAAAGGTTTTTATAATTTTCATAGCAATATCAGATGGACCGATGTATTTTAAGGGCTTGGCCTTCATGATAGCTTCCTTCATCTCGGATAAACTGACGACAACGGGCATTACGTAATTCCTATTTCGTCACTCGGTTATCAGCCATAGGAATCTATATTAATTTTCCGAAAAAAGTATGCTCAAGCTCATCTGCTGTCCTACACTATATACTAATTACGCCAGAAATTGAATCTTAATTATGTTTTTTTTTTTTTTTCAGGATAATCCAGTCCTGATGCGCTTGCTCTTCATTTTACATAAATTAAATGCCATTATGGATGATGGCGCCAAACCCGAACAATTACATACCGTTGAAATCCTCGGCTCGGTTGCATTACAATCCATGATTGGCTGCTTTATACCAAAAGAGGTGATCGAATGTTTTGAACGTTGCTGCACGAAAATTAATTGTTGGAATCAATATCGCATAGCAAGATCTGCAAGTCGTTATGGACAGCACTACTTGGCGGCGCATATATTTTCGAAAATTTCACAATTCACTATCGTAGATAAGCTACATTTCTTCCTGATGGGACTGGCACAAATGAGCAAAGCTGAATGCATACTTAACTACGGTGTAGAGTATGAGTATATGCGTGGTAATTATGAACAATGTGCGCCTGTGCCACCAAAGGATGCTGCTGAAACAGAGAGTCAATCAGCAGAACAAACCTCTGTGGTGCCAGTGAAACAAATGCCTCTGATGCAACGTTTGGAGTTGGCCATCAATTTATATTGGCAAGCTTTGGCTAGCCTACGCGCCAGCTCATCGCCCGCAAATCCACTAACCTTTCAATTGGAATATTTAAAATTGCGTGCACAATTTCTGCAAACTCTCTACATGGCTGTAACCGTGAAGAATGCTCAAATTATTGTACCACCACCAGCAATTGCCGGCAGTTTAGCACAAAATTCACGCGATTACTTGCAGAAGTTTGGACATGTTACGAATCAATTGCGCAAATTGGTTAAGGCATTGAAGAGTTGCGAAGAGTCGTATTCACGCCTATACAAATCGGCCTTTGATGCTGATCCTATGACATTGGAATTTTTGGAAATCACAGAATATCAATGCGCGCTATTTGCACATATTGTCGAAACGATTTGTTATGCCACGCCATCAGATCCACCAGCATTCCTAACCACGGGGCAATGTCCCGAAACACGGTATTTTGCGGCCTGTTGCCATCGCATGGAGAAAATCAAACGTAATTTACCACAAGAGCCATCCAATGCTAAAACGATTAGTAATCGTCATTTAGAAATTATACTCGCTGAAATTGAATTGATTACAAAAACTCCTCTCTGCTTGCCGCGTTACTTCTTTCAAGTCCTGCAGTCAACACAAATTAAACTTTCCGTTAGTCCACAACCACGCAGTCCTGGCGAACCTGTGCTCGTACAGTCAGGCAGTAATTTAGTAATAAAAGTCGAAGGTGTCATACAACATTATGGCAAACGTCGTTCAATGTATCGTAGTGTGGATGCTGTGCAATTGACATTAACATCACAACTTGTCACACCACGTCCTGCCAGCGAAACTGCAAAATCGCCAACAAACGATACCGTCACACTCACGCAGACAGTGAAACCGCAACGTGATTTCTTGACTGGCAGCTTTCTTTTACCCATCTCAAGTGGTGGTCAATGGCAAGTGACCTTGGAAACTTATGTTGTAGATGAAAATGGCATTACGTGGTGTACTGGACCAAAAAATTCAATGTTGGTGCGCTTACTTGAAGATCCAACAAAGGCAGCCGCCCCAACGCCTTCAACATCTGCGCAGGCAGGCCAGACTAGACGATTTTAGAGCGTGTTTTTGTTAACACTACTACTATATAGAGGAACTTGATATGGAAAAAGTTGGAAATATTAATAAAATTATTCTTTTGAAGAAACATAAATTACATATTCATAATACGAAAAATTTCAAAGAATCTGGACACAAATTTTAATGAAAATTGGAGCAAAGATTCACAAAGTTCTGGAATATTTTCCGTAAGTACTTTGCATACTTAATTAAAAAGTATGGAGCGCTCCCAAAAGGGACTACCAAAATACCCCTATACAGAGCGCTTCAAACTCAAGATGATGAATTTCTCTACTCAATCACAAATTTTGCATTTTTTTTTTTCGGAGTCTGTACGGACTCTTTGCGTATTAGCCTACGGAGCATTCTTTGTTCTTATAGATAAGTAAAGCCAATTGGAACCACCAAGGGTGGTTAAGTTATCCTCCACCAGTTTTTCCACCACAGTCTCCCTCTTCCTCTGCTGAAGGATTCGAATGAAGACTGGAAAGCCTTCTGGACCGAAGCTTCCCTGTCCTGTCGCATAACATGAACCATCAAGCTTTTTATTCAATGCATCGCGGGGAGGGCCATACATCTTTTAGAAAACTTCATATCGAATACTCTAAAAGGCAATCTCATTTTCTTTCGGCACTGCCCATCATTCCGAGCTGTACATCAGGATAGCTTTCAAGTGCCAGTTACTCTAAAATATTGTGTTGACTTTTGACAACATTCCCTAAGGTACGAAATCACAAATGATCCTTTGTCCCGGTCTGTGAACCTCGGTCTAAATTCTCAGCCACCCAAAATAGCTAAAGAAGAAAGCACCTCATCGAGGAAGGGGTGTAAGAGTAGGTCGCCTCCCCGTTGGTGCACCCTGGGTAACGCTAAATGACCTACATGGCCTACACGGCCTAGTTTCTTGTATTGCCGGTTCTACGAGAACGGTACCAGTACTTGTGCTGTACCCATCGTGCCGAAACGACCCGGGCCGTTTTATTATATCGACCCGGCCAAGAGCAATACACTCGGGGTGACCCTGTCTGACATTTAGACAGGGCTACACCTCGTTACAACAACAGGAAGACTCGAGTCACTTTGGCACAACTTCGGATTTGTATGCCGTAACAAGTTTAACTCTTACTTATCCCGACTCTTTTGCATCTCTTCAAACGTTGGAACTTACTCTTCTATCGCCAATACCGCGCCGGTCCAATCCTGTAGAAACTAATTTTTCTCGGACTTGAAGATCTTCGCGTGCTCCATCTTCATCGAAATCTTAAAATAACTTACATCACGCTCTATACATCCGTTCCCACCTCGCCCATATTATCCTTACAGGAAATTGATACAACTCCTTTATAATATTTTTCACAACAACAACGTTACATTTTATTTCTGGAAAGGATAATAATCCAAACCTGAATTATATTTGAATTTTGGCTTTTGTTTGCGTTTCGCAATTTCAATCATTTCCTGTACATCCTTGCGATAGGCCGGTGGCAACATTTCCTCATGCAAAGTACATTCGAATGCTTCGGGCTCTTCAATCGAATAGATGCGGCGGCGTATAATATCAATATCACGCCCAAATTCTTCCATAAAGTCGCTGATTTTTGTTGGTGCTGCATCAAAGAAAATGGTGAAGTAGGTGCCCTCACGGTGCACCAACCCGTGTTCGCTGATTCTATATGGTAGTGCACGTGTACCCAAATTTTCCATCTTTCGAATTATGCAGCCTTTATCTAGTATCGTGCCAGCAGTGCGTTTCAATACGGATACAATCTCTGGCTAGAGTTGAAACAAAAGCAGCTAAAAAGCGTGGCACGGTGGTAATTAATACTGTACTCACTCTGGACATTTGTCGCAATACCATTGCTAATTCATAGGAAGGCATTTTTCTTGTATTTTTTTAATTCAACTTTTATTAGCCACAATATTAAATAATGGCACTGTGTTATGAAAGTGGACAAAGTAGAAAGAAGGTGGAAAAATAACCTCAAAAACATATGTTATTTTAGTGCTGCCAGTTCGACACAGACATTTATCTCACAGCTGACAGCTGAGATGGGTAAAGCCCAAAACAAATGTGCAGTAACCCTGCGCAGTGAAAATTTAAACACACTAATTTGTACTAGAGAATACACATGTATTCTTGCATGGTGTGCAGTAGCTGCACGACGCGTTCAAATTAAATTTCTACGCACCTGATGTTGTTGTTGTTCTTAACAGCAAAACACTCCCCGAAGGTTTTGGGGAGTGATGCCGAAGTTGACAGTCCTTGGCCGGATATGACCCCGGTACTGCCCGACTGTCGTGGTAGCGATTGGGTATGACCAGTGGAACCTTCTAGGTCATGTCATCCCTCCATCCGTGAGGAAGAAGAAGATGGGTTATGAGAGGTGAGAGGAATCATATCCCTAGATCAACCATCGAGTAGCACGTCATTACCTATGTGCATATTAGTCGCCTCTTATGACCGGTATGCCTACCTCGGGCATATTCTAAACCCCTAACCCGCAGGGTTAGGTGTCGAAAAACCCAACAAGCACGAAAATGCCAAAAAACAAGTATTTTTTTGTGATTTCAATTTATTTTGCATTTTTAAATTATAAAATTTATAAAAAATGTAATTTTTATTTTAAATGAAGTGCTTGAAACATATATTATCTATATTATGTGTATTATAAGTGAGTTTGAAAAATGTGGATCCAGTGTCACTGCATAGAACTGCCAGGCAAATTTCGTGTGTTCACAGTTAGTTCAATCAGCAGTAAAACCAGCATCGCTGCAGGCCAAATCGCTGCACATGTATTTTGGGCATGAAAGTGGAAATGAGAAAATTTAGAAAGCGGAAACGGAAGTATCGAAGTTATTTGAAATTTTAAATTAGCGGTAAAATTAAACCCATACAGTGCCTGGTATTCAGGACCAATGTATACACCACGGCAGGTTGCCATAGGTTGAGAATTTCGCAGCGTATCACTTGAAATAGTGAAAAATTATTATGTGATGATGTTTTATCGGCAATTGAAAATGTTTGTTCTTCTTGTTTCAAATATGTACTAGTGGTTTTGCTTCTAAAAACTCTTTAAAAGCAAATTTTTTTGATCTCTTTCAAGTTTAATTTCAAATTTATCCAAATTTTGAAACTTAGCCTTATTTTGTGTTTTTAAATTTTTATTTTTAATTTTGGTATTTGTTTCCTTTAGGGGGGGTCAACTGCTAATAAATTGGCATAAATTATGGGAGAAAGCTCAAAAGACGGGGTTTGGCCTCAGGATCACGAATCCGGGAGCGCTTTCGAGGCAAAGCCAGCAAAGCAAGCCTGCAGTGGGCCATCACCTTTAATCCATCGATATGAATCGCGATCCATGCATGTAATCTGTGACATCACGCGTGTCCGCATACGGACGCTACATTCGATTTTTGTACGCTTTGTTGCTGAACACGTATGTATATTTGCACACGAATCGGCAGCTGCACGAAAGTGGCAAAGCATGAAAGCTACATGCTGCTCAGCGTATGACAATGCTGGTCGCCAGGCGTCGTACGCTTAGAAAAGAGGAATAATAAGCATTTGTTTACATTTTTCATTTCCGATTTTTGTGTGCCGTGGCTTTGCTTTCTTTTTTTCAATTCAATTAATTGTTTATTTTTAATAGCTATATGACACTACGTATTTTGACAAGTATTTTCTTCTATTTTTTGTATTTATTGTGCGAAAGAAAGGGTCTTATACAATTATCATATAGGTATAAGCGGGCAAGCTATGTTAAAAAAATAATGGAAATAGAAACCAGACTATAAAAAAAAAATTCTCCTCTATTTTATGTGCAAATTTTTTGTTTACATTTTTATGTTGAAAGTTTTGTGCTCGAATTTAAATGAAACTCGTTTTGTTTGTGAAATAAATAAATTCAATGGACATTCAAACAATTTTTTGGTTCATTATCGTGTGTGTTTTGTGAAAAAAACAGTGCAGAAAATTAAAGCAATTTCAGGTAAACAAAAACATGTCAAACGGCGCTCCTTGTGCGCATGCATGTAGTCTTTGTCTCACTCCTTCGTAGACAAAAAATACTGGCCAAAAATATAAAAAAAATTTAAGTAAACATACGTAGTGGTAAAAATAGAAATTTTTCAAAATTTGCAGAATGGGAGAAAAGATGTACGTCCATTACTATGAAAACGTGTTAATTAATTAATATTGCAATTTTCACAGTTCTTTGTGTGCTTTTTTTTCTGCAGCGTCGTGTGCAGATCTTGAGACGCAGGGAAATTCGTCATCAGTGAAATGACAAGTACGCGTCTATGACGATCCGCCTCATCTACGGACTGCCTAAGATTTCTACTTCAGTTGCAAAACGCATTCTCCAACACTGCTTCAGAGAGGTTGTCAAACTTTACTCGTTGAAAACTTTTTTCCAATTAGTTGCTTTCGCTACTTACTCGCCGTCATTTACATTTTTCATTCTGCAATTGTTGCAATAAAAATATTCGAGATTTTGTAGGACTTTGAAAATTTTAATATTCGTGTGCAATTTTTAGAACCCTATAAAGTTAATATATTAATGTGCCTGGACTTTTGTGCGCTAAAATAAGCAACAAACTTTTGCTGAAATTGCGATAAAATTCAACGTCGTCGACGTCAGCCACTGGTGTGCTAGGAACTCGCCTACGAGTTTTTCATCTCGTTTTTGCAAGAAAAAATACTTCGTGTGCATTAAATCTTTCTACACGACATAACTTTTCGTGTATTTTGTAGTTAAAATCATGGCTCAGTAAAAATGTCTCGAATTAAAATTAATAAAGTGGATAAAACTCCGTTTGGAGAAAACAACAACTGTAACAGTTCGCTGTTAAGGAGGAGGAGTAGCAGAATTTTTCAATTTCAAAATTATCTTCGCACAGCTTCGTGCTGCGCTTCAGCTTTTAACCTTTTAAATAAAAATGGAGAACAAGAAACAGCAACAAAACAATTTTGCAGCCTCAAGGGCATGCCAACCTTCTGAATCATCCGTACGCAAGTCATCTTCAGGTAAATTGCATCTATTTTTTAAAATGTGCATCGTAATAAAATTTGGTGTAAATGCTTACTTTATAGATTTACAAGTCAACAAACCTTGTCCACGTAATTCGCGGCGTCGTGAACAACCAACTGCAATACGTAACGACTCGCAGCGCAATTTCAAGCAGTATCCTAACGTTAAAGCACGTTCAAATGTTGATAAGAGGCCACGCCAACGTGGCGGCGATAACGGTGGCAGTGGCAACAATTTTGGTAACAGCAATGCAGCTGGCATTGACGAAGACGGCATTGCATTCACGCTTGACTCTGTTTCTGCTCCCAGCGCCGGATTAGCCACAGCTGTTGAGCCGGTCATAACCGGTACTTTGACCAAAAAGAAAATTCGGCAACATATTGAATATGAGCAGAATTCCGTGTATGCGCCTGGCAGCAAAAAGCAAAATTTGAATCATTTGCTGAACTTTCACTATACTCCACGTGATGCTGACAATGCTTTTCGTTTTAATGTTTTCGGTCGCAATGGTGGAAGCGGTTCAACTGGAGCTACACAGCGTTATGGAGCTAATGGTGGCGCGAGCAAACGTCAGCGTTATAATAAGGAGCAATTTTTGCAAGCAAAGTAAGTTTGGATGTTCTTTCTGTTTTTCTAACATCATTTACAATATATTAATACCATTTCATTTTCTTTCAGTTTCCAGTTCGTCGTTAATTCTGGTGTAAAGTTGAATATGTACGCTTCGCCTGACAATTTAATTGATTGGCATCTCATTGATCAAATTAATATTCAAACTGAAGAGGAACCGCAATGCCCCATTTGTCTATATCCGCCGATAGCAGCTAAATTGACACGTTGCGGTCATGCATATTGCTGGCCCTGTATACTCCACTATTCAGCGCTAAGCGATAAAACTTGGAGTAAATGTCCTATTTGTTATGAAGCAATTCATATAGCTGATTTGAAAAGTACTACCATCGTACAACAACGTCAATTTAACATCAATGATGATATTACCTTCCAGTTAATGCGCCGTAAGAAAGGCTGCATGATGATAGAGAAATACAAACCTGACAACTATTTAAACACCGTCGACAGTTATCCACTACTTTCGGCAAGTGATGAATACAAACGTTTTTCGAAATTTTTGATTGCAAAGCGTAATGACATTTTAAATATAATCGAACGTGAACATAATGAATTAATACATGGACAAGATCCAAAAAGTCCTGAATATGTATTTATACAGCAAGCATTAGATTTGCTAAATGAAAGGCGTGCAAAAATTGAAGAAATGCCTGAAGATGAAGTTGATGCTGGCTCCAAAACTGATGAGAGTGGAGAACACTTTAACGATGAAGATGAAATTGAAGAAATTAAAAAAGAACTCGCAAAAGATTTTGATAACGCTGAAGCTTTGTATGCAGGGCATGACTTTGACGACGTTGAAACTAGTACAGAGAGTGGCATTAATAGCATTGAGGACGCCACGATAGAAAGCACAAGCAGCAATCTTATTGGCGCAAACGAGGATGACAATACAAAATATTACTATTTCTATCAATCGGTGGATGGACAAAATGTCTATTTACATCCTTTGAATATTAAAATGTTACAAGCTTGCTATGGCACTTTGGATCGTGCGCCGCTAATAATAAGTGCACGCGTATTGCAGAAGGAGTATCATTCTATGGATGAAGAACATCGTCGTAAATTTACATGCTTGGGACACTTGCCTTTAACTTGCCAGTTTGCGGTTATTGAAATCGATTTGCAACCACCATTCGTGTCCGCCGAAATAGTGCGCTTGTTTAGAGGTTTGTAACATGTGTTGCATATCAATTGATTTTTTATTAAAAACTTTTTTTTTACTTAACAGATGATGTTCAAATGCGCAAGAAGGAGCGTCAACGTCGTGAACGAGAGGAGCTGCGTCGTGAAAAGAAAATTAATGAAATTAATGATCGTCAAATGGGAAAACTCATTTCTAGCACAGCCAATTTGAATTTAACATCCGCTCAAGAATTTCCAACTGTAAGCAAAGCTAGATTTCAATATGTTCATATGGACCCCTGAGTGGAAGATTAAAATATGAAATAAAATCAGAAAAACTAAAATAAAAAAAATACAATGAAACAAAAATAAAACAATAGGGGTCTTCTCTCAATTTTTTTCATAAAAAACACAGGAAATTTACACACTATTGTCAAAATTGGAAAATTTTCTTTCAAAATTTTTTTCATGAAACATCAAAAGCGTGTGTTTTTTGTTCTTGCATTTTTCAATTTTGACAATAGTGTGTTAAATTTTTGTGTTTTTCATGGAAAAAATTTAGAGAGAATACCCCTATTATAAATTAAACAAAATGAGTAAAATTAAAATCATTAAAAAAGAAAATAAATTGAGCAATTCACGAGGGGTGTCGTATTCGTCAATCGTTGTATGTTTCCATGGTTTCCAATAAGAATTTTTTGAAAAAAAAGCGAATAGCACGAAATACAAGAGGTTGTGAATTGCGTAAAAAAAATTCAAGAAAACCAAAAATAAAAACAATAAAATAATTGTGGAATATGGCGTTTTTGAAAATAATATTTTTAAAATAGGGTGCTTTTCCACTCAGGCGTCGAATGCAGACTAAAAGTAGAAATGAGTTGAGCATGGTCTTTTGTATTTTTAAACTTAGAAATCTTCACATTTTTAATTTTGTGACGCGTTTTATGGTCCTTTTATTGTAAATAAATCCATTCACTTGGCTTTTATGAGAAAAGGATGTGCTTGTAACCTTAGGGTTCTGTGTTTAAAATTATAAAACTGTGCGGCTCAAAAATTTTGTCCTAAACTGATATTCTACAAACTTTTCTAAAAATATTTTCCTTTCAGTGGGGCTTTGAAGAAGCACTTCCAGTCGTAGTATCATCAGACAACAACAACAGCAAACCAACTGCAATACCCAAATCCAAAGGTCAAGCAACATATTCAACTGTAGCTGTGGTCGGTGAATCCCCGCGATCTGGTGATTATTGGCCAACGTTATCATCTTCAAGCGGTAATAATAATGTAAATATGTACCAGAACTTATCTCCTTGGGGCATGAATTCTGCTACTCCGCAACCGGTCACTGTAAACAGCACAAATCGCCGCATAGCAAACTCTGATCGCTCTAGTGAGTGTGAATCGATTGATGGCGTGTCAGCTGATTTTATGCCAATGCGTACAGATTTGGGAGATGTGCTGGCTATGGCTATGTCACAAAAGAAACAAAAAGCTAAGGCAACCAACGCCGGTCAGGGAGGTAGTGGCGGCGGAAAAAAGAATAAGAAGGGCAAAAAATGTGTGCCATTATTCTCAACTGGCATAAATTATAGTGGCAAATAGATCGGCCCTGAATAAGAAAATGACACAAATTACTTAAATTCTGTAACTTTTTTTCAGATAGCCGGTCTCACTTAACAATACATTTTTTAATTAATATAATGTATCTACTCTGTATATTAAAATTTTAATGGTTTTCGTTTATTTGGTTATTACAAATCAATTATCAATGAATTATAATCTATGAACAGGCATATAAACTATGTTTTAAATTAAATAAGATTTAATTGGCAAAGAATTATCTAATGTTAAAAAGTATTTAGTTTTAAAATTGAAATGTACTCGGCGTGTGTTTTTGTTGAATTAAAAATTCCATGTCACCCCCGTCTACTAATGCACCAAATATAGTGCGCTGATATAACCTATATCCAAAAACTACCAGCAATTTGAATAAATAAAGCAAAGAAAAAAAGCAAAAAACGTTTTGATATATTTTTTATAGGCTATTTGTCCAAAATCCATTTTTTTCGACATTTCCACAACAACAGGCGGACCATATGGACTGGAATATCTCGGAATTTATCCGACCAAGGACTGTTAATTCAGAAGTGGAATATCCGATTTAGCAGAGCTAAGTTGAGTTAGAACCAAAACGAACAAGGATATTCACACAACAGCCTGTTCCATGGATGTACCGGAATGAATCGGGCTTCACCCGAACAATGTATAATTATTCAGGAGTGGAATATTCGACTTGGCACGGCTTAATCCGACTTACCTGGTGATATACCTACAAATAAATCCAAAGCGCCAGGCGCCCATAAAAATTAGCAGGTTTTGAATTATGTCACATCACTTGACGAGCAAGATGTCATAACATTGCCTACAAATCCGAAACACCAGGTGATGTGACTGCAGTCATTTCTTCAGATAATTTGCCTACAAATAAATCCTGAGCACCAGGCGCCCATAAAAATTAGCAGGTTTTGAATCAACTGGTGATCTATATGTCACATCCCTTGACGAGAACAATGTCATCATTTCTTAAAAATCTGATTCACCAGGTGATGTAACAGCGGTCATTTTGTCGAATAATTTGCCTACAAATAAATCCTGAGCACCAGGCACCCATACAAATTTGCAGGTTTTGAATCAACTGGTGATCTTTATATCACGTCCCTAGCCGAGCAGAATGTTTTATCATTTGACATCACCAGGTGATGTGGCACTAGCCATTTGCTTTCTTTCACTGATTACAAACCCGTCTCTCTAAGTGATATACAGTGATTTCGTCGGATAGTTTGGCTACAAATAAATCCGGAGCACCAGGCGCCCATAAAACGCTATATCACATTTTTTTTTTCAACCACGTCACATCTCAGCTTATGATTAAAATTTTTTGGAATCAAATTCAGAGGTAATGCGTTTTTGAAACGAGAAAATTTCCATTTTAAATGTCAACTCTTGTTTTTTCGCATTTTTAGTTTAATCACAATATTAATAAAATTATTACATATACTATATATATAATATTACCTACGAAATATTTGGGTACCATTCATTAACTACTCTAATTACTTCTATGCTCATTCATTTCATGCTTATTTTGTTGTTGTTGATCATCATCATCATCGTATTCATCACGCACTGGAGTCACTCTGCCGCTAGCGGCAGAAATCTTTGGTCTTCCGCGCCCATTTCTACCACGTAAGTAAGCGGTATTATCGACGACTGTTGTGCGACTTCTGCGCGTAGCATTTGCCGGTATACGAACAGTTGCAAAATCATTGCTATCTTGATAATTTGCCGAATCATCATCATCGTCGCCGTCGTCGCGCTCATCATCATTATCGCCACTCACCGAACCACTCGGGCTACCAGGTGGACTAAGTGCC
Source organism: Campiglossa producta (assembly GCA_964058755.1). Lineage (NCBI taxonomy): Eukaryota > Metazoa > Arthropoda > Insecta > Diptera > Tephritidae > Campiglossa > Campiglossa producta. The sequence continues at coordinate 11,315,052 of CAXKVI010000002.1, read as the reverse complement.
TGTATCAATTTGCCTTTCGATTCATTCCATAAATGATTAAGACGTTCACGTCCGAATAGTAAAAGGAATGCATCAATAAAATCACGTGATGCTTCTTCCCATTTCGTAATGATGTCATCTTTCACTTTGCTAAATTCACGACGTCCACGATCTTTTAGTTCATCCATTTTATTTTGAAATCTAAACTTTTTCTCCGATAGGAATGAGACATTTAAATCTTTGGCCGAATAGCCACGCGCTAAATTGCGACGTACATATAAGTCGTAGTCTTTGACGATGCGTGCGACGATATCCGAAGTGGAAACGCCTGAAAGAGAAAAAAAAATAGATATAAAAAAGAGGTTTGCAGTTTTAATTATTCAATAAAATTTTGTGATTTTTTTTGAAAAAAATAAAATTTTAATAGCTTTTTAAAAAAATATTTCCTGGCAACTCTATTTTTTCACTTTATCTGGTAACTCCTGACGTTGACGTTTGAAAATAATTAATAGTACATTTATACTGCACCAAATTTGGCGAATTTGAATGTGTCATTTCGAACCTGTTTACACTGGCAAATTTGCATTTGGCTTCACCTTCCCTGCAAGAATCTTCTACCAGAATACAAAGCCTCCGAAAGAAAATGCACCACCTTGATGTTTTAAACACATGTAGAGTAATAATAAATGAAGAATCAAGAAGGCTTCTCTCTTTTCTTAGTGGAACTGGTCCAATATCATAAAAAAAATAGTTGTAATTGTTATTTAGAACTGTGCATAGTGCAAAAGTTTTCACACGTTAATTACCCATTAAGGTTCTTGCTGGGCAATTCTAAATGTGGAACACAGGCAGGGTTGCTATTTTGAGGAATTGTGGATTATATTGTTCAGCGAATGAGGCCAAATGCGATGGAATTCCAAATTTGGAAAATGAAATTTGTATGGAAAAAAGCGCCAAATTTGCAATTTTTGCCAAATTTACCAAATTTGGTGCCGTGTAAATATACTATAAAGCACAATCATCAATTTGAGAATGTTTCAATAAAAGTGGAGATTTAGCAGTATTTCTAAAATGGATTTTAATCTTTCAATTAACATTATCATCTTCTTACCTTCTGTGCGTTCGGTGGCAACAAACATGCCTTTAGCTTTTAATGGCGCATAAATATCTTCCACGCCATCGACAGTGTATGGAATGTCATCGTGTGCAACAAAATCAATTTTATTTGTCTCAATAAATTCTTCCGACAAAGTCCAAGGTGCATCCGGTACGATCTGCATGATAACAAAAAAAAAAAATTGAAACAAAATTATACAAATATTAGCGTGGCATTCAATTACACGCGTACATATGTATATTAGACTGTGCCAAGAAATTCGATTTTTATTTTCGAAACTATTGATGATCTTACTTTTCAGAGTTGCGAAATAATTCTGTTAAAGTAACAGACCTTAATAATAACATTTAGAAGTATATCATTACAAAGTTATGTTTTTTACCATTCAACTTATTGGTTCTAAAACTGCAAAAAGATTAACGCCTAAGTGAAAGGTCGCCCTGAGAATTTGGTTCAAAAACGTTTATTTTTGAAATTTTGTTTTATGGCGTTTTTTGAAAAATAGTTTTGAAAAAGGGTATTTTTCCACTCAGTCGATTTATTTTTGAAAGAAAATTGAATTCCCCACAAAAAGGTTTTGAATGGAAATTGTCTTCAGGCGGGCTGTTTTCGAGTAAAAAATAACATCATAAATTATTTAGAAAAACAATTTTTCTAAACGGGGTCGCCTCTCGGCAATAGCTTGGCAAACTCTCCGGGTGTATATCTGCCATGAGAAGCTTCTCAGCAAAAAATTCACTTGCTTTGCAAGTGCCGTTCGGAGTCGGCAAAAAACTGTAGGTCCCGCCAAACATGTAGGAAAAACTCAAAAGCAACACACCACAAGTTGGAAAGAGAAGCTCGGCTAAATATCTTGTTAGAGGTTATGATAACCTGTTGGTATATCGCCGCCATTAGTCAGTCGTATAAGCGAAACGGGGCCCGAATCGTGACATCCGTGATCGTACAACTCGTCACGTAAAATTTTGTATTTCCGATTACGACTTACGTGGACGTACAATTTCTATCGTAGTTTCGGATTTTTACATACGTGACCAAGTGACTGAAGGTATTCAAAACTTTGTGAATTGAAAATAAATTACGTTTCGTTTGCTATCGTATCTAACAATCCCATTTCGCTTCTACGATTGACGTATCACGGAATTTTCTCTCGTCTGGTTTTCGATTCTCATCTCAAGTCACAAAATTTAAGATTTGTCGTTTGAGATTTGTCATTGGAACACGAATTATCTCTATTGCTTTCATGTATGAATGTATTTTAATATTTACTCACCTCATCCACATAACGACAATGACGTAAAGCCTCATAACGTTCTTGATCATTCATAACCGTACGTCCCTTCATGCGATGCGTTAATTCATCATTGCATACACCAACAATTAGGTAAACATTTGGAAATATATTCTTTGCTTGCATTAATTGTCTAGCATGACCTTGATGAAATAGGTCATAAATACCATCAGCATAGACACGTACACGTCGTTTTGTTTGGCCGGAACGAGCCATTTTATAAGTTATTTTATAATTATAATCACATTTCTCACGTTCCACATCAGCCTCTTCGTCGGTGGAGAGTGGTGCTGGTCGGCAAATTGTCTAAAAAAAACAAATATGTAAAAGGTAAAAACATAAATATAATAAAATAAAATGTATGAGGAAATTGTTATAAAGCTGCATGTTTGTAGTTATCTATCTTGCATTTACATATTCCCGAAAATCCATTTCCTTTGGCAGGATTTCAGTAGTTGCAATTTGTGCAGACACCAACTGAGTTGTCATTTTTTATTGTCTTTTTTGTTTATTTTTTAAACTTTTTTTTGACAATCACAATTTTTTTTTTTTTGTTTACTTTGCGATTTTCGGATTAAAATTCGTTAAGTCGATAACTCCTTTTTGGCGTTAGCGGCAAAGAGATTTTGGTTATTGTTCGTTCTTATTCGATATAACTTTTTCTTAAAAATTTGGAATTTTATTGGCGTGCGAGAATATCTTTTTTTATTTTATTTTATTTTTTTTGAAAATTCACACTTGACTTTTAATTCAGTACATTTTGTTGAAACATTTCAAACAAGTCGATTTCGAATTCTCCAATTTTCAGGGAGTACTTTAAACGTAGTATTGTTTTAGTGGGTGATCGTGGTGAATTTTTTGATGATAAAATTTAAAAAAAATTTAAGTTATTTATAATTAATCATGAGAAGGTTTTATAGACATTTTTGTATAATTTTTAATGCTTTAAGAGCAAGATCGACGGCTGAGTGGAAGATCATTCTGTTTAAAAAAAAAAAAAAAATTGGGTAAACTGCCGGAGGAAACTAGTTGAAAAAAGAAATATTTTTTCTAAACTTTTGAATATTAATTTATTACTTAAGGATGATTTACACGGGTCGATTTTTCTAACCCTTTTTCAATCGACCGTGTAAATAGCAATTCGATCGATCTTCACCTTGTATTTAAGGGTTGAACACAAGTGGTTCGATAAAAATCGACCCGTGTTAATGAGCCTTTAAGTGACTCCCTCAATATCACTCAAAGCAGTCCGTGAATGTAATTTAAAGTTGTCATTTCCCCGATCTTAGTGCCAACTTGCGGATTTGTTAAAGAAAATATTTATTCTAACGGCAGTAATATTTGCGGTTTTTGCAAATAGAGCTACCCCCGCGTCATCTATCGGAATTTTTTCGTGGTGTATTGTGTTGGCGTAGAAAATTTAGCAATGATGAATATTTCAAGATTCTAACTCAACGAAAAGTTAGATGAAAAACGAATGCAACGACACGGAAAACAGACATTCGCTCTCCTAAATAGAGCGACTCATGCGACACCTAGCGGCCCAACTTTTTTCAGCATTTGAAAAGTAATTGAGTAACACACACGCTAAATATCGGTCAAATCTGTCCATAAATACGATTTGAGGTTTTTATTACCTCGATATAAGCGTCACCTAGCGGGATTTTTGTTAAGGATATATTTCTTTTAAACTAAAAATTTTAAGATTTTAAAATCTTTTAAATTTTCTTATACATAGACTTAAAAATTACGGGAATATCAAAAATTTTCATCTAGGGAAAGTTTTGGTTTAAAAATTCCTAGTAGTCAAAGTCTCAATGTTTTGACCGCGACTGTAGTTACATATGAACTTGTCAACATATCTTTCATTGTGATATCTTTTATGTCAGATAAAAATAGCAAATCACAAAGCCCACTTTTAGCATTTTAATCAAGACAATGAATAATAAATTAAATGATCATCTAACAGACTGATATGCCGGCATTGCCAATTCTGTTCAATTAAGCAAATTTCCCGCGCAATCACATAAATTGGTTATATTCGACGGAAGACATTTTTCATGCTTTATTTTGAAATAAGTACAATCACCGCATTTACACTGTCGAATGACAGTAGATTTTACCAACGTTTTAAGTTTATGTAATTTTATAGGTATCATTTTTAGTGGCTAAAAAAAAAATACTGTAAAGTTTTCATATCTTAATATGAAAGAGGTCTATCATTGATAGTTTAGATCAAGGTCTGAAACCAATTAAAATAACGTTCCGGTTACGGTTTCGGTTTTGCAACGTGTTTCGGTTTCGGTTACGGTTTCGTTCCGGTTTCGGTTACCAATTAAAAACACAAACAAAATAAATTTTACTACTAAAATATTCAAGTACCTAAGTAGCTTCGAAATAGATCTGAACTTTCACAACTTTTTTCCTACGGCCATGATGGGATTTCTCTAATATAATAATAAATTTTATTAACGATATGCATGGATGAAATTTCTGCATAACCAATTCCTAAAATGAACTCTACTTTTTTTATTAGAAAAATAGTAAATGAAATGTATAAATCGCCAAAAACATTAATATGAGTGGTCCTTTTTTAATATTTCTCTCTCGTATCTCGTAAATTTTTTCGATCGCTTCATTCAACTATAGTCAAATTTCCTATTTCAGAATTTTTATACTAAGGTTAAAACGCGTATTTTGTAACCTTGCTCGACAATCCTCCCTGAAAGTTTTCAGAGTACCTGTTTGTGCCCACTTAAAGAAGTGATACATTAAAAAAATTCAAAACCGTTTGGAACCGGTTCCGGCTTTTGAAACGGTTTCAGTTTCGTTCTTTTTCAGATCAAAATAACGGTTACGGTTTCGGTTTGAGTCCTTGGTTTAGATTTTAAGGACTGCTCTAATTTTTGCTTTAAAACTTGCAAGCCCGCGATTTATCCGTTTTTTTTTATCGAATTTGGCATAACTTTGCTTATCAACAGTATAAGCTTTCCAGTAGCTGGCAACCATGCCTGAGAATATCTTTGTTGGTATAGGGTCGAAAAATAGCTTTCCTTTGATAACTATATTGGCAACCCTACAAACCGCCCAAAGTGGCTGGTTTACGAAGGAAAATGCCTTATTGGAAGTCCTGTAAACCGTCTGAAGTGGCAACACCCGACAAGAATGACATGGCAGATATACACAAAAAATTGATTGGGGGAAGCATTATTAAGCGAGTAGAATCCAAATCAACCATTTTAAAAATTTTTGTGTGTCTGTCTATCTGTCCGTATGTTTGTGGCCGTATCACTCTGAAAGTAATGAATGGAATTGAATGAAACTTTTTTCGTTGGATTGCTGGACGTTCAACTTAAAATTTAAGATATTATTTTTTTCGATATCTCAACTGGTTTTGGAGTAATCGCTCAATATGTGGACCATGTCTGTCTGTATGTTTGTGGTCGTAACACTCTAAAAGTACTGAATGGAATTGCATCGTTGGAATGCTAGACGCTCAACTTAAATTTTAAGATATTATTTTTTGCGATATCTCAACGGGTTTTGGGGTTATCGCCCAATATGTGGACCAGGGGTGACCAAAAATGTCTTAGTACAATATGGGTGTCAAACGAAATGTGTCACCGAGTGTTATAATATGCAGGGACTTTACTTTAGAACGGGATTTGTATTCTCGGTATTTTCTCATTCTATACAGAGTTGGCCAACAGATTTATTTCCAAATGGCTGGGGCGACTTCTACTGGATGTTAGACACACCAAAAGTTTTCACTTCCGTCTCCTTTTTTATTTCCTATCTAAATTTTACGCTCTATAAAAATATTGCAAAGGGGTGTAAAAGTAGGTCGCCTCCCAGTTGGTGCACCCTGGGTACCGCTAAATGACCTACATAGCCTTCACGGCTAGTTTCTTGTATTGCCGGTTCTACGAGAACGGTACCAGTACTTGTGCTGTACCCATCGTGCCGAAACGACCCGGGCCGTTTTCTTATATCGACCCGGCCAAGAGCAATACACTCGGAGTGACCCTGTCTGACATTTAGGCAGGGCTACACCTCGCTACAACAACAACAACTCTGCATCGCCACCTAAAAAGTTAACTTAAAATATCTATACTAACATTAATAGACATCTAACAATAAACGGATAACGTGAAAATTTTACGATATTTAAAATTTACAATTTTTTTTGTATCCCAGTCTAATGTACATATCTCTAAAAAGATTCAACATATTAACTCTACTCACCTTAAAATCGCCAGTTATCATGGAAGGAAGTGGCTGTGGCGTTGGTACATATTCTCTCTTGACTGGACTATCAAAATATACCGATGATGAGCCGGAAGCTTCCTCATCAAATTCACATTGTGAAACTGTGCGTGTATAATCTTTGCTTGTTGTTGTTGTATTCGGGGAAATATTAATACCATCCACAAATATATCACCACCACCATTCATATTCATTTTATTGACATTTACTGATGATGATTTAGCCATTGCTGTAGTTGTTGTTGCTGTTCTAGTTTTTGTTGTCATATTGGTGGGTATTGCAATAGCACTTTCGTAGGTGCGTTTACGTGTTGTTGACGAGGTAGTTGTTGTTGTTGTTGTTGTAGGAGACGTCGAACTACTAACTGACTGACTGACTGTTGATGCTAGTTTCGAAATTGAATTGTTAGCGAGCACTGATGAGGATGCCATAGCCGGAAAACGTTGCTTCTTTTTGAAAACGGAAATTTATTTTTAAGTAGAATAGAATAGCAACAACAATCCAACAACTACAACAGCAGCAACACTTGTGCTATTATAATATAGATGAGTAAAATAGGTAGAAAGTAGGAAAATGTTGTTGATGTGACAAAGTTGTTGTTGTACCAGCCTTTAATTTTTTGTTTTGTAAACTCTCAAGATCGGTTGGTATGTATATCGTGTGCGATCGTTGGGAACAAGTTGATTCAAGTGAACTTGTGCGCCGGCGACCAATTGTTGTAGCAACAGCCAATGCTCGTTTATAGGACTTTATACTGTATGAGAGTGATGTAATTAAGAAAAGCTCAAATAGTTGCAATTTTCTCGGCTTTCAATGCCCGTGTAGTATTCAATTTTTTTTTTTTTGTTGGCAATTAGACGTTAGTTGTGCTTGTGACGCAATATTTAGCTAAAAGCATTTGCGCGATTCAATTTAAGTGGCCTGCAATTAAATAATGTAAATTGTTAGTTATATGCAAGGAAAGAGAAAAAAGATAAGTAGAGAAAATTTAAATTCAGGTGCAACCGAACTTGCTTAATATACTTGGTGAGAAATATGAGTTTTCGCTTTTTATATGAGTCAATGCACCCAAATTTCATACAACAACGGAAAAGTGTGTCCTATATCTCAAGATAGACCTGCAGCATAACATTGGCAAAGAAATCCTGTAGTAGTTTTTGAGTGATGTTCTAACAAACATACCTACCACAAACAAAAATTCCAAAAACCGTTTTTTTGGCTTCTATCTGTTATATACAAAAAAATTCTGTGGACAAATACCCTGCAGTGAAAAAAACTAGTTGAAAATTACTTTACAACTAGTTGGTGTACCGGGCCCAACTAGTAGGTAAGTGTTTTGTCTTTTTTCCATATAAGCAACTGGTATTTTTTACCAATTGTCAGATTTCCACCAGAACATAGCAGTCATTTACAAGTCATGATGTACTAGAATTATACACTTGTAAAATACCAGTCCCATACTAGTTCAAGCTGGACTAGTATGATTCCCATAAAATAAACTAGTCCGCATACTAGTCCAAAAAGGATTAGTATGAAATCCAAAAAGGATTAGTATGAAATATACTAGTCCCATTCTAGTCCAAAAAGCATTGAACCTGGACTAGTATGATTTTAACCAGAATTTTCATTATTTACCCTTTATTTTATCAATTGCCTTTATTTTCATGTTTATCCTTAAGAATGCAGGGACTATTTGTATTTACCCTATCACGAAAAAGCATCTGTGAATTATAACAAAAAAAATAAGCAAACGAAACGAAAAACCACTGAACGCACTTTTGACAAATTTTGACAGTTTATTATTTGGATAAGTCCTTTCGAAATTTTTGATCGCTAGATGCCGCTGGAGTTGCTGTGTATGCAAAATTCGTAGGTATTTATACTCCGAATCGGTTAGTTAGGCATGTGCCCTTAGTCATTTATATGCAAGGTCTGAAACCGATTAAAATAATGTTCCGATTTCGGTTTCGGTTTTTGCAACGTGTTTCGGTTTCGGTTCCGGTTTCGTTCTTCAAAATTTATTTCGGTTTCGGTTACGGTTTCGTTCCGGTTTCGGTTTCCAAATAAAAACACGAAAAAAAAAATTTACTACTAAAATACTCAACTACCTATGTAGCTACGAAATAGGTCTGAATTTTCATAACTTTTTTCCTGCGGCCATGATGGGATTTCTCCAATATAATAATACATTTATTAACGCTATGCATGGATGAAATTTCTGCAAAACAAATTCCTAAAGTTAACTCTACTTTTTTATTAAAAAAATATTAAAATGGAAGCCAACTGAAATGTATAAATCGGTAAAAACATTAAAATTAGTGGCGCTTTCCGAGACAAGCCTGAACATTTCTTTTTCGGATCTCGTAAATTTGTTTCGATCGCTTCATTCAACTATAGTCAAAACGTGGCTCGACAATCTTCCATGAAAACTTTCAGGGTACCTGTTGGTAAAAGGAAGTACCTATGTGCCCACTCACAGAAGTAAGGTATTGAAAAAATTCAAAACCGTTTGGAACCGGTTCCGGCTTTTGAAACGGTTTCGGTTTCGGTCTTTTCCAGATCACAATAACGGTTACGGTTTCGGTTTCGGTTTTAATCGGTTACGGTTACGGTTTCGGTTTCGGTTTCGGTTTCAGTCCTTGTTTATATGTAATTAAAAAATCGTAAATAATTTGCAATTATTGCTTGCAACTGTTACCGAGGGCGAAACACGCCCGAAAATCTCGGAAGAGGCATCAAAAACTCGTTCGGACCCCGGTAACAATGATCCGGAAATCATTTGGCATACTCGAATAAGTTTTGGAGGAAAGTTAAGTTCACGTTTCCAAAAGTTAGTTAGATATCGACAAAGAGAGAGTGCGAGCACAATGACTCTTCGATTAAACGAAGCTAGGCGACTTTTCGAATACAATTAACCTGCAATAGATAAACATTAGACTGGGCCACAAATACTTGTTTTAAAGCGGCGAAGAAAAAGAGACTTTCGACTTTCTATCTAAATAATTTTTTGTTTAATTGAGCAAAGGTATGCCACTATGAGTATCAAACAAAGGCATTTTCAGGCAGGCATATCTCGCGAACGACTGTAGGGATTTTGATCAAATTATTCTTGCACTTTCTACTTTGGTTTTGCCACTTCGGGCGACTTACAGGGTTGCCACATATCTTAATTTTTTTAAATCAATTTAAAACAGAAAATGTTGGTCGACATATCGAGCCCTATCCATCAAAGGAATTTTTGACCCCTGCGGATTAAGGGTTTGGAATATGCCCGAGGTAGGCATACCGGTCGTAAGAGGCGACTAATATGCACATAGGTAATGACGTGCTAGCTCGATGGTTGATCTACGGATATGATGCCTCTCACCTCTCATTATCCATCTTCTCCATCCTCATGGATGGAGGGATGACATGATCTAGAAGGTTCTACTGGTCATACCAAATCGCTATCACCTCAGTCGGGCAGTGCCGCAAGGGAGTACCGCAGCGTACCGGGTTCATATCCGGCCAAGGATTGTCAATTTCGGCATCACTTCCCAAAACCTTTGGGAACAACAACAACAAAGGCATTTCTGCGTTGAGCTTTTTTTTTTATTTTATCCAACAGAGTTTTCTCGCGAGTTTGCCAAATTACTAATGAGGAGAGACCCCGATTAGAAAAACTTTTTTCTAAAGAATTTTTGATGTTACTTTTCCCGATCTGAACTCTTTGATGTGATAGGCTGAACACATTACCGCTACATCACGGCAGACCCAGCTGATTTCGAGAAAAAAAACGTAGCTTTAAGGAATTTATGGCCTCATTATGTAAGCCGAGCGATAGCTCAGACGAACGATTTTTATGCCAGAGAAAATTTAAAATATTAAAAAAAAATGTATGGAGCGAACGAAAATGATAGATAATGCGATGGCTAAGCGATATTGTGAGCAGACGAATGGTTCGTCTGAGCTATCGTCCGCCATACATAATGAGGCCATAAGTAAAAATTCAAAAAAATTGGTGATATTATATACAGTGTAATCTAACAAATTTTGCAAGCCCCAGCTTTGCAACCACTTTTGTTTTTAATGGATTTTTGACTCAAGAATTCAAGTTTAAAATGTTAAATGTCACACCTGTCACTGTGGAAACTTTTTAATTAAACCATTTCGAAAATTCATGTACGCTTATTTATGTATTTTTTATTCAAGCACATACCTACATATACTCTTCAATGTACGTTTTGTTGTTTGTCACACTTTGCATTTCAAATAAAAGATCACAATAATTCTTAAAAATAGTTGGGCCACACTCAATTTACTTGATGTCAGTGCTGTTTGTTTTGATTTGTTGTGCTTCAATTACTTTTAATAAATATTTTTTATTTACAGAAAACTCGTAACTAATAGACCGCACGTGAATGTATGTATGTATGTTAGTTTAATCGAACTATTTTTTTGTTCTTGTTTGTTGTCTTGTTGTTTTATTGTTTAAAAAAAAATCTAAATTTATAATACTGCGTAGAAGAAAACACCTATGCACAGTCCCCAAATACGTTAAACAACAAAGTTGCTTTCACCAAAACACCGCAAAGTTCTTTCAAACAAGCTTTTGATCATATTTGTGCTTAAAAGACGTTTATAAGGCAAATATTATTCCGTTAAACAAAAAAAAAAGAAGCATTGAAGCATAGATCAGACGACGAAATCAAGACAACCTAACAAATACGAGTGAACGTTAGCAAACGCGAAATATCACTGAACTGCTCATTGGATGAGTTAGTAATTTGGTCAATGGAAAGGCGCTGAGAGAGAGTGCGTTATTGATGTACAATATGGGGTATTTAAGTAACCGGGTTTGTGTGGGTTGGTTCTATGAAACACTTTTTAAACGCAATCGGGTACACGGTTAAAAATTTGAACCTAAATTTCAAACTCTTTTGGACTACATATATGTATGTCCAAACCAAATTTGGATTCAAATACAACCTAAACTAGTTTTCATAAAAATTGGCTAAATGAATCGGGTTTCAATTATGATAAAATAAATTTTTTGTGCGTTGGCGGGAATTCGAACCAAGACTCCCCGCCTCATGCGCGTCTGCTCCACCACGTCAGCTACATCGCACACATGAATGTTGTTGGAAAAATTCAATCTTGAATAAGCTTTCAAAAATAAATTTGAATTTTCAAACCCAAAATTTTAAATTTTAGACCGAAATGTTTTAATTTTCAAACCAAAAGTTTTAATTTTAAACCGAAAAATTTTAATTTTCAAACCAAAAAGTTTTAATTTTAAACCGAAAAGTTTTAAGAATAAAATAAAACTAAAAAAAGTGGCAGTTGGCAGGATTCGAACGAAAACGCTCAGGAGTCACAGCCGACTGCTCTACCGCTGAGCTTTGCCGCACATTAAGTTTTTGTGGGCAAAATTCAATTACATTCAAACAAACAAAAAAAAAAAAAATTTAAACTGCTTTTCCATTTAGATTTTAAATTGTGGGCAAAATTCAATTACATTCAAACAAACCAAAAAAAAAAAAATTTAAACTGCTTTTCCATTTAGATTTTAAATCGAAACCAAAAGAAATTGAAAATCTTTGTAGGTATTTGGACGGTTTGAAATATCCCAGTCGGGACTTTTGTAGCCTGTCTAACAAAAAAATAACTTTAAGTAAATTTATACAAATGGGTTTATAGCTAGCCCTAAAGTCATCCAGAAATCAAACAGATGAAAAAAAATTCTTTGACTTTACTTCCACTTTTCGAACCTGACTTTTAGTTAACCTTAAAGTCATGCAGATACCAACCAATTGATTTTTATTTGACTCCAAAGTCATGCAGAAATCAAACAGTAAGGAAAAATTCCTTTGACTTAGTTTAAATTTTTCTAACCTGACTTTTAGTTAACCACAAAGTCATGCAGAAATATACTAGTTGAGAACAAACAATTTTTTAGGGTAACTAACAGCTAACTGCAAAGTCATGCAGAAAGCAACCAATTGATTTTTACTTGGCCCTAAAGTCATGCATAAACCAACCAGTCGAGAACAAAAATGTTTACTTTTGCCTAGTTTTTTCTTGGCTGACTTTAAGCTAACCATAAAATAATGCAGAAACCAAACAGCTTAAACTTTAATTTATTTTTTTTTAGCTTTTTGAGTTTTTAAAAGCGTCAACTTTCAAATTTTTTTCATAAAATATACATTTTTTGGGAGATCATGTCCACAATTTTAATAGGTTCACATATTTAGGACGCAATAAGGACAAAAAAATACAAGGTAATTAGAAAGTGACCCAAAATTAATAATTTGTGCAATAATAACAAATTTTTAACAGATTTAGAAATCACAGAAGATCTCGTTCTGTCACCTCCTAGTTGAAAAGGTTACGAAATTCTATATGATCCCGAAAATTCGTCTATCAATAAAACATGGTGGTTTAATACCTACCTTTCAAAAGTTAAGGCTGATTTACACGGGTCGATTTCCTGGTCGGTTTTTGTCTTTTCACTGCTTTCCACCTTCAAATACAAGTGTATATGAAACGAATTGCTATCCACATGGTGGAACGACCAAAAATTGATCCGTGTAAATGAGCCTTTAGGTTCAAGTGGCTAACGCATTTTTTGTTAGCGAAAACGATGTATAATTAAGCCTTTAATTAATATTAATGTTAATATCTACTGGATATGTATGCATTTATGCCACATTTTGTACTCAAAAATATTTAAATATACATAAACAATAAATATGGGAATGGGCCCATATAAAATTGAGTTAAGTTGTTAGTAATTTTTTAAATTTAATTTGATTTGCAAAAAATTTGCAAAAAGCTATGGAAAGAGATTCGACCATAAGCTAACTTGAAGTAGTCGGTTTTAAGCTCTGCTGAAGTATCCAACGAAAAGCCATCTGAAAAAAATCAACTAAAAATTATCTTAATATACTTATTTTTAATCTGCCTTAAAAAAAGGGGTTTATAGTTGGCTAAAAGTCATTCAGGAAAAGACACAACTGACTACCTCCTAGTCCATCGCTATGTAAAAATAGTCAGTCTGTTCCATACAAAGTAGCTAGTTTTTCAAACAGTACTGGGTGCGATGTAGTCAACTTAAAATGCATTTGTGGTTAATCAAATTCCCGACTGGGATTGTACAAAAAAGTTTGAAAAATTGATTAAACTTTATACGGGTTTAAAATTTAGGTTCATTTTTTAGATACACTCCGTCAGCGTGACGTACTTCAAAATTTATAGGCCAAGCAGAATCAGTCCGTCAATAGGTCAGCGACGTACTTCGATTTTAGAGCAAATTCTATTTTGCCGTATCCGTCGAATCTGTTGTTACGCATACAAACACTCGCAGTCTACTAAGCTGTGAGTTGTTTCAACGTATTGCAGTATCCCACCAAACCAAGACTTCCGAAATAGTCGAATATCAGACTTTTCTGAAGAAAATTGAAATAATTTCGAATTTACTTAAATAATTCGTAATAATTTCGTTAAATAAAAGTGTAACAAAAAATGTGTGTATCAGATAAAAACAAAAAGTTATGAAATGAAAGCTATGGACTTTTGCCCGAAGAATTTCATTGTACTCTGTAGCTGAGTCGATAGCACTCGATTACAAGTATGCAGGCGAGTCGGTTCGATACCTGCCAAAACCTTTTCAAATTTAAAATTTTTTTATTTTCAACTCCCGATTTTGTTTGGAAAATTTCGTAACGAAGTCGCGTCAACCCTCTCATACAAATTTCTTAGCTACTTCGAAAATAAATTGGTTCCGATTTCGGAAAAATCTTTCGACGCAACGTAAAGACTTCGGAAAAAAGTCGAAATTAGTTATCGATAAATTTATAGAAATATATCGAAGTCCAAATGAAGCCTGCGGCCATCCCCTTTCGTTTGATACCCATATTGTGGGGCAATTTTAAGGTTTTTGGGCAATCACCTTTTCACCGATAACTCAGTTATCGATAAATTTATTGAAATATATCGAAGTTCAAATGAAACCTGGGGCTATACCCTTTCGTTTGATACCCATATTGTAGGGCAATTTGAATGCTTTCGGACAATCACATTTTCACCGATGACTCAGTTATCGATAAATTTATCGAAATATATCTAGGTCAAAATGATCCCTGGGGCCATGCCCTTTCGTTTGATACCCATATTGTTAGGTAACTTTAAGGTTTTTGTTCAATAACATTTTCACCGATAACTCAGTTATCGATAAATTTATCGAAATATATCGAAGTCCAAATGAAACCTGGGATCCCCTTTCGTTTGATACCCATATTGTAGGGCAAATTTAAGGTTTCTGGGCAATCGCATTACGACTGATAACTCAGTTATCGATAAATTTATCGAAATATATCGCAGTCCAAATGAGACCTGGGACCTTCCACTTTCGTTTGATACCCATATTGTACGAAGTTTCTACACCTTCATGCGAAATATCATAAGTTTAGCTCAAGTGTACTCAGAGTTATATGGAAAAACACAAAAATCGAAAAGTAACGGTCCCTAGCATGGCCGGACCCCCGAAAATTAAAAAAAAAAATAGCCTATACCTCCTTCCAGACTATTAGCTGTCTGCCTACCAAATTTCAACAAAATCCGTCTTGCCATTCTCACGTTATTGAGGAACAGAAGTAAACGTCTGGACATCCAAACATCGCTACATTCACATTTATAATATTAGTAAGATAAGATAAGATTTGATTTTCCCATTACTAATTTACGCTTTCTTACTAGTTTACGTATTCTCATTACAACTTATGTTTTCTCAATACAAGTTCTATTTTCTCAATACATTATACTTTTTCTCATTATAATTTATATGTTCTCATTATAGTTCTTGTTTTCTCATTTTAATTTACGTTTTCTCATTGTTGGGTAGAAAAGGTGTAGTAGATAATTTTTTGGTTCATATCCCCTTCTTATCTTCCAGGTGTTCTTAGTTTCTGAGATAATTAGGTTCAGACAGGAAAACAGACAGACGCAAATTTTAGAAATGGTTTAGATGAACTCTACAAGATGCGAGGGTGTTGCCTATTTTCTTCCAAACACTTTCATAAACCTTTTTTTTTTATACATGCTTTTTTTTTTTCTTTTTTGTATGTCTTGGGATGGCCATATATTTTAAGTATCCGGAGCCAAGAAGTCGGTTCTTCGGGCTGTGCAACACTAAAACATGTGTACTTTTACTTATCTAGAAACATATGAGTACAGGGTTACTAAGAAATAATGATCAGCCTCGTTGTATTTTTATAAAATAAATCTAAACATAAGGGTGTCGATAACGAGTTAGTAATTTTTCGGCCCACTCTCTCTAATCAATATTAGTGGTTCATATCCAGATCAAATTTTTAATCTTTTTGTACAATTTTTTTTTCTGAAACGGGCTAAAGTGTATGCAAAAGATATTCCTTTTTTAATTAAATTTTTCCATTTTTTAATAAATAGAAAAATAGAGCATGAGCAAGAATGTTGATTGCTCTTGGTAATGATCGTGAATACGAGCACATGCAAATCGGGCAATTTTTATTTATGACATCGGCTAAGGTCAACAAAAAGCTAAACAGAAATTTGAGCTAAACTAGCCGGTGAGAGATCTACAATAAATACATATGTATAGTATGTACGTCGTGGTACGTATTCATTGGTATTTGTAAATTAGTTTTACTTAACTTTCCTTTAATAGAAATATTATCGCAAAAAATTTAAAAGCTGTTTTTTTTATCTTTTAATTTCTGTTGGAATACTCAAAACTTCTTCCGCTTCGTCGAACTGGTTTCGGTTGCATTTTTAGTTTTTTTTTTCATTTGTATATTGGTTTTCGCTTTATCTTACACATTAGAGATGGGTGTCGTGCGTGTTTTTGACCGTGACACGAAACATGCATCC
This sequence comes from Campiglossa producta, assembly GCA_964058755.1. Classification (NCBI taxonomy): domain Eukaryota; kingdom Metazoa; phylum Arthropoda; class Insecta; order Diptera; family Tephritidae; genus Campiglossa; species Campiglossa producta. The sequence continues at coordinate 11,298,510 of CAXKVI010000002.1, read as the reverse complement.
GTGTGCTCATGTGCTCGTGTTCGAAATTACGATTTCGTGTCGTGATCGTGCTGATTCCGGATTCCAGAAAAAACACAAACGGCCATATGAACGAAAATTCAATACATTTTTAGCTGAGATGAGTTGTTTTTGAATCAAAGTGGGTTGGTTTGTAGAGGAGGGAAAAATCCGAAAAATCGCCAGTGTAGAAAATGTTCTACGGATAAATCTGAAAAACTTTCATAAAGGAACTGTACAGTTTTTTTTGTTAGTGCCTGCATTCGAAAGTTTGTTTCGTGCTGGTGTCGTGTCGTGCAGCAAAAATGATGCACGTGCCCATCTCTATTTCACATGACTTGGGTTAATTATTTATTTTGTTTATTTATATTTAAATGAGTCACGTAAAATGATCAGGAAAATACATAAATCATATATATTACTATTTTCATATTGGCATGTTTTATTTTATAATTTTATGCTAGTAGGGTAACCGACGTTGTTGTGATCCCATAAATTCAGAAACTTCAAAGAACAGCGGCAACTAAATTAAGTAAGCTACATCGGCTAGTCTGTGTCGCTATAACAGGCGCAATGAGAGCGCGCTCTGCTGATGCTTTAAGTGCCTTTGTGGGAATAGCTCCCTTCCCTATTCTGATAGAAAAGGAAGTCACACTTCCTGCATTAAGACTTCAAAATAGTTCCGATCTATAAATTGAAAATATGGCAGGACTTATGAGTGGCTCAGTGCCATCCTTGCCTAACCCTCGAAATTTTTTATATGGAGTTATTATGGTATACTACTTAGAAATACTCCAAAGAGAGAGAATAGATTCTTTAAATTTTGTTTTTTTCGCATAATAAAGATTGTGAGGGTTAGGCATTTCTGGCCTTAGGCTGTTTAATTTTTAATTACCTATTAACTTTGTCACTAATTATTAGGAAATTACTAAATTGAGGGTTAGGCAAGGATGGCACCGAGCCACTCATATGTACTTGAGGTTTCAATAGTAGATCAAGTGCTCCGGGAAACAAGGAATTAATATGCTGAATCCGATTCGAAGATTTGGTATACGGACGGATCAAAGCTGGAAGATAGTAAAACGGGAGCTAGTATCTATTGACCGAAGTACAAAAAATCGGTGCCAATGGGTAACTCCACTATCTTTCCAGCCGAAATCCATGCAATAGAAATCTGTTGCAGAAGATGCCTTCGAAGAGGACTATCCTCTAGGCGGATCTATATTATGTCGGACAGTCAGACTGTCCTACGTGCCTTGCACTCTTACACTAAAACTTCAAAACTTATTGATGAATTCGTCGCAGTCATTAAGGACCATAAACAAAGTCTTGTTAGATTGGGTCCCAGGGCATGCAGGGCATAACGGATTTTTCCCTTCCCTACAAATTAACTCACTCTAATATACATATATCAGAATTTTTTCAGCAACGCCCCACCAAACCAAGACTTCCGAAATAGTCGGATATCAGACGTTTCTGAAGAAAATTGTAATAATTTCGACTTTACTTAAATAATTCGTAATAATTTGGTTAAATAAAAGTGTAAAAAATATGTACATATGTGTCAAATAAAAAAAAGTTATGAAATGAAAGCTGATGCCTATTGCCCAAAGATTTTTATTGTACTCTGCAGCTGAGCGGATAGCTCTTGAGTAGAAGTAACTATGCAGGCGAGTCGGTTCGATACCTGACAAAACCTTTTCAAATTTAAATTTTTTTTATTTTCAACCCTCTCATACAAATTTCTTAGCAACTTCGAAAATAAATCGGTTCCGATTAAAGACTTCGGAAAAAATTCGAAATTAATTGTTTAGTGAGGCTCTATTCGAGAATTTGATTTAAAAACAAAGTATCTCGGCTAAAAATGTATTGAGATTTTCTTCAGATAGGCCGTTGGAGTTTTTTTCTGGATTTCGTACTCAGCACGAACACGCACGAGCACGACACTAAAACTAATTTTGAAACACGAGCACATGGGCACACGAATGCCTGTTTCGTGCCACGGTCAAAAACACACACGACGCCCATCTCTAAATGTTTAAACATCCGTTAACAAAAAAATGTTACGTATACGTCATGTCACTTTTATGAATACTAATAGTGACTTTTGGTCATTAAATCAAGGTAGGCAAATATGAGCAAACATTTTTTTATGGAATCGATAGAAAATATTCCAAACTTTAATTTTATTATGGTTAGAATGTCTAGCACGCTGTAGTACACAAACTTTTTGTCTATGCAAAGTAGAAAAGGTAGCATTTATGACGTACAATTTTTGTTGGCTTATGTTTTTGTATTCTCTACATTGTTATTTTCCTCACAAACTCATAATTTTCGCCTTCCCAGACAATCGAGCAAACCAATGAGTTGCATCACCTGATTTTTCCAACGCATCTAGAGAACTATTTATAAAAACGCATTTCTTATGAATATAAAACCTAAAAATATACTAAAAATTTGTTTAAATATCTCTCGCAACCGCATTCCCAAATTTTACTTTAAATTGCCAAATACAAAACCAAAAAAAAAAATGTTACGTATTTATACACATTCAAAAAAAGTTAATAAGTGGAGCAATAATTATATGTACTTATAGTATGATGAATAATATGTATATACAGCAGTGTTTGTAAAAATAGCAGTTCACTCTTTTAAAAGTTATAAGAATATTAGCGTTATAATTTCTGCCGACAAGTAATACTATTTTTAAATTTATCATTCTACATGATTTAAGTAAAGCAACCCCAATCAATATCAACCGTCCTATAAACGAAAATTTGAACTTATTTTAACTTAAAACTCATACAGCGTTGCATTAGTTTAGCGCCTATTTTAGTAACTAATTTTTTCTTGGGTCTGGCTGGACTATCGATTTTTTAGATATGTAGGTACTTTTCTCGTCAGATTTATAGCCCGGTCAAAATAGACATAAAATAGTGGGGCAACAACAATAATTCCCACAGAGCCAAATTTTGCTAGAGACCTTCGTAGTCAGAAAGAAAACTTCAAAAGTACTCATCCCATGTGTGCTAAAAAAGTTATTCGGGGCCAACTGTCAAAATTTTTGGTTTTTTTGACTTTTCTCGAAAACGGTAAGTTTTTTTTTCAAAAATTACGTGAGATCAGTTTTAGACCTGGAAGTTCTCTACAAATATGGTACTAGCTTTTTTCTCCCGCGATTTTAAAATTAGCTTTGAAAATTATATGAAAATATATGCCACGTATGGACTTTTGAGGATTTTTCTCGAAATCTTTAGTATGCGTAGAAAAATTTTCTTCTACCGTTTATTTGTCACGAAGTTCCCCATCGACAATGAAAATAGATATTTTTGTAAGGCCTATAGCTCTCGAGCTAAAGCCACATTTTCTCCATGCATATAATATCAAAAAAAAACTAGTCCGGTAAATTTAGTTTATCTTGTATAACAAAAGTTCCCACAGAACCAATTTTTTTGTTGTTGTTGTTGTTGTTGTTGTTGTAGCGAGGTGTAGCCCTGCCTAAATGTCAGACAGAGTCACCCCGAGTGTATTGCTCTTGGCCGGGTCGATATAAGAAAACGGCCCGGGTCGTTTCGGCACGATGGGTACAGCAGAAGTACTGGTACCGTTCTCGTAGAACCGGCAATACAAGAAACTAGTCGTGTAGGCCAGAGTGCACCAAAGGGGAGGCGACCTACTCTTACTGACAATTTTTGTCAAGAGCTTAGGTTCACTCCCAGGAAGAAAACTGCAAAAGTTCCCATCGATTCCGTTTGTGTTAAAAACGGGGTCAAAAATAAAAAAACCCTCAAATTTGGCTTTCTTTCTTTCGTTTTATCGTCCAAATTTTGTTTTTTAAACAATGCGTCATATTCATTTACAGCAATGTACATAATAATAGCAGTAACTGCGGAAGGGGGGGGGGGGGGGGGGGGGAGAGGTGAAATACCCCAAACGGCAATAAACCAAATTTGTGTTATTGCTCAACTGAATGTGAAATAACAAAAATTTGCATCACTTTGAGAAATAAGTCAAATTTTTTTTCCCACGTTTGAGCAATAATTAAAATCCTCTAAATTTGAACCCTTACTACTTTTCAAAGGCTGAAACAGATTTCTATGCTTACATTTACTTCTCTTTGGCCCAGCGAACATTTTACTCTTTGCATGTGTTTCATAATTTTTTTTTTTTTTTTTTTTTTGTAATTGAAAATGTGTAGCAATATGTGTGACTCGAGCGGGTACAATTGTGCCATGAACTGACGATAGCTGTTTTAATCATAGAATGAACAGTAGCACGCGTGCAAGAAACAAAATACCAAATACTAAACATAAGCAGCTGATAAGAAAAAAAAACATATAGGCGCTTTCTTGCAGAAACATCTATGTAGAAATTTCCAAGTTTTTGGTTTTTAATGATATGCAGGGCATAGTATATTCCAAATGGACGGCCGAGTGCAATATTACCCTACTTCAAAATATTTATCGTCGATGCCTTGCAAACCCACCTATTTGAAAGCAATCAAATTTCACAGAAAAGCAAGGAAACCCAATTTTAAAGTTTTGCAAATACAATTTAACTACACCCCTTACATTCACTAGGCAGGCACTTTGGGTTATTGATAGGAACTATGATACCATTTTAGCTGTAAAAAGTGAAAACTTAACTATATACTATAAACAATATTCTTCTTTAGATTGAACGACAAGATCTTCAGACAAAGATTTATTTAATATCTCTTATTCTTTTGACACCATACAATATAATAAAATTTTCTTACATTTAGATTCAAAATCAAAAGTAAAATATGATATTAGAAAAAATTATAAAGTTGTTACTAAACAAGTGTGAAATGCTGTTTACAACTCGGCCAACCTGATTAAGACCGACCTCGGTCATCTATCTTAAAACTAGTTTTCATTACAATTATTATGATTTTTTTAAATAAATGTATATACATATAGTCATAATAAAAAAAAAAAAAAATTTTACTCATTTAATTCTTCAGCAAAAACGGCCCTTCCAATATCTTTGACAAGCCATTTTCTCATTTTATTGGCTTCAACAACTCCATCATATGGTAATTGAGTTTGCTGGCAGTTTTCTATGTCACGTATGACATATCTATCATTTCCCAATACCTTATATACTATATAGGGACCCTTAAATCTTGGTATCAATTTTTTATTTGTTCCAACAACCGTATCTACATTTCTTATGACTACAAAATCCCCTACTTTGTATTCTTTAACCATCACACTATTTTTATAGAAGTAATTAAAATTATATTCTTGTTTTTTCTTTATTGCATCGGAAGCATTTACTCTAATCTGCTCAAGATTGCGCGGTTTATTTAAATTTATTTTATTATCAAAGTATTCTGTAAACTCATCAACTATCTCTCCTCTCTGTTCAACTCCGAATAAGATTTTGCTGGGAGAGTTTCCTGCACTACTATGAACTGAATTATTAATAGCATATTCCGCTTGAAGAAGTTTGCTCGTCCAATCTGCATGGTTAAGTGGATTACTAAGCTTACCTAACATCGTTTTCAAAACCCTATTTACACGTTCTACCTGTCCATTTGCCTGTGGTGAGGCAGTGGCCACTTTTATGTGCAGTATATTTCTTTTTAATAAGAAATTTTCAAATTCCAATGAAGTAAAACATGAACCTCTGTCACTAACTAAACGCCTCGGCCTACTATAGTAGCTAAAATATTTATCCAATGCTGCATTAACTTCTCGGGTACTTGTTGAATTTGTCGGATAAAGCTTAACAAATTTCGTAAAAGCATCAACTATAACTAACAGATGTTTCCGCTTAGATTGTATTGAAGGCAAAGGACCAAAGTGGTCAACATGAATTGTATCAAAAGGCACAGGAGTTTTAGGTATATTAAATAAATTTCGTTCATTTACTCGTACTGGTTCCGAATACATAATACATTTGAGGCAGTTTCGTACAAATTTTTCAACCTTTTGCTTCATTTTTGGAAACCAATAGTATAAACATATATTCGTCAATGTTTTTTTCAATGGATTGATGTCCAACTTTTTCATGTATAAGCCTAATTATGTTATCTTCCATTTCCCCAGGTACGTATAGCATATATTTTCCATCTCCTTTAACTTTATAAATAAGACTATCCAATAGTTTAAAATCTGTCATTTCTTCCTTCTCCAAACGTTCTTTTAGATCTCTTATTACATCGTCACGTTCTTGTGCTAATTGTATTTGAAACTCAGCTTCACTAATGTCTATGCTTGCAACTTGACATCTACTTAATGCATCAACATGTCCCATGGATGCTCCTTTTCTATGTTGAATAGTATAGTTAAAATTCTCAAGTTCCAATGCCCATCTTGCTATACGTGCATTTACCTGCTTTTTCCCTAAGGTCATCGCTAATGAATTGCAATCAGTAATAATTTTAAATGGAATACCTTCAAGATATACTCTAAATCTTCTTAAAGCATAAATTATAGCTAGCGTTTCCAGCTCGAAACTATGATATTTGCTTTCAGCATTCGAAGTAGTTTTTGAAAAATAAGAAACTGGATGCAATTTACTATCTTCTTGACGTTGCAGTAAGACTGCTCCAAACCCTAGGGAACTAGCATCACAATGTAGTTCTGTTTCTTTTAATGGATTATAAATAGCAAGCACGGGACTTGCAATCAATTTATTTTTTAATTCTTCAAATGCGTTAATGCAGTGGTCAGTAAAATTAAAGTTTGCATTTTTCTTTAATAGTTGTTGCAATGGTCTTACAATACGAGAAAATGATGGCACAAAACGCCGAAAAAAAGAAAAAAGTCCAATGCAAGAATGTAGTTCCTTTTGATTTTTAGGTATAGGATATCGCTTTATTGCTTTCAAATGGGTATCACTTAAGGAGATTCCTTTAAAACTAACTAGATATCCTAAATATTCAATCTCATTATAGCCAAACTTACATTTGGTAAGATTTAATTTGAGTCCTTTTTCAGAAATTCGTTTTAAAACTAAATCTAATATCTCCCTATGTTTTTCAAAACTATGTGAAGCTATAATTATGTCATCCATATATATAATTAATTGTTTTGAATCAATAAAATCCCTAAAAATAGTATTTATAAATCTTTGAAATACGGCAGGTGCATTCTTCAATCCAAATGGCATTCTCAAATATTCATATTGTCCATTTGGTGTTACAAAAGATGTGTATGGAACGGATTCAGGAGACATACAAACTTGATGAAATCCGCTTTTCAAATCTAATACAGTAAATATGTTTTTCCCTTCTAAATATTCAATACAATCATCTATTAAGGGCAACGGGTAGTTATCCCTTACCGTTATTTTATTCAAACCTCTATAATCTATACACATTCGCATTTTGCCTTTCTTTTTTACTAAGACTATAGCAGAAGCATATGGCGAATTACTAGGCCTAACCGCCGCGGTGTACAATAAAATGGTGTATCGGTCGTCAAATGAATTTTCATTTCATAATCAAGTGGCTGCACTTTTATTTCTTTTGGGTCAAGGTAAGATTTTGTTATTACATCTTGTAAGGTTAATGCTTCACTTTTTTCTAATTTAGGATTTATATTTAAATCAGGCAAATCAGAAAAAATATCAATACAAAATATGTCATTTGCTTGGCTCACTTCTAAATTTCCAACGCGACCTTCATTTACTAAAGACTCATTAAAATTCATAGTAGACTCTCGACTAACTTTTGATTTTATAAGACCGTGTTTGCTGAAATTTGAAACAATCTTTGTCCCATATGTAGTACTGACATTATTTTCTCTAAGGTGCTTTAATTTTTCTTTTGTGTACTGTAATTTGACTTTTTTCAAACAAATATTAAACTTAGATAAAAAGTCTCGTCCTAAAATAACTGGCATGAGCAAACATTCGTCAGATAATATGTAAAATGTAATCATTTTTATTTCATTTTTAAAGTTAACAAAACAATCTATTTTATTTTTTACTAGCAATTTTTTTCCTCCAACTCCAACAAGCTTGGATTGTATTGGACGTATGTCTGCTCTTGTCAACTGAATCGGAACATCAGATTCACGTAATAAACTAACCGGACTACCAGTGTCAAATAAGGAAAGATATTTATTAAAAATGGTTTGATTACTATTTTGAAATAAAATACCCACTTCGTTTAAGGCGCCTAAAAATTCATTATTTTCGTGGTCTTCAATTGCAGCTACTTGTTGTTTTTCTACTTTCTGCAAAATTTTTTTAGGATTTGGACAGGAACGATATTCATGGCCTATTTTCCAACATCGAAAACAGGATCCTTTCGGTCTAAATGGATAGGGACAGTTTGGTTTAATATGACCCGTTTGCGAACAGTTGAAACAAATATTAGCATCTCCTTTATTATTCACTTTCGGAAAATCCTTCGGCTTAGCGATCTCTTCGTTTTCACGAGTTAAGTATTTCCTTTCATATCTAGCAACTGTCATCTTTAATTCATTAATGGTCCTTGCACTCAAAAGAAGATGTACATTAGAGATATTATTCCCTAAACCATCAATTATAAATTCTATTATTTCGGATTCAGATATATCGGAACGCTTGGCGATTGCTTGCATGCTAAGAATGTAGCAGTGAAGAGATTCGTCTTTCTTCTTCCAACGCCTTTGACGTAACATCTTATACACATCTTGACGACTGACATGTTTATCAAATTCATCAATAAGCTGCTTTCGAAGTTGATCATATGTCAGTGCGGGTGTGGTTTCAAGAAATACTTTTGCTGTACCAGTGAGAGAACGACGTAAGCTTAAAAAGCGAAAACGATCATCAGCATTGATCGTATTCATCACTTCTTCAAAGTCCTTTAAAAAAAATTGTACGGAGTATCCAATATCATCGCCACTAAATTTGGTTAATGCATGTTCAATATCGCAAAAATTGTTTTTATAACTAGCAGATGTTGAAGGGGTTGTATGCATTTCTATTTCATATAAACGATTTTTTAGCGTTAGTATTTCAATTTTCTTTTTTAAATAGTTTAATTCTTCATCAACACGATTACTTGTATTATTTACATCTTCGAAAACCTCTCTATTAATGTCTGCAGATGTAGTAAAATTTGCAGGACCAGTTATCGGAAAAGAACGGAAATTGGGTACAGAAGTAGAAGGCTCAGGAATAGAGACCCTAACGGCAGAAATAGAAGTAGCAATAGTAGAGGCACCAACGGCAGAGGATGCAACAGTAGAGACGGCAACAGTAGAAGTAGAGGCACCAGCAGTTGAAGTACCAGCGGCAGAGGCGTCAAAAGGAGATACACTAATGTTAGGTGCGCCAGCAGAAGTATCATTAAAAACTTCTTCGGAAACGTTTTCAGGAAGTTCTGCACCAATATTCGGATGCTCAGATATTAGCTCACCTGTAGCACCAACTATCTCTGCAGCCATTCGTTTGAGTTGCGAAAGCGTGGCAGTGGGCGGGAACTCAACACCTGCATCACTTAAAAGTTGCGCAAAATTTTCTTTAATCGACATTTAAATTTTTCAAAATTGCTTGGATTCAGTTCACACCTGATGATATAAACAATATTCTTCTTTAGATTGAACGACAAGATCTTCAGACAAAGATTTATTTAATATCTCTTATTCTTTTGACACCATACAATATAATAAAATTTTCTTACATTTAGATTCAAAATCAAAAGTAAAATATGATATTAGAAAAAATTATAAAGTTGTTACTAAACAAGTGTGAAATGCTGTTTACAATACAGAACTTTTTATTTTGAAATGACACATAAAAACGTTGAACACGTAAACTCTATTTTTGGCCGTAGATTATGAGGGTGTCCCCATTTTTTCTATATTAGGTCATTTTGCAAAATATTGCGATTTTTGCATTATCATTACTTAGTATAAAGTAAAGTTCCTTGGCGAATGAAAGAATTTTCGGTAAACTGAATTAGACAATAGTAGCATCTTCTTTGTCGAATAAATTACTTACAATAACATTATTTTGTGGTCCTTTGGGCTATTGATAGGAACTATGATAAATTTCTTTAAAACTTGTATTTTGCTCGGGGACTCATCAGAAATCGATATATCGTTATTAAAATAACTCCACAAATCCCATTCTCTGATTATACAAAAACGTTCAAACCAAAACGCAATAAATATAAATTTCCACACCAAAACAAAATAAATCCAAACCAAAATAAATTCAGCTTTAACTTTAAATCTAGTTATCCGATAAATGTAATATCTGGGCATATGTTTGTTATTATATAACTGGTATAATGTCATAAATGTTTTTTGAAAGTATCTATCCATTTCCCGGTAATCATATTTTCTCATTTATCTACGAACTTTTTATGTGTAATTGCGTTTTGGTTTGAAGCTCCTCAAATAACCTATCAGGGGCCTTATCATGTAATCCGATCCGAAAGGAAATGCGATTCGAAAGCTGTGAAACCTCATACATTTTTTTTTTTTTTTTTAAATCGAAAGAAATTTCTTTCGGATCGGATTACATGATAACCCCCACTTTATTTTATCCGGCGAATCTTTAATTCTACATTCAAAAACAAGCAGTCTACTCAGTTGTCAATTTGTTTACTTGTCAGTAACGTATTATGACGTACCGTCTACTAAAAATAAACACCTGTTTTAAGATTATTTTTATTTATTTTTCACAAAAAAAAACATTTTTACTGATAGATAACACGTTTAGAATTAAGATTACAGTAAATTTTTTTGTTTAAAAATTTCATCTAGCTTTCGCTCCAATTCTGCATTTGTGCCACGCAAATTATCTACAACCTTTTTAGCCCAAACAAAGTATTGTTCTTCCCGTTCCAGCGACCAATCAATTGGCGGCTTACGATTCAAATCACGCAGATTATCTAATTTATCAGCCAACTTTACCAATTTCGCTTTCAAACTTGAATTTGCCGCATGTTCAATTTGCAATTGTTTACGTACATCTTTTGCTAGTGATTTATCATCGGTTACTTCACGTACGATTCCACAAATTTCATTACCAAATTGAGTTTCGATTTCTTCAAAAGTTGTATCCGTATCTTCGACAGTATCATGTAAAAGTGCAGCAACGAGTACAGTTTCATCAGAAATTCCACCCTCCACGGCTAGAATTGTAGCCACATTAATTGGATGATTAATGTAGGGTGTCTCGTTATCTTTACGACGTTGGGTGCGGTGTTTGATAGCAGCAAATTGTAGACCGTGCATTAATTTTGCTGTAGAATGCATTTGTTCCATGGTTATAGACTGGTGGTTATCAGATGGGATTTGCTGAGGGAGTACAATCAATACTAGTTGTTTCAGATTAGGAGGGTAATAAACACAAATACTATTTAAGATACAAAGGAGAAATACCGAAAGTGAAGTTTAATCATCAGCCATATCGATTTTCAGGCATTGGAACACCGGACTTATTATGTGGTGTGAATCTGATATCAGAATATAATATTTCGAGGTTTAGTCCTCACCAAAAAAATAGCTATTGTTTTGTTTAGGCTTTTCAGGTTAATGCCGAATAACGACTTGACACATATTTTTGATGTTAACTTCTCAGGTGGTGATGCAATGTTTTCATGGAGAATGAAATTTGAATAGCAAATAACTACTGTGACAGAAATGAAAAATTTTGGTGTGTCTAGCTTCCAGCAGATGTCGCACCAGGCGGCCCATAAAGTATTCTTATCGGCACCCGGTGGAAGTAGAGGAAGAGGGAGAGCACCACTCCGAAGGCAGGACCAGGTGGAGGCAGATCTACGATCACGCGGTGTCAACAAAGAACCGACTGGCGAAACATGTTGGATGGCGAAAATTTTATTTATTCATTTCTATATCGACCACTATCTTGGGAACCTATTGAACTTGGGGCAGTTTTCGGAAAATCCCACCGGGTTTCTCAGCGGTTCTTAAAACTTTTGGGTGTGCTGAATCCGAATCTAAAGTCAGATTTTTCGTAGGGTTTCTCTCCAGAAGGTAGTTTCTGATAATTTAAAAATTTGTCTGGCATCGGGGAACCATAACTTAATTTTGGTTTTTATATTTGGCGGCATACATATGTTCCATAGTGCAAAAAATTTAGGTGCATATAGTTAGTTATTAAAAAAAAAACAATTAGGCTCTGCAGCATGGGTCGGCAGATTTGTAAAAGCAGGTGTATAAGTGAGAACGCTCATACACGCGCTGTGATCATCCGAACTATATTTTTAACATTCGCTGACCAAACAAGCGACACCCCCACGCGATGTGGTTTCGCCTCTTGCCCAGCGACGACTAAATCAATTGGTAAACAAAGAGCGCAACGTGTCTGTGTGATGAATCCAACTGGTTTGACTGATCTTAAGATCTATGGGGCGCCGATACTTGCTCTGCAGTATCTATTTACGCCATTAGACATTATGAAAACACTAAATTAACATACATAATTAAAAAGGTTTTTTTTTGTCCAGTCTAATATATGTACCTACATCTGTTTTTACATAGGTGCAAATGTTTGGTGCAAAATACCAGAGCATTTATTTAGAAACTGTTAAAGAGCGGATAAGACAAAATTGTGCGATAAGATGAGTAAAAACACAGTCACGCCACATACTCGTCATTCCATACGAGACGGCACGACGTTTTGAGGTAAAACGATGCCGTTGTGAAAATATATGTATATATGTAGATCAAAGAAGAAATATTAGCTGACATATACTGTGCATGGCATAATTACACACAAGTATATGAAACGATAGCAGGGATTAGGTTTGTCGGGGTTAAGTTTGAATAGGTAAAAGTTGAACTTATTACGATATGAAGATATGATTATTAATTTGGCCGTTGCATATAAAAGCACACCATCCCATTTTAGCAAATTGGAAACACCGAAGCCAAGGCCTCGCGTTTCCTCTGTTGGAGAGTTCGATGCCGATAGAAAAACCTTTTGGACAAGAGCTTCTTTGTTCATTGGCATAACACGCCTCAGTCAGCGGAGTCTTTGGGCTTTAATTCGCCGCACTATGGTTATATCTGATTAAGTCTCGTATAAGTCATCGTTAAATTTCTCTCGATACTCGCCGGCGGCCGCCGTGGTGTAGCGGTTAAGTGTTCGGCCTTCTACACCAAGTCGTGGCGGTTCGATGCCCGACAAAAGTAACATCAAAAATTAGAATTTTTCTAAACGGGGTCGCCCCTCGGCAGTAGTTTGGCAAACTCTCCGGGTGTATTTCTGCCATGAGAAGCTTCTCAGCAAAAAATTCATTTGCTTTGCAAGTGCCGTTCGGAGTCGGCAAAAAACTGTAGGTCCCGCCAACTTGTAGGAAAACTCATAAGCAACACACCACAAGTTGGAAAGAGAAGCTCGGCTAAAAATCTCGTTAGAGGTTATGATAACCTGTTGGTATTTCGCCGCCATTAGTTTTTTTTTTTTTACTCGCGGTTGGCAGTACAGGCAGGATCACAAATCTTCTGAAGGACTTCGACACTATCCATGAATCTGTATATTAGGACAAGTATGATGGATATGGAACTTATAGACCGGGATCTTTCTTCGTCGATAGAGAGATTTACTTCTCAGTGGATTACTCATTCGAAAGTACCATTTCCTGTTGTTGTTGTTGTTAACAACAAAACACTCCCCGAAGGTTTTGGGGAGTGATGCCGAAGTTGACAGTCCTTGGCCGATATGACCCCGGTACGCTGCGGTACTCCCTTGCGGTACTGCCCGACTGTCGTGGTAGCGATTTGGTATGACCAGTGGAACCTTCTAGGTCATGGCATCCCTCCATCCATGAGGTAGGAGAAGATGGGTAATGAGAGGTGAGAGGCATCATATCCGTAGATCAACCATCGAGTAGCACGTCAATTACCTATGTGCATATTAGTCGCCTCTTACGACCGGTATGCCTACCTCGGGCATATTCTAAACCCCTAACCCGCAGGGGCGAGTACTCGAAATAATGGTACTCGAAATTCTAATATGATGAGTACCATTTCCTTTCCAAGAGTAGTTCCCCTGTTCCCCCAGGAAGCGTAGATCAACAACTTAAGAACGCTCTTTACATCGCTTACCAGGTCGGCATTATCTCCCGTTGCCATCCGCCAGATATTTGCCGACAAAAAAAGGGGTCTATTACAGCGGTTGTGCCAGACTGTGCCCTGCGGGTCAGGGGTTTAGAATATGCCCGAGGTAGGCATACCGGTCGTAAGAGGCGACTAATATGCACATAGGTAATGACGTGCCACTCGATGGTTGATCTACGGATATGATTCCTCTCACCTCTCATTACCCATCTGCTTCTTCCTCACGGATGGAGGGATGACATGACCTAGAAGGTTCCACTGGTCATACCAAATCGCTACCACGACAGTCGGGCAGTACCGCAAGGGAGTACCGCAGGGTACCGAGGTCATATCCGGCCAAGGACTGTCAACTTCGGCATCACTCCCCAAAACCTTCGGGGAGTGTTTTGCTGTTAAAAACAACAACAACTGAGGCAATACTTCAAACTTTATAATTATATAGAGAGTTACGGGTATAGACAGTGCTTTAATATAATGATTCCGATACGACTGTCTTCTTATACCACTGATTCAAATAAAAAAGTTTTAGTTTTTTTGGGTCTTACCACCTACAAAGTAGGTAAAAGAGAAAATAAGCCTCGCAAAAAGTTAGCTCCGCAACTTACCCCTTACCTACTTAAAATAGCCTTTAACCGCCTAGGCGATTTTGGACGTGCCTTAGGGGTCGCTTTTTCTTTCGCCCTTTCCCATAATTTTTTACGGAAAAAAATGGAGTTCTTTTCAAAGTGAGTTTTCTTATCATTTTGTAAACCTTTTGCGAAAACATAGCCTTAAAGTGAGGTTTTTAAGTTTAAAAAACTGTGTACATTATGTGATTATCATCATTACTATTAAACTAACTAGGTACAACCATTTAAAAATGTTTATATTTTGTATGTTTTTCTTGCAATAGTACAAAACTCCGTCATTCAACATTAACAAAAAATGGAAAAGGCTTATGTAAATGTGTTCCTATCTAAAAAAAGAGGGGACCCTTTTTTCTGCTGGAACCCTTTTTGAAATTTTTTCAGCGGCAACACTGGTCGTGTTTTCTCGCATATCTCATATAACAGTATTCGATAGAACTGCAATTTTTTTGCACACGATTGTACTTGTAACAGTTACACGTCATTCGAACTTCGATCGAATTTTTTTTAAATATCTTTACAGAGATCAGCGGTCTACAAACTATGGCAATGAGTTTATAGTGCAAAACGCATTATGCAATCAAATGTCTTGCTAGCAATTAATGAAATAAAATTAAATGCGTTTGCCTAGACCTTCTCAAGAAACTTGGCACGTTGTCTTCGTGGCAGAACACACTTATGTGCTTGTATAGGTATAACTTTCCAATGCATCGGAAATTATGTATGTACATATTAAAATCGCAACTGTTCATGTTGTATCTACTAGCAGCTGCTCAATGCCTAGCCTGCCTGCCTACCTCCCTGCCAAGAACGGCAAAAAGATGATATCACAGAATTGTTGTTATCGCATGAGAGATTGCCATATCAAACACAAGCACATCAATACATAACTCAGAAATTTCAAGGGAGATTTTCTTATCTCACTTTCTTTTTATATTTATGATTTATATAAACCACTACTTACCTTTAATTATTAAAATCTAGTTTAATTTACGTTTAACTGCTGATGAATTTGTTATTCTTCAATCTTTTATGACGTGAAAACTCACGCACTGTTTAACATTCGCAAAACTGGGAAAATCGATGCTTCAAATTCTCACACAAATTTCACTGAACTGTGGTGATTATATCACTTTGTGCTGATAAACAAAAAATGCAAAGCTAAACAAACACTTTATTAAATGATAAACAATGTTTTTAAATATTATTTGTTATTAATTTCAATTAAATTGTTCATATCCAATTGAGACTTGTTCCGCGTATGAAAAATGAAAAGAAATATGAATAACAACTTCCCCTTCTTTTCTCTCTTTTTCGCTTTTGCGTCTTGGTGTTGCCGTTTAGTCCATTTTACACGTAGGGGCTGAGACAGACGCGTGTTCAAGCGTAATTTACTCGACAGACTTTATTTCAAAATTGACGATTATTTTTAAGCTGACTGAAGGTTCAACGAACAACATGGTGGGGTTACTTGGCAATACATATTTAGGGCCGCTTGCATAAAAGCCGCTAACGACTAATCGGTGATTAGTTTGACAGCTAACCGAACAAAATACGTCAATTAAACTCCGGTAACCGGGCGATTAGGCGTTATCGGCTTTAATGCAAGCGGTCCTTAAAATTATCAACTTTTTAAAATGTAGCCAATTAATTTCTTTTGATAATTAATATACATACATTTCATATATCGTTTTATAGAGCATTCAAATTTAGGAAAAAAGGGCCAATAGATTCCAAATCACACATTTATTAATTTTTAACAAATTGTATAGGAAATTTTTCTTTCATAAGTAATGATCTCTATGCAGAAATCCAGAAAAGATATTCAATACCAAAATCAATTTTACCCTTAAATACAAGGTGAAGATCGATCGAATTGCTGTTTACACGGTCCATTGAAAAAAAGGTTAGAAAAATCGACCCGTGTAAATCATCCTTTAAGCGTTGGTATTTCGATTGGCGGCCGCCGTGGTGTAGCGGTTAAGTGTTCGGCCTTCTACACCAAGTCGTGGCGGTTCGATGCCCGGCAAAAGTAACATCAAACATTATTTAGAAAAAGAATTTTTCTAAAACGGGGTCGCCCCTCGGTAGTAGTTTGGCAAACTCTCCGGGTGTATTTCTGCCATGAGAAGCTTCTCAGCAAAAAATTCATTTGCTTTGCAAGTGCCGTTCGGAGTCGGCAAAAAACTGTAGGTCCCGCCAACTTGTAGGAAAAACTCAAAAAGCAACACACCACAAGTTGGAAAGAGAAGCTCGGCTAAAAATCTCGTTAGAGGTTATGATGATAACCTGTAGGTATATCGCCGCCATTAGTTTTTTTTTTTTTTTTTTTTATTTCGATGCCTACTTTTCCCCACAGTCGTTTTTAGTATTGTACAGCACTAATTTGTGATTTTGTTTTCACCCTGGCTAGTGCTGGTTGGCAGGGTAGGTAACGGAAACGGATAAAATGATATAATTTGGTAGGATTAACCCCCTAATCCCCTACTATGATTTTTTGATAATTTTTTAAAAGTGGGCAAAATAATATAATTTGCAAATTTTGCCTTCTACGAAAACGAAACACAGAGAATATTTTTTGTATTCCAAACTAATACACATAAAGGCGAAAGGCTTTAAATACATAAAACTTTGAAGGATCCGTCTGTCTGTCATATCCATACAAAGTTTGTGGAACCTAAAAAAGTTTTGTATGAAAACGGAACCGTCAAAGTTTTATGTATTTAAGGCTTAAAGCTCCAATTACATAAAACTTTGACTAATGCACACTTCGGCTTTGAGCATTTGCCGAAATCTCGCTTCGCTTTACGTTCCACAAACTTTGTATGAAAGTGCAACCTGCAAAGCATTCTGTAATTGTTGCTTTAATGGCTGAATATAAAACTTCAAAGTTTGTGGAACGTAAAGCGATGCAAAAAGTTCTACCATTTTTACCAATTACATAAAACTTTGTCGGTTCCACTTTCATACAAAGTTTGGGAAACGTAAAGCAAAGCTAGATTTTGAAAAATGAACGAGGCGCGCATCTGTCCAGGTTTGACAAAGTTTTATGTAATTGGGCCTTAATAGCTTGAGGATGGAGCATCCACGCCCAATGCACAGATTCTGTTAATTTCGAAGACGATTACGCAAAACTTTATGGAGATATTTGAACACAAATTAATAAAACTGCTTTACTTGTTTTATTGTTTCACTTTATTTAGCTTAATGTCTTTACAAGTTTCAGAGATTCTCAAGTTACACACATACCTGAATTTGTATGTATGTATTTACATTAATTACATATTAATTAGAACATTTCACATTAGTATATATACTCGTAAAAGAGTACTAAATATTAAGTAATTCGAATGTTGCAAGCTCATTACTCAGTGTTAATTACGATAAAACCCCTAATAAAAAAGTTATTAATATCATTTCATAGCAAAAATAAATTGAACCACTTACAAATCTAAATGTAACATAATAAATCTAAATAAAACAAATGAAAAAAGTATTCGTAAAAAATTCGTATAAATGTAAATAATCTCATTTATTAAAACAAAGCAAAAACTTGTATATTTTCGAGAATATTTATATAATTAAGTTCTTTGGTATATAAAGGAAAAAAATGTTTAATTGAGTATTTTAGCAATCAGTAGAACCTTAATCATAAATATAAAAAAAATTGCAACAATTATGAATTTGACACAAAGTAAGTGTTTTTTATCAAGATGTAGAATACGACCTTTTTAAATTTGGTTTGAATTTTTTCTTTTTTTTGGTCTTACAATATTTAGAAATAATAAATTGCACAAAAAAATTCGTTTCAAACTGGGTAATCAAAGCTATTTTATAATGAGTCTTTGTCCTTGAACTACTTATGTGATTATATATCGATACCCTAATATATGTATATAAAAGGGCCCCAACTGATATTTTTGCTACTCTTTTTTGTTACCGAGTATCCTTTTGGAAACGTCTTAAAAAGTTTTTTTAGTTAAAAAAAAACTGAACAAATTTTGTCTTTACACTTTCTAAGGCTAGAGTTTTACCGTCTACCAAACTTGTATTAATTTTTTTATTTTTGTTTGAGTTTTAAATTTTTTTTTAGACCTTTAATTTTGCTCTGATGCTCGTAAAATCCATTATTTTACAAAAATATTCGTTTATCCCCTTTCAGTCGAAAAAATCCCTAAAACATTGACAAATCCCCGAACTGGCAAACTACATACATATGTCGCCAGCTTCTTCAAAATATTTCTTGAAAACGCCCTATCTCTGAATTTGTTTGCTTAATTAAATTATTTAAGAATTTTATTTAAAGACGAACTATCTCAAAATAAGTTTCAAATAAGGAGCAACTTTCTGCACCGAATTATCGTCGTGTAGTCCCACAAAAGCACACCTAATGTAACACATAGCAAAAACATTATGTGCTATTTATTTCAAAGTTATCTATATCTATACTGTATATTAGAGCGTACCGCCAAAAAAAGTTTAAAATGTTCCCACTGGTTCGAATTTTTACTTGTTGGTGATTTCAAAAATGAAAAAAAAAAATTGTCGGCATCCTGTAAAAGCAGCGAAATTCGTTTTTTGCTTATAACTTTTCTATTTGGTCTTTGATTGGAACGAGCAATATATTGTTGTAAAGGTTTTAACCCGTGTCATATTTCAACTTTTGTTTCCTCCTTAAGGGTCGAATACATAAAGCTTTGTTAACCTCGCCTGACATTTGCTACCTCAAAACTTTGCGTCCAACTTCGGAGGTATGCTACAATGAACGCCTTGACGCTTCTCTTTTATACATTTGTTTTCGTTATTTTTTTCTTTGCATTCGTAGTGTTTTAGTGAATTTATTAATTTAATAGAGAAAAAATGAATTAATTATTATTTTCTCCAACATTTTATTCTTTAATTAAAGCCAAGTCATCAACATCTGATTGTCAAAGCAAGCAAAATTTGAGAGTTTGTCAAATTTCAACCTCGCTTCAACTTTGAGGTCTCCAATTTGCCATGCTTGGTTTAAATACGTATACTGAACTTTTCTGTCAAAGTCAAAGTTTGAGGTAAAGCCAAAATAAAGTTTTATGTAACTGACCCATTACACCGTGATACGCTCTAATGTATATAACTCGTGATTTTTTAAAAAATAAACAGCCGATCCACTGCCCCGATGTTTTTCATTCAAATTTTAAAATATAATAATCCGGCCACAATACGACACCACACTTTTTTTTAATTAAAACCCTGTTATGTATTCGACCCTTTAGACATGAATTACAGCACTCATCAGCTTCTTCATATTGCCTTTCAGAACCTGATTATAGGGATAATGATTGAGATAGATATAGGGATCGGGTTAAAGCAACATGCAGGGAAATAATGTTGTGGCAGGACAACGTCTGGGTGTATCTTAAAAACAACAACAGGTTATGCATAATATGCCATAGAAGTTGGTTCAGTAAAAATATGAGTTCAGCTCTTTCTATATTAAAGTATCGATATATAAATTTCTTAAAAAATAAAATAAAATATATAAATTTAAAATAAAATACGTAAATAAGTATTTTTCTTTCTAAATAATTAACCTGATTTCTTTGGTTAGTAGGTATTACTGGGCAAGATTTAATATCATTTTTCTATCAACTTTCAAACGGTAGCTTGTTTGTTAACATATGTAAGCACGTGTATATATAAATATATGTATTTAAAAATTTTAGGTCTTTGTGGCAAAAAGGGGCTACAAATAATATTAGCTCTATTAACTGCACAAAAAATATTTCACAGTCAAATAATTTGTATAATTTTTTTTCGTTCGGTCCTTAAACAAATTAATAGGAATGTTTTGAATCCATATATCTTATGTACATAATTCTGTAGAGAGTTGTACATCTGTGCGATTTGTTATTTCATAGTAACACATTAACATTGTGATGGAATTCCTTGAGTAATCGAGTTTTCGAGCACAATATGACAATCGTCAAGTGGTTCGAGTATTTGTATTAAAAATGTGAGTAAATTTTTACGCCGTAGAAAGCTTTCCTCTTCATACATCTCATGTGTAACTTTTGTCATAGCCATAGGTTTGATCATGCGTGTGAGTAAATGTTCACTGGAAATATGAATTAGAATATTCGTCTAATAAATGGAATATATCTATCATATGTACATAGGTAGACAAGTGCAAACCTCCAATCTCTTTACTGTATAATTTCAATATGATTTCTTTGGACAATGAAGTCTATCGAGGAAGCGTTGTCGGCTTCCTTATTACTGCCATAACATTAATCAATGTAATCGATTATGCTTGCCATAACATAACGCTAACGCATTGACATTGGTTTCCAAAGGCAGCAACAAAAAATTTGGCTTACATATTGTTTGTTTTGTGAAAAATCCACATTCTTAAAGATAAGTACGTAAGAGTTTTTTCATGACTTACATCGAAACCTCTCATTTTCCAGGAAAAACTCATATAAACCTTTTTTTATTTATTGTTTTCCTTAATAGTTGAACTTACTGAAAATATGTCAAAATGTTTTGTGTAGTAAAACATTTAGAGCCGCTTGCATAAAAGCCGATAACGACTAATCGGTGATTAGTTTGACAGCTAACCGAACAAAATACGTCAATTAAACTCCGGTAATCGGGCGATTAGGCGTTATCGGCTTTATGCAAGCGGCCCTTAAGATCATTTTTCTTGACAAAAGGTTTCGATGTAAATTATGAAAAAAAATTTATGTTTAACTGGATAATTTTTTTCTCATGGATTTTCTTTTAACTTACTAAAAATTACCAATATTTTTTTGTAGTTATTTAAATTTAACCTTCTGAACAATATGTAAACCGAATTATCTGTGCCGCTAACAATCACAGGATAAATCCTGGGTTATTACCAAATATATCAACTAATTTTATGGCCCTTTCTTTCTCAAAAGCTATTTTATTGCGCCTTTCATCGTCGTAAAGTCTTTCTTTCCCAAAATATTTTTTCTTTGAAGAAACACATCTTCGTCGACAAAACACCTTTATATTGTAGTGTATATTCCACTTCTGATTTTTTAATTTAAGTACTTGTATTCCACTTCTGAATTTCTTTTTCTTCACATACTACAAACAATATTTTAAGACTTACCGCAAACTCAGGCAAACAAGTAATTGAAATTTGCCATCCTTCCCCAATTGACTGCCAGCCGCATTTATCTCTTCCATCAAATGTACATAATAACGCCATATAGCAGACAATTCACGTCTTTGTAAACTATTTACGCCACTGCCATCGCTAAACGAAGAGTCCATACTTGAAGCCGAGTCATCTAACTGTTGCTGTTGCTCGTGTAGTATGTATTGCTCGAATTGTTCCTTGATTTTAGCTAAAAAAAGAATATTGCATTGATACTATTTCTAAATATTTCTGAATAATATTTATACTTACTAAAATAATCCCATATATAAAGATTTTTTCCAAAGAAACGACTTGAACGAAATCCACATAGAAATACACGCTCCAAACATTTAACTAAACCATCATCACCGCATAACAAATTTGTTAATGTGCCAACATCACGATCACGACTCGGTTTGTAGTGCCATTTAACTATGACATTCACACAATTACCCAACTGATGTTGTAGCTCAGATGGGGGCACATTATCCTGACGTTGTACGCTTGGACTACGCGTACGTGGCGGAGTTTGATCGTTTACTGTGGGCATTTCAGCGTTTTTATTGTTAATTGAAACACGTTGACCTACGAGCAAACGTTCTGTGGAGTCATCATCAACACCTTTGCCAAGCCAACGGCCACAAGGAAATCTAAGAATGAGAGATTGTGGTAAATTTCGGAGCATATTTTTTTAGGTATATATTTACTTGTATGTGTGGCCGGTGACTTCATTACGCATGACAACATGTTCCACCAACCATTTGTGTGATGGGCCCGAATTATCATGACCAATACGCATTGTGGTTAATAAACCGAGATTTTTATACTGAACAAAAAATAAAAAATTAATACCGTATAAACAATAAATGTAAACACTATTTATTTTAAAATTTAAATTTCTGTTTCGATTACTCACATGAAAAATGAACTCTAGTGATCCTTTAGGCACCGGCACACGTTGTGTCTCATTCATTGTGCCCGATACAATTATCCACACATTGCTAGAGGTATGATAGGAGCCATATTTACGTGATGGAAAAATCACCACACGATAAGGTAACTCTAGAAAAATGGGGGAAAAATTCAAATTCCGAAAATAACAATCGAGTCAAGTTGCAAACGTCTTACTCGTTGTCGGGTACGTATTGGTAAATGAGAAATAATCGACTGTGTTGAGTGTGAGTATATGATATAAGAATTGTTCCTTTTCTTCTTCGCATCGTAGAAATGCGTTTCGTTTATATAGTGAGCGCAACAAAGAATCCTCTGAGAGTAGCGCTCTGAAATGGCGTGATAGTAATTTCTTCTCTAGCGATAGACGCACCCATGCACGTGTGTAACCGATATGCGTTTTTATGTCTGCCATTGCTAATACGTTTCTGCAGAAAAGAAATTAAGGTAAAATATCTTATTCGAATATACGTTATTTGAAATATACCATTTTAAATATAAAATACGATATAACATATAAAGTATAACGATATTGCATATAAAAATACGATATTGCAAATATAAATTTAAAAAAGACTATGTTATAAAAAACTATACTATGAAATAAAGTGCTGTAAAGCATTCGCTTATACATATGATATTATAAAAATAACGATATTACATGAAAAATTCCAATATTAACCGGAAATTAACGATATTACATATAAAGCTACGGTATTTTATATAAAATGTTTGATATTATATATAAAAACACCATATTTATTTCAAAAATAACGATATTACATACAGAAATACGATATTGCATACATGTGTATAAAATTTTGAGTATCAGTTAATGTTATTACTCACTTCACATCAAATTCCAATGATTCTGGTAATGGGCATAGTTGCTCCAGACCCACAAATTTATTACGATCACGCGAACGGCTACGATTTGGACTGGGTGGATTATCGATATCGGTTTGGAATGTAGACAAATCTGTTTAAAAAAAAAATTTTTAACTGTGAATTTTTTCATTTTAATTATATTTTTTTAAGGTCGTTTTCTCAACTCAACTTTAGAACTTATCTGTCAAAAAAAAAAAAACATTTTCCATAAAAAATTGTATTTTTTCGGTTTAAAAGTATACTTGAGAAAATGGCCGTTAGAAAGTAAAAAAAAAAATAATTATAAAATATTAGTTTTCATACAAGTATTATTTAGTATTAAAGTATTATTTTTCATAGAAGTATTATCTTTCACACGAGTATTATCTTTTATACAAGTATTATCTTTTATACAAGTATTATCTTTCATACAAGTATTATATCTCATACAAGTATTACTTTTATTCAGGTATTATTTTTATACACGTATTAAATTTTCAAACAAGTATAATTTTTCATACAAATAAAAATTGTATACAAGTATTATTTTGTACAAAAGTACTATTTTTCATAGAAGTATTATCTTTCACACAAGTATTGCTTTAGTTCGGGTGTATCATTTTTATGAACTACTATTCCCATTCAAGTATCATTTTTCATACAAGTATTATTTTCCGTATAAGTATTATTTTATCATTTTATCCTTCCTGATATACATTTTTTTTAATAATACTCACAATCCATGCGCTTGCGCATTACATTCCAAGCAAGTGCTAAAAAAAAATTAAAGAAAAATATTTCCTATCACATGAAAATAAATTTATTTTTCACATCCCTACCTGGCGTTGTACTTGCATAGCTACCACTACCAATTTTATTCCCACCCAAAGTCTTGGGCGTTGCATTTGTTAAAGTGGTTGGTGTTGCAGTGTTATTCGCGCGCGCGTCCTGCAATTCCAAATAGGCTTGCAAATGGCACCATAAGGCTGATTTACCTTGCTTGGACTGTAGACCGTGAGACCAAATTTTTTCCAACAAATCGCATAAAGATGCAATCAATGTATTCTCCTCAACACCATCCCCTTTGAGACCCAAAGCAACAGCTTCGGTGCCCATTTTTTCCAATAGCATACGTTTTGTTTTCGATTTGATATCCTGTAAAGAAACACATTTTTTTTTGTTTAGAAATATTATTAAAAAAAAAAAAATTAGTAACACACACCTTGAGTAAACGTTCCACAAAAGTCCAATTCGCCTGCGCCAATAATGCCGGACTCACCTCAGCCGTGGTCAGATTAGCTGATAGGCGATTTAGTGCATTTGTTGATTTTTGATCGATTGATATTTCTCTGGCGCGCCATTTATTACCGTTCTTGACGCGACGCAAGCTGTTGCCCCTGTAAACGTAAAGGGCGCGCGTGTCGCGGTAGCAAGACAAACAGGAGAGGTAGAAAAAAAGAAGAGAAAACATGCGCGAAATTTTGGCAGCGTTTTTTTGTAAGTTAGTAGGAAAATATTAGTTATATAACAAATAAACAAATCGAATTAGTTAATGTATTAGTGAAAACCTAGAAAACATTTTGTTTGGGCAGGCTACAAATTAAACTTTTTATAGTACTATTCGACGGCTGAGTGGAAGATAACCCCATATCAAAATCTTTTCAAACCCGCCATATTTCCGAACTTGTTTCAATAACTCCCACTCAGAATGTTTTTAAAAAAATGCCCTTTTCAAAATTTTAAATTTTCATTGAGATAGGGCGTTTTTAAAGTCATTACGTGATGAGGTTATTTAAACAAAAAAAAAACAAAAACTTTAGATGGGGGCATTTCTAACAAAAAATCTGAAATAGAGTTTAATGAGAAATTATTTCGAAAAAGGGGTTATATTTTCCAAAAATTCTTTCAAACGCGCTTTATCTTAGAATTTGTTTGAAAACGTGCCGTCAAGGAATTTTTTTAATAAGGCTCAATTTCAAAAAATTTTTCAAACCCCCCATTTTAAAACGAGTTTCGAAAATACCTTGTCTCAACGAAAGTTCTAAACATTTTCTCCAAAGATATAGCTATTTAAAAAAAAAAATCAGAAATAAGGCTTTGATAAAAAATATTTCGAATTTACATTAACTTTTGAAATATATAAACAAACTGATATGTATTTACATTTTTAAGGGTTTGTTTGTATATTCCATGAAAACCACAAAACAAAAAATGTCCTCAATTTGTTCAAAAAAAATGTTTCGCAAGAAAAAGCTCTCTAATTTTTAAAGAGGGAACTCTAAGAGGCATAAACCAAATTTTTTAAAAATAATTTTTTTTAACACCTGGAACTCTTTAAAAAATTTGTTTAAAACCAGGGTTCGGAAACGTTCACATTCGTTCGTTGAATAGATTTAGAAAAAGTTCTTATTACTGAACGCGAATTCAAAAGAACGTACATACTTGAATACTCATTAATGAATAATTCCAAACACTGTTTAAAACTTCGTTTTATGTTAAAAGGTGATTCCCCACCAAAATGTATTCGAATCGTAAGAGGGCCTATACACGATGCGTCTGAGTCAAGAGTCAGCTTAGGTGTATGAGTGAAAATGTGTATGTAGTAGTTACACCAACATGAGTCTAGTATGAGTTAAGAAATGAGTTTGATATTTTATAGAATGACGGCGAGTCAAAACGTACACAGATGACTCGCGAGTCAGACGCACTGTGTATAGACCCTATAAGGGTTCGATTCTAACCATTTGACATGTAATGATCCATATAACCACCAGCGAATAAATGTTGATATATGAGAAAAAAAACTAACTAAAGTTTCCTTGAAACAAACTGCATCTCTTATCGCTAGCTTTACTTAATACTTAGTTGGCATGCCCACAAAGCAAAAAAAAAATATATATTCAGGCCAATTCTAAATATTCTTCCGGCAGTTTTTTCCCTACGACTTTTTTAATAACTCAGTAAAAAACGTCAAATTCTTCTCTCTAGAAGGAAGAGTAATTGGAGAAGAATTATTTCAAATTGGAAAGCATCTGTGACATAACAAATTTTGAATTTTGTTTAACTTATTTAATTAGGGAACCTTTTTTTTAACTGTAAAAATCGGAGAGAGAACAAAATCGCTGCGAAATTTTATTTAGAATTGGCCTGATTTTATTCAAAATTTAAAGCTGATTGAAATTTTATTATCTTTAACAATTAATTTAATAAAAAGAACAAAAAAATATACATGTTCACAGACATAATTACAAATTATATTAGTGGAAGACTTTTTACTAGTGAATTACTAAATTTATTTGCTTTTTTTTTATTAATTTTTATTTTCGTTTAATTCAAAATTAGCTAAAAGTTCTCTACAAAATACATGTGTTCTTACTGGCTTAGATTGCCTTAAACTACATAGTAAAAAAGTCGTGAAGCAACGTTATATACAAACATTTTCAAAAATAATATCAGACTGCAGTTCAAATTTAAACATACGCATTGCTTAATTAGTTTAAATAAATATTTAATCAAGTTGTGACGCAACTAATTGATAGTGCTTTTGTTTTAGTGTAAAAGAAATATTATTAATGAGTGAATTAAAATAAATAAAATTGTTTAACTAAATACATTACAACTCTTATATGACTGCCAGTCATATTAACGTGCTCATGATTATAAGAATTATACTAACATTCGCTAAAAAATTGCTTTTTTTTAAATATATGAATCTACAATTCGATAAGGGCGCCTAAATGTAAATAATGTATACATTAGGGTGATTCAAATAAAATAAAATTGTTTTTTTTTTCAGAAAAGTAAGGTTTCAATGAGAAAAAAAAATTAGCGCTGTAACTTAATCCTTAGGGGTGGCTATTTTTTCGCCCTTCTCATATATTTTGTATCAGAAAAATATAATTTTTTCAAAGTGATCTTTCTCATAAATTTTTTATTTTTTTTTTGTTTTCAAAAAACTTTTATATATTCTTAAAGTGGAGGCTTTGAAGTTTCTGAAACGGTAAGCCGTTTGCGATTATCCTAACTTAAATTAAAATAATTACAGCTGTAACCTAAGGGTTAAGTTACAGCGCTAAATTTTTGCAAGGCTTATTTGCTCATCAATACCTAACTTTTTAGGGAGTTATATCAAGTCGACATATTTTTTGAATCACCCTAGTATACATCTATATACATATACAACATTGCAAAATAAAAAATTGCGTGCATGGTACTAGACTTTTTTTGTTTCTTTTTTTTTTTGAAATGTGATATGCTTTTTGTTTCAGACATCAACAACACGACAACAACAACAATGATAACACTACCTCGAAGCGCATTCCTGATTTAGCACAGCTTTTTCGAGTAAGGGAAAACTTCGAAAATATGCAGCTCTATTTGAAAGTATTTCGCTGGGCGGTGTCACTTCGATGTCAATGCAATGCAAACGTTTTTCGTATACTTGTTGCGCTTCCTGTGACATAACGCAGGGTTCATAGCTAGTGGCGCAGATCATATTCTCTCCATGACGTTTTCTAGAGAGAATAAAAATAGAAAGAGATATTATTATGAGTGGAAATGTCAAATTCGAAACTAAATCGTTGCGATTTTAAGTAGTACTCTTAGGACTCATTTTTACTTAGTTCAGAAAAAAAAGACTGGGTATGGGACCAAACAAACTTGTTTTTTAAGAGATTAAGACATAAGTAAAAAAATGGCGTTCCCCGTTTTTCGAAGTTTAGTTACGCGCTTTCGAAGTTCGATGTTCGAAAGTGGTTTCTTAATTTTTTTTGTTTAAAAATTTAAAAAGTCAAAATTTGATTGATTGGCGACCTTTTTTTATATTTAAAAGTGTATGTAGAAGTGCTATACAGAGCCAAAGTGAGATCTTCGAAAAAATCAAAAGCCGTATGTTTTTAAATATATCATATTTATTTATACATACACTTTCAAATTAAAAAAAGGGCACCAATCAAGTAAGAGGAGCAAGAAGGACACGCCTACATTTAACCTTTTACAATTATAAAAAAAAAAAAAAACAATTAGAAAACCAAATCTTTGAAGGGACCAACTTCGAACTTCGAAAATCCGTCACCAATTTTTGGAGGCTAACTTCGAAAAACCGGGAACGCCATTTTTTCACCTATGTCTTACCCCCTATTCTGGCTCGCAATGACTAACATTTGTTATACATAGTTCACATTTCCCTACATTTTATAATAGGAAAGTGAAAACAGAGATATGAAAATTGTCAGTCACAACAAGCCAGAATAGGGGTGTTAATCTCTTCAAAAAAGTAGGTTTGGTCTTAGACTTCCTTACTTGTTAATACTCACCTTAAAAGCTTTACACGCTGATCAAATATGCGTAAATTAATATCAGGCTCCTGCTCCCACATTGACAATATTTTATTATCAATAAGTGTAGCAAACATTTGAGATTCTAGAAAACGCGACAAAAAAGCGCGATGATGTTCCGGTTGATCAGATAAAAATGATGATTTATCGAAATTTTGTAAAGTTTCACGATTTGAAAGCCATTCATTTCGTGCTTGATTCGGATAGATGACAAAAACGTCATAAGTATAAAACATATGCACAAAACGATTCAAAAATGTTTCACGCAAAGCATTATTTATACGTAAATCTTGATAGTATTGCTCTTCTAGAGTTAGCATAGTTGTAGACGCCGCTTTTGTTGCATCTTTACGCGCCGCTTTAGTTGGTGACATTGTGGTAGCATCAACCGCATCCAAACCAGTGGCGCTATCACTTAATGATACAGCGCTTGGTGATTGTGTGCGCATACCTTTGCGTCGTAAAAAGTCGGCTATACGTGGTACATGATCCATTTTTGATGGATGTGCAATAAGTGGCTGATAATTAAGTGGATGATGATGACCATAATTGATATCATTATCGCCACCACCACCGCCAGTTGGGCTTCCATGACCGCTACCCCCAGCCAGCGTATAAACGGTCTCTTGCAATTGACTAAAACGTTCCTTACTACGACGTGCCGCTTGCAAACCAGTCGGCAATGTACAACTACTTATCATAACATCGTGTTGATCACGTGACGCATAACCATTTTTGAGTGTCGGTTCATATGAGCGATCACGTTCTATTTCGAATTTGTCTAAAATTGATATAATTTCTGACATAAAATCGATTTTATGCGGAAATACGGGCAACTCTTCAGGCAATTGTATTATTTTCTTATCGATATCTACAAAACAAAGCGTAGCTTCAGTGCCAATTCTATTGGCGGACACACAATCAGCATGTAGACCCATAACAAATGGCACAGGCGCGTCTAAAAAGTGATGTAGTGCAGCAGGCAATATGGGTGCGTATACATGTGGCCAAACAAATGGAAATAGTACAGAGGTAATGCATTCACCAACGATCATTAATTTTTGATAGTCTGAAAAAAATTAATGTGCTTAATAAAGTAACATCTGGACAATTTCATGTCAAATAATTGAAATCAAGCCCTTCTAATTTAAACATAGTTGTGCCAGAAGGAAAAAAAACGCGTGTAGCCAGTACACGTGATAGAAGTTAACTTCTCAAATTCAGATATAACGAAATATGAATAAGGTGTATTCGAGAATGGTTTAGATTTACAATATATATTCATAGAATAAATAAAATGTGGGTAGGTGGTAACCCTACGTGGCAACACTGCTTGAAATTGTCTTATTTGGAATACCGTCGAAAATAACTTTCATTTGATACCCATATTGGCATATCTAGCTCTATATTTAAAAAAAAAAATGGGGTAGGTGGCAACCCTGTAAACCGCCATGCAAAACCCATGAATTCTGCTCGGCCTAACTATTACAATTTGTGCAATGTTCGCTAGATCCTAGGATTTCACATTCTATTTTATTTGCACAGCTAAACATCGTGGTGAAAATCGCCTACGCCTGAAAGTCGGCTACAATTTCTATTTCCGTTGCATCATCAGCCATTTCTTCAAATTTTACTCTCAATCAAAACTTCATATCGCCGCCTAAGAAGTTAACTTCAAAAATCTTAATTTCGTAAATGTTTTTGCAGTTATTAACTATCGAAATTTAATTTTTTTTATTAATATGACGACGGCGCCAAATTTATTTTCCAGGTTTTTCAAGAATCTTTCACAAAATTACCCAGTGAGTGTGGCTACTAAATTTAAGTATTCTAGCTGTTTTAGTTAAAGGAATAAATATTGTCCTACTACCTCTCTTTCACTAAAATTTAAAAAAAAAGGGTGAGGTTATGGTACGATTTTTGTCAAAGGGGATATTTAGAGGTATAAAGAAAATTGAAAAAAGAAAATATTTGGTGTATTCTCTGTAAATTTTTTTCTTAAAAAACACAAGAAAATAACACACTATTGTCAAAATTATTTTCTAAGCAACATCAACAAGAATAAAAAACACACGAATTTTGTTGTTGCATGAAAAAATTTTTTGACAAAAGTCTTTAGTGTCATTTTTTGTGTTTTTTAATGAAAAAGTTTAGAGGTATTTCCAATATTTCCCATAAAAATGTAAAATTCAAAAATAAATTTTGGACTTAAATTTTAAAAGAGTTCATAAAATTTCAGAAATGTGTTTTTTTTTCTGTTCTCAAAATATGAATTTTTAAATTCAGAAAAAAAAATTATACATAAATTTATAAAAGTTAATTATTTTTTAAATTCTGAAATTCATAACGTCCAAAAACAAATTAAAAATTTTCCAAAATCGGAAATTTGAAAAAAAGAAATTGTTGATATCTGTCGAAAGTGCTAGAGTTTTTTTAACACAAAAGTTTCCGAATTATAAAAAAAAAAAACAAAAAAAAAATTAAATAAAAAAAAAATTTATTTGGCACAACTTTGTTCTATCATAAAATAAAACTTCGCTCAAAATTGTATTCAAATTGAAAGAGCTCATTTCCAATCTTTTGACGGATCGACATGGAAACACCCATCCACGCTTGAAATAATTAAAATAAAATTTAGCAATCACTCACCATTTGAACGTAGCAAAACCTGATTTTCAAGCAAAACACAGGTCAATAACTGTATAACACATTCTACGCCAAGATAAGTGAATAACAAACGTAATGGAAAATCGAGTAATGGCAATTCAGAGCTTGGCTCTGGACGTTGTAAAACAACAGCTAAGGGCGGCAAGTGTGGCTCAGTAGGTGGCAAGTAGATGCGTATCGATTTGCCGGGCTGTGGCAACATTACTTCATACAAAATATTATAGACATACGATTCCAAACTGATACCTGGTCCAGGTTGACGCGGAAGACATCTAGAATAATGCATTTCTTATAAGTAGATTTAAAAAAAAAAATAATAGTAAAATTTACATACTTGTAGAGATTTTTGAGAAACATTTGCGCTGCAAACGCATATGGAACTTGACATATTAGCGAAATACTTTTGGCAACAAATAGCTTATCCTTTGCGATGTCATAGTAACTTTGTGCTGATTGTGGTGCTTGCCCGGCAACTTTGAAATGACGCGGTAGCGAACGACTTACAGGACTTTCTCGAATACGACCAAGTGAGTGAGTTTGTTGGCTACTGGATAGCTCTGTTATGA
The DNA here is from genome assembly GCA_964058755.1 of Campiglossa producta. NCBI lineage: Eukaryota > Metazoa > Arthropoda > Insecta > Diptera > Tephritidae > Campiglossa > Campiglossa producta. Next base: position 11,266,287 of record CAXKVI010000002.1, on the reverse strand, counting down.
ACATAGACTGTATGCAAGCAAAAGTAAAAAACAGAAAAACTTAATGCATTTATTTGGAATATTGAGTGTGTTTAATACTTGCCTGCAACGTATGCATTGCACTACAAATATTTCGATTTCGTATTTCTTCATAAAACACTAAGCTGAAGCCATAACAACGTTTTCCATCTTCTCTGGTTGTGGCAAATGAATGAAATTTCGGTTCAATATCATGCTTTTGAGTGCGAAAACGTAATCCTTGCGGCAGTGAAAGCTGGAAAAGGAAAATATTTTTTGTTTTTTTATAAATCCCATTAGGCTGGACAAAAAAATGAATGCCCAAAAAACCCAAATCAACTTTTTTCCTGGGTATGGGACCCAACTAACTTCTTTTAAGAGATTAAGGCATAAGTAAACAAATGCCGCTCCCCGTTTTTCGAAGTTAGCTTCCAAAATTTAGTTATGGGCTTTCGAAGTTCGAAGCTGGACCCTTTAATTTTTTCGAAGATCTCACCCTGCATAGCACTTATGGACATACATTTTTTAATAGAGAGGCAAGCAGGCCACGGCCACATTTTGCCTTCTTCAATTTCTTAAACAAAACAATTAGAAAACCACTTTCGAACATAGAACTTCGGAAGCCCATAACTAAATTTTGGAGGCTAACTTCGAAAAACGCGAAACGCTATTTTTTTTCTGTTCAAAAAATTTGATATGGTCCCATACCCAGCCGGCTGTTGTACAGTGTAATCATTAAGTCAGAAAAATGGAAATTGATATAAGGAATAGAAAAATGGCAAAAAGACTATGTATCACTTTTACACAGTTGAATATTTAATGTTCGGTTCGAGCCGAAGTAAGACTTTTTTGTAACGTTTGCGCTATAACAACAAAAAGGAAATGAGTAGTAGGGTGATACAAATAAAAAAAATTATTTATTGCAAGTATTACGTACAAAATCAGTCATTTTTAAGACGCTGTAACTAGTTTCATAGTTAAGATAATCGCACACGAATTGACGTTTTGTAAGCTTCAAAGCATTAGCTTTAAGAATATGTGAAGGTTTTTTTGGAAAACCTTTCAAAAATTATGAGAAAATTCACTTAGAAAAAAATGCCATTTTCCTTATACAAAATTCATGGGAAATGGCGAAAAAATAGCCACCCCTAAGGGTTAAGTTACCGAGCTAATTTTTTGCAAGGCTTATTTTTTTATCAATACCTAACTTTTTAGGGGTAAGACCTAGTCCCTAGTATACATACATAGACCCTAGTATACATACATACATACTGCTTTAAATATACAAGCCCGCTAATACCAGGGCGCGACATATACAATTTTAATTGAAATCAATTGAAGACCAGTCAAGTAATTTTTTCTGAGGCCTATGTGCACATGCAAACATATGTATTTATGTATTAGGGTGAATAAAGATTTTAATCAGCTTTTAAATATGACTTTTCCAAAACCAAATAACCTACCTACTTTTTTACAAAGTTCGAAAGTCGAATTACATCAGTATATTAAATACTATTTTATCCTTAGTATCCAGTACAGGGAAAATTTTCAATGGAGGCTTCTTTAGTCCACGGGTGAGGAGCTGCAAATTTCTTTTACTATTTTTGCTTTGGGAAATTTCGCAAAAATCTCAAAAATCGAAAATCCGATTATGTATGATAAATGGTTGAATAACCGAACACCCTTATATGTAAGCACACATAGTAAAACCTTATTCAATGATACACCAGCATCTTCGACATGAGTGCTACTTTAGAAATGATGCAGCGTAATAAAGTAACCTTATTCAATATCCAGTAATTTAAATTTAAATTTGCTTAAGAGCTTATACGCTTCAATTTAAATATGTATATGGACACAAATACTACAAATAAATAAATAAAGAAGACTTACCATACAAATGCCATGAGCGTCAAATGGATTCCATGGTACATTCTCTGGATAGTGTGCCAATGGCTTGCTTTTATAGGCGCGATCGAGTGGCGAGCAATGCAAATTATCACCTTTAAATAGCGTGTAAATAAAAATTATAAATTTTAATCATAATCAATTAGCACAATTGAACTTATGAGAGCATTAGACTGTTAAAAAAAATGTTTTCCAATTTCATTCCGAACTCGATAAAATTTTGAATTAATTTTTGTGTTTAAATTGCAAAAATATGTACCCAAATTCATTCCACAAAAAGCCCTGAATGAAAACTTTCGTTAGGGGCCGTGGCAATAAAATTTATAATTTATTTTTGTTTTTACATTCCAAAATTGCTCAAGGTTCAAACATTTTTATTTTTGAAAAAATATAAAAACCCCCTTCTAAGTATTTATAAATATCTGATGTGACAGAGGCATAGTAGCAAAAAATATGGTTAAACAATTTATGGCGAACCTTAAGGTTTGAGATTTTAAAAATTAAAACTTTTAGTTTTGAACATTTTTTTAAAATAATTTTCTCAATATTTTTTTTTTTGGTACCTGCCCCCTTATATGTATTTTGAAATTCAGAAAAATGAACTTTTTTAGTTTCAAAAATTGTTTGAATTAAAAAAAAATGTTTAACCCTCAAGCACCTCCTATAAAATGATTGTTTTAATACAGTAGTTTTCGGAGTATGTATGTACTTGAAAATAAACTTAAAAAACAAGACATATTTTTTTTAAATATTTTTCAAAATATTTTTGAAATTACAAAAGTAGTTTGAATTTAGGAAGATTTTTCAAGTTTCAAAAATTTTTTTTTTAAACCCAGTAGTAAAAACTGGGGCCTTATCATGTAGTTCGATCCGAAAGAAATTTCGATCGAATTTGAAAAAAATCGTATGTGAATTGACAGCTTTAGAATAGAATTTACTATAGAATCGAATTACATGATATGGCCCCAGGTTTATATCCTCAAGTTAAAAATTTTAGGTTTTAGTTTCGACATTTTTTTAGTTTTTTTTTTCAAAATATTTTTTCTGTACCATTTTTTGAGTTCCAAAAATTTTTTAAATAAAAAAAATTATATTAATACAATAGTTTTCGAAGGAAAACTTAAAAAACAAGACATAAAACCTTTTATTATTTGACACTCAGAAAAAATTATAATATCCAAACGCACCCGCAAAACGATCAGGCTCCAAACCCGTATCTAAATCCAAGCCGCATATCACAAAATAATCGGCAAAACGTGAATATTGGGGATCTGATTCACGTTTCAGCTGACTTAGTTCATTGGAGCTCATCTCACCGGGCGATGTGGGTGATGATGCATCCGCATGGACGACGGTTTTCTCATTGCCACCAACTTCATTTCGACTATGACTATTTTTATTACTGCTGCTGCTAGCACTGTTGCCACCACTATTACTATACTTTCTCATCACAACTTTTCCAGCAGCGAATTGTTGATTATTGCTTGACGTTACGGGTACATCAGTTTGTGTATTTGGTGGCTGTTGTTGTTGTTGTGGGTCGGCAAGCATTAAATTCGTCATACGTTGTACGTTATTATCCGTCATCATAATTTCACTTTACATAAATTGAATTTGTAGCAGCACCTCTAATAAAGTGAGTAGCTTTGCCTGGCACCTGAGGAACTGGAACAAATTGAGGAAGCGAACGGCAAAGTAGAGAGGTACTGCTTTACTCTAGTAGTGTATGATGTGCTGCTGCTGCCTTTTAAGGTGTGTACATACATATGTATTGAAATATTTAATATTTTTCTATGTGTAGCTATAACAATTCCCGATTTCTTTGTCCTCAAGCTATCTTCCACAGCTACAGCTTATCCACATATAATTCTAATCTAGGTAAAGGATCCTCAATCTAGAAAAATATTGATTTTAAGCAAAATATTTTTAAATACACATTTATATGTGGGTCTGAATATTTACCAATTATTAAGCAAATTTTTGCATAGCTATAAATTTAGAAATTTCTTTTCTTACATGTTGTGTATTGCGTACGTATTTTGTGTTGATTTTGTTGCTACACCAAATGGTCTTATTGTTGGCAGCGTATAATAGTTTGTTGTTGTTATAGCTGGTCCAATTGCTGCAAATGTTTTCGAGTCTTCTTTTTGTTGCCTTTTCTGCGTCTGCTTCTTTCTTTTCTGCTTCAACAAATACACAATAAACATTTTCACTTTGCAAAATCATGCATTTATTTTAATTATATTTTAATATTCGAACGTTCAAATTGATGTTTAATTTCCATATTCTTTTGCAATCATATTTTTTATATATAACTTTTGTTGTATTTTGCAAATATAATTTTCTTTATTTCCTCTATGTGCCTGCACAACATTTTTTTTCTAGAGCTGTCAAACTATAGATGGCACTACCGAGATATATCGATAGTTAAGTTTGCAACATAGTGCTACCGTTTGTTTGAATTCTATTAAATTGGAAAGATTTTGATTTGAATACCGTGGAGGTTTTTTGGTAATAGTATAATTAAGCTACATTTACACTGCACCAAATGCGTCACTTTTGGCCAAGTTTTTTCGAGACCGTTCATTAGCAGATTGAATTTGATAACCAAATTACGTCAAATTAAATTAAATTCGTCTAATTTGGCAACCAAATTCATTCTGCGGACAAACATTCTCGAAATATCTTCGCCAAAAGCGACGCATTTGGTGCAGTGTAAATGTATCATTACGCTGCACCAAATTTGGCGCTTATTTCCATACAATTTGCCATGCTTCGATGAAATACGTATACTGAACTTTGCTGTCAAAGTCAAAGCTTGAGGTAAAGTCAAAATAAAGCTTTATGTAACTGACCCTTTACCCTCCAAGAAATATGGTAGCCCTGTAGCTTTGTAGACGCAGCCTGTCAATTATTGTTCAGTGGACACTTTTTTCGATTGCAAGAAGAAATTGTGCCGCTGTTTTTCCATTATGTTAAATTTGGCAAATTACTTTAGCAAAGCAAGGAAATTTAATTAAACTTATACAAAAAAAACTATAGTGAATAGTGTACAATATAAAATAAAGGTCTTGGGCATTTGTGCGAGTTGATTTTAGCACGGTGCCCATGTGTTGGACGTCGCTCAAACTTTGAAGTAACTCGAGTGAAAAAAATACAAATTTACCCAACATGACTGGTGGAAATCAAGCACGCGTCATCCAAGTGACGAATATAGCGCCACAGGCAACCAAAGATCAAATGCAAACGCTATTTGGAAACATTGGTAAAATCGAGGAAATACGCCTGTATCCGACTGTGCGCGATGTATCGTGTCCGGTGCAATCTCGTATTTGCTATGTTAAGTATACTGAAAGTACTTGTGTGCCAGTAGCGCAACATCTCACCAATACTGTTTTCATTGATCGTGCATTGATTGTTATACCTGTGCTGGCTATCCCCGAGGAGTACAGAGCCCTGGAGATGTCTAAAAATGGCACAATTGTGCCGGGATTGCAGAAACCAGATTCGAAATTGCCGCCTGAAGTTATTAACCGCATTGAAGGTCAATCACCGCAGCAGGTAGGTGTAAATATTTGGTATATGGTGTAGAAGTTTTTTGTTAATCCTTTTTTTTATCATTATTGTTAACAATACCTAGATACAAGAATTTTTTTGTTTAAAGGTTATCAAGACGTACGACCCAAAATTGTTGGATAACAATTTACCCGAATATCCAGCGCTGCCATCATTCTACGATGCACGCAAGGTTGAGGAGATACGTAGAACGATTATTGTATGTGATGTAAAAAATGAATGGCGTCTGGATGATTTAATGGAATGTTTCCAACGTGCTGGTGAAGTGAAATATGCACGTTGGGCCGAGAAAGAGAACAAAACCTATTGTATGATTGAATTCTGTGAACAGCCGAGTGTAATACATGCTTTAAAAATGCAAGGACAAGAGTTCAAGGGTGGATATCTGAGTGTTTATCATTCAACGGATTCAATTGCCAAACCAGAAGCAAAATCAAATGAAGCCGCACAAGCTGAAATCGAAGAGGCAATGACTATTGTAAAAGAAGCCCAAAACATGATATCTGCTGCAATTGATCCAGTCATTGGTATGCTTGCCAAGGATAAGCGACGTCGCTCGCGTTCACGTTCAAGATCTCGTGAACGTGGAACCAGTCGTTCACGTTCACATCGTTCACGTTCTCGCCGCCGTTCGCGGTCACGTACACGCAAACGTTCTCGCAGCAAGTCCAAGCGTCGCTCACGTTCCCGTTCGCGTGGCTCACGTTCACGCAAACGGTCACGTTCACGTAAACGTTCCCGTTCGCGACGTAAAAGTCGCTCTCGTTCACGTTCTAAACGACGTACACGTTCGCGTGATCGTCGTGTCAAACGTTCACGTTCGCGACATCGTCGTAGTACTTCACGCTCACGTCGTTCACGTTCACGTACTAAGCGCTCGCGTTCACGCGATCGTAAACGTTCGCATCGTGCACGTGATGAAAAGCGTGTACGTTCTTCCCGTTCACGCAGCAAACGTCGTTCACCCTCACCATCGACACGTTCACGTTCAAGCCGCAGTAAGGATGTAGTGCCACCGGTGAAATCGTCATCGTCATCGTCGTCGAAACGACGTTCGCGTACACCTGATCGTAAACTTAAACCTATTGTAGAGGATATGGAAATTAAGAGTAGCCGTTCAAGTGTCGATTCGAAATCAAGGAAATCCGTCAGCGTGGAGAAATCTGATAATAATATGGATATTTCTAATTCACCATAAATACTTTGTAATTCGTTATTTAACGAAATTCGATTCTAAGTTAATAATTTCAATTTAACGTGAAGCTTTTTTAGTATACAATATTGTTTGTATTTCAGACTCAATGTTCACTTGGTTTTTTGCGAGTCAAGTGAGCATTGAAATTACATATTACATGGAATTTATGCTAACAATTAAAGTATTCACTACACTCAAAGCTTCTTCAATAAAATTAGCATTAGCTTCAAAAAGAGTTGTTTCAAATTTATATTTATTTTTGATATATTTAATTCAAACTTTAAAATTTATCTGCCCGATAAAAAAAAAAATTCATACAAAATGTCGAAACAGTTTGGCCATAAGTACATTTATCTACGTCATCACTTTCACCTCAGAACCTTGAGTATACAAACAAAAATGGAAGTACGTTGTCACTCGCTGGACTTCGTTAATAACATTTATCAAGAATTTGATTGTAGCATCCTTAAGGTACTAGCTGACCGTGCAGCCGGCTCTGATATTTTTTTTTTTAGAAATTTTCTTTCCACTCATCCAAATCGGTTCAGGTGAAATAGGAGTTATTAAGGTGATAATATCGCACACCTAGATATAAACCGCGATAAACTCAAAAAATCAAAATGTTCAAAAATCTCGAAAAACTGCGAATTGCGAAATCTCATTCCTTATCATTTATTATTTAGTTTTTTAAAACTTCTACGCTTTTATTGAAGAAACGCCCTGAAATCGATTGAAAAACGCTCTATCTCAGCTTTTCTCTTTTAGTCTTCTTGGAGAAGGTGCATCAAACTATCTCGAGAACTCGTTCAAACGCGTTTTGAAAAAAGAAAAACTAGTCGACAATGAAGATATCTTCAACCATTTACATACTTTAAACCAAACTATATACTAGATACTTATCAAACCACATTCTATTTAAAAACGTTGCTGAAAATTTTGTTGCTGGTTAAACATCATTTGTTGTTGCTGCTGTTGCTGTTGTTGGTGATGAAAGTCTTGTTGCGACTGTTGTACCTGTTGCTGCTGCTGTTGTCCCGGTCCAGATGGCCCAGATAAACGTACACGCTTGGCACTTGGCTCCTGTTGCTGTTGCTGCTGCTGTTGTTGTTGCTGCTGCTGTTGTTGCTGTTGCCGCTTATTGTCGGTTTTATCTTCTTGATCATCATCAGTTAAAAATTCACGCTTTGGATACGGTATTGGTGTGCCAGCAAATACATCTTGTGTGGGAAGTGGATCTTCTTGGAAATATGGATCTTGCATAGCTTGCTCAGATGTAATACGTTTATTGGGATCCATCAGCAAGAGTTTTTGCAATAAATGAAATGCTTTGCTATCCGGTTTGATTTTATGACGCTCCATATATTTAGCTAACGAGCAAGTGGAATATGTAGAACGTTTGAAATCCTTAGTCAGGGTATGGTGTTCGGGCATTTTCTTGATATCCTCCCAGTCTTTGTCTTGCGGAAAGCCCATCACATTGAATATACGATCCAATTGATCATGATGATATGGATTACTAGTTTTTATATCTTCCTGTCTGCAATGAAAAATGGGTTCAGATGTGAGCAGCTCGGCAAATATGCAACCGATTGCCCAAATATCAATTGCTTTTGTGTAGTGACGTGCGCCCAGCAGTAACTCGGGCGCGCGATACCAAAATGTCACAACAACCGGATCGAGATCAGCTAGTGGTTTCAACGGTGCATTAAATAGACGCGCAAAACCCATATCCGCAATTTTTACTCTACCTCGTTCATTGCCATCGCCCATAACTAAAATGTTGGCAGGCTTCAAGTCACGATGCAGCACCCAATTGCTATGCAGATAATGTATGCCATCCAATATTTGATAGAGTAAACTTTTCACCATACCTTTTGGTACAATGACTTGCTTCTTGGCAGCCTTGGCGGCGCGGTGGAATTTTATGATATGCCAAAGATCATGCTCAGCATAGTCTATTAAAAGAAATACTTTGCGATCGTTGTGTGAGAGAAAAACGCGTATCAAAGTGATTACATTTTGATGCTTTAATTCGCGCAGCAATGCAATTTCACGACAGGCGGACATGGACAAGCCGGTGCCGTCTATTTGCTTGAGTGCATATTCTTTGCCATCAGTGCGCTCCTTCCATTTGGCTTTGTACACATGCCCATAAGTGCCACGCCCGACTTTACAGCCTTCATAGTTAAATAAGTCCTCTACTTTTGTTCGTTCCATTTGAGTTTTCATTTTAAAATCATAATCCATTATTGAAAAAAACCAATTTAATTACTTTTTCGCGTTAAATTAACCAAATTCTCTGCTTTAGTTTAGTTTCATCAGCTGTTTTTGTCACAATTTATTGGGAACAGTTAAAAATGATAACTGTCAGTGCTGTCGCCATTTGGGTAATGCTGTTACCAAGTTTCTTGGATATGGAAAGGACGCGTTTTCTTCTCGGTACGCCTACTCCTAAAGCGAAGACGCGATATTTTATTTTTGTCAAAAGATATTTCTACTCAGAAAAGTACGCTTCACATAAACACCATGAGTCACATTCAAGTTTTCGCCTGAATTCTGGTTCTGTCAAGCGAATTTATTACAGGTGTCATCCTCCCATCATATGGTTTCTTCTTCTTCTTTGAAAATCGAATCGTAGCTTTCAAATTGCATATGTCGTTGCTTTGTCTGACATTTTCAGTTACAAGGAGTGTGTGCGTGTGTGTAGATCTGAATTCGCTCGAACCCACCTGTATGAATTCGCCATGGATTCTGTGAAATGTGAAACGTGACAAAAATTTGTAATTTTTTTAGTGGGCTCATAAGTATTTTCTTTCATAAAAAGGTACCCTTAAAAATTTTTCATGGAGGATTGTCGAGCAGGGTTAAAAAAAAACACGTTTTGACATCAGTATCAAAATTCTGAAATAGGAAATTTGACTATAGTTGAATGAAGCCATCGAAAAAAATTTAGCAGATCCGATAAAAAATGTTTTGAAAATTCAGACCTATTTTGAAGTTACGTACTTGAGTTTTTTGTGTTCGTGTTTTTATTTGGAAACCGCAACCGGAACGGAACCGTAACCGAAACCAAAATAAATGTTGAGGAACGAAGCCGAATCCGAAACACGTTACAAAACCGAGAGCAGAACGTTATATTAATCGGTGTCATACCTTGGTCTTCTGATACCTCTCCCGAAATTTTTTGAAGTGGTTTTAGGTTATGGTTTTGTCGGGTTATATTTATTGAAATCCCGGGATCCCGATTCCGTGGTTTTTGATAAATCGTCCTTAGCTTGCAAGAGGCATGAATGCAAATTTTCCAGTTTTTAATTAATACGCTAACGTGATTTGGACGGCCAAAATCACCTAGGCATTTAAAGGCTATTTTAAGCAATAATACATTGACCTCGCACCAAATTTGGCAAATCCCATTTTCCAAATTTGGAATTTGACCCCTTCTTCTTGACTCTTCTTTTATTACTACTCTGGAGGTGTTTAAAATATCACGGTGGTGCATTTTGTCCTGGTGGAAGATTCTTGCAGGGAACGGTTTGGAACTGGCTCATTTGAACTCGCCAAATTTGGTGCAGTGTAGATGTACTATAAGTAAGATTAACCTCTCGTTTATCTAGGATTCACGAAAATCTTGGGTTTCAAGTACAAGAAACCCCTGGAAATCTGCAATACCATTTCAGATGACTCGCGAGTCACACGCCTGTGTATATACCCCATTAGAATTTCCTTAAATTCGTCACAAACGAGCAACACTGTTGGCACCCACCTGTCAAAAACTCATAATAATAATAATAATAATAATAATAATAGTTGTAGAGGTAGCGCACTGCGACCTTGTGATCTATTGTGCCCTGATGTACTCAAAGCACATCTAGCAGGCCGATCGCCGTCAGGAAATCCAGAATCGGGGTCGGCCCTAGTTGATGTATGTGCTTGCCCTCTAGGGTTGTGGATCCAAGGATCCTTAGCCTGCTCCTAGAGATAGCGTCACATTTGCACACTATGTGCTCCGCGGTTTCGTCCTCATAATCACAGAAGCGGCACAGGCTGCTGGACGCGATGCCCAGTCTGTGCATATGGGCCTTTAACCTACAGTGCCCTGTAAGAATTCCTGTGATGATTCTAAGATTATTCTTGGATAGGCCGATTACAGCTTCGAATCGCTTAGCGTTGTACCCACCCATCATTACCTTCGCCTGACGCAGCCCAGTGGTCTGCCGCCAGTTCTCCTCTCTCAAAACTAGCTCTTCCTTTCTCAGTATATCGCTTATGGTGTGAGGGCCGATGCCCAGGAAAGGTTCCGGGCCTATGGGCTTCGTTGCCGCCGCTACACGAGCAAGTTGGTCAGCTCGCTCATTTCCCTCCACGCCGGCATGACCCGGGACCCACACCAGCCATACCCTGTTTCGAGACGCCAACTCGTTCAGCCTGTCGACGCACTCAAGTACCAGTTTTGATCTTATCTCACTGGCCCAGATGGCTTTAATTGCTGCCTGGCTGTCGCTTAATATCGTTATGTTTTCATTAAAGTAGCCGCGCTGCAGGTTTATGTGGGCACATATGCTTATCGCAGCTACTTCCGCCTGAAATATACTTGGGTACTCTCCAAGGGGTATTGACTCGTTTACGCGGGGACCTGTTATTCCCGCTCCGATCCCTTCGGGTGTCTTTGACCCGTCAGTGTACCATACCAGATGTTTGTCTTGGTGGAATCTTTCCACTTTGGAGGCGTCCCAGGTGGTCTTGTCACCTAGTTCTATCCTAAATCTTTTTTCGAATCTCGTTGTTTTAGCGATGTCATCCCTAGGGAGCTGACATATCGGGAGTTGTTTCCTTAGTTTGTCCGCTCCAGTAGACGAGATGACTTTTCCTCTGCCAGTTCCTTCCCTTGCTATGTTTAGCAAGGTACGTTTGGCTACCTGTTCGATCACTGTGTGCAGGGGACTCAGATCAAGCAGCACCTCCATTGCCGCCGTCGGGCATGTACGCATGGCTCCCGTTATACATACGCAGGCCAGACGCTGGATTTTAGTGAGTGATTTCCTCACTGTGCCTAAGGCCGATCTGGGTGCCCATGCCACCGCTCCGTATGTTATTGCGGGTTTGACTATGGCGGCGTACATCCAGGTCAGCATCTTGGGGCTGCAACCCCAGGATTTTCCTGCAATTCTTCTGCACACCATTATTGCCCTGGTGGCTTTCGCTGTCGTGTTATCAATGTGTTTCCTCCATAGTAACTTGGAGTCAAAGGTGACCCCTAGGTACTTTACTTCGGAAACAGCCACCAGGTGTTCCCCGCCTAGTGCGATAGTTCCCAGTCCCGGAAGGGATCTTCTTCTTGTGAAGGGGATTATGGCCGTTTTACTGGCGTTTATGTTGAGGCCCACCCCCGCACTCCATTCCTTGGTGAGGTTTAGTCCCCTCTGTACTATGTCACATAGAGTGCTCTCGAATTTGCCTCTTGCTATGATTACTATGTCGTCCGCATAACCTTGGCATCTGATGCCGTTTTGGGTTAGTACATCCAGCAGTTCATCTACCACTATGCTCCACAGGAGGGGTGATAGGACCCCCCCTTGCGGACAACCCCTCGTGGTTCGAATTTGAACCGTGCGGTCACCGACCTGAGTTTCCGCTAGTCTTGTTTTGAGCAGGGCCCTTATCCATCGTATTATGGGTCCCTGAACTCCCTTTCTCTCCAATGCCCGACCCACACTGTCGTGAGACGTGTTATCGAAGGCCCCCTCTATGTCTAAGAAGGCGCATAATACCACCTCTCCGCAGTCGAACGCGTTGTTGATTTCCTCGGACAGCTGGTATAGGGCTGTGTCCGTCGATCTCCCCGCTCTGTATGCGTGCTGACCTGCATGTAAAGGCACGTGCCTTAGAGCGTTCGATCTGATATCGTGATCAACTATTTTCTCCATTGTCTTAAGGACGAAGGAGGTTAGACTGATGGGTCTGAAGGATTTCGCTATCGAGTAATCCTTTTTTCCTACTTTAGGTAGAAATACCACTTTTGCTCGTCTCCATATTGTCGGTATGTAGGCTAGTGCTAAGCTGTCCCTCATGATGCCCGACAGATATGGGATCAGAGCTTCCCCTTGCTGCAGGAATGCCGGATATATGCCATCCACCCCAGGGGATTTGTAGCTATCAAAGGAGGATATAGCCCACTTAACTGCACCCTGAGAGAACAGAGTTCTTGACAGGTGCCAGTCTTGTCGTGTGGGTCTCCTCCAGTGAGGCTCCGCCTCCTCTAGGTCCGTGGATGCTTCCGGAAAGTGAGCGTCCAGAAGAGCTCTTGCTATTTCTTCCTCTGTGCATGTAAACTCCCCGGTGGGGAGTTTCAGCGCCATCTTTGTGTCCACTTGTTCCTTGGCCATGGCTTTGTGGAGCCTAGCGGCCTCTGGAGTGGATTCTATTTTCTCACAGAAGTTCCTGAAGCTACTTCGTTTGGATCTTCTTATTTCTTTATTGTACTCAGTTAGAAGCGTCGAGTACTCCTCCCAGTGGCCAGTGCGCCTTGCTCTATTGAAGATCTTTCGCACCTTGCTCCGCAAATCAGAGAGCTTTTTTGACCACCAAGGGGTCTTGTATTTTGTCCCCCTGGATTCCCGACAACTAGAGTTAAAGGCCTCGATCACAATGCTGTTTAGCCCATTTACTCTAACTTCTAACTCCAAACTGCTTGTTCCCCTGTCGTTCCCTCCCAGACCTGGAAGGTTTTCCTCAATTCTCTGTTTAAAGGATTCCCAGTTAGTTCTCCTGGGGTTCCTAGTCGGTTCCTTTGGTACTATGTTTGCCCCTATGTTAAATTGTATGATGCGATGATCCGAGAGGGAGGGTTCAGTAGAAACTCTCCATCTCGAGATCAGGTCATCAGACAGATTGTTACCTAGAGTTATATCTAGTACCTCAGCTCTGACCCTAGTTACGAAGGTGGGTGTATTCCCCACGTTAAAAATACTTAGGTCGTTACTTATTATAAATTCGAGAAGGTACTCACCCCTTACGTTCGTATCTGTGCTCCCCCATATCTCATTGTGGGCGTTAGCATCGCAACCCATGACTAGCGGAAGTCGCGCCCTCCTGCAATAGTCCACCAATTTTGCCACGTTCGCAGGCGGGATGTCGCCGTCTCCCGCAAAGTAGGCCGCAGCAAATACAATGTTCACGGTTCGTCCTCCCGTGCTCATTGTTGCCTGCAGTGCCACTACGTCTCTTCCCATGTACTCTGTAATGCAGAAATAATTAATACCTTTCTTTATCATTATACACGCTCTGGGTCTTTCCTGAGAAAGATCCCATATTACCTCATTCTTCCGGTCTTTCAGTCCTCTGATGTGCCCCTTCACGGTGTACGGCTCTTGAATGAGCGCTATGCCCAGATCCTCCGAGGCGAATTTATGCGCAAGGACAGCCGAGGCCGCCTTTGCATGGTGGAGATTTATCTGGGCCACGTTCATGGTGTTGGGGCCCATCATTGTTTGTCGACCATCGGCTCGTCCTCATCGGACAGCCGCGCGTCGTCACCCTCTTTGCTTTCCAGGTCCAGGTTCTGGAAGTCCATGCCCTCCAGCAGGTCCTGTGTCCCAGTTCCCGCACTGGCCGCCTCCGCGCCCGTATTGGGCTCCTCAGTGGCCACGCCGGTATTTGCTACTTCAGTAGCCCCGCCTTCCACGGTTTCGCCTTCCTCTTCCGCAGCATTTGTATTACCTGGAGCTTTCTGCTTCCAGGGTTTTACGGGGATGGGGCTGAACCTATAAAATAGTCGGAAGGATGCCCTCCTGATGACCCCGAATGACTCGTCATCGATGGCCACGTTCAGCCTCAGTCCCCCATCCTCAATGGTCCTTCCGAATACCCGCCAGAGTCTGGTGTTGAGTCCCACGTTCTGGCCCCCAATGAGGTCCAGAACAAACTCCGTTTCCCACTCGGCACATCTTGGGAGGAAAATCGTGACGGTGTGCGTCGGCGGTATATCGTCCCCCCTCCTAGTGTCGAGGGGCGGTCCTGACCATCCTCGTAGGCTGGGGATAGTCCTAGCCAGCCACTCTGCAGAGTGTTCGTCAAAGCAGTCTACCAGTAGGATTCCCGGCCTAAAGAACACTCCCATGAAGGATACGCCGGTGTTCGTCCCTGCTCTGAACTCTCGCACTATCTCCTCCATTATCGCCTCTTGCAGCCTGGAGAGGTCCTCCTGGGTCAGAGCCCCCGCCGGATAGTCCCTAGACAGCACAGCCATTCGTATGCTTCTGGCGGCATCCGAATAGCTCTGCTGTCTCAGCCCATCCCTCGCGGACCCCGGCCCAGCCGGAGCCTCTCGCACCCTAGTGGTCGCAGTCCTAGTCGGTGCCTGCTGCTTAGACATATGCCTCTTCGAGTTTGGTGTCTCTTCTGGTGTGCTCTGCCCACCTCTACGTTTTTCGGCCGCGGTGGTACTTGTTCCCGCAGACGTCCCGCTGACGCGCCCAGTTGCGCTAGCAGGCTGCGGGCCACCTGGTCTGTCTTCAACTCTCCCACCTTGACCACTGCTTCCGCCTGATCCTTGTGGTGCTGCCTGTTTGCTTACCTCCATGTGAAGGTAAGCTTTCTGCCTAGCTACTTCAGGGGTCTTCCCTTGTTGCAGGTAGCGAAGGTACCACTTGCATCCGGACCCACTCAGGCCCCTTCTATTTGGGTCATCCCAGCCTCCTGGCTCGCCCAAGCGCGGTGTTATGGGTGGCCTGCCCCGCGACTTTTTCTCTCCGGCCCTATCTGTCTCCTGAGGGTGAATTCTGGTTCTATGATATGATAACGTGAAAAAAAATTTGTATGAATATGACGTTTCATAGAACCAGAATTCACCCCCTGCTCTCTCCACCTCGCCGGCATCGCATTCTTCCTTCTGGGAGAGCTATGTTGCTCCGAACTGCTGGAGGACGGGTGCCTTCTTTCTGGGGACTTACCACCGTGTTCGGAATGGCGACTTCTTCTGTGGCGCTCTTGAGCCCGATCTGCATTTGATCGGTTATCCGCCTTTGTCCCCTCGGGGGGGTTACCTCTTGCCACTTCTCCATATGTCTTTTTCACAGCACTTTGCTCATAGGGTGCGTGACCCGTACCACTTCCCGTTCTGGGTGGTGAGCGCGCTCGCGGACTCTTCTTTTCAGGTACCTGACCGCTATATTTGGATCCGCCAGTCGGAACCACTGTGCTGGTACAGGATTTATCCTTTCCTTGTATCGGTTTTTCCTTGCCCGATGATTCGTTGCCCGCATCAAGTGCGGTATTCGCGTGTCCGTCACGCTGCCGGTCCGCATTGTGGGCTCGTTGAGCTGCCCTTGCGGCGATTAGCCTTCGCAGGTTGAGGCTGGTTGTTGGACCGTCGTCGTCCCTGTCGAACTCTTCGAAGAGCTCGCGCTCCGCTGCCGAAAGGCCCTCGTAACGGTTGAGCGAGTGGCTCCGTCCCGGACGTCGTCCGCTACCTCGCGCCCTTCCCACACCCCTCTCCTCCTTCTCATCGTTTTTTGTTTGTTTTTTGTTGTTGTTGTTGTTGTTCATTTTTTTGTCTTACGACCACTAGCTCGACGTGGCGAGCATCGCAGTCAATTCATTTGAAAGGGGAACTTATCTCGTCCGCCGCGGCAGAGCCCCATACCGCAGTAAGGCCATGCTTACTCCCCGAGGTGGCCCGGTATCGAGGAGGCGCCGTTCGAATACAGCCGGTGTTGTAAACCTCCTGGCTGCAAACCATCCAATGGGCACGGTGACGCATAACACCCTGGATTAGGAGGTGACAGCTCTAGTTATTGCCGCCTCATACTATGCAGTCTGCCCGGGTTGACCTGGGGGTGAATTCTGGTTCTATGAAATGATAAAATGAAAAGAATTTTCATACAAAATCTGTGAAAAGAAACTTCAAATTCATACAAATTTTTTTTCACGTTATCATATCATAGAACCAGAATTCACCCTCTGGTCTAGACCACATCATCCCCGCCAGTCTGTATCGAATGCGTCGACAATAACCCCCACACCGCTTTAAGATGTCTGTCTTCGTAGGGTTACCTCGAGGCCATAGCCAGGAGCCGTGTCCATACGCCAGGACTATTGAAGAGTCAAGGCGCATTGCTATGGTTCCTGACCTCAGCTGGATACCTTCCGCATAGACAGGTACTACAGAAACAAGTACTAAAGCCCCAATCAGAGACGGAACACTGTGGTATCCATTTACCGGTCGGCACCCTCTTGGAGGGTTCAGCCTGAGGGTTTTTGCCAACCGTCATACTCAAATAAAAAAAAATTTTTTTTGCAACTTTTATACACGTTATTTGCTCAATTTGGATGTAAGGTGTGATAGTACTCTTTAAATTTGTCAAAAAAGAACAACACCGCTGACACCTGTCAAAAACGCGTGCTCGAAGAATAAAAAAAAAAAAAAACATTTCATTTTTGCAACTTGTATACGCGAATTTTGCATTTATAAACAAATAAAATGGGTAAAGTTAATAAAAATATACGTCTCAAAGCTAAAGCAGCGGTAGCCAAGGCAGCTGCGGCTACCAATAACCTGAAAGCGAAAATACAAGCAAAAGCAGACGACACAATCAACACCGAAGACAAACTGTTGCTGTCCAAGACGCCGACCCCCAAGAAAAAAACGATTACCAAGCGTGAAAAAGTGCGACAAAAGCACAAAAAACTCATGAATAAATTTGCATTGATCAAAAAACAACGCAAAGAACTGGCTGCGCGCAAGAATCGTGAAAAGACTGCTGTTATTGGCGATTTGAAACCGCTAAAAGATGCTCTACCATCCTTGGATGAGCTGTTTAAATTGAGTAAAAAAAATGCAGATATTAAAACCGGTATTCAAGAAGTTGATGTACCTGCAGAGGCAGCAAAAGACGGCAAGAAATTGAATGCTAAGCAAAAGATTAAAAAGAAAAAGGAGAAATTCATACGACAGGTCACATCATACCAGGCATTGCTGAAAGATCCCGATTTCAAAAAGAACCCGCGTGATGCTATTTCATATCATATTAAGTATACGCATGGACTTATCGATGAATGATGTACGATATTATTATTTGTTTAAACTTTCCACTAATTAGTTATCTAAACGCCTAAGCGATTTCATACAATATTTTACTATTAAAAAATATATAAAACTTTTATATGTACATAGATATATATATAATATACAGTCGAATATTTTAGTCAGAGCCAACCGTCACATTAGGCATGGAGGTTACATAACCGGTCAAATAACCCGTATCTGTCTAGTAGGGTACATAAACTTTAAACCACGCGAACTGGAGCGCAAAAGCAAGATAAAAATATAATTTCTACTACTACTTACCGCGGTAAATCTTTCTTTTCAAATTTATATTTAATTAAATAACAGAATAAGAAACTACTCTCCAAAACAATGGCAATGGCTTTAGAAGCACGCAGTCCCAGTCAAACTAAATCAGAGGAGAGTCCCGATGCAGCTAACAATTTTTTGGAAAAGCTTTTGTTGAAAATTCACGACCACTTTGATGAGCAAGACTTGATTGATGTCACATTTAAGTTAGCAAACCCTGGTGCTGTTATTACAGCGCATCGCTTAATTCTATCAGCGGCAAGTCCATACTTCCGGCAATTCTTCAAGAGCGAAGCGGGAATTTTTCCGCTCATTCAAATCAACAACATCGATAGCGATGCTTTTGCACGTTTAATAGCTTTTTGTTACACCGGCAAAGCGCTGATAACTTGCGACAATGTGGAGGAAATGCTGAAGGGGGCAATGTGTTTACAATTGGAGGACGTTGTTACCGAGTGTGTTGACTTCGTAATGGAACACTTAACCGTTTATACTTTGGAACGCACATATGCCCTAGAGCGTAATGCCCAGTGTGCTTTATTGAGTGCGGAAATTTTGGAATATGAATTGGAGAACTTTACGAGTCTAATACAAAGCACCGCATTTCTAAATTTCGACGCTAACAAGCTAAAGACAATCGTAGAGAATGAAGACTTAAATGTACCAAATGAGAAAGTAGCATTTGAAGCTATAAAACGTTGGTATGAACACGATTCATCTGCGCGTGAGCAACAACTACCCGACATTATTTCTTGCCTCCGACTCACTCAATTGGATACAAAGTTTTTATTGACTGTCATCCGGCCATTGCCGGGTTGTCAATTGCTGGCCTACGAAGCTTTATCTTATATTAATATTCCTGCGAGTCGCTCCACCTTATCACTTAGATTCATAAATCCGAGAGGAGGGGAAAGTGCTGCCCAGCTTGAGGAGTTAGCGCTTATGGCAGTGAGTCTAGCGGGGCAGGGAGGAGTCTACCGAAACATGTTTCATTATAACAAAACGGTAGATTCATGGCAGAAATGGCATAACTTCAAAATGGATGTATACTCTTTCGAAGCAATCTTTGTGGATGAAAATTTAATGTTAATTGGTGGTCGTCGAGATTTTAAAGCAATTAATGAAGTTAGCAGCTGGAACTTAAAAACTAAAACATTTCAACAGTTGCTTCCAATGAATCAGCAACGAGTTTTCCATTCTGTGGTAGTATTAAATAATAAAGTATATGCAATGGGAGGAAGAGGAGCGAATGATGAAGTTTTAGATTCAGTGGAAATGTGTTCTGTTTCTAATGGATGGAAGCCAATAAAAAGTATGATCGAATCGCGCCGTTGCGCTTGTGCAGTTACTCTCAGCGGTAAAATTTACGTCATGGGCGGAATGAATAAAGATGAC
Source organism: Campiglossa producta (assembly GCA_964058755.1). Lineage (NCBI taxonomy): Eukaryota > Metazoa > Arthropoda > Insecta > Diptera > Tephritidae > Campiglossa > Campiglossa producta. The sequence continues at coordinate 11,246,866 of CAXKVI010000002.1, read as the reverse complement.
TTAAAATCTGTTGAATGCTATGATCCGACAACAAATTGTTGGACTCAATGTGCGGATATGACTGAAGCTCGACACTACTCTGGTGCAGCTGTGCACAATGGGCAAATAATTGTTGTAGGTGGTACAATTCAAGATCGCACCTCTGGTTTAGGGGACCGCTTATCTACTACAGTGGAGCGCTACAATCCACAAACAAACGAATGGATACAGCTTTGCTCTTTGAGGGTTGGATTTGAGTCAGCTGGCTGTATTTCATTTGACAATCGATTGTGGACGGTTGGTTGCTGTAGTGAAGACTTGTTCGTTTTAGGTAACTGCTATAAAGATTGGGTTTCAGTTTACGATGAGCAAAATGATAGATGGATCTATAAGAACCGAATCCCTTTATGTTGTAAATACTATTGTTTTATGGCACCGAAGGCTTTACTTGAAAGTGAACCACAAATGTGAAAATAGAATAAATCCTACTTACATAAGTCCATCAGAGGACTCGAGAATGATTTGAGAAATAATGCAAATTCTATTGACATTCGAATCCCATTGGAGAATGACATTAGAACTCGATTTGGCCTCTGCGGTTTGGGGGTTAAGAATATACTCGAGGTAGGCATTTCGGTTGTAAGAGGCGACTAATATGCACATAGGTAATGGATGTGCTAAATCGATGTTTGATCTAAGGATATGATGCGTCTCAACTCTCCTAACCCCTCGTCTCCTTCCTTGCGGGTGGAGGGATTACATGACCTAGAAGGTTCCAATATGGTCATACCAAATCACTCCCGAGACAGTCGGGCAGTACCGAGGCGTAGCCGGTTCATATCCGGCCAATGACTGTCAATTTCGACATCACTCCCCAAAACCTTCGGGAAGTATTTTTGTCTAGACAACAACCACAATAACAACAACAGAACTCGATTTGAAAATTATGTTGCATTTTGTTTGAGAAAACTATGTTTCTCGAGTCGTCTTCTAACATTTGAAATTAGAGAATGTGAATAGTTATCTTATCTACCTCTAATCGAAATCTAACTCTGTGGCTTGTTTTGTTAGATTTTGCTGGGAGGCTAATGGCCTCACATAGACGCATTGCGTCAGCAGTGTTACGGTGACCGCCGTGGTGTAGCGGTAGTGTGTTTTTCCAAACGGGGTCGCCTCTCGGCAGTAGTTTTGTAAACTCTCCGGGTGTATTTCTTTCATGAAAAGCTTCTTATCAAAAAAATCACCAAAACGTCAAAAGCAGCTCACCAGAAGTTGGAAGAGAAGCTCGGCAAAAGTCTCGTCAGTGTCTATTCTACAAGAACCGCCGCTCAGAGAAGCGCTACTACTTAAAGTAATGTCCTTGATTGTTGACGAGCGTTAGCCTATCTACAGTTAGTTCTGATCTCACGTTTATGTCTATAACTTCTGGCTGGAATATACTGCAATGATCCCGCTGCTGCAGGTTTTTTTTTTTTCAAATATGTAAATATATCTTCTCACATACACCATTCAAACAAGTGAAAAAATTGAGACATACAAAAGCTACGTACCCCGTTTTTCGAAGTTAGCCTTTCGATGTTCGAAATTAGACCCTTTTAATTTTGTTTCTTCAATTCCTGTATTTAAAAAATTATAAAAGGAAAAATGTGGGCGTAGTTTGCTTGACTTCCTTGTTCGATTGGAGCTTATTTTTTGTAAGGGCATAAAGTTTTTTTGAAATCAATTGAAAACATTTTGAAATATACGGCATTTTATTTTTTCGAAGATCTAACTTTCGACCCTTTGACAACTTTTAAAAGAAAAAGGGTATACCGCTCGAATAAGGAAGTCAAGCAGCTATTGGAAAACCAAAAATTAAAGGGTCGAACTTCGAAAGCATATATCTAAATTTTGGAGACTAGCGTTGTTTTTTGGGTATGCCTCAACCTCTTAAAAAAATTTGGTTAGATCCCATTGAATGAGCGATTTCGAACTTCGAAAACCCATAACTGAGTTTTTGAGGTTAACTTCGATAAACTGGGAAATAACTTTTTTTATTTATGTCGCAATCTCTATAAAAAAAATTGGGTTGATCCAATACGGGTGCTGTACACCGCTTTTTCCCTTCATTGTTTAATAAAAGAGATATGAAGTAAATTTTCATGGATCTACATACAACTGTATGTATGCGATACATTTATTTATTTTAATTAATATTAGATACATATGTTTTTTTATGTATAAGCGCTGTAGTGTACAATCTACAATATATTGAACTAGTAAGTATGTATGAATGTATAATATATAATACATTATATATGTCATGGCATATTTATAAACGTTCTCATATTGATAGGCATGTTTTAAACATATAGTTAGATACATTAATAGTTTTTTTCTTTACATATAAAACGATTTTTAGGTCACTTAAACGGGGCTTCAATTTAAAATATTTCCAAATTTTTTTCGAAATTTTTTTTTTTTTTAAATCAAGCGAAAAATTTAGAGCTTAAGATTAATAGGGCTCTTAATTAAGATTTTGAATAGAAGAAATAATTGAAATCGAAAGAACATCAATATTGAAGCATGTCCATATGAGTAAGTTTATATATATGCAATGTGGCGTATGAGAAGATTATGAATTTATCTATATTCATTAATCACTATGACAATATGTTTGTATGTATAATGTATGTTATTTATGTATGTTTATTTGGTAGGTATAACGATATTATTATTTTTGTTTTTTTCCTATTAATTTTACAAGACTTACTATTACTATTTTTTATTGGTTTTAAATATACATACATACGTATGCATGTAAGTGTGTGGCATTTCTGCTTGTTTGAGATCCTTACACATACCTAATATATATGATTCAATTACTCGGCCCTTATTTATTTTCATAGGTTAGTTAAATAATAACGACAGCTGAGTAGAAAATAATCAATTTTCGAAATATTTTTTTAATAATCCATTTAAAAATTTGGTTCAATAACGCTCTATTTCAGAATTCTATTTCACCAAACCCCTACGATTCAAAAAAAACTATTATTCGAAACTTCGATTGTCATTTTTTGCTATTGTAGTCGTATGTAAGTTACTTTTCGAATATGCGATGAGCTACTATTATTCGAATTTTCGATAAGCTGGGAATATTCAACGAAGCACATTTATTCGTATATTGATATTCGAAATTCACTATTCAATTACTGGCTTATTCGAATAGTTCGAGCTCTGCTATCTCAGTTGGGTTGTTGTATTGTTTTGTAGGTATTTTTGTTTAGATAGGAAGCGTATTCTGCGATAGGGCGTTTTCGAACAAAATTCAAAATTCTTAAATGGGTGTTATAGTATGTATTTTTTATGTGAATGAACATTTTTAAAAACGTGAAACTATTTTAACGCTATTGATACTAGAAAATCCGATTCAACTAGTTTTGTAAGATATTAAACTGGACATATATACTGATGTTTCTATATTTATTTTTCGAAGTTACATAGTCAATGATATCAAAATATGATCCATTAAAGATCGAACCCGCAAGCAATGATGGCTTCAAAATTAATGCTACTACAGTTCGATTTTCGAAGATAGAACAGTTTTACAAATCAATTTGAAGAGATTTAAGAAAAAGAGTCAAAATCGTATTTCGAATGCCAATGCTTCGAACTCGAAAGCTTGACTAAAAAAAATAAATTTATTACTTATCGATTATTTTTTTTGCCTTTCGAAATTACATTGGCAACGATTGAAAATTATCAGCTATTGCAGTTTGAAACCCACTTTTCACCATAACTAATGCCGCAATGAAGCCATATACACTTTATTCGCGCAACGAACGCTTTTCGAATATAGAAAAGCTTTAGAAAATAATTTAAATAAAATCGAATAAGATCTAAGCTAGCTGAATAGACCAACATTGTACTTCGAATGCCAATATCTCGAATTTTTGAAGATTCACATTTATGTACATATATACCCAACGATTAATTTACGAAAAAATTAATTTTAAAAATATTCAAAAAATAAAAAAAAAATCGAAAGTTCGCTGGATAGAGGCGCGTTTTGCTAGTTAAATTTGTTTACGAATGGTCCACAATCGTACATCGAATGCCACCAATGTCTCGAATTCGAAAAATAATTTCGAAAAATCAATTTAGTACTTATCGAAAATTGTTTTACGATTGGTCCACAATCGTACTTCGAATGCCACCAAAATATCGAATTCGAAAACTAATTTCGAAAAATCGATTTAGTACTTATCGACATTTTTTTACGAATGGTCCACATCGTACTTCGAATGCCACTAATATCTCGAATTTGAAAACTAATTTCGAAAAATCAATTTATTACTTATCGATTAAGCTTGTTAAAAAATAAATTTGTCTAGTTGAATGCCAAGCTGAGCGCTAACCACTTTTAGAAATCTTATACAAATTTATGTAGTACATTAATGTGTTTAGAATTAAATATTATATTACAAAACTTAATTTGCAAAATTTCAAGATGTGCTTTTGATGGCTCCTTCCAACAGATTTCGTTTTGAGAGCTTTCGATAAAACTTATTGTAATGAGAATATTAGAATTTGTTTAACTTGTAAATAAGATCCTCACTTAAATTATTGTAAAGTGTCATTATATGTTATATTATAAAGTAAAAAGCTCAACGACTGAAGATATAACGCCAATGAAAGTTGTTTTGTTTATCGTGTCATTGTTTTTCTAACCTTAAAATCGCACCAAGAATGCTTACATGTCTATATATTTTGAATTAATTAACTTTAAGCATTATAAACGATTTATGTGTGTATTTGTATATGTATGTATGTATGTAAAACATAGCTTAAACTACGATTATTAATAAAGTTTTAAATGAAAAATATATATTTATGTATATATTTATATCAGTTTTTTTTTTTTCAATTATAAACAAACCAGTAAACATTTATTTATTTATTAAGCAAAAACATTAAAAGACTGCAAAGAAAGAAAAAGCAAAGTTTTAATTTTTTGGTCAACAAATAGTTATGTGTTTGAAAAAAAGAATATCGACAGCTGAGCGGAAGATCAAGAATCCCCCCTCCAGTTACCGCAAGGGAGTACCGGAGCATACACGGCAAGTACTGTTAATTTCGACATCACTCCCCAAAATCTTCGGGGAGTGCTTTTTTCAATAACCTGCAGTTTCAAAATATGATTCAAAATGTTCGAAACTTCGATTGTCTACTTTTTTGCTACTACAAATCGAATGTTGCCATTCGAATATTAGCAGAGCTACTTATATTCGAATATTCGATGGAGTACGATTACTCGAATACTTGTATTAAATCTTAATTATCCAATATTGGTATCCGAATTTAAGTGCCTTATTCGTATAATTGGATTATTCGAATATCAAGAGCTCTACTAGATAGGACATTCTTGAAGCTAACTTTGAAATATATATTTTTAAAAAATAATTTGAGTTAGGGGATCATCCTCTCAGCAGTCGATATATATTTTGCCATACCGGAAATTGATTCCTTTGTTCGATAAGAGCCTATTGCATTCAGAGCTATCCGGCAGTGGCAGCACATAATAATCACTTTCGCTGCTCTGTAAAAAGAAAGTAGAAATATTTCTTTAGATGTTTAACATACATATATGTATGTAGATATATCTGTGGCAATAGGGGTAAAGGACCAAAGTTATTTTTTAAGTAGAGCGTTTCGAACTTAAAAATTGTACTGTGAATGTATGGAACTTCGAAATATATTTTTGGCTATAAAATACACAATTTTTGAACAAATGCCATGAGAATTTGTAAGATTATAGATCTTAATATGGAGAATTCGATTGTGGTAATAGCTCACATTTGGTCGTTCGCCCTTATTGCCACAGATATTAGATTGTAACAATAAACTGTTTGTTTTTTTTTTTTTTTTTTTTTTTTAATTACCATACAAATATGTATGTACGACAAAACCAACTTCTTTTTCTGGGTATACCAAAATTTTTTTGAAGAGATTAGGACATAATTTTAAAAATTACGTTCCCCGTTTTTTCGAAGTTCAAAGTTGGACCATTTGAAGATTTTTTTTCTAATTCTTTAGTTTAAATGTGGGCGTGGCCTTCTTCCTCCACTCACTTGATTGGTGTATGTTTTTTATTAGAAGGCATTTGTATGAAGAAATATTATGTAAATGAAAATATGCGGCTTTTAATTTTTTCGAAGATCTCACTTTGGCCCTATATAGCATTTCTTACATACATTTTTTTTAATTATAAAAACGACACCATTCACTTCGAAAGCCCGTAACTAAATTTTGGAGGCTAAATTCGAAAAACGCGGAACGCCATTTTTTTTTACTCACACACATATGTGTTAATCTCTTCGAAAAAGTTGGTTTGATGAGTCCTCAAAAACCTTAACAAAATTATATAATAATATACAAATCAATATCGGCATTAAAAAAAATTCTCAATAATTTTTTTATTTTGGACCAGTCTAATATTTTCATAATACACTTACTTGGTCTGTGAACTCATGTTTGTAGATTTGTGTTGTCACTTTCATATCAGAGAAAGGACCTTTCAAAGCGAAAAAATGAATACTTAGCGGTGTGCTGGTTTTCGTTTTCAAAATTAACTGCAAATATCGAAAAAATTATTTGTATTGTTTTTTTTTTTTTTCATACTAAGATTTTGTTCTCTTACCTGATAAGTTATGGTACGCTCATTGGATTGATGTGGATCACGTTGACTATTATTAATGCGTGCCTTAACAACCCATTGCTGATTGAATGCAGTAAATCTAGCTGTTTCATAGAACAATTTATGTACATACTCGTCTGTACGATAAGGTTTCATTTGTAAATCTGTATTGAAGAAAATTTAATAAAATACATATTTATGGGTTATTTTTCATGAGTTGACTCAGTGGATTCTAAGCCTATCTCGGCTGAAGATTCGAAAATCCCTTAATTTAGGAAATAAGTGAAAGAACTCCCAAAATCTCAACATTTTCAGCTTCAAAAACGCCGTATCTCAGAAATATGATTAAAAAATATCCCAAATTTATTAAATTCTAAGCCAAGATAGAACGTACTTTGAAAGATATTTTGAGATATGACGTTCTCCAACATTGGATAGGAATTTTGTGGAAACAAGGTTGTTAGATTCGATTAAGGCAGTATTCGATTAGTAAAATTCGAAAACAAATATTCGAATAATCGCAAACGAATTTCTGTTCGATTATGCGAGTGTTGGTAATATCCTTAAACCTAACTTCTATTTTTAAGCTCATTTTGAAATATGGAGAGTATTAATTATCGACTATCTGAATAGAAATATTCGATTTTCATTCGCCAAAAAATCGATCAAAGTTTCGTATATACGAACTTTTCGAAAAATTTTAGGAGCCTTTGTTTTAAATTTGTATAAATTGTGCTATTAAAATGTTTACTTACCGTTAAATATAATTTTTTCATAGCTCAGCAAGTCTATCAATGTGTTGAACATTTTCTTTTCATCTTTAATTTTGGCATCATGTGCTTCCAGAGCAGACATTACCTCATAACCAGATTTTGTGGGGTGCAAGCAGTTGCGCTCATGTTCAGTGGCTATAAATATACAAAAATTTATAAATTAATAGGGATGTGAATAAATAATCGATTTTATTAATATAAAAAAAATCGATTCTAATATTAATCGATTTTATTTTTGGTGAACTTCGATTTTAATTTAATAAATTGATAAACACGTGAAAAAAATAATCGATTTTTTCGTTGATTTGTAAAAATCGATTTATTAATGGTAAACATTTATTTTTATCAAATCGACTATATGAGTTACTGAGGCACATCTTTTTAACTTACGAGTAAATTGAAAAAGTGTCGAAAACGAAAAGACATTTTTCAAATAAACAATTCGAAATGAATAGGAATCGATTACTTTCTTTAAAAACCGAGTTTTCCGAACTCGATTAAATTAATAAAAAAAAACTAATATGAATAAAAATCGATTATTTTATTTTAAAAAAGATTTTTTGCAAATCAATTTTTCTCTAAACAAAATAAAATCAATTATCTATTCAGTAAATGGAAATATTTTTTCTGCTGTCGAGCTTATTGTTCAAGATCGATTTTAAGTAGCTACATGTTTATCGTTTTAAATCTCAAAAGTTTCAAAAATTATCTATCTATTTCTCGGAAAATTCTGGACGGATATCGGATATACATTTTTTGTTTAAGAAATCGATTATAAAAAAATCGATTATTTTCCTTAAAACTAGATTTATTTCTAAACAAGTCAAAAATCGATTATCAAGTAATCGGGTTTCCGACTTGAGGTGGCATCTCTTTTCGTTATACATACTTTCATGATTTGGTCCACGCCATTGACAACCAATTCGTGAATACTTGCACTTGGTAGGCCGTTCCTGGCATTCATATTGCTCATGACGATCTAATGATTTGTATGGGAACTCTTTGTTGCAAAACTGAAAAAAATAAAAAAAAAAAATATTAAAAGGATAGTTTTTTTTTATAATTTATCTCTTCAATACCTGACACTCGCTGGGCAACTCGGAGGCAGCTTTCTCCACAGCTAAATTACGCGATGCAGTGCTCTTCGATATCTCAACACGACAATTTGGACAAGTGGCAATTTGATCACGTAAACTATGTCAACAAAAAAAAAAAATATAATCAAGAAAAAATAGAGCATAAAGTGAAAAGAGAAATGGAGAACGAAAAAAAACAAAAATAAAAAAATACAAAAAATTAAAAATTTGCTTAAATTGTTACTAAAAAAGTCAATTATGATTAATGATTTCTTTCATATTTAAATGATATTTTTTTAAGTATGAGTATTTTAAAATTTCTTAGTATAATATATAGTTATCATACCGTCCATCGGCTAGCAAATGTGTAAAACAAGCGGCACACATTAAATGGCCCATTTGACACTGCAAAGAGAATTGTAAGAAAAAAGTTGTTAAAATTTCGGGGTTTTATTAAAAGTATAAATTTTTTTTTAATTTCAAATATTTTTTATGAAAAATGAATAAAGTGAATATGATTTGAGAATCCTGTAAACGGGAAAAGAAAAAGAAGAATCTATTAGTTTTATATTGCTTAAGACTTGTGTACAGTTTATTTGTGAAAAGAAAAGGCTTATGGCCATATTTTGTAAGGATTCACTCACTGTGACTGAATTTTTGAACTCGTATAAAATTTCAACAAAAGGTCATATGTCGCCTTGTTGTAATGGTATAATCTTGCTAAATTGTGTGACTCTCCATCTATACGTATTCAAAAATTCTTTCACGGTGAGTGACATCTTACGGCCATTAGAAGAACTCGTCGACCTTTACATAATTTACCGCTAAAAATGTAACAGGGTGTTACGCTTTCAGGTCTACGAATCCCAAATACTTACAACCTAGACAGGTGCGGATTAACAAACTGTTTGGAAATAAATTCTCTTTAGGCTCCGTGGTTAAATCGCAATAACCACTGAACTTTCAAATAACGCATTTTCGTCCGAGTTTTTTTTATATAAATTTAAACTATAAATTTTGTTTTAAAATTTATTTTTTTTTTTTTTGCTCAGGGCACCAATTCTTGTTCTATGAAGTGATCAAATGGGAAGAAATGCAGACACATATTTTCACTTAATCATATCATAGAAGGAGAATTTCCCACCAAAATACTTACAACCCAGACAGATGAGAAGTTAATGCGGATTAGTTAAGTTCCATAGCTAAATCGCAATAGCAACGGAACTTTTAAATTAAACATTTTTGTACGAGCCTTTTTTTATTAATCAAAATATTTTAATAGGTTATTGAATTTTTTCATTCCTTTTTTACTACTTTTTTTATCGAGATAGGAATATCCAAATTAACTCTTTTGGATCCATAAATCGTATTGCAAGTCGATTATCGAGGTTTAGATTCCAAAAAAAAGTAAATCCAAGCAATACACAAATATTGACATTTTCTTAAGGTGGGCGGAGGGATCTAGTCTCATGATCGTTGAACAGCGAGACTCTCCGAGTGTAGGAACTAAAGCCGGAACTTTATGGATACACTCACGTTCGTATGACTATCTGGTAACCATAAACCAACTGTCACTTACGCACACAGAAATAATTTCATGCAAAATCAACACTTTTTTAACACTTTGAGGTTATTATTTTTCAACACTATCGATCATTTTATTTTAACATGAAGCTCATGTTGAATAACTTCACTTCCTGTTAAATTAACATGACTTCCTGTTAAATCAACATGAAGCTCATGTTGAATAACTTCACTTCATGTTAAATTAACATGACTTCCTGTTAAATTAACATGAATTCCTGTTAAATTAACATGACTTCCTGTTAAATTAACATGAATTCCTGTTAAAACAACACTAACTGCCTCATTATCTCATACAAATTTAACAGGATCTTTCTTGTTAATTTAACGTGGTTGATGTTGACAAAAATTATTCTGTGTGTAAGTCATCTCAAGTATGATCGTATTTGTTATTATTATATAGATATTATAAGTTATTTACTATATTATATTATTATAAATTTTTTTTTCATTTATATTATTTAATTTTCTTTTTTAATAAAGCTCCTAAGAATTAGAGAATGTGAATTGTATGTTTTTTGAATAAAAATGAGTTATGAGTGATAAAATGTGTTTTGGTGTCAAACTAGTTGTGTAAATAGTAGTAAAAAGCTGTTATCGGAAATAATCGTTATATTGAATTTTTGCATAAAAATGTTTGCATTAAAAACAAAGCTAAAAAGCTCTTCTATATGAAATTTGAATTGAAAAACGAAACCAGCACAACAGTACGATATAGAGTAAAAGCTGTCTATAGTTAAAACTATCGCTTGTGTTGGCACTACATGTAAGACTATCGATAAATCAGCATCCGATAACTTGTAAGCATTTGTGTTACATTTCAAATTCTTTTTTCTATATTTTCTGAATGTGATATAGTAAAGCAATACGACTTACCCGCGCATTGATAATTTAAATACAAAAAAAAATAAAATTGAGGTAATCGATAGTCTAAAAAATATCGATATTTTTTATATCAAAAGTAAAATAATATCAATGAGTATTGATAGTCTTACAAGTCCATTAGTTGCAAATAGTCTCCTTATTTTATGAAGCGGAAAAAAATCTTGAAAACCCCTTACGTCTCAAATTCATCAAAAAAATTTAAATCAAAATAACGATTTTTTTTATTTTTTTTTTTTAACTGTGTGATAATATTACTGAAAAGTGAAGATGATCAGAAGTGGAATTCACTAGCTTTTTAACGATTTTCGCAATCGCCCACTTATCGATAGATTTAACGATTTTGCTATTCCGTAAGTATATTTATTTTATCGATAGTATTTTTTTAATATTCAAATGTAAAATATGCAAAAAATATTTTTGAAAACTCCGATCGATATTAGCTAAAATATCGATAATAATAAACGATATAAAAATTTTAATGAATTCCACTACAGTTTATGTGATTATGTGTTGTAACATGTAATTATTTATGTGTAACTCGACTTCTTTTAAATAAAAACAAGCGCATTTTAGGGTTTAAAATTTATTTGTAAACTCTTTTATTGATATATAGCTTTTCGTTGTACACGTTTATTTTGTTAAAACTAACTTTTATATGTTTTAAATACTCTTTTTCAATACTTTTTTTAATTTGTTTGTTATTTTTTTATAGTATTTTCTAATTTTTTCCATTTTTTTTTTTTTTTTAAATTTCATATTACTAACTAAAATATGCGGATTAAATGCATACAAGTGTTTTTTTTTAATAAAAAACATATTCACAGATTTCATTACTACCTTATTACTTACTTTATAAGCTTTTTTTACATATATTTTCGCTGTTATTTGTCACATTTTGCGTTCGTAGCCGTTTTTTAATTTAATTATTATATATCAACTAATTATTTAATTTTATATAATCTAAAAATTTTAAATTAAATAAAAATTGCAATAACTATAACAATTTTTGGAATTAATTTAATATACATAAGTGATATTGAAAATATTTACTGTGAATTCTAAAATGTATGAAATAAAAATGTAAGTTTTTTGCAGATTTTCCACTACACTAGTGTTGGCATACTATTTTTAGTAGGAAAAATCTATAGTTTTTGGCTAAAGGAAATCTCTAGTACTTTAAGTTAAAAATATTGTGACATAACCATAACGTCAGAGTTATAACAAATTCATATTCGAATCATTTCTTATACCAACGATTAACCTAAGAAAATGGTCATAAAAAGGGAACGGCCAACGAATTAGGCAAAAAATTACTATACAAGTCACAATTTACAATATTTATTATTTTATTCGAGAACTAGAAATTAAAGGTTCAAAAATTTAGCAAGACAGGTAAATAATAAGACTGTACGACAGTCAAAAAATCCCAGAGGATTTTTCATCGGTTTTTAAAGCATTTGGTTGTGCTGAATCCGAGCACAGACTTTTCGTGTCGTTTTCTCTCCAGAGGGTAATTTTTTCAGAGATCGGTAGTATTAAAAAAAAAGTTTCTAAATTTAAACTTTTTTTCTAAATAACTAAAAAAAAGTTTCTAAATTTAAAATTTTTTTTTTCTAAATAACTAAAAAAAAAAATAAAATAAAAAATTTTACACTATGGAACATCTGTATGCCACCAAATATAAAAACCAAAATTAAATTATGATTCCATGACCCAAGAAAACTGTTTGATATATTTGAAAAAAAAAAAAAAAAAAAAAAATTGGGAGAAACCCCAGGGTGACCCGAAAAATCTGACTTCCGATTCCGATTCAGCACCCTCAAAAGCTTCAGAAACCGTTGAGAATATTCCATATTACCTATTTATCGATAGAATTTTTTAAGGTAAGTTCGATAAAGTCGATACAATACGAATTTTTCCACGGAATACTTAATTCGACCCCAGCTTTTTTTCTACCTCTAAACAAGATTTTACTTTCGACAGTGAAGTCATACAAAAGACTCGTTAGTTAATTACAATGAAGCCTAAATCGACAAAGAAAGTAGTTTATGCACAAAAAAAAAAAGAACACAGCCCTAACCCCAAAGTAGGTAGGTACACCTAATTAGCAATGTTCCTCGAAAGTCATTAACCGTTAAAGATATCGACAGTTTGGCACCATGGTGAAAAATACTTAAGATGAAAATAAAGGAATTCAATTAAGAAAAATTCTTCAAAATTGTATTTTCCTTATCAAAAACAAATCATAATTATAACTAACAATGGCATCTAAGCCTTATTATCTTTTAGCAAACAAAATTTTTTTTGAGATAAGCAGAACTATATGTATGTGCAAATAGTGCGTTATGGACTGTATTGACAAAAACAAGATACTGGCTGACTAACGTGTTGGATTATCTACAAATCCAAACACATACAAATATTGGCTGTAGAGACTGTAATTTACTGATTAATATTAATGCAGTTTGATTGTGAATGTGGAAAGCCAGTTCGATTATGGTTCCCCCTATTCAGGGCAATTTTAAAAAAAAAATTCGCCCGGATTTTTTCACTCTCCCAAAAAATATCGACGAATTTAATGACTTAAACAAAATTTAAAATTCGCAATATCAAAACGTCAAAATCCTAGTGACAAAAAATGCCGATTATGAATAAACAAAGTTCACTTCCTAAATATCTTGAACAAAATTCAAAATTTCCAATGTTGTGCCAAATGTCAAAATGGCTCATTTCCAATATTTTAAATTTGACTTCTCTAATTCTTCTAACTAGAATTTTTAGAACGCTCGATCCAAGCCAAAAAAAAAAGTTTTATTTATATGCACAGTGCTATCATTGGCCTTTTCTGTATTTATAGTAAAAGCAAAAATAAACAAGTACCAGCTATCTATTTGTGGCTGGCTTCCCTGCTAAGACATCTTTATTTTTGAAACAAGGGAAATGGCTTCGATGTCAAACAAAAAACATCTCAAAAGCAAACAAAACTTTTTTTAATTCTTTTTCATTTTATCTACATTTCCATAGCCTATTTTAGTAAAAACTATTATAAAATTGGGCGTGGTACTACATACAAAGAGAGGCTGATAAGTGCTATTGGAGTGCATGAAAGGAAGCGATGTCATTGCTTGTGATCTGCAAATGCATTATTTGTATACATACCTACTATCTGCAAGTATACAATATGAAGAGAGTGACTGAGAGAAATTATACATAACTCGGGTATATTTTATATCAATAAATTTGAAGATAAAGTCAAATATGCACAATTTACATATACATTAGACTGAACTACACTAAAGAAAAATTTTAGTATGGCGCAAAAAAATATTCAGCCCAATTCTAAAAATTTTCCAAGATTTTTTCCCCTTGGGGGTTTTTTATTACCTGGAAAAATTCCTAAAATTTGTTTTTCTAGTTAGAAAAATAAATGGAGATTTGAAATAAAATATTTTGTAAATAGAGTATCGCTACCTTCACGGTGGTATGATTCGGGATAAATCCAAAAAACCTCAAATTTTGACTATAACACTATACAGAAAAATTTACTTTTTCTCTGGGCATGGGATCTAACCAACTTTTTTGAAGAGATTGGGACATATACAAAAAACTGCGTAACCCGTTTTTCGAAGTTAGCCTCCAAAATTTAGTTACGGGCTTTCGAAGTTCAATGTTCGAAATTGGTTTTCTAATTGTTTGGTTTTAAAAATTTAAAAAGGTTAAATGTGGGCGTGGTCTACTTGTTCTCTTACTTGATTGGTGTACTTTCTTTATTTGAAAGTGTATGTATAGAAACATTATATATGTAACTAAAAATAGGCAGTTGTTTTTTTTTTTCGAAGATCTCACTTTGGCCCTGTATAGCACTTCTTACATATATTTTTGAATAGAAAAAGGACACCATTCAAACAAGAGAGCAATGCAGGTCACGTCCACATTTTGCTTTTTCAATTTTCTAAACAAAACAATTAGAAAACCACTTTCGAATATGGAACTTCGAAAGCCCAAAATTTAAATTTGGAGGTTAATTTCGAAAAACGGCGAACGCCATTTTTTTTACTTATGTCTTAATCTCTTAAATTGTAAATTTTTAAAATGAGTTTTTTAGAAATTGGCCGGGTCGATATAAGAAAACGGCCCGGGTGGTTTCGGTACGATGGGTACAGCACAAGTACTGGTACCGTTCTCGTAGAACCGGCAATACAAGAAACTAGCCGTGTAGGCTATGTAGGTCATTTAGCGTTACCCAGGGTGCACCAACTGGGAGGCGACCTACTTTTACACCATAGATGTTGATAGGTCGAAAAAACTATAGAAATAGCAATACTTAGTTTTAAAAAAAAAAACAGATTCCCACTAAACAATTAATTTCGACTTTTTTCCGAAGTCTTTACGTTGCGTGGAAAGATTTTTCCAAAATCGCAACCGATTTTCTTTCGAAGTTGCCGAGAAATTTGAATGGGAGTGGTGACGCGTCTTCGTTACGAATTTTTCGAAACCATTGAAAAGGTTTCGGCAGGTATCGAACCGACGCACCTGCATAATTGTACTCAAGTACTATCCACTCAGCTACAGAGTACAATGAAAGCCTTTGGGCAATAGTCAATATTCATTTCATAACTATTTTTTCTCTGATAAACAAATTTTTACAAATTACGAATTATTTAAGTATCTAAAGTCGCGAAATTCTTTCAATTTTCTTCAGAAAAGTCTGATATCCGACTATTTCGGAAGTCTTGGTTTGGTTGGTTGTCTCGTATTTTTTTTTTTTGTTTTTTTTTTTTTAGTTTTTTCGGTTTATATAAAAATATAAAATGAAATAATTTGGTCCAGTCTAATACTTATTTATGAATGCGTGTAAACTTTTAATTTAATCTAATTCAATGTCTCAATGAGCATCAATGACCGTGGCAACGCTAAAGTTTTGTATGTTAGAAAGCAACACATCATTTCGTTTTTTTTTCTTCTTTTTTTTTTTGAATAAGTATTAAGGCCATTTTCTTCAAAAAAAACACAAACTCTGAGAACTAGACAGACACATTAAAAATTTAGATACGTCATTAATTACTAGTAAAAAATTTAGCTTCTTATTTACAATTTGGAAATTATTCCATTTTAATTAAAATAGAATAAAAAATATATATGTATGATTTCGTTTTTAACCTGCTCTATCGTATTTTCATGTTTAATTTTCATAGGTCATAGCCTGCTTTTGTTTACAATTGCTTTGTCAAATGCATAACACCTGCTGATCGTTTGACAGATTTACCACCAAAAGTAGTTAGCAAAAAGTCTTCTTACTAAAACTGGTACTTTCTGACTGAGAGCGGAGCTAATTTAGTTTGCAACTCAAATGATAGAGAAAGAAACTAAAAAATCACCTTGAAAAAACCTTAATTTTACCATGAATGTGGGCAATGAAAAATTGAACCAGGCAATAGAAGAAAAACTAACAACAAACTCGTACAAAATATAAGGAAAACAATAACATTGAAATGATCGCATGTACAGTGAACTGTTGATAATGAAACATCATAAAACTCGCTGCCCAAGCAAAGACCCAACAAACACACTCTCTAACGTTATAGAAATTTTCATTGATAAAAACATCAGATAACTACTGTAATTCGTGAGTCGAGAAAGATCCAAGAGAACTACACTAGAAAACGACTTGAGAATGATTAAAAAAATAATGCAATTCAATTCATATAGAATACAGTTAGAGAATCACATTAGAACTCGATTGGAGAACTATGATTTTCTCGGTTTAAGAATTGTGTATATCCCATTTCGTAGGAGAACACCATAGTTCTCAAGCGTTTCCCGAGTCGTCCTCTAACGTTAGAGGTTATCTAATATACCTCTAATCGACACGTCTAACTTCAGTGTTTGTTGGGGAGCTGTCCCAAAAATGCTCCAAGCACTCAAGAGAAGTTCTTCAAAATATTTATTGTTCTTCGAAAATAACATTTGAATTATCTAGCTATTTTTAAATGAAACTTTTTGCTTTGTTACCAACATGTTTTTTTTTTTTTTTTTTTTTTTGAAATATATTCCATCATTCGTAAATTTGTACAAACTCGCAAAAATTACCAATATAATTCTAATTTGTTCATATTATCGCTAGTGCTCTGTATGTGATTTGTTAGTATGTAATATTTACAACAAAACAGTAACAACCTGTAAAACCTGTTCTTTTCGTATTAGTTCAGCTGACTAACAACTGATTGTTGTGAATTCTGTCAGTTTGGTTTGGTTTGGTATTTATTTACAAAATACAGAGCCGTTATATGTACAGATAGAGCAACCTGTAATTTATTCTACTACTGGATATAGTTTGGACGTGTACCTACATACATATATCTTGTATGACTGTTGGCATGGCTCATCTGTAGCTTAAGAAAAAAATGATCAGGTCGTACCTAGCCGTAGATAACTATGATCATACTTTAACATGTATATATAAATCAAGGACTGAAACCGAAACCGTAACCGTAACCGATTAAAACCGATTCATTTTTCAAAACCGAAACCGAAACCGTAACCGTTATTTTGATCTGGAAAAGAACGAAACCGAAACCGTTTCAAAAGCCGGAACCGGTTCCAAACGGTTTTGAATTTTTTTAATGTATCACTTCTTTAAGTGGGCACAAACAGGTACTCTGAAAACTTTCAGGGAGGATTGTCGAGCAAGGTTACAAAATACGCGTTTTAACCTTAGTATAAAAATTCTGAAAGAGGAAATTTGATTATAGTTGAATGAAGCGACCGAAAAAAATTTACGAGATACGAAAACGAAATGTTCAGGCTTGACTCAGAAAGCACCACTCATATTAATGCTTTTGGCGATTTATACATTTCATTTAATATTTTTCTAATAAAAAAGTAGAGTTAATTCTAGGAATTTGTTTTGCAGAAATTTCATCCATGCATAGCGTTAATAAAATTTATTATTATATTAGAGAAATCCCATCATGGCAGCAGGAAAAAGTTATGAAAATTCAGATCTATTTCGAAGCTACATAGGTACTTGACTATTTTAGTAGTAAAATTTATTTTGTTTGTGTTTTTATTTGGTAACCGAAACCGGAACGAAACCGTAACCGAAACCGAAATAAATGTTGAAGAACGAAACCGGAACCGAAACCGAAACACGTTGCAAAACCGAAACCGTAACCCGAACGTTATTTTAATCGGTTTCAGACCTTGATATAAATCAAATTAACCTTTGAGGGGAAGTTAAATGCAGTAGCTTTTCAAGGTCCTCAAGACACGAATTTGAAACAGTTTACTGTATAAATAAAAGTAGATTATTAATTTGTAGCTAGGTAGCAAAAAAGTAGCATAAAAAATAAGGGCAATAATTCAAACCATGGGTGAAAATCGCCCTATTTTAAAATATTAAAAAAGTCCTATCTCTGAGTTTGTTTAGCGTACTTTAGACAAATTCTGCAATAGTGTCATATCTAAGGTAAGGCGTTCTTCAACTAAATTTTGAAACTGGCCGTTTTTGAAAAAATGTTCAAATATTTTGAAATAGGACAAACATTCAATCAGCCATCGGTTTTGGTTTTTGTTTTGTCCAACTCGAAATGGAGTGTATGTATGTATCAAACCAGCTGTTCTAGACTATAGATACATATGTACATACATATGTACCTATTTTAGTCGTTTTGAAATGAGGGAAGATGAGGGTAGGTAAATAGTTACATATATACATAGGTATGTAGAGACCAACTTGATAGTAAAAATAAAATACGCAATAGATGCAACACAACTACGTCGTTGAAATTTATACATATTTGTTGCTACATTCATAAGACTGAAACTAATAATATTTTTTTTTTAATATATTGATGCTAGAGGGCCCTGTGGACATTGTCATATTTGAAAATTTTCTGTTTCTCTCTTTCTCCTGTTTTTCTCTCTTTCTCTTGTTTTTCTCTCTTTCTCCTGTTTTTTCATCAACTAGGTACGTCGTTGAAATTTATATTTGTAGCTACATTCATAAGACTGAAACTAATAATATTTTTTTTTTAATATATTGATGCTAGAGGGCCCTGTGGACGTTGTCATATTTGAAAAATTTTCTGTTTCTCTCTTTCTCCTGTTTTTCATCTTTCATATCGTCATTTGCTCGTTATCCTTATACTATACGACAAAATAAACTTTTTTCCTGGGAATTGACCAAACCAAACTTTTTCGAACATATTAAGACATAAGTAAAAAATGGCACTCCCCGTTTTTCGAAGTTAGCATCCTAAAGTTAGTTACGGACTTTCGAAGTAGGAAGTTCGAAAGTTATTTTCTAACTGTTTTGTTTAAAAAAAAATTGAATTGGACTGCTTGCTATAAGTTTAAAAAAGCTTTCACCTTTTAATCTTTTCCAACTAAACAAAAAAAAAAAAAAAAAAAAAAACATTTTAAAACCAAATCTTCGAAGGGTCCAACTTCGAACTTCGAAAGCCCGTAACCACATTTTTGGAGGCTAGCTTCAAAAAGCATCTATATCTTAATCTCTTCAGAAAAGCAGTTGATTTTGTCGTATAGTGTAATCTGTAACTTTTGCAGTATATCTAAAAAACAATAAAAATATTTAGGCCAGTCTAATGTAAATGCATTTATATATTTTGTTACACGTGCCTACTTGTACCCATATATACTACATGTGTATAGGAAAATTAGATGCTTACTCATCGCTCTTGCAGTGAGTGCTTATTAAGCCAACGTACCTAACAAGGGCGAAAGAAGCACTTTGAATTTTTCATAAATTACGCTTTATTATCATTTGTCCCTTATTTGTTATACATGCATCTATTGTAATATAAAAAAAATAGTATAAGTTAGTATAGTATGAACATTAAGCAGAGCATTGCAAGTATTTTCTGAAACCTATTTTTACTGGAAATTGTCGAAAGTAGGTATTCGTACAAGTGAGTAGGAAAAAAGGGACAACGAAAATTATAGCTGCATAGGCTTACTGGCTTTCCAAACACAACGACCAAGAATGTAATCGTTTCACGAATTGCCGGTTCTGCGAGAACGGTATTTGTACTTGTACATTACCCTTCGTACCGAAACGACCCGGGTTGTTTTTTTTATAATGACTCGGCCAAGAGCAATACATTTCGAAGTGACCCTGTCTAACGCGTAACGATTCCCTCACCTACCAAGAATGTAATACTATTAGGTAGTTATACTATAAACCTCTCATAGGTTACCCGTTAGGTATAACTATACCCTGTAAAATGTGATTAGCTCGTTATGTACGGTGACGCTCACATAAATAGCACACTTGTTTATATGTATACTATTTACTTTATCTTTGATTTTATTACTCTATACAGCAAAATCACCTTTGTTCTAGGTACCTATGGGATCAAATCAAATTTTTTTAAAAGATTAAAACATAAGTAAAAAATTTAATTTCAGTTTCGAACTTCGAAAGCCCCGTAAATTGATTTTGGAGGCCAACTTCGAAAAACAGAAAACGTCATTTTTTTACAGTGCTATTATTACTGATTCCTTTAAACGTTTTCAATAATGATTTTTAATTAAAGGATATTAATTTGTTTCTTATACTTAATATGTATTTCATAAAGCAGTGTGCTATTTATGCGAGCTCCATTGTTTTAGTAGGTTTGTTTATAAATAAAAGTGACTGTGTGTATGTGAGTGCAAAAGAAATTATACGGCTGCTTCAGAGAGAATAACACGAAGATCAAAAGGAATGGCGCACTGTGGAGGTGCACTTTGAAAAATGTGTATTAGTAAAAATCGAGAAATCGACTTACAATTTGTTCGAGCATTTTGACGGCTCATAAACTTTCGAAGAGATTAAGGCATAAGTCAAAAAATGGCGATCGCCGTTTTTCCAAATTAGCCTCCAAAATTTAGTTATGGGCATTCGAAATTAGAAGTTCGAAAGTGGTTTTCTAATTGTTTTGTTTAAAAAATTGAAAAAGGTATAAAAGGTGGACGTGGGCAGCTTACCTCTCTTGTTTGATTAGTGTCCTTTTTCTATTTAAAAGTGTATGAAAGAAGTGCTAAACAGGGCCAAAGTGAAATCTTCGAAAATATTAAAGCCGTCTATTTTTAATTATATGTATGTATAATATTTCTGTATACATACACATACGAGCAACAACACACCCACATTTAACCTTTTCAAGAAAACTAAATCTTCGAAGGGTCCAAATTCGAATTTCGAAAGCTCGTAACTAAATTTTGGAGGTCAACTTTGAAAAACGGGGAATGTCATGCGATTTGGTCCAATACCCAGGAAAAATAAGAAAACTCACATTGAAAAAAATGGGTTTTCTCTCATAAAAAATGTATGCCGCAACTTTTATAAAAACGTTACACTGTGCGCCGAGCGTATTGTAAACAAACCATTTTAGTTCGTTGTTGGTGTTGATGTGTTATACATACATTTATAGATAGTTTTGATAATGCATGTATGTATGTATCTATGTATACCAACAGAAAAGTAAAAACAAACTCAGCTGTAGCGAATGCTTGAGCAAAGCAATTGAGATACAAAAACAGCCGATCAGCTACGTAACCTGTCTGTCGGCCATCTACATATGTATGTACAAACATACATACATACATATATTCTAGATAAGACCCCACCCTACCTCCCTTGTATTTTACTACGTAATAGAAATAAACGCATCAACAATGACTTTCCACCACCATCCAAACAACGAAATGTAACCGAGACTGCATTTTGGTTATGACAACATAGTGTTTTTGTAGTTACTGAGTTTGGTGAAAAATTCCTAATCTCTTTGTATGTATACTCGTACATAAGTATTACAACTTAGAACTACAGATATACGCAGCTAGCCACAGTTTACAGTGAAACCTGCCTTAGGCGGACTCTAGCTGTTAGGCAAATATTGGCCTCCCATGTTGATATTTTATGCAGGGAAGCAACTCCAGGCAACCATACCATTCTCTGCACCCATGCGGGTTAGAGGTTTAGAATATTCCCCAGGTAGGTATAACTGTAGTAAGAGGCGACAAAAATCCAATTAAATCGTTTCCAAGACAGTCGGGCTAGTACCACAAGGCGCTATTCACCGGAACGTACCGGATTCATACCCGCAAAGCACTGTCAACATGAGTACAACTCTGCCTGGTCCGTCATGTAACTTTTTATAAGTGTATCTTTTGACTAGGCAGGGCACACTATTGCTACAAAAACCGCGTTGAATTTTCTGCAAAAATGGATTAGGAAATTGGCTCAACGGTATAAGGTATAAAGATCATAGAATGCTATTTTTTTTTTATTTTGCCTTTTTTTTATTTCTCAACTTTGGTTAGGTAGAGCGTCCAATTTTCTGCAAAAATTGGGAAAGATATTGGCTGTACGACCTCTAAGTAATACGATTTATGCATAATGGAAGGCTAACTTTTTTTTTACTATTTTGTCGCACATATTTTAAATTTTCTAACTTGTCCGTGAATATATTTTTAATCGTTAGAAAAATGAGAAAAGGGTCCTAGAACATTTTATAGACCTCTCAATTTCCTGCAAATAGAGAGAAAGATCGTAAATGTAGAAATAAAAAACTGCGATTAGCATGTCCTTCCCACTAATATTACAGGCTCATATTTGATAATTAGAGTAAATTTTTAACTAGGATTGCGTTCCGTTTACCACTCGAATAAATCGGCAATTTTTTTGCACACCCTATTGTGCATATGTTTTTATATTTACAAAGATTTAACTAAGTCTTCAACTTGTTATCTACCCTACAAGACTGCTGACCATCATGTGAAACTTCATCAGAACGGCCATTGGGGGGTAAAACGAAGTGGCTATCAGATTTGTTCTAGCAACATGAAAAATCGAATGCCCCCTCTGCAATGTCTTGTGGAGCTATATTTTGCCAGCTTATAAGAAAATGGTTTCTATACTAATAGCAAAGAACGCAGAGCGACCGTATCTGCTATTAAGGCTGAACTCCGTGACTATCCACCTGGACATTTCAGGGGTTCCAGACATCACCTCGCTTTTTAGATTTGCAAATTTCATCTTTTGGTGTAAATTCATTCATTCATTCAAATGATACCAACTAAAAATTGTGGTGACGCCTGGAACCCGTGAAATACCCTAGCGGCTAGTTATGGAGCTCAGCTTTCCAAAATTTTGTCCCCCTCTATTGCCACTCACCTGATACATAGCTGTCTTCGGCAAGTCCAAGCAAACAGCACAGCATAAAATCCCTCCCAAACGATATTCGAGCTTTTCGTGTTGCGTTGCACTATTAGCACTACCAGCAGATGTACTCGGATGATCGAGCATCTGTTTCTTAACTGGTGGTTCGCCGCTATCCATTTTACCCCCACCCGAAGTATTGACACTACTAGCACCAGCACCACCACTACCACCCACAACACCACTACCCATCAAACCACTATTAACTAGATTTGTATTTTCATTAGACGAGGCATCCATCATAATGGAACTCGAGCTTGAGGATGTGCCTGCACTGCCAC
Organism: Campiglossa producta; assembly: GCA_964058755.1. NCBI lineage: Eukaryota > Metazoa > Arthropoda > Insecta > Diptera > Tephritidae > Campiglossa > Campiglossa producta. The sequence continues at coordinate 11,223,386 of CAXKVI010000002.1, read as the reverse complement.
TACCTCCAACACCAGCACCAGCAACGGGTTGTGATTGCTGCTGCAGATTTACTTGAGCGCTGCTACTTTCACCCAGCAGCTCGGAAGAAGCTAATAGTGGTATAGAGTTTAGACTCATGCTGCTAGCAGCTGAAGGTGGTTGTTGCACGACACCACTAGATTCAACGTCAGCCATTTTACAGCAGCTTGGCTTATTTATATAATGTTGGTATGTATTTATTTGTTTTATTATTACACCACAAAATATGCAATTGAGCCCTTATATTTATTAGACCAATATGTCGGTAGATATATATTAAATAATAGCAAAGAACACGATTCTGTTCTATTTCCCAGCAATTAAGTATTCGCGTAATATACGAACGTGATTTACTTGTCGTATCTGTCCCCCCTTTAATCGATTTTTCAGTTTTGCGAAGCCCTAATTTTTTCTTAGCCCCAAATATTGTTGGTTGCTTTTTTTTCTGACTATTGTTTATAATTTTGGCCTTTTATAAGCTCCTTTAAACAGATCTAAATTTTAATAATAGTAATTGCTTTTTTTATTTAAACGTTTCCGTATGCAGAAATTTCAGTTTTTTCAAGCCCGATATTGTAAAAATTTTATTGAAAACAATTGAAATTGTTGCTCTATTCCGTTTTATTTTTTTTTTTCTATTTTTGGCAAATCGTTGTCAATCACGTCTTTATCGCACGAATTCAACTCAAAGAATGAACCGAAGATGGAATGACCAGAAAGAATGAAGAAGACGATGATTTTATTTTGCTCTATGGCCAGTGCTGTTGGTTTTGGTGTCACTTTTAAGTGGTGGGTAATTTTTTGTTGGAATGTGAAATTATATGTATGCAAATACAATGTTTTACAAATCTCAATGCGGCCACTTTAGTGAGCTGCGAGGCTTTGCATTTGGTCGATAGGCAACGACGATATGTACATTACCCTGCCAACCAGAGAACGCGACGCTAAATGACCTACATGGCTAGTTTCTTGTATTGCCGGTTCTACGAGAACGGTACCAGTACTTGTGCTGTACCCATCGTGTCGAAACGACCCATTTTCTTATATCGACCCGGCCAAGAGCAATATACTCGGGGTGACCCTGTCCGACATTTAGGCAGGGCTACACCTCGCTAGAACAACAACAACAACCCAGTAATTCCCAAGATTTTATCCGCTGCTGGTGGATGCATAGCAGGGTATAGAAAACGTAAAAAAATGACCCACTTTTGTATCCTTCGTTTTGGGTATCGCGACCCAGTAATTTCCCGAGATTTTATCCAGCAGTGGGTAAGATCTTGGGAGATTACTGGGTCGCGTTGCCCAAAAAAGGAGGATAAAAAAGTGGGTAATTTTGTTTCTTTTTAACGCAAAAAGGTGTTTTGCAGACAAGGTATCGTTTCCCTCTTGGCTGAGTTATGATTACTTATTCAGGGCTATTCCGGAATCAGATATCTGTCGGAATCGGAGTTGAATCCGATCGAAATTGCAGAATCGTGTTCTCTAATCCTATCGATACAATTATTGGAATCAATGTTCGAATCCGACCTGTTGGAAATTTCAGTTTAAATAAATCCGACGAGGTATTTGTTCGCGGAATTAAATTTTTTTTTGCGAAAACGAAGAAAATAAAATAAGATTGCTTATGTATAAGTAAAAGATTTGAAAACATAATCTGCCTGCCCAAGAACAACCTTAGGATCATCACAGGAGTCCTCACAGGTCACTGTAGGCTCAAAGAACATATGCACAGATTGGGCATTGCATCCAGTAGTCTGTGCCGTTTCTGTGATGATGAGAACGAAACTGCGGAGCACATAGTGTGCAGATGCGACGCTCTCTCCAGAAGTAGGCTAAGGATCCTAGGATCCACAACTCTGGAGAGCAGGCACATACATCAACTGAGGCCGACCTTGATTCTGGATTTCCTGAAGGTGATCGGCCTGGAAGATGTGCTATGAGACTATGAGGGCACAATAGATCTATAGGTCGCAGTGCGATTACCTCTACTACTATTATTATTATTATTATGTATAAGGCGTGATTTGAATATATTTTTATAAATTAATTGATTTTTATATGTACATAAAGGAAAAAGTCAAGAAAACTTATTTATTTTTTCTTTCTTTTTGTTTTGCTTTACTTGAATTTAATTTTATTTTGTTTTTATTTAATTTTGTTCAGTTTTATCTTATTTTATTTTGTTTTATTTAATTTTTTAAATTTTTAAATAATTTGAAATTTTTTCCACAAACTCACAAAATTCCAATTAAAATGCAAGAAACACCTGAATTTTGACAATTCGAATCGGATTTGGGCATAAGTGCAGAATACATACATTTCGCAAATCAAAAAAATATTTATATGGATCGATAGCAGTATTTGCGAAAAGTTGAAACGTATAATTTTTTTTGGCGCAAATAAAAACTTAAGGGGTAATTCCACGTAAAAGGGTAATTTTTAATTTTGTATTAATCGAAATATCGTTCAAACTAGAGCTGTAAAACTATCAATGGTATTTTCGATAGTATCGATAGTTTTTTTTGGCGATGTATCGATTTTTTTTTTGCGATAGTTGATAGTTTCGATAGTGTCAGTGCAATGAAAATTTGTGATGCGTATAATATTAAGTGACGCTGCGATCGTACTTATTTAGAAATTAACGCTCAAATTGCAATATTTGTAATTTTTTACTTTTTTTGGCACATGTACATGTAAATTATGTATGGATATGCTCGGAGTTGAAGTTCCTCCAAACTTAAATTACGATAGTATACGATAGTTTCGAACTATCGATAGTTTTTTGCAACTATCGAAAATATCGAATGGCGCAACTATCGATACTTTTGCAGCTCTAGTTCAAACTACTTATCGCATTAGAAAATGTTAAATACCAATAATTAGGTAATAAAAATACCTTTCATTTAATGTATAACACTCCCACCTTTATGTAAAATTTTTATATGAAAACTATGTTTTTTATTAAAAAAAAAACGAATGGAAATGAATAAAACTGTTTAAAAAACGAAAAAATGTCCCGTTAACGGTATTATTAGATAGTAAAACCATAATTTTTTTAATTATAAAATAATGGCAGGGAATTTTTTTTAATAATCGTAAGATGGCCATATTTTATTTTATTTAATTTTGTAAATAATTTTAAATTTTTTCCACAAACTCACAAAATTTCAATTAAAATGCAAGAAACAGCTGAATTTTGACAATTCGAATCGGATTTGACCTATGTTCCGAATTTATCGATTTCGATAGGATTTCAGAGCAGCTCTGATTAATTTCACATGTTTTGAGGTGAGTATAAATTATTTATTCTGGCAGCGCCTCAACGAAATGGAATGAACTTGTAAAATATAATGTCAGATAACAGAAAATGGAATAAAGCGAAAGCAGAAAGTCAAAGATATTTTTTTTGTGCGAAAAATTTCTTTCAAAACAAAACCAGAGAAAATTGCAAAAGAATTTAAAGGAATAGCACAGAATTTCGTTTGAAAATAATTATATGTCTAAAAATTGTGAACAAAAATGAATGCAGTTATAGCGCTGTGTCATTTCTGCGAAGCGCATGGCCCCAGTGCAATATTTTGCACACAGACATTGCGTGATAGAAAACTTGAAGAGCTGCAACTGGGCCAACAACAAATTGATAATAAATTGTGTGCTGCTTGCACATCACTTGGACCCACCAATGCCATCTACAGCAATGACACGGAGGGTGGTGCAACATTTTTGAGCACCCAAATGGCGGCGCTACCCGACGTACAAATGTTAATCAAACAAGCAGCCGTGCGTAGCCTCAGCTGTGAAATAAATGCTAATAAGGATGGAGGCTTCGTATTTTTTGGTGACTCTGCTCGGGGACATGTCTTAAGTCATACATTTCAAGTGAGCGATATGCAGGTAACTTTTTAAATACATATTATAGTACTTGACTGCGGAATCCAATTATGTTAAATTCGATATTTTATAGGCACGCGGATTTTATCAACTCTTCTCCATAATTGTGCTAATGAAAGATAAGTACTTTCTATTGAATACGAAACCGTTTCTTGCCGAGCATTTACGCAAAATAACCGCTGACATACAAGCATCGGCGAAAAAAGTTAACGATTCAACAAAGGAACTGCCACGACAAAGTCGCATGTCGAACCCTCAGGCTTCAGTACAAACGCCACGTTCTTTGATCGATCTGACGGGTGAAGAAAATTTTTTTGCATATATGCATTCGCATTTTTCGTGGATATTGCTAGCTGGCTCACGGTTTCTTACTGAACATGTTACGTTTGGCAATCTTCCTTGGTTACCACCACAAAGCAGCGATCGACCACCACAGGAACGCCTCACCTACAACGTTACATTGCCCATGCTGCAAAAATACGAGGAAACTATTAATGATCCGGAACGTGAAGAGTTCTATTCATTGCGACATGTCAAAGATGTGCTGAAACATGATTTCAATACTGCAGTTTATTGTGCGCTAACCGGTATTAAGGTAAGCGGCAAGTCTTCGTTCAATAAATTGAAATAGTTATTAAAGTAAATTTTGTTTTCTCACAGATAATTGTTCGCGGCAGTTCAGATTGTACTCTAAATTTAATGCTTTGTTTGAAAAAACTTCTACCAGAGCCAATGCACAATTTAATGCGTATTGATGCACAACATCAACACTCGATCAGCTCAGATTATAAAATTATATCTGTATCTAATGAAATTGCGGTACCAATGGCTGGCACCTCAGTGTATCGCATAGATTTTCTGGATGATGTTGCCGCAGATGGTAATAAAGTACGCGTTAAATGGCTTGGCGAATTACCCACAAAATGTATGTAAAGTATTTCGAGTTGGGTGGATAAAATCGCCTTAGGTCAAAATATTTTTCAAAAACGATTTATGTACATATTTCAAAATTTAGTTGAGGAACGCCATATCTCTTCTCCTTTTTAAAAAATTTGATTAAAAATCGGTTCAACTGGGCTGAAAATGTATTGAGTTTTCGTTTTTGAAGCACCACTTTGTGAGGTGTTTTTTAAACAGATTCTGTTGTTGTTGTTGTTGTTGTTGTTAACAATGCATTGCCCTGTCTAGAGTGTATGATCATTCCGAAGATCTTCATCAAGCTCTTCTAAGGGGAGTCCAAGGAAACGTGCAGTTTCAACAGGGTTTGTCCAGAGGGACAGAGGGGTTAGAAGAGTAGGTTCAAATGAACAATTGAAGAGATGTAGAGTATCATGGGGGGTCCTACCACATGCAGGGCATGTGTTTGAGATTGTGTCATTAAGTCTGGACAAGTAGGAGTTTAACCTTACACTATATCCAGACCTAAGCTGTGCCAGGGTAACTCTTGTCTCCCTTGGTAAGGTGCGTTCTTCTTCAGCAATATCCGGTGGAGGACTGTTCAGAACGGGGTTCACAGGTAGAGATCCGACAAAAGTATCTACCGACTCGGTGTGGATGTCGGTTAGAGCCCGCTTATGATTCTGCAGATCAAACGGCAAGGTAATATGATGCCGGATCTCATCATAATGTTTACGGAGATGTTTCCTTATGTCTCTCGGGGGCGGATCTATGTCCAAAAGATGACGGTTTGGATGTGCTGGCTTGTGGCAGTTCAGAAGGAATTGCTTGCTCAGCATTTCCGCATGCTCTTTTACATTGAGCAGTTTTGCCTCCTGATGGAGGTGAGACTCGGAAGACATGAGGAGACATCCCGTAGCAGTTCTGATGGCAGTATTTTGGCAGACTTGTAACTTCGTCCAGTTGGTGTTATGTACATTAGGCGACCATATGGGTGCGGCATAGTCAAAGACTGGTCGGCCAATGGCCTTATATGTAGTCAACAACGTTTCTTTGTCTTTTCCCCAAGTACTGCCGGCAAGTGACTTGAGGATCTTGTTGCGACCACGTACCTTTGAGACCATTGCAGACACATGACCAGCAAATGAGAAAGTATTATCCAATGTCATCCCTAATAACTTTGGGTGGCTGACAGTTGGTAGCTTAGTGCCGTCAACGAAAATGTCTAATTCATTTCTCACCTGTTGCGTCCACGTCGTAAAAAGCGTCGCCGTTGATTTAGTCGGAGATATCGTCAGATCTCGCTCTGTGAAAAACCTGGAAAGGTCGCAGAGGTAACCGTTGATTTTATTACAGAGTTCATCAGTATAGGGGCCCTTCCCCGTCGCCATTATTGTACAGTCGTCAGCATAAGAAACGACGGAGACACCCTCTGGTGGTGGGGGCATCTTCGATAGATAGAAATTAAACAGTGTCGGGGATAGGACACCACCCTGTGGCACCCCCTGTCTAATTCGTCTTGGTTTTGATGTTGCGTTTCTAAAGTTGACCGACGCCTGCCGCCCATTCAAGTAATTAGCGGTCCATCTCTTTAACCCATCAGGTATTTGTGTTTCTAATAGATCTTGTATGAGAGTGGCATGGTTGACTGTGTCAAAAGCTTTCGACAAGTCAAGTGCCACTAACACAGTCCTGTGATTTGGTTGGTTTTGATTTAGACCGCTATTTATTTGCGTTGTAATGGCATTGAGTGCGGTGGTGGTGCTGTGCAGCTTACGGAAGCCATGTTGATGATTAGCCAGGTGCAGATTTGCGGTGTAATACGGGAGCAAAATGGACTCTAGCGTCTTCACTACCGGCGACAAAAGTGATATAGGGCGATATGAATCGCCTATGTTTGCCGGCTTTCTAGGTTTTAATAATGGAACCACTCTCGCCTTTTTCCATATTTCAGGAATGACGAAAGTGTTCAGTGAAAGATTGAATAGAGCCGCTAAGTATTTGTGTCCCTCCTGGCCTAGATGTTTCAGCATCTTCATGGCAATGCCGTCGGGGCCGATGGATTTTGAGGGCTTAGCCTGTCTGATGGCTTCCTTGACCTCTGAGGCAGTGATGACAATGGGCGTGTTTTGGTTTTTGTATTTACGCGCCTGTCGCATGGTTCTACGTTTAGCTCTATCGGGTGGGGAATGTAGTACAAATTGTCTACAGAAGGAGTTCGCACATCCCCTAGGGTCCTTCTTCACCCTGTCACCGAAAGTAATATCTACTTTATCCTTGTGTTGTGTTGGATTAGATAGAGCTTTGACCGTAGTCCATAATTTGCCAACACCGTCAGAGAGGTTGCATTGCTCTAGGTGTTGTTTCCATTTGGCCAGTTTGTGTTTATCGACCAACCTACGAATTTCCGCGTTGAGATCCCTTATACGGGGGTCTGCGGGATTGAGACTTCGCACTTCATCTCTTTCTCTAGCCATGGCCGCTGCCTCCGCGGGGAAATTTGGTCTTATTCGAGATATTCGACCCGCAGGAATGAAGCGTCTAGAGGCCAAGTCAATGATGTTGCGGAAGTCTCGTTCGCCTTTGCGTACGTCCGTAGGAATGGATAGAGCAGCCAAGGATTCGTCCGTATATGTCTGAAAACTGTCCCAGTCCGCCTTGGTAAAGTTGATGTATGTACCATGCTCAGGTGTTATAAAGTCCGTCGGTCGTTCGATGGTAATGACTATTGGGAGATGGTCAGACGCCAACGTGAGTATGGGTCGCCAATTGGTGTTGTTCAATAGTCCTGCACTTACGATAGAAATATCTGGCGAACTATAGCAGTTACCCGATACTCTCGTAGGGGCGTCTCCGTTCAATGTACAGAAAGCCGTATCATCTATTTGTTCTGCGAGTACATGCCCCCTACTGTCTGCTGGCAAGTTTGAGTGCCACATATCGTGGTGCGCATTGAAGTCGCCCAGGATCACGCGGTTATCTCCTCGTAATAGCAAGCTAATGTCGGGGTGATAACCGGTGGGGCAACTTGAGACAGGGGGTATGTAGATGTTTATGATTTGCAGATCGACATCTCCTGTACGGATGGTAATACCTTGGCTTTCTAAGATATCATCCGTTCCTTCGATGTCGGTATCAAATAGATGATACTGTACAGAGTTGTGCGTTATGAACGCTAGACCACCTCCCAGACCTCCTGTTACTCTATGACGGTCCTTCCGGTGAATGTTATATCCACCATAGGTAATGAGGTCCGACCTTGGACTGAGCTTGGTTTCTTGGATTGCGGCAAGTTTTATGTCATATTGCGTCATCAAGTTGGTTATCTCTGCGATCTTACCAGTTAATCCGTTACAGTTGTGCTGTAAGATTTGGAAGTGCGCCGGTGGGGTCGATGTCGAGTTAACCAAAGGCGTGAGAGACGGATGTGTTCGCCCAGGTGTTGGTAGGCGAAGACCAAGGCTGTGCCTCAGCCTAGTTAGCTGTGGACCTGGTGTAACCGGGTTGGCTGGCGTCGTAGGCTGAGGCGTGTTACAGCATGGTGCAATGAACGCATCCGTCCAAAGATTCCTGTTCGCGAGCCCAGAGCATAGATGCACGTGGCATTGGCCTAAGCAGTTATTGCATTTGACCGATGACGCGAGCGTGTATAATCTTTGCCGACAAACAGTACACGTCGAGACAGGTGCAAGAAGATGTTGATCCTGACTCACGTGTAAACGGGAGGGGGGGTGTAACGAAACAGACAGAGACTGATGCTCGGAGTTGCTCATGTCTAAACTGCTCCGGTGGGAGCAAGAGTGTTGAGCTGCTGCGCGTGATGTTGACGCCATAAGGCACGAGCAACAGTCTGGAATTTGTGTGGCGGGTATAGCAGAAATGCTGCTAGTCGTTAAGACATTATTATTATTAGTATTGCTACTAGAAGGTGGCGGTAGGGGTGCGCTTGAACGGCGCTTACCGCGGGACGCCCGACGGCGCAAACAGCAAGGGGCCACGAAAGTACTAAAGAAAGTACGGGGTCTGTGGATGTTAGGGTTAAGCCCTGAACATCCAGATTTATGGAGCCATCTCTTACACGAGAAGCATTGCACAGAATGCGACCGTTTAACATATATTTTTTTGCAACAGACACTGCATATCCATTCTTTTGGTCCGGGGTTCGGCTCAACGCCCGCCCGTAACAAAAGAATATCTTGCAGCCCTGCTGCAAGGGGGGAGGATGATAGTTTCGGAATGGGACAAAACATACTAAACAGGGTTACATTGAAAGTGACAGTCCTTGGCCGAGGTAAAACCCCGGGTGGTTCCACTGCGCAGAGATCCATGGCGATGTCCTGGGTTTTCTGCTCTGAGAAGTGACTGTACATAGGGAACCTTAAACAGATTCTGGATTAGTGTTCTTAGACAAAGCGTTTTTGAAAAATGTTTTGAAGTTGGTGGATGTTCCACTCAGCTGTAAATTTTCTGTTAGTCATTATTAAATTTTGTGTAACTTTAACCTGCAGGGCCAGATTTAATGGTGAAATTAATGAAAGCAGTGGACGAAACACGCTTCACACCGCTGGTATTAAATAAACAAACCAAAGTCCTGATTGAGCAGTGGAAAAAGTGAGTATCAACCAAATGTACCTACGGTGTACTGTAATTTACTATTATTTTTCTGTTAAGTATCTACTAATTTTTCTCTTTATATTTTTCAGTAAAGTTATATGCTTGAGTCGCGCTAAATCGTCAAGTGGTCAAGCGAAACTTAGAAAGGTGTTAGGCCTACAAACACAGGACCAACTATTGATCAACTACTGGACTGCGCACTTGCAATAGAATTGCTTTCACGCTGCCGCATAAATAAGTACATATTTATATGTATGCTAATACAACGTTTTACATACATCGTATACGACTAACTTAGTAAATTTTTGTAATTTATAAACACATTTATATAGCCCATCCACTTATAAAATTAAGAGCGTAAAATGTAAATGGGCTCACGCTTTTGCTCATAACTTGATACATTGTGTTTTAATTTCGTTAGAAGTGAACTTTTACATGCTTATGGATCCCCAAACCCTTTTTTACCAGAGGGTATTTAGAAATACTCTTACATGCCTTTCAGGACCCACTGCAGGACATTGAAGGGAATACCCAATAATTCTGCAACGTTTGCATATTAATGTGCCCCGTGAGAAGCTGCATAAATGTTGAGAATTCCTTTTTGCTTCGTTTGAGTAAGTCTACCTATCGTGATAGTCTGCTTGCTTGTTCGAGGAAAGTATTCCTGGTTAAGAGCCTGCTTGCGGGTTACCTAAACCCCTCTAAGCGAAACGGCTGTGCCACATCTAACAAGTTCGCCTCCCTTCTCATTTCCTAGTAAGGTACAAAGGAATGGCGCCTATCGATCTTTATATCATGGGAGGACCCATAGTCTTCAAGTCATACTGATAATGACCAATATGTTAGTCTACGATAAGCTCTGGTTTTCAAACAATGCGTAAGACAGATCGCACTTAATTTCAATCGTCCGATTATGCTGCATACGGGTTGATGCCTGTTATTCACAGCTTTTCGCTTTCGTATTTGAGCAACTGGGGGAATGGAACTAAAAGGACCAAACAGGGTTCTACTGATATGGGCATTCCTTTGCCGGCTATGACCTCGGCACCCTTGTAGTACCAGCTCGAATATTGTAAGAACGACGCTTCTACCACCGTCAGGGGTTGTTGTATCGGATTCGTTCGAATAGAAGTATTCGTTGTTTAGCATATTTACGGCCTTCATTTAGAAGATTGGTGCTGGATTTCTTGGCTCTGTAACCAGGCAGAATAAGCTTAATCATACTTCAATCAGAAATTACTTCTACGAACAAAACTTCTTTTGTACTTTTGGAAAAAATTAATAATAATTCATCTTTTTATTTAAGCGCGGATGACATGCACAGTATATTTTACACACGTTGCGCGGTTACACTCAGAAACTAACATAATTTAATTTAAGTTTGTGAATTGTTTACTTCTTGTAACCACAGCTGGAACGACGACCACGAGCACGCTCAAACTTACGTCCCTTTGAACGTACATATGGACGTGTATGTGAATGTGGCACACCGGGTGCCTTGCCAAAGTGCTTGCAGGCGGTGCGTGCTGTACGTTTACCTTGCAACAACAATGTGTTCTTGCCTGTGGGTGATTTAAGTGCCAGCTGATCGAAAGTCAATACCTTGCCACCAGCCTTAATGATGCGCTCGCGTGCTGTTTGTGTTACGTGTAAAGCGCAAACATTCATCTTGGGTACCTTCAGCAGACGAATATCATTTGTAATGCTACCAACGACAACAACGGTGGCTTCTGGTTGGGCAGCTTTCTTGAAGAAACGGCTTACTCGTTGCAAAGACATGGGTGGTCGGTTGGTTTTGCTCATAAACAAACGCTTCAGCACGATTCGATTAAATTTCTTGTTGGTACGACGCTGTAGGAAGCGGTACAACTAAAAAGAGATTTAAACTAAATTAGTACTAGTGAATACAGAATAATATGGCAGGATTTATTTGCGCAGTAGTAGTGTAGCACTGCCACTGCTGACCAAGCAGTTCTCTAGCGCACACAGAACAGCGCTAGTTGCTGAATGTCTTCAGTTCTTCATAAAATTTGTTTCCCACTGCTTCGATTGCACAAATAATCCTGTCCACTCTAATTGCAAAATACATACCTTGACCAGCAAACGCAAGTAAACATCCTGTGATTTGGGCTCAGTTCTACGAACTTTGCGATCGTATTTATGGCTGATATCAATACCCTATATTTGGGATGAAACAAAAATAATTGTTAATCTCTGTTCTGCACACATTTTCACAACTTCTGGACAAATAACATTTGTTGAAAATATAACACAACCACTGATGCTTTAAAATAAAAATTATTTAGAAAATTTTTGTTGTCTTACCATTTTGGCGACCGGAAAAAGAAAGAGACGTGCAGTTGGCAATAGTGTTTACAAGTGACAGCTGTCAATATGACATTTTATTGGCTGTGTTTAATAAGCGCTATGAGGAATGGGCATGTTCTTTTGGTAGCCCGATGTCAGGCCAAACTTTGCCATGTCTGTTCTTTTTCTGTTTTATTAGTTCAGCGTTTCCACTCGAAAATGTTCTTTTTGTTTACATGCACTTTTTTCCCGTTATGATTGATAGAAGGGGAAAAGAATAGGTAACGTTAGGCAGGAGATTTGTTCGGACTGAACGTTGAATCCAGATTACAAAGATAAAACAAATTTTTCTTATTTGTTTTTAATTAAAAAAAAATTTATATTTTTTTTATTTCCCTGATTTTCGTGAATGTTAGGACAACTTTTTTCGGTTTTTTGTAGAATGCTAAATTGCTTAGAATGCTTTTTCTAGCGATTTTTCGGAAACAGAAACGATTGATCTATCAGTAATTTTTTTACATTTTTCCCGTAAAAATCGAATTATAAATTATTTTTCATTTCGTTTGAAAAACTATAGTTATTTTATTTTAGCTCTTTTGACCATTGATTTTAAAGTGCTAATAAAAAATTGTATTTCACATTTACGAATAAAAACCGTTTACTTTCAAATCTAAAAAAAAAAAAATTTTTCCTATAAAAATTAAACATTAAATTTCCAGTCAAAATTAAAAAATTGACCAAAAAATGTAAAATCGAAAATTAAAGAAAACCGTATTTTTCAATCGGAATAGAAAGTTAAAATATTCTCTTGGAATGGAATTTCAGAAATAACTACACCATTTCAAGTTGGAGTTTAGAAAGCGTCAATTGGATTTTAGAAGGCGTCGATTGGATTTTAGAATTCTCAATTGGTTTTTAGAAAGTGTCAGTTGGATTTTGGATACCGATTTTAGAAAATGTAATTTTATACTTTCCAAATGGCGTAAATTGAAATTTTTTAAGTTTTCTAAAATCCAATTGACGCTTTCTGAAATCCAATTGACAATTCAAAAATCCAATTTAAAAAAAAGACGAATGGCAGCGATATACCAACAGGTTATATAACCTCTGAGATTTTTGCCGAGCTTCTCTTTCCAACTTGTGGTGTGTTGCTTTTGAGTTTTTCCTACAAGTTGGCGGGACCTACTGTTTTTTGCCGACTCCGAACGGCACTTGCAAAGCAAATGAATTTTTTGTTGAGAAGCTTCTCATGGCAGAAATACACCCGGAGAGTTTGCCAAACTACTGCCGAGGAGCGACCCCGTTTAGAAAAATTCTAGAAGGCCGAACACTTAACCGCTACACCACGGCGGCCGCCAATTAACGCTCTCCAAAATCCAATTGACAGTTGTAAAATCCAATTAACGCTTTCTAAAATCCAACTTGAAATGGTGTAGTTATTTTCCAATGGAAATATAAAATTAAAAAAAAAATCAAATTTAAATTGAAAAAAAAAAAAAAAAATTAAAAACTGTTTTTCAATTAAAATAAAAATTTAGGGCGGAAGCCTCGATAAGTAAACTTTAAACAAGGTAGGGGATATGAAACACCCTGTACCTCCCCGTGTTTAGTTTGTCCAGATTTTTATTCCTAAAAATAACAAACGCTCGCAGTCCGTTTGGATACTAAGTGGCCCACATTTTAGGCCCTCTGTGAGCGTCGATTCCCGTAGAACTCATAGAAGCATGGCGCAGTCGTCGGTGTTCACTTATCAAAAGCTTTTGATAAGTGAAGTCTGACTAGGATCCTTTTTTTAAATTCAGCTAAGGAGTAAAGGTAGCATTGGCTTTCAATCTAATTTAACTAAAAAACATAGCTGAAAAATCTTTTACATCTGCATACAAACCACTTTATATTTTCTTTTTCTTCATAATTTTCATAAATAATACCATACCTGCAAGAAAATGAATACAAATATGAGAAACCTCAAGTACAAAACACTTATAAGCAAATGCAACATACCAATAAAAACAGCAATAACAAATGCAAACATAAGCCACATCCAACATTTCCATGCATTCCGCGAATGTTCCGCCAATTTTTCGTTTTCTTTATTCAATGAATTTATATTACGATCAGCCATATTCGTAGATCTCGAAACAATTTCAGTATCCTTTCTAATTATACGATTTGCGGTTTCTGTCTGCTCCTTCAAATTACGTGTAAGCGATAGCATATGTTCAGTAATCTTTTCCTGTGCCTCGCTGTAATATTTGACGGCCTCACTCATGTTATCCGAACTAGTTGTATTCTCGTCCACACGGCGACGACGCAATGTATCCTCTGGTTTCAAGTTTATTTAAATATGCATCATTAATATGTACTCCAGTTTACAAACAAAAAGTTTACCATTTAACAAATCCTTTCGCAAATCGGCATAATGTTTTGAGCTTTGTAATTGTTGCATTTCTTTAAGTGCATCATCTGCTGTCTCATGTCCTGGGCGTAATTTTGAACGCAAACTCTTTACCGGCGGTGGACTGTCGATGTAATTGGTAAGTACTTTGAGTACGTTTAGGCGTTTTGTATAATCGGGAACCTTTGAACTGCTGCCGACGCTGCTAAAGAAATGAAAGTTAAATTGTGAGAATGCATAAAGATTATATATACTAACTCTTCAAATTCGGTAAGCTCTTCTATCATGGTGTCTAAAGATTTGATAAACTTTTTCAGTCGCCAGTAGTTTGCTTCATCTTTGGCTAATTCTTCACAGTTAGTAAGTAATGTTCTAATATTAACATTTAATTTGGTAGCCATAGCTTTGCAAAACTCTCTTTATTAACAAAAAACACGTATATAAACAATTAATTGCAAAGTGAAAAATTTACAACAGCTGATAACGGGTGACAACGTCAATTTTGGCCATAAGCGATAAAAACACATACAGGGTGACATCAATTTCGATTAGTTAATTTATCGGCATTTTTGATACTCGATAACAAGAGTTTTACGGTAATGTAATTGTTGGCTTCAGTCGACATGTACTAAAATTCAACAAAAATATCAATATCGGTACCTGTTATTGTTGCTGTATAGGTACTAAGGCACCGAGCACGAGGAGTCCCGATTCCGTCCGAATTCGGGACCGCCAGTGCGATTTTTTCGTCCCGAAATTCCGGGATTAAATGTGTTCAAATCCCGGGGTTCCGGATCTCAGCGAAACTGCTGAAAACACGTAAAAAAATGTTTGAAAAAATTTAATAATTTTACTGGGTCTGATTAAAAAATTGGGACGTGAGACATGGTATTTATATGGAGAATACTGAGTTGAAATATCTCAAAAGCGCGTATTTTGATACCTCTCCCAACCTTTTTGGACGATAAGGGCTCATTTATATGAGTCGATTTTCTGGTCAATTGTTTGTCGTTCCACTGTGTAAATAGCAATTCGATCGATCTACACCTTGTATTTGAAGGCAGAAAGCAGTGGAGCGGCGAAAATTGACCAGAAAATCGACCCATGTAAATGAGCCTTAGCTGAGATATCCCGAAAAATCCTAGGACCCGGGTGCTGTCATATTAAAATCCCGAATTCCCGGGACTGTCAAAAAGGTTCGTGATTCAGTATCTTCTAAAGTGTTCAGCAGAATCAGTCCGCCAGTACATTGAAACAACTGACAGCAGTAGATTGCGGGTGCGGTGGGGATTGATATTTCATCGTCTCTATCGAAATCCTTTACCAAAGTTCGATAAAACATCTATCGACTCTCCCGAACTATTCCCCATTATTCAATATGCAGCATTGTGTACAAAATAAAGTGTGAACTCTAGCTTTGACAGCAATGTCAAAACATACTTCCACGTCAAATCACAATTGTCAAAACACACTTCCATGTCAAAAATCTGGGTTGCTATTGTTTCTTTCGTTGCGCTCGGGTTTTGTGCAGCACCGAATATCAATGAGATAGGGTTCTTGTTTGCACAAAAGTGTTGCTGTGTTGCACAACTTTTTCACTCCAGTTTCTTGGGCAACTTTTAAGCGAATCTTTCAGTTTATACTTTTATTATACTTTATATCAAAGAAAAAAAAAAAAAAAAACTAAAAAAACTTAAAACTAGTAATTTTTATTTATTTTACAGAAAAATTTTGAGGTAAGTATCTTCGAAATGAGAAATTAGACAGAAAATGAAAACAAACTTTTTTTCAATATCCCGTTAGCACTAACCAACACTTTTTATGATAGATAAAAAACGCTTCTGTACATTGAACTGGCAGCTAGAGTTAATGGGAGATGCCAACAGTTTTAAATTGGACCTTTACACTTTTACGGAAATTGTGAAAGTCATACTAGAAAAATCTGGTTACCTTTTTATATTTGGAAATATGTATGTACGATGTTTTTGGATAGATTTACTACCAAATACATGTCTTAACAGTTTGACTTAAATGATTGCAACGAGGCTATAACTATATAACAGTACACCTGCACAAAGAAGGCTTCAAACCCCAAAATTTGGTTTTTGTTTCCTTTAGGGGTCAACTTCTAATAAATTAGCTAGAATTATCAGTGGCGTGCCTTCCATATAAGCCGAAAAGCCCGGCTTGCCTAGCTAATCCCCTATGAGCTGCAATATGTTCATTTGGGTTCTTAAAAGGATATCCGGTTTTTATTTCCCTGCCTGCCACCTTCTACCTAATAGCTGCTAATAGCATAGAAACATACCTAAAGCCTTTCCTGCCACCTGCCGGCTGATAGCTCATTTACATAAAATTAGTTCAGTGCGTGATGGCCATCTCTTTCTTACTTACTTAAAACAGCCTTAAACCGCAGGCAAGGACGGCCATCTCGCTTTTACTTATTGGCTTTTACGGGGCTTTCAAAACCCGTACGAATCTGCGTGCTGAAGCAATTGTTTTTTTTGAATTTGGAAGTAATTTTATATGAAACTTTGAAGCCAGCTTCTGGCTGGTGTTACCATGATTGTATACCTTAATAATAGTGATAAACAATGGTTACCATACGCTATAAATGCCAAACTTACGATAAAACGAAAATGAAATTTGTTTATGTATGTATCTACAATTTTAACGTGCAAAGCGCTCTACTCAAAAATTATTGGCGCATAGTTTAAAGTCGAAAAAAGAATTCAATAGTGGTAGGTGCTGTAATTTTTTTTATTTGCTAGGCACTATACAATTAAAAAAATATATTTAAGGTTTCTTAGCTTCTGCAATGTACCTAAATGGGTTGGAAAAGCTTAAAAAATCTGCAAACAATAACGTGCCTATTAGCGGAACCTAAAAGTTTAAGTTTTTCCCCGTCTGCAAAAGTCGATAAATATCCTGAACTCTTCTTTGTCTGAAATGTTCTCTGGCAGCAGTATGGGCTTTCGTTGCGGTTATAAAGACTGGGGCTTGCCTCGATTGATATACGTAGGCACGCCACTGAGAATTATGTAAGATAGCTCAAAATACGGGGTTTGGCCTCAGGATCACGAATACGGAAGCGCTTTTTTAATATTTTGCTTCTCTGAAGAGAATCCGCCCCAATTTTGGTACCGGACCCGTGTCAATTTTCAGTTTTTTGATAATAACTTGTAATTTATTAGCAGTTGTTTGTTATTTGTTTAATAGTTTTTGCAAACTACTTTTTAATGCAACCCTTTCTTGTGCAAATACGCATACATAAAATGTTGAGTATATTTTTAAAATATTTTTCAAAGTTTTCTTCGGGCGGCAACGTGCCACAATTTTTTTAATCTATTGATTTTTAATTGATTTATTAATATATTTTCTCTTTTCAGATTTAAGAAAAAGTAGGAAAAATTTTTTAAAGAGGAAATGCTAACAGTTCAAAATGTAAAATAAACTTTATAAATTGAAGGTAAACTTTATTATGTAATTGTTTTTCTGAGGACTTTGCCATCAATATTTTTCATTTTTTTTTTTAAGTTTAGAGAACAATTGCATTTTCATTTACTACTAATTTTTTATACCGAATCGAATGCAACTCGGCGCGAAATGATGCTCTTTTTCCAAAAAAACAACTCTGATGAACAGGTGTTAAACTCATTTTGGAATTTTGACGTCTATGCAGAAGAGTTTACACTTGTGTTGGTACACTATGATATGCAGTCAGGTTAGTTCCAGATAGTGTGAAAAGTATGCAACATTTTTCTTCTTCCACCTGTTAGACATGAATGACAGCTCCCATCAGTTTTTGTCAAACTGCCTTTAAGGGCCGCTTGCATAAAAACTAATAACGACTAACCGGAGTTTAATTGACGTATTTTTATGGTTAGCTGTCAAGTTAATCACCGATTAGGCTTACTCGGCTTTTATGCAAGTGGCCCTAAGAGCATGATTGTAAAATATGACAAAACTGATGGGTACTGCCATTCATGTCTAGCAGGGTACCAAATATCAAAAATAATTTGTGAAATGATGGGAATGCATAGATCTTCTTCGATGTACAGGCGGCTTAAAGGTAGTCCTAAGTTGAAATGACGTTTATTTGACATTTATCAAGTGGCGTTGCCACACTGAACACATTTTTTAGGGCTGATTGCTGATTGCATTTTGCATTTGTTGAACGCATACTACATAAAAATTAAAAATTTGCAGAAAATTTGTAGAAAAAGTGAACTAAACGCACAAAAAATAAATCAATACATGAAAATATACAAGTTTTCGACTAATCTATATTACGATATCGCACAGCAACAAGCATTTAGTTAAATATTAATTGATTATTGGTCTCGTGTGCTGGATATTCATACATATATACATATATAGCATATTGATTTCCAGCGATAAAATAAAACAAAGCCGCCACTAAGCAGCGCCAGCAGCAGAAGCAACATGCAAGCCATCAAGTGTGTCGTGGTTGGCGATGGTGCGGTTGGTAAGACCTGCCTGCTTATCAGCTACACAACGAATGCCTTCCCAGGCGAATATATACCCACTGTGTTCGATAATTACTCGGCAAATGTTATGGTTGATGCGAAACCCATTAATCTCGGTCTATGGGATACGGCAGGACAGGAAGATTATGATCGTTTACGTCCATTATCTTATCCGCAAACAGATGTTTTTCTCATTTGTTTTTCATTGGTTAATCCAGCATCATTTGAAAATGTTAGAGCCAAATGGTATCCGGAAGTGCGTCATCACTGTCCCAATACGCCTATTATACTAGTAGGAACAAAATTAGATTTACGTGACGATAAAAATACTATTGAAAAGTTGCGTGATAAGAAACTAGCACCAATAACTTATCCACAAGGACTATCAATGGCCAAAGAAATTGGTGCTGTGAAGTATCTGGAATGCTCAGCACTAACACAAAAAGGGTTGAAGACTGTTTTTGATGAGGCCATACGCTCGGTATTATGCCCAGTGTTGCAGCCTAAGTCGAAACGCAAATGTACGTTACTCTAATTTGCCGCCAGTGGTTCTACGAGTCGTGCGTCGTCGAGCAGTAAACGCACTGATTCCAGCGGTAAGCGTAATAAATAAAAAATTGCAAGGGGCGAATGACGCACACCTCTCGCTGCTTGTAAACACAGCAACAACAAACATAAATAATCCAAAAAGTAACCAAAACGCAAGCAAACCATAATTACAAAGAGAAAAATCAAAATTAACCAAAAAAAGGAAGAAAGGGGATAAGAAAGTACACAACACATACAGCGGAGTCACAGTGGCTAGTGGTTGGTCTCTATAAATTTAACTTTAACTCGACGACCATTATTCAACCTTAATTTTGCTACAATAGACCCTCCCCTGCAGCGGCAGTTCCGAGTGTTAAATACCGTTTACATTATCGTCTACACAAACAAAACCAAAACTCTTCATTAATCTAAAGTAGTATAAGAATAATAGTTATTTGTGCTTGTAGTTTATTTTGTTTATATCATACATACATAAGTACATTATACCCACCCTCTCTACTTTTTACATATGAATACTATCAACATTTGCATCGGTATACACTATCGTTGTGAATGACTAATTGCATTAATCTTACACTTTTGTTCTATGTTTCAATTTTCGAGTTGAATAACCAATTAATGAGCGCTGCATAGCTATCATAAAATGAATGCATATGTAGATATGTAGGAAGACAAGTTTGAATGTAGCTGCTATGTCGTACTTTTTCAAATAGCTGCTAGATAATTCAAGTCCATATGCTGCAAAAGGAGTTGAACAAGCTGATGATCATGATGAAATAATCCGCATATGTTGGTAGCAATATCTAGGCTTTAATTCAATTTTTTTTTTTTTTTCGAAATTTTTACTTTGTGTCATAATAAATTCATCCATGCAAGTCGTATGAAAGGCTGTGCGTAAAAGAAAACATATTTTTAATGCAAATAAAAGGGCAATTTGTAAGATAAGTTGTTTAATGAAAATTATTAAAAAATCGTTCAGTGAAATGTAGACCGTTTTTTTTCAAGGAGGAAATATGGTTTATTTTTTCTGCCTCTGACTAAAAAAAAAAAGATTTATCTACATTTTACTGAACAATTTTTTTAACTCCTTTTATTTAACATTTCATATGTCTCCATTTTGCATGAAAAAATACGTTTAATTTTTATTCCCAGCCTTTCATATATCGTTTGTTAAATTTGAGTAGTTTTTTTCGATGACCTTTTCGATTTTTGGATGAACAAAATATTTGTATACAGAGGAAACCCTAATATTATAAAAATACTGTTACTTCAGGAATTTTTCAGAAAATCTCTATTTTTGAAAGTTGGAAAATGCCCTATTTCTAGTAAAAATGTATTGAATTTTCGGATAGAACTTTTTTGAAATTCATTCATTAGGGCCTTCTTCAAACAAATTTTGAAAAAGAACTTTACTGGAAAAAAATCCAAATTGGGCTTTCTTCAAACCTCTTCTACTCAGCTCAAACTGTATTATTCTCAAATGATTCGTGGGGATTTCTTCTTCACGTCAGCACTTTCAAAATAAGTCTCAGCAAGTTCTCAGAGGTCATGGAAGAAAATTTCTAATTCACACGGAATACCCCAGAGTATCTGGAAGACGTGCACTAAGTATTCAATATCAACATCCTTTCCAATTAGCATAAAGTAATTTTTAAAAAGTGTAAAATGTATTTCAGAAAAACTTATATTTCAGAAATTGTCAAATATACTTTAGAAATCATAATAAATACATCAGAAGTAGTAAAATATATTTCAGATTAGTCAAAGGAATTTCCGAATATGTAAAATTTATTTCAGAATAGTCAATTGAATTTCAGAAACTGTAAAATGTATTTCAGTATAATTTCTTATATTTCACTAATCGATATTTGTAATTTAGAATGGTTAATTGTACTTCAAAAAATGTAAAATGTATTTCAGAATAGTCAATTTAATTTGAGAACATGTAAAATGTATGTATGAATAATCCTTTGTATTTTAGTGTTTCAGAAATCGCCAAACGTAGTTCAGAAATCATAAAATGTGCTAAAATATATTTCAGAGTAGTCACTTTAATTTCAGAACATGTAAAATTTATTTCACAAATCGGTTGAACCGATTCGGTTAATTGATTATTTCAGAATCCGCAAAATAAATTTCAGAATAGTTAGTTGAACATCGAAATATATAAAATGTATTTCAGAAAAGTGTATTAAATATCAGAAACAGAAAAATGTAGATAATTCAGAGTATACTTCAAAGTCAGTTAATTTTACTTCTGAATAATATTTGTAGTCCTCTGAAGTTAAATTGATTAATCAATTCAAGTTATAGTGGTAGTAAATCGATTTTACGCTACCAAAATAACTGAAAACTGAAAATATAGTACACTATGCCCAGGGCTGTATTTCTTTTTGAGTCTTTCCATGTTAAATGGTCAAGTGGCTGGATTCGACCTATTCCGATTTGAATGAATTTTGTTGGGTAGTTTCCTCTTATCATAAAAAAAAGGTCTGCCAAAGCAAAACATTAAAAATATAAAATATTCAAAAGCTATGTAATTTAAAAATTTGATTTTTTTTAATCAATTATACTTTTAAAAATTGAAATTTAGAGGGAGGATATTTGTAGGTAAAAAATTTGGAAAAAAATTGTATTAAAACAACAATATTTTATAAATTTCAAATATTCAGTTTTTAATTTTCAAAATCGTAACAATTAAACTACATACGCCATAAAATTTGAACCTCAGATTTTTTTATGTTGTACCTCCGACATATCTTAATTAATGATTAAATATTCAGAAGAGAAGAAAAAGTAAAAAAAAATTTTAAACCAACTTTTTAAAATTTCCAAATTCGTGAAAATTATAAGTGCGCCTTTTAAATTTTGGGTTAAAAATTT
This sequence comes from Campiglossa producta, assembly GCA_964058755.1. Lineage (NCBI taxonomy): Eukaryota > Metazoa > Arthropoda > Insecta > Diptera > Tephritidae > Campiglossa > Campiglossa producta. The sequence goes on along the minus strand of CAXKVI010000002.1, from coordinate 11,201,341 downwards.
TCTTATATTATATCTGTAAAATAAATATATTCCTTAACATTCAGAAAAAGTTTCTTGCTTGTTTTCAAAAATATGATTTTTTGAATTTTGGGAGTTTTTTTTTTTATAATTTTTTAACTTTCCAGTCAAACTAAATCAGTTTCAGACATTTTTACTCAATTTTGTGCACTAAAAAAAAATTTAAATATATTTATTTTGAAAAAAAAAAAAAATTAACTTTGAAAATAGGAAAACTTCGAATTTTTTTTATTTTTATTTTTTCTTTAGCAGTGACGTGTTTTATAATAAAAAAAAAAAAATCTCACAAAAATTCATTCACATCGGAAGCGGTCGATTATAACCATTTGGACACGGAATGTCCCTTCTGGTAAATTAAAACAAAAAAAAGTTTTAACATAATTTCAATTAAAAATATTTTGTATTTATATAATATTTAGTTTTTGTTGCTTTAGTAAAAAAATGTATACGCTTGCTTTAAATATGTTTCCTTGTAAATTGTCCCACTGTGCATTAATTTAAAACTACAAGTTTTGTTGTCTAAAATAAAATAAAAAGTTAATGGCTATTAACATGAAAATTATTTATTATTAAAAATACTTATTTAAAGTGATTTTTTATGCAAACCAAAAAAAAAAATAATAGATACATTTTCAAATTAAACCAAAAAAACATAGCAAAGCAGCAAAATGAGAATGAAAAAAACTAAGGAACGTTTTCTCATCTAGTCTTTAATTTTATAGTTCACTGTAAATTTATTTGACACTTCATTTTCACCTTAAATTAAACCGCAATAGAAGTTGGTGGTAAATTTATAGTGAATTTTAAAATTAAAGGGTAGATGTGGGAACGTCCATAACACTTCTAATTAAGCAAAGGTATTACAACAGTTCTTAAAAATTAAATTCAGTAGTAAATAGGCATACAAGTTTACCTACTAGTAGTTGCTGTAAACCAAATGTTAGCGCCATAAAACCAAAACTTAACTACAATTCAGCTACAAAAAAAAGAAAACAAATTAAAGTTAAAGAAATACATATAACGATATAAAAACCAATTATTAAATGTTTGCATATTGTATGTATGTTTTGTAGTTGTATTAACTAATAATACCAAAAAAAAACGAAATCAAAAAACCGATATGTATGTATGTATGTTCCGCACTGAACACGGAAACCACAAAAAAAAAACGCCACAAGGTATTTTAAATAATCCTTCGTAGTGTAAGATTTGTAATACGTTTATATATTTAACTATATGTATGATTTCTATTCAATTTGTAAATTTAAGTACGAATCGGATATTCATAGACATAAAAAAACGCTGCATTCATACAAGAAAGATACACAATACATATGTACGTACATACTTTTTATGGCTACTAAAAAAGCATAACTTTTACATTAATTTCATTACGTATTAATGGAATTAATGAAAACTAACTGAATGTGTGTCTCTAAAAAGATTCAATAATTATTAATAATAAAGTTATAATTAAATCGAAAATTCGCAATGAATAGTTTGTTTAATTTTTCTAATTAGCTATGGTGCAAATATGATCCCTTTTTGGAGGTGTTTTTTTATTAGACTGACTCAAACAAAATTGTTTTATTTAAAAAAATTTTATTTACATAATTTTTTCAAGTAGCGAAAAAATGACTATGAAATTTCAGACCTACATATTAGTTCTTACAGGTCTATTACACTATATAACAAAATAAACTTTTTTATGGGTATTGGACCAAACCAACTTTTTTTGAAGAGATTAAAACATAAGTAAAAAGATGGCATTCCTCTTTTTTCGAAGTTAACCTCCAAATTTTAGTTGGATCCTTCGAAGATTTGGTTTTCTAATTGTTTATTTTTTTTTTTTTTTTGAAATTGAATATTAATTTTTTCGAAGATCTCACTTTGGTCCTGTTTACCACTTTTTACATATATTTTTAAATATATATTGCCAACAAAATAGGCAACCAGACCAAGCCCACATTTTGTGATTTACAATTAAAAAAAAAAAAAAAAACAATTAGAAAACCACTTTTGAACTTCGAAAGCCCGTAACTAACTTTTGAAGGCTAACTTCGAAAAACGGATAACGCCTTTTTTTACTCATCTTTTCAAAAAAGTTTGGTATAGTCACATATCCAGCGGCTGCTGTACAGTGTTATAATTCCAAAGAAGTAAGAAATCTAAAAATAAGTTTTACGTAGCGTTTAGTAGCTAATATAAACAAAACATGAAATGGAAATGCTGAGTTTGCATACGTCGGCAAACACACTTGATTGCGTGTATGAATAAATGTTGCATATTCTTGGAGCTTGCATATCTTAATGCAGCCATTTAATAAACATGTGACATTAGGGCGGCCTTATCAAAAAAACTTGCCCATTATCCATCGGCATTGATAACACTGTACAACAGCCGGATGGGTATGGGACGATACCAACCGTTTTGAAGAGATTAAGACATAAGTAAAAAAATGCCGTTCCCCGTTTTTCGAAGTTAGCCTCCAAAATATAGTTACATGCTTTCGAAATTCCATGTTCGAAAGTGGCTTTCTAATTGTTTTGTTTAAAAAATTGAAAAAGCAAAATGTGGGCATGGTCTGCTTGCCCCTATTGGTTGATTAGTGCCCTTTTTCTATTAAAAAATGTATGTAAGAAGTGCTCTACAAGGCCAAAGTAAGATCTTCGAAAAAATTATATTTATATTTTTAATTATATAATATATCTTCTAACATACACTTTCAAATGACCAATCAAGTAAGAGGAGGAAGAAGGCCACGCCCACATTTAACATTTTAAACAAAACTATTAGAAAGCCGAATCTTCGAAGGGCCCAGCTTCGAACTTCGAAAGCCCGTAACTAAATTTTGGAGGCTAACTTCGATAAACGGGGAACGACATTATTTTACCTACATATGTCCTAATCTCTTCAAAAAAGTTGGTATGGTCCCATACCCAGAAGAAAAGTTGATTTTGTCGTATAGTGTAATGAACCACCTACCAAGTTTCCACTTCGAAACTAAAAACTTACACGCAATATCCAGGGTCCAAAAATAATATGGTGATACATTTTTCTGAAGGGGTCTAATTTACATTATACAGGCAAACAAACTATTTTTTAATAGTTTTTTTTTTTTTTTAATTGACTGAATATTAAAAAAAACGAAGACAATTCTCTAAAAAATAACAATAAAGTCCAAAAATCATTTTTATTTCGAAATTTTGAATTTATGTTTTTATAAATTCAATAAAAAAAAAAACAAAAAAAAAAATTTATATTGTCCAGTCTAATGCACATACCCTAGTACAGACTATGTTAATGATGATGCTCTCATTATTTTTTTTATTAAAAATATCTTATTCAGCGTCCACTGGCTATATCATAGCACATTTGTACTTGTAAAGCGATAGTATGTGTTGTATTATCACAAGCTTTGGGCTGCGCTTATCAGTTTCGTACTGAGGTTTCAATCTCATATCCCAGTTTATTTGTCTGTAGTATACTAAAAGAAGAGGCGTTCGCGTCATGCTAAATTTTGTTTTATACATATCACTGTTTTCCACATCGAGCACAGACTTTTTTTCTGGTCTGCCATGTGTTTTAATATGTCCGGCCGTGAATATTAAATTGTATGTACTCGCAATATGAATGCATGTACAATTTTAATTTTTAACTCATGTTCATAAATTTATGTGCCGAGTATCTACATACAAACATACGTGGGTCACTCGATGTCAAATCGTTAATTGGTTGAAATCGATCGCTTCCGATTTCAATGTATTTTGGTGGGAGGTTTTTTTCTTATTAAAAAACCCAGCTCTGTCTGCCAAAGGAAAAAAATAAAAAATTTCGTCATATTTATAAAAAACCCTGCTAGACAGTGTTTTGACATTCATTCAGCTTTGTAATGTTGCCTTTGGAAACGTGATAGAAAATCGTGATGTAAATATCAGCTGTTTTATATTTACATCACGATTTTCTATCACTTTTTCAAAGGCAACATTACAAAGCTGACTGAATGTCAAAAGACTGTCTAGCAGGGAAGCAATTGTTTTCTCAAATTATAAGAAAATTTGACATAAATTAGTATAAAAAAAATGTAAAACCCGAACTACTTACTTACTTTATTTTCTGTTTTTAAATATATATTTCAGAATTACTGTGTTTATATTTTTACTTCTGGTACACACTTTAAAGTGCTAGAGAGTTTTAATACAAACGTTTTCGAAATTCATAAAAATCGAAAGGGACCGCCTGCAAAAATCTGGCGATTTGAAATGGAATAGCCCATGTTCATATACAAGCGTACTTTTTTTTTAATAATTTGAGACGTTCGATATTTGCTTATCTCAGCGACCAAAAAATTCGTCTGGAATTGTTTGTGTGGCCCTGTTTCACATTCTTTGTATTGGTGTGACTAAACAAAACGATTTTATATGGTTTCGCAGTACGATCATTTTACAAAATATTGCTCACCTATGCCGAATTTTAGAAAATAACTAAGCGAGTTATTATTTGAGTATTGTTTGGCATTTATTGGCATGATTTTCTTCTTAAACGCCACAAATACATGGCTTATTAAATATGTAGTAAATAATTGCATTATATAGTGCGTTTCATAATTACAGCGCACTCGAAATATGTATATGTATTTTTTTTTTTAATTTTACAAAATTCATTTAAATTTTTAATTTTTTTTTTTAGTTTAAATTTGTTTTCCAAAAATGTTGAACGATTTCAAATCGGATAACCAACAATATAGTTTTCAAAAATTTTGGAACTTTTTTTTTTTAAGTTTTGAACATTTTTTAAAAATGTTTGAACTATTTCAAATCAGAAAACCGAAAATAAAGCTTTGAAAAAGATTTGAAATTTTTTTTTAACTTTCGAAACTTTAAATTTAAAATTTTTTCAAATTTTTTAAAAATGTTTGTTTGAACCATTCCAAATCAGAAAGGCGGAAATATCGTTTTGCAGCCCATAAAATTCGATTACCCATAATGAAGTATAAATCATATTTCAAGGCGAATTCAATAAAGGTGGCATCCGCACAACATATGGTTTCTTCTTCTTCCTTGAAAACCGAATCCAAGCTGTCAAATTGCTTATGTTGTTGGTTTGTCTGCCATTTCCACTTACAAGGAGTGTCTGCGTGCGTGTAGATCTGAAATCGCTCGAACCTAGCTGTATGAATTCGCTTTGGCATATTTTTGAAAAGAGATTTAAAACTTGAAAAAAAAAAAAAAATGATTTAAAAGTTAAAAACTAAGAAAAAAATCAAAACCTAAAAAAAAATTCAATTTTTTTTTAAGATAATTTCTTTCCGATTGGACTTATTTTTCTTCTAATTTAATAGACCTTGGAAAATTTTAATTTCGAATGCCCTCTATTTTTATGAAACGCATTATGTATACATGAATGTAAGTATTTATGTATGTATAAAAAAAGTATTTGGTAGATAATTATTTTACATCTAATGAACATATTTGGCACATAGTATGAAGATAACATATCGTATGTACATATAAGTAACTTAGCTGAGCTCTTGAATTTTTTTTCAAACAAATTTTTATTTAATTTTATTAAAAAAAGGCAAGTGTTTATTAGACACCACAAAAAAAGTATTAGCCTAAGTTAGTACTACACTATTTGGCATTTGTTCGTTAAATCTTTCAATTCGAGACAGAGATACTATTTGTAAATAAATGTGTATCTACATTAGGGTGATTCTAATGAAAAAAATCTGGTTTTGTTTAGTTCTTACACCCTCAAAAGTTTGTAGTTGACAAAAAAATTAGCCAGATCCCACTTCTTTTTTTTTAATTTTCCAATACATTTTTTATGAGAAAAAAAAAATTTTATGATGACATCTGTCATAATTATTGAAAATTTTTCCTTTACATATATGTATTTTTAAAGTAGGATTAAATTTTCCAAAACTTTTTACATAGTGGGATTATTGAAAAAAAGGGTTTACTAAGTTTTGAAATTTTTTAAAGATTTAGACCTTTTTTTTTAATCAAAAAAACCGGAAGAGTTTTGGAAATTTTTAAGGAAAGTTGAAAAAGTGCCGATCTATAACAGTTAAGTTACAGCACTTCCTTTTTGCAAGACTTATTTTCTATCAATTACATACTAACTTTTGACGGGGTGAGAACTAAAATACATATTTTTTTGAACCACCCTTATCTACATACACGAAAGCATAGTTAATTACATTGCTACTTATTGCATTAGTACAATCTAAAATTCATCGTGACGCGCTAACGCTTCACCAAAATCCGTCGCTTGAGAGCCTACAAATACATCATACTTTTCCAATATTTCCTCTTTCGTCAGCTGCTCATCACCATCATTATCAGCTTCGAATACCAAATGCTTAGCCTCACTCTCCGCATGATCGAAATCTTTTGGTACGATCCACGAGCGTACCTCTTCACGATCCAAATAACCATCACCATTTAAATCACGGAATTTCGTAAAACCTTCACGTTCACTTTTAACCCATTCGGGCTCTTCATCGTCTTCCGAATTACGATACATATCCGCTATATATTCATCAACTGTAATTTTACCATCAGCATCGGTATCCATATCTTCTATTGTTTCTGTGAGTACAATATCTTTCATGGCAGGATGATCTTCAGGATGTAAGAATGCTGTAAATTCTTCACGTGTCAGCTTATCATCTAAATCTTGATCGGCTACACCCCAACGTCGGCGATCACGCTTTTGTAAACGTTTGAATGACATATTGTGTTCATCATTTTCGATTTCCTCCTTATCCATGGTGTCCAAAAATCCATAAACATTGTCGCGATACGCCTCCCACGTAATCGTTTCATTACCATCTGAATTGTGCATTTTCCACATGCGTCCAACATCTTCGTCAATGTAGCGTCGTTGCGTATATTCAATCCAACGCTTGAGTTCTGACATAGTTACGAAACCATCTTTGTCTTCATCGATGCGTTCGACGATAAGCCCCAAACGTCGTTTGCTCTCTTCCGGTGCCAGCTGATCGAATGATTTTGCTTCATCTTCCCCTAGGAAGGCTTCATGATCGTACTGTTTGTTATGATGTCCGCCTTCGAAATGTTTCTCACCATCTGAATCATGATCCAAAGGGTTGTGTAGTGCGTCCGCGTCCTCATCATCAGGTTTGGGTATTGCCGTCGCCAAGAAGCAAATGCTTAACAACAGCAGCGTGAGGTATGTAATGTGAAAAGCCGGCATTATTAATGCTCGTTTTTTTTGTTGCTTATTATCGCTCGAGTGGGATGCGACTCTTGATAATGTCGATGCTGGAAGAACGCGATTATAACATAAACTTAACTATTTCTATCGAAATTCGGCACTGGAATAAAATGTGAATGTTTTTAATTGCTTTTCTTTTTAATCTATTTTGGACATTCTATGACGTGTACTTTTCGAACAGTGCTGTTCACTTCTGACTAGAGAAATCCCTTTGTTTGTTTAATTATTTATACCCAGATGCAATGCTCCACTGACAATTAGAGGCTGATTTAAGCTTACACGGTCGATTTTCTAGTCGATTTTTTGGTCGATTTCTGATTCAACCTTCAAGTTCGATCGAATTGCTATTTACACGGTGGTTACGAAAAATCGATCCGGAAGCGCTTTTTAAATATTTTGCTTCTCTGAAGAGATATTTGCAATCAATCTTGTAAGTTTCCATGTGGTTGTTGTAATTACATTAGGCTGGCCCTGCGAAAAAAGTCGCGCCGTGGCGGTAGCCACGGTTATGTCACACACCCGGACTTAGCATGGCGTAGCCCAGGGTTATTTTTAATAAGCGCGGCCGAACAACACCATCTTGGAAAGGTTTTCTGTATATACCATGTAAATACCATGGATTCCACCCCAACTTATCGGACTCGGGTCATTTTTCGTTTTTTTGAGCATAACTTCAAGAGAAACAAAAAACTAAAAAACTGCACGTTAACCTCAAGTCGTATGAGCATATTTATTTCTTGAGGTAAACCTGGGCTGCCAACTATCGAAAAGTGCTGTATTTTTTCTTGTGAGCTGAGTATTGGCTCAAGAAAATTTAAGGTGCGAAAACATTTCTTGACCATTTCTTGAGCCTTTTTTATATGGAGTTTGACTTTTATTAGCAGGTGAGTAGCCCGCTTAACATGGCGATGTCCTAGGATCGGACCACCTGTATACAATTGGCAATCCATAGAGTAATCCAATGTAAAGCGGGAGTTGGAGTAGGTGTTCCTCATTCGCTGCGCTTTCTACTCTTGGGATTTTCAGGGATCCCGAAAGGCTGGAATTTGAATAAATATAATCCCGGGTTTTCGGGACAAGAAAACGTGACATAGTGATTTCCAGGGTTTAATGCCTTACCAAGAGCAAGCAAATATAGTTCTAGATCGTACGTCAACTCGAAAACCACGTCGAAAAATATAGGGGAAAAGTACAAAAAGATATTAAATTCAAATCAAATTAAATGTTTTGTTGATGTGAAAAGTTATGGCCAAAAAACAGAATAATAGCGCTGGTGCGCTCCCAGTTAGGATTCATGGTATTTTTATGAAAAAACACCTTTCTGAGTTGACTGGTTTCGGTGGCGATTTAAAAAAATTGCCCTTAGCCGGTCCAACACTTCGTCACCTCAGAAAAAGAACGTCGTATGTTACAAAACACAGTTTCGAGAAAATCGACTTTAAAGTTTAGAGCGGAGCTATACAAAAACTGTGTGGTACATTTTTCTGGAATTTCAACGAGTTGTAGAGAGTGGTATTTATTATTATTTCCTATTTTCAAAAGTTTATCATCTTCAAAGTTTTAGAAGATACACGACTTTTCATTCAGAATGCATTTGGCGTATGTGACGTCTGCTCACAAATATATTTTTGACTCATAGCACATACAACAAAAGTATTGGGCTTTGCCAACATAACTAATGACTTACCATTTTTTATAAAAAAGTTCTAATTTAACGTCCGTATTTTATGTCAGACATATTTTACTTAGAAAGTATGAGCACGATGATTGTATTTTAAATAATAGGCATACTTTTTGTCGACAGTCTTTTTATTTAAATTCAAAACTTAACATACTTAAAAAAACGTATATGTACGTATGTATATATCTATAAAAATCATAAATACTAAATAAATAAAAAATCGTTTGTTACAAAAAATTAGAGGCAGGCGACGACAGCTCCATCTTGCTTGCTCAACGATACACAGCTCACTGAAAGAATTGCGCGCGTTAAGCTTTCGGCAGAATCAGTCCGTCACGTACGTGCCGGAAAAGGAAGAAACTGACAGCCGAGTAGGATGTGTGTATTTTGCATGTAAAACGCTACATTGACAAAGTATCAGTCAACGGATCCGGTATCCTTCGCCAATTTTCTACTTTGACGGAACGTCAGCTGCGTGACAAATGTCAAAATCAATTTTACCGCCAATTTGACAACGGGATTGTGAAAATTGTGACTATAACAAGTATTACTTGAATATTTTCCATGTTTTTAACCGAAATTTTGCTTTTGTTATGTTTTTTTTAATAATTTTCGTTTTGCGCCAATTACTTTGTTGACATATCTGTGTACTTCAACATGACGTACGTCAATCGCTATGTGCCATCCCTGTACGGAACGTACGTTTTGTCACGACGTACGTCACGTACGTGACGTATTGACGGACTGATTCTGCCGAAAGCTTTACTGAGGTTAAGCTATGCATGAATGCAACAAATGCTTATAATTTGTCTGTATACAAATGTTGTATGTAGGCAGTTTAGCAGCACTTACGACAAACGTTTTCTAATGATAACAAAATATGAATTTCTATGGAAAATTGTCGTATGTGATATATTTGTGCTACATACGACAAAAAGTATACCAGAATTGTTATATTTTGTAACATACGACAAAACGCACAGTAAATAACTCAAAAACTAAAGAAGATAAAAAAAACGGTTTTCAGAAATGAAAAGGTCAGCCCCGAATTAGTTATTCTGCATCAAAATCTGAAAATGGTCAATTTGCACATTCGCCGTTCGTTTTCTGAGGCGACGACTTGCTTCACGATCTCAAGTTTTTTCCGCAGAACACACTTGTCATTTTTGGAGCACCCTGTACTGATGATTACAGCTTTGATTGCAAATATCTCGCAAACTACTGCGGAAACGCTTTTAAAAATTTCAAAATTGTTTGCACCAAAAAAAGTTGCTGCTTAAAGCCCCAAACAAATGTACAGTAAACCCGGCGCAGTGAAAATTTAAACACACTAATTTGTACTAGAGCAGACACATGTATTCAAATAAAAAACAAGCCAAAAACAAAATGCCAAAAAAAAATATTTTATTTCGTGATTTCAATTTATTTTGAATTTTTACATTATAATATTTGTAAAAAATGTAATTTAACTGGTTTTTGTATGTTATAAGTGAGTTTGGTAAATGTTGTGCAAGTTTCACTGCAGGGAACTGCCAGTTAAGTTTCCCTGCACATGTGTTTACAAATCATTCAAGTAGCAGTGAAAACAGAAGAGCTGCAGTCAAAACCACTGCACATGTATTCCAGGCATAAGAATCAGTGGGAACTAATTTCTTTCTACTTGCTACTCATAATTTTTTTTTATGCGGCGCATGCGCAACCAACGCACTCTATCGGCACGGCACATATAAAAAGGAAATTTTTAGTAGCTGTGTTTCTTAAATTTCGCCTTCGACCACTACATGAAGCTGAATTTTGCGAGAACCACTATTGTCCGCGGCGGCGCTGTCTTTCAATTTTAAAACGGCGTTTTTGCTTTTGTTGTTGCAGTGCTTTATGTGAAAAATCTATTTTCTTTGATATTTTTCGCTTAAAAATATAGTTATAAACTAAAATATAGATATTTTAAGTTCAAGGTACGTTTCTGCAGAATATATTACCAAAATAATACAGAAAGTGTTTATGCATAGCGAAGAAAACCAGAATAAAAATTTGTTGTTTGTGTACACACCTTGCTCGTCAATGCTATATCATTAATCTTTGTTGTTTGATTTTTTTCTTCACGCAGCTACAACAATATGACCACTGAAACAGCGCTTCCATTACCACGTCTACCCGTGCCCGAAATACGCACCGAAGTAGCATTTCAACATAGCCACAAACAAGGCAACAGTCAATATGAGTATCGGCTACGGCCGCCAAAGTTGCGAAGGACAAATCGTAGCTATTTATCTGCTTCCATGTCGTCTGCGGCGCAAGCAATCTCCTTTCGTGGCGAATACGATGGCAATGGTAATGCATTACCTGATTTGGATGCCAATGCGCTAAGCGGTTCCTATGATCGTTCAATAAATGAAACATACTTCGAACAATGCTTTACGCGTGTGGAGCAAATTGGTGAGGGGTCATTTGGAAAAGTTTTCAAAGTACGTTCCAATGAAGATGGCCGTATGTATGCGATAAAAATGTCAAAGGAACTTTATCGTAGTGAACACTACCGCCAGGAGCGTTTAGAGGAAGTGCGACGCTATGAACAATTTTCTGGTCATGCCAATTTTGTGCAATTCTATCGAGCGTGGGAGCAAAACGATCGATTGTATATGCAAATGGAATTGTGTCGCGAAAGTTTAGATAGATATTTAGTACGACGTCGGAATATACCTGAAGAGAAGATATGGAATATACTTTTAGATTTGGCGCTAGCTTTGAAAAGTCTACATGACCGCAATCTTATACATTTGGACATAAAATTGGATAATGTGCTGGTAGGCGATGACGATAGTTGTAAGCTGGCCGACTTTGGATTGGTCATTGATGTGGATAGGGTGAGTGTTTAGTTTGGGTTTTGTGAAGCTGTATATTAAAATTTAACATTTTTTCGCAGGCAAACCGTCATCAAGCGACTGAAGGGGATTCACGTTATATGGCACCAGAAATATTACAAGGCAAATTCTCCAAAGCGGCTGATATTTTTAGTTTGGGTGTTGCAATGCTTGAGTTGGCATGTTTCTTAGAACTGCCGCATAATGGTCCGCTGTGGCATCAGCTACGTAGTGGTGTGTTGCCTAGAGATTTTTTGAAATGTAAGGAACATTTTATAATTAAATTTAATCTATTATTTAGTTTAATTTATTTTACGTATTATGTGTTAGCTGACTTGTGGTCAAACGTAATAAAAACGATTATTTTTAAGTATGATCTCAAGCCAGCTAACACAAAATTCGGATATAACAACAGGTCGCAAAAAACCACGTTTATTTTGATTTTTTTATTTTATTTAGTTTTTTATTTTTTGAAATTTTTTTTTTTTTATTTAGTTTTTATTTTATTAATATTTTTATTTTATCTTATGTTATCTTACTTTATTTTTGTATTATTTTATTTTACTTACACATTTAGTTACTTATTAAATTTTTTTTTATCCCACAGCCATATCGCCAGAATTGGAAACCCTAATACGGCAAATGATGTCACCAGCACCTGAAGCAAGACCCACAATCGATACAATTCTAAGACACAGAAAGTTAGTGAATCTAAAGGAGCGTAGAAATCGTTGGAAAATAATGCTAAAAATGGTATAATCAGATAGTTCATTAAAAAGCAACCTTAAACAAAATTATAATGAATTGAATTTCTTGAATTTTTATAGAAACAAACTTTACGACGTTCGCGTAGAGCTGCATGGTGCAAATTACGCAATTTGAAACAAATAATTTTTAATTTTCTCACCACGTTACTCACCACCTACATGTGCCGTGGTACTATAAAAAATGAGCACAAGCCGTTTGGTTCTCCAATGCAGCAGCAGCAACAACAAAGCAAGGAAAATGGACCACCAAAGATAACAATCGGTTTACTCGCATCAACACCTACAGCAGGAAATGCACGTAGTACACCAATTGAATTTATGACTGGCGTAAATTGTCTGAATTTATCACAAGAAAGTACACCCATTACATTTGCGGCAAGCAATAAAATCGTGAACTCAACACCGGTCAATCATAACAATCACAGTTTCCGTTCACGTAAAGATCTAACAAAAACAAGTTTTAGGTAAGTAAAACTCAAAACTGTATGCAAATTGATATTAAAACGATTTCTTCTTTTTTTACAGAGCGGTAGAGAATGACGACTGTGGCATTGAAGATCTGAATGACATTCAATCTTCACCATTCCTGCTAAGTCGGCCAAATAGTTTTCTCAGTTTAGAAGACTTGGAGCAGAATTCGCTTGGTATGCCAGCGTTAGATAAATCAAGTCTGCAGGAGTGTCGAAAGAAGTTATTTGCTCAAAACGAGAACTGATCATTTAAGACTGTATGAATACGTATTAGAAATATGTATATTGAAAACTATTATTGGTCATTGAATTAGAAATTTAAGCCAGGTTTTCATAGTTCGTCTTCTCTCATTTCATTCACTAAATAGCATCAGCAGAATTGTAATACATATATTAAATTAAAATTATTGCATATAATAATTGCATACACATACACAAGCAATAAAGACGTATGCGTTCATACATACGTTAGTTATAAGCTGAATTAAGAAACAAAATTACCCAAACATGTTATTTAAAAGTATGTATACTAAACATAACCACAATTTACACAAACAATATTCTTTTTTGTAATGAAAAAATATATAGTTTTTGGCCTGTGGTTTTTTTACCTTCCGATTTATGTTTAATTCTTAATATTAAACTTACATAATGCTCTTCCCATATATGTAAATGTGGCTATAGCCGATTAGGTTAGTAATTTTTGGCGATACATAGATATGTGATATGTTAACACAATAAAATAGTATACAAATACATACATACATTCATACACACATAATCCTAACCATGCACATAAATACATACGTATACAATTATGTGTTAAATGCACAAATGCATATTTTGTTAATTTTTTTTTTGAGCGTAGAAAAAAATGAAATAAAAAATGTCGTAATTTTTATTTTGCATAGTTGCAAAACATCTTTCGCCAAATAAAGTTGTATGAAGTTTGAAAAAAAAAGAAATGCGAAAAATAAAATAAAATAAAAGAATGCAATTACAAGTAATAATTTTTTTATTTACTAGTTTTTATTCCTAGTATTAAAAAAAAAAAATTATGTAACATACTTGTGAGGATATGAACTTGACGCCATAAAGACAAATTTTAAGATTTAATAAATACATACGCACGTACGTACCGAGTGATTCATTTACTCGCTACATATTCACTTTCACTGACAATGAGGTGCTTCACCTCAGCCCAATGTTTAATAGCAGCACTGACAGCAGTTGTAAATTAGCATACCTTTGCACTTGATAAGTGTTTCATATCAAAGAAAATACACACCCATGAACGAACAATGCAAATGTGGAAACGTTGAGTCAAACTTTGTCAGGTTTTGTAGATATTGAGCTGCATGTAACTAGCAAAAACAAGTAAGGAAAGCAGTTTTCGGCTGTGCCGAAGGCTAAATACCTTTCATGAATAAGCGTCAGGATTTTCACTGTTTGATCCCAATACAGCCTGTGTGAATTTAACTTAAGCTCATGTCGAAATTATCGGAACATCGACATTCCACATTCTAAAATAGCAATAGTTACGAAATTTAACGTTCCTACCTATATAATTACAGGAGTTATCTACCAAAATCCGTTTATGGGAACAATCGTATGTATGGGGGGTATGTGAAATATTTATCCCATCTCAATGATTTTCAACATCGATATTTCACATATAAAAATAGCGAAACCTCCAAAAGTTCACGTTCCTACGTGTTTAATTACAGGAATTATAGCCCGAAATCCGTTTATCGAAATAATCGATTGTATGGGAGCTATGTGAAATATTTATCCCATCTCAATGATTTTCTACATCGATATTTCGCATACAAAACTAGCAATACTTACAAAATTTCACGTTCCTACCTACATAATTACAGGAGTTATCTACCAAAATCCGTTTATCGGAACAATCGATTGTATGTGAGCTATATGTAATATCGGCCCGATCTTGCTGGGCCCCACAAATGATTCCTATATTGGAAAATGGTGGCCGCATACAAAGTTTCAGCCAAATATCTCAAAAACTGAGGGACTAGTTTGCGTTCAAACAGACAGACAGACAGACGGACATGGCTAAATCAACTCATCTCGTCATCCTGATCATTTCGGTTTACTTATTGATGGGTCTATCTCTTCTTCTTCTCGTACTTACAAACATCGGACCAAAGTTATAATACCATTTCATGTTCATGAAAGGTATAAAAAGAGAGCAGAGCAGTGTACAACACACCAGCAAGCTGTCATGCTTCCTGAAGCGATTGACGTCAACCTCATTTTCGCATTTAAAGATAACCCAAGCTAGGTAAACATAAACACCATGTGCACCATGCAATGATGAGTGAAACCGGGTACTTTGGGGAAACAAAACAAATCCAGTTCCTAAAATACCCAAACGGATTTACAGGAAGCGGAACTTGGTTCCGGAAGTGTGTGCAAAGTATGATCTATGTAACTGATATTTTATTCAAAGACAATCGAAATCAAGTCCAAGAGGACCGAACATAAATTTTGAATATAACGGAAACGGATAAGAAACGACTCGGAATCATAAACAAACCATTTCGTAAAATAACTAGCTCCGAAAGAACTCAAGCCGGCATGCATATAAAGATACCGAGTCTAAAGAAAACGGAGATAGATCCGAAACCGTATCTAAACCCAACGAGTTTAAGGAAACCGTAACCGGGTCACGATACGGATATAAAGACATGGAGTCGAAGGTAAACGGAATCGGAACTAAAGGTTCCGAGTATAAAGAAACCGGGCCCAGATCTAAAGCTAAAGATTCTTAAGAAAACGGATCCGGATCTAAAGGTACCGAATCAAAGATACCGGATCCAGATCTTGAGGTAACGAGAATGAAGAAAACGGATCCGGATCTTAAGGTACCGAGTGTAACCCCTGCGGTTTAGGGTTTTAGAATATGCCCGTGGTAGGTATGCCGACTAAAATCCACGAAATCGTTCCGAAGACAGTCGTGCAGTACCGCAAGGGAGTAGCGGAACGTACCGGATTCATACGGCAAACGACTGTTAACACTCGTACAAGCCCTGTCTGGTCTGTCACGTAACTTTTTATAAGTGGATCTTCCGACGAGGCAGGGCAAAGTATGGCTACAACAACAAGAACGACAACAACAACACCAACAACAACAACAACACCAACACCAACACCAACACCAACACCAACACCAACACCAACACCAACACCAACACCAACACCAACACCAACACCAACACCAACACCAACACCAACACCAACACCAACACCAACACCAACACCAACACCAACACCAACACCAACACCAACACCAACACCAACACCAACACCAACACCAACAACATCAACAAGTGTAAAGGAAGCAGAAACTGGTCTGAGGGACAAGAATGGGTTTAAAGATAGTCGGAAAACGGAAGCGGTTCTTAAAGTACCGGCTCTACAGAAAACAAACGAATCTAAAGGTATTAACCACAACAACACCACCAATACACCACCACCACCAACAACAACAACAACTACAACAACAACAACAACAATCTAAAATTTTAGACTCTTGAAAAACAGAACCGGATCTAACGTTAACGAGTTTAAGGAAACCGGAACCGGATCTTAAGGTAGTGAGTCTGAAGAACGAAAACGAACTGAAAATAACCAAGTCTTAAAAAAACGGAACCGGGCCCAGAACCGGTTTTAACGGTACGGACTCCAAAAAAACCGGAACCGGGCCCAAAGGTAACGATTCTAGCGAAACCATAGTTCGGCTCCAAAATACCGGAAAAGGGATATAAAGAAAGAGAAATATAAATTTATTTAATAATAAATATATGTAAAATAAGTGAATATGTTATGCATTTATAACGAGCAAACAAAATACCGTTAAAAATGTGAATGGCCATCGTTCAGCGCTTCACTCACTTCCACTTTTTCACACACTCACACAAACAGACCGATTCTTATTTGACTTTTGATTTTGGCCTTTCATCTCGATTAACGACTACATACATACATACTTCACATGGCCACATATGTATATCTGCGCAAATACCAAATGTATTGTACGTCTCAGAGTTGGGCATTATTCGAATAAATTTTTATTTATCATTTGCCATTAAAAAAGATAAATTTTTTAAAACACAAAAACAACCTTTTGAAAAATTAAGATTATCGTTAGATATATCAGATTTCAACTATTTGACCATTTGACTTTTCATTTGCCACTTATTAATCATTCGCATACATTTTGCCCAACTCTGTTACGTTCATATGTATGTACATTTATATAAAATCAATTTGCATAAACAAAAAACTTGAACGAAATGAAAGTGAAAATTTTCAAAGTCGATATCGATGCGTTTACTACATTTATTCAACAACTTGTTAAAATTTTTTTCTTTTAATTTAAGCGTTTAATTTTAAAGAAATTCAATAATTGCTGTGTATGAATATTTTAGTTAAGGTGTTGAATATAGTAAAAGTATTTAAGCATGTAAACTTTTCAGTCTATAAAACAATAAATCAAGTTCGTTTCTTTAGTCTTCCGTTTGTGATGGGCAATAGTTATAATTTTGCAATGCAACCAAAAGAGGTAACAACAATAGCATAAAACAACGAAAACAAGAGGTAAAGCAAGATCATGTACTCGTTGCATGTTTTATTGCCCAAATTCAACACCTCCCAAGCATACCTACACATTTCTTTGCGCCCCCCTTCTTGACTAATTAAAATTTGTTAGGTAGGTGAGATACTAAAATTTTGTTTACGTAATTTATTAACGAAAATTGAGTGTAAAGTATGTGTCACATTAGGTTGACATACTCAGCTGAGCTCATTACATTACATTACTACATATCATTTTTTTACTTTTGTTTTCAATTGAATGATACGCCATGCATTTTAATTACGTTTGTGACGCAGCTATGCTGGTGGCATGTGGCAGGTAACCGTTATATCCGTACAAAATCATAAATGTCAATGAAAACGAAAATTTCAACAATTGGCAAGCAACACAAATAGATATCCGGCCACCACCATCGACAAGTTAACGCGCTCAAAAGTAATTGACACAATTCACGTTTTGAATATGTTTTACGTGTTTTAGGCCACGGGTCGTCGCGTATTAACATTTCGGCTGGGGAACGACAGGCATTAGTCAACAAATACTGAAAAAGAGATTAAAAACAGTTAAGTATGTAAATATTGAAAAATTAATTAAATACCCGTATACCTACTACGTGGGTCATTCCATGTCAGGATTTGAATGGAATTTCGTGGGGTTTTTTACAAAAATTCTTTCAAAATTTTACAAATTTTGGCCTTTACTCGATTTTTGAGTTAATTTTTCAATATTACGAAAAGTAGCACCTTTGGTAATTCGAATAAATGATTGCCGAGTTGCAGTTGAAGTTATTAGTAAAATTTTACTGCATTTCAACAAAATGTGGATATGTGGTTACTAATTTAAAGAATGATTAGAATATAGCCTTAATATAATATTTTTTTATTATTCATACAGAACATGGAAGTAATGTCCTTTTAAATTTGTATCCCTTAACTTTCTAAAAATTCGATGTATTTTAAAAAGTTGCAATTTATTAAAAGTCCTGAAAATGTATATAAAAATATCTAAGGATAACCGTAAATGTGGACAGAATATAGCCCAGAAATTACTATACAATAAGGGTACCAAATAAAAGGGATTCATGACGGCCTCAACGTAGTGTAAGTTTTATTTCGATAGCTCAATCCGTTTCGGAGATATTAACCAAAGCATAAAATAACTACCTGAACTTTAATTACCTGAATAACTAAATATTACTCATACGCCGTGTATGACCTATAAAAAGTGCATTATAATTGCAAAGTTTCAAGATATACACAAATATTTTTGTTCGAAAACATATTGTTATGCAATATACTCAAATAATTTTCAAATTCCAATGCCCATTTTCTCGCGAATACGTTTTTTGAATATCGTTGTAAAGGATCCTATTGTCCTTAAAAAAATTCAAAGATGGGGATAGGCAGGACATACCCCAGAAATTCATTTTACAATATGGATACCAAATATAAAAGGTGTTCATGAGGGTCTCAACGTAGTGTAAGTTTTATTTCGATAGCTCAATTTGTTTCGGAGATATTTACCAAAACATAAAATAACAACTACCTGAACTTTTCTTACCTGAATAACTAAATGTTACTCATACGCCGTGTATGACCTATAAAAAAGCACTATAATTGTTTCAAGATATACAAAAATATTTTTGTTAGAAAACATATTGTTACGCATTCTACTAAAATAATTTTCAAACTCCAATATCCTTTTCCTCGTGAATACGTTTTTTGCATAACGTTGTAAAGGATCCTGTTGTCCTTATAAAAATTCAAAGATGGAGATTTGTTACACAGTCCTTTAGTTATGGGTAAAGTATTGAAATTATGTGATTTTGGAAGCCTTAATTATGGCTTTATGTTATTTAGGATAAAAGGCATTGATATAGAGGGTATGCATATCAAATTTCTAACCAAAATTACATATTTTTTGAAGACTGCTAAGCGTCTAGATGTAACCCTCATCATTAAGGGCAATAGGTACTCATTATTAAAACTTAACAAGAAATGTTAACTAAAATTTTTAGAAATTTTGCAAAACAAACAAAACCAAACTATTTTTTAAGTATTTACATCGTTTCAAAAAGTCACACTTTCTATCATGGCTGATTTAGGTGCGATTCAATGAAAGGTTATTTGTCCATTTCACCATATTTTTTTTTTGGCTTTTGTTATTCACCACTTTGATTGGCTCAACTGTCGGCTATGTGATTATGCAATTTATCCGCCATTGTTTGGTGATGATTAACGTTGAAAACGCGCGCATCGTTGAGCACATGTGATTTTCTGCGCACAAAAATTAATTAATTTGCATTGCCTTTTTGGCATTATTTTTTTGTGAATTTTATTACGCATGCGCAGCCAAATGAGCGTTATGGTCTCATTCGGTCAACAACATTCACGTTCACTTTGCCTTTGTGCCTTATGGGTCTGCGATTGCATAAATTCAGTGTTATTGTAGTTTTTTTTTTTTTTTATATTATTTTCTCTTCATTTCTTTAACTTTGAGTTTCAACATTTTCATTAAAAATTAATGCTGGGGATCTTTGTTATTTAAAAAATATTGCATTTAATTGTTTTAATAAAATTTCTTTATAATTAAATTTCACCTTTCGTAATTGATGCTCTCTCATTTTATGAGTTATCATTAATGAACTTACGAATTTTTGAAGAAAGCAGTGATTTGTTGTTGAAGCATTTGGCCTTGACGAAAGAGTTTATTGGCGCAGAACAAGCAAATATTTACAAAACTTAATGATTTATGATATTCAACACGAGCATTAATTGATCCACTGAAATCTAAATGGCTGATGAGTTTGGCAGAAATCAAGAGACCGCATCGGTCATATATCAGTCCAGCTAACTAGCGACATCTGGCAATGAGGGGTGAGGACCATAATTACGGCTTTTTTTTAAATATATGGACTCCAGTGCCACCTAGCGAGTTTATTTTTATGACAGAAACTTCCCCTACAATTTTATATAGTGTTGGGCAGTATCGAGTACTTTTGAGTATCTACTACTTTGGTAACGATACTTTTGAAGCATCGGGTACTTTTAAAAGTGTCGGGTACTTTGTGTCGTGTTCTGCTGGTAGCTCTATATTTTGCAACAAGATCTGGCAATTTTCATGTTTACACATCAAAAACTAGAAATCCACCTCTTGCCAGTGTACAGAATTCGGAAATTTCAACAATAGTACTTTCTACTAACAAAAATTTGACAATTGAGTACTTTTTACATACCGAATACTTTTTCTGTACCGAGTACATTTTAGGTATTGAGTAATTCTTATGTACTAAGTACTTGCCAGACACTGAGTAAATTTCGGGGATTGAGCACTCAGTATCGATACTTTAAAGAATCAGGTACCTCCGATACTTTTCAGCATCGAGTGCTGAGTGCTTTTGGAATCGATACTGCCCAACACTATTTTGTATATAAAAAGAAGATGAGTGTCTCTAACAGAATGTAAAGAGAGACCTTTGGGCACTCATCTCCCACACTATTTAAAATGGGCCAATAAGATGATAGCGACGACCATTTTTTACATATCGCGTATGTAATTTGGAAAACCCCCAAAAAACGGCGATTTTTCAACTATAATTACCAAATTGATTAAAAAAAGGGCGTTGCACAACTCACGTTCGATTAAATCAAATTCTACAAGTATTATCTATATATAGGTTCGGACAGTTTATTCTTTGGATAAGTCCTTAAACATAGGATATATTTTCTCCCGCTAGATGTCGCATGAGTCGCTATATTTACAAAATCCGTATTTATAGTCCTATTCTATTCATATTTGGCATGCATTCTTTATATGTTATCAACAACTCTGTTGCAAACAAGTAAGGAAGTCTAAGTTCGGGCGAGCCGAACATTGAATACCCAGCAGTAGTTTTCAGAACGGAATAACAATGAAATAGGTAATTTTCGAAATATTCGATATCGAAAGTAGGCGTGCTTGGAGGGCGATTTATCCAGTTTCATTAGGTATACTCCCAACGTTACTAGTATGCTATGTGCCAAATTTCATCGCTTTACCGTAATCAGTTTAAAAGTTACGACCAGTTTAATTTTCAAAAATGCCTCCCGAAAAGGGGGGCGTGGTTATCATCCGATTTCGCCCATTTCACCAGAAAGTAACCTGTGTACCAAATTTCATGCAAATGTCTAAATTTTTACTCAAGTTATCGTGTACACGGACAGACGGACGGACATGCCTTAATGAACTTTTTTTCCAACCTAAGAACTTTCGTATATGGAACTCTATATCTATCTCGATTATTTTGTGCCGTTACGTAGTACCGTTATGTGAAAAAAATTATAATACTCTTTTACTAAAACTAGTACGCTGTGTATAAAAATTAAGCCCATATGTGGAGCTGGAGTCGAGGTATAGAGAAAACGCTTATGATCTATAACCCCTTTTTCACCAAGCCTGTACTAACATTTTGGTAGTCAAAACTCGAAGAGGAGTTGACGTATCATAAAATAATTTGCTACACATATTATCAGTAAAATGAGAAACACTTTTGCCAGTAACTAATAAAATAACTCCAAAAGAGAAAAATTAACTAGGAAACCTTATATATTTTATGGTGCGCTATTTCTTGTGTCTTAATGGCACTGATTAGCTTGCATATTAACGGTATATGTATTTTTAAGTGCTAATTAATACAGTTTATTATTGTTGATTTCATTCATTCATTTCATTTGCTTTTATTTTTTTTTCGGGCTATTGCGGCAGCACCAGCACCAGCACCTTTAGAGTAAATGGCAAGTGATAGTGAAAGCCAAAGTAATTTTAACCGTTGAAATGCGAATAATTTGCCATAAAAAATGAAAAACACTACGCCAAGCACAAGCGCACTTACACATGCATACTTGTATTTGTAATAACCAGATAAGCATTTTTGAGATTGTGCGCAGTGACTTTGAGCGTGTTCAAGTTTTTTTAAATGAAAATAGTTACTTGTGAGAATATATAAGCTCAGGGAAGATTGCATTTCAGGACGGTCGTGATTTAGAGTACAGGAACTAGTGTACTAAATCAACTAATTGAACTAGTTCGTTCCGTTAAATAAAAACTTAAGTTTTCCAAGACAAATTTTCAGATGAAAATGTATGTAATGCTATGGATACACACACGGAGATTATCTCCAATAAATCTTCTTTAATCAGATCCAAATTGTACTCTGACACACACAAAATTGAAGATTAAAAATCCGCCATCTCGGCGCCATCTAGTGTTTTGGTTGTATTTCTTGCGGTTTAAAACTATTTGGCGCTGAGGATTGTTTATTTTTTTGGCGGTTTTAGGTTAGATGTCGCTAAAAATCGTTTATTTTTTTGGCGACATCTAGTGTCCAGTAGCGGTCAAATCATAATTTTGGTAGTATTTCTTGCTATTTTTGTTTATTTATCGGTGACAGTAGCGGTCAAATCGTAATTTCGGTTTCTCAAATCTGCTCAAATCTTCTTCACTTTTGGGAATTCATAATGAAGATTATGCTCAAGTTAATTCCCGGAGTTAATTCGGAATTTGCGCTAATGTATCAGCTCTATAAGTTATCTTAGAAGCTCACCATGTTATCATGTATCCAAACCGCGGTAGCAGCTAACAATTTTATTTTGTTAAACTAAATTTCACTTTGGTTGTTATTACCAAATGTTGAAATGAAATTTCTTTCAAATAATTTAAGTTGCTTTTCCCAACCAATTCTAAGTTGGATTGCTGCTACAGCTATTGAACTAGTTCAATTGGTCGAACTAGAGTTCAATATGGTGAATAAAGTACGATCCTAAAGAAAAAAAACAAGTTTAATTTTTGAACGAACTAGTTAGAAGCAAACTAGTCTTTTAAGTGTACTAAAAGACCCAACTCTAATGAGTAATAGAAGTCGAAACAACAGATTTAAGAACTTTTGCGATATATTCATGGTCGTAGTAAAGTGGGTACTAAAGTTAGCGTCAGATTTTTTGGTAGATAGACCGTTGGAAATTGTGTCTTCATGTCTTAAAAAATTCACGGTTATAATTCAGGTCACTTTCACTATCACGTTCATAATTACGGTCACTGTCACCGCTGTCACTGTCGCTGTCATGATTCAGGTCAGTTTCATTTTAATCAATCAAGGTTTCGATCACTAAAACAGCCGCAATTTCCGTCACTGCCATTATAACGATTCCGATCATTTTTGCTGTCACGATAAGGATTCCAGTCACTGTGATTAATATCACCATAACCGTTATGGTCACTGTTCCTCTATTGTTCATAGTTATTGCCATTGTTCCTTCTTACAGTTCATAAGTCATTTGAGATTATTTAAATTTCGGTCACTTATTAAATCGGTTACTGTTCCCGTCATTGTCACTATCACAATAGTGATTCCGGTCACGTGATTTTTGCAATAATCATGACTACAGATTAATCACTACCACGCGGTAATGGCTAGGGTCACTGTTACTGTCACTCTCACCAACACTGTTCAGTCACTGTCGCTTAAGGGTCGGTTACAAAAAGCTTTATTTTGACTTTACCTCAAACTTTGACTTTGACAGAAAAGTTCAGTATACGTAATTAAACGAAGCATGGCAAATTGGAGACCTAAAAGTTGAAGCAAGGTTAAAATTTGGCAAACTCTCAAATTTTGCTTGCTTTGACAATCACACGTTGATGACTTTGCTTTAATTAATTCATTTTTTCTCTATTAAATTAATAAATTTCCCAAAACACTCTGAATGCAAACGAAAATCGAGACATATTTTAACCCGCTCAAAATCGTCTAGACAGGTAATCAGATGAGCAACTTATTCATCAAATACTTAATTTAGTGATCATTTGTCATTTTGAAATGGAAAGTGATTTCGATTTGATCGATTGCAACACATTAATACATTAAAATTGCATTTGTACATATGTAAACTCTCTAGTGATTGCTGTAATTGCTACCATTGGCAAAACTATCATCATCATCATCTTCATCACCATCATCGTGACTGTGACATGTTAATATATTTAGCCTTTGAATAGCACAAAAAACCACTTCATTTAAAATAAAAACAAACAAACATATATGGTACATATGTATATAAATTGCGGGCACACGCGACACAATAACACAGAGAGCCAATAATGATATCTAAACAAAAGCACTTATCACTGCATTAATAAAACAAAAAATTCAAAAAAAAAGGCAAAAAAAAAAAAATATTTGCTACAACTTGACAATGGACTCACAAGGCATTCATGGCAGGCATATTCATATATGAATATTTATGTAGAGATATTTTATAAACATACTTACAATCACAAAATACTCACGAATTAACTCACATAAATGAGTTGCATACAGTGATTTTTATATATGCGAGTTATTATTAAAAAAACAAATTTTAATGAGTGAGCGTAGATCCGCGTACTTCCTAACTGCGAAAATCCGTTTTTCACGCCATACACATTAGACTGAGCCAAATACATTTATATACATATTTTTTTAGTTTAGAAAAGGTTTTTATTAGATCGCTTTGGTGGTATCTGTTATATATAAATCCGCTAGGTGGCGCTGATATCGGTTGAAAGAAAACTCTTAAAGCGTGTTTCTGGACAGAATTGGCTTACTTAATTAATATACAAAATATTAATGTATCCCATAGGTGGCGCATGCGTCGCGCTGTTTATGAAATATGTTTGTCTCCAGGGTTGGGTCAGAAGTGTTCGAAAAACAATGCCGAAATTTTCCGAAAACAGTTCGGCAACTATCTCAAAACAGTACCGAAATTATCTCGAAACAGTTTGGAAATAATCCCGATTATTGTTATTTGATTTTCATCACTCACATTTTCTTGAATAACGAATAAAAATTCATTTTTTTGTCACTCGTCACTCGAAAATAAAATAATGCCCATCCCCGATTGTCTCTTTTGTTGTCGTTTTTCAACTAACTTTCCATTGAGTTAGGATCATGAAAATTTCAAAAACGTCCAGGTTTCGACGCCAATGCAATATACCAAAAAAAAATTCCGATAGGTGGCCCACGTGTCGCGATATTTTCAAAATTGCATCCATTGAGTTTTTGAATCCGATATTTACCCAACTTTACGTTGAGCATGTTACCAAAATGATCCTAAAAACAGCTCCGAAATGATCCCGAAAATGGTGTAGAAGTGTTTCCAAAACAATGCCGAAATTTTCCGGTAACAGGACCGAAATTATCTTAAAACAGTACCGAAATTATGTCGAAACTGTTTGGAAATAATCCCGATTATGGTCATTTAATTTTTTTTGAATAACCAATAACCCATTATTCATCACTCACATTTTTTTGAATAACGAATAAAAATTCATTTTTTTGTCACTCGTCACTCGAAAATAAAATAATGCCCATCCCTGATTGTCTCTTTTCGGTGTCGTCTTTCAACTAACTTTCCTTTGAGTTAGGATCATGAAAAGTTCAACAACGTCCAGGTTTCGACCCCAATGCAATATACCAAAAACAAATTCCGATACGTGGCGCACGTGTCGCGATATTTTCAAAATTGCATCCATCGAGTTTTTGAATTCGATATTTACCTTACTTACTTTCCTTTGAGCTGGTGTGTTGCATTTTTCACCGAGACAAGAGTTTTCGAAGAAAAAAAAAATTAATCGATAGGTGGCGCTAGTGTCAAGTTGTGTTTCACTGCTGAAAATGTTTAAGAAAAAACATAACAGGATCTGATCATTTTGAGGTCAATCGGGGGTCATTTTGGAATCATTTTGGGTCCCAAAATAATCCCAACATGATTCCAAAATGATCCCAAAATGACCCCAAATGGATCCCAAAATAATCCCAAAGTGATTCCGCAATTACCCCAAATTGACTCCAAAATGACACCAAGATGATCCAAAATGACCCCTAAACGATCCCAAAATGATTCCAATGACCCCAAAAAATCCCAACATGATTCCAAAATGTCCCCAAATGGATCACAAAACGATCCCAAAATGATTCCGAAATTACCCAAATTGAATACAAAATGACACCAAATTGAACCCATATGATCACAAAATTATCCGAAAATTCCAAATGACCCCAAAGTGATCCCAAAATGACCCCAAAATGATTCTAAAATTTCCTTGAAATTATTCCAAAATTACCCCAAAATTATCACAAATTGACTTCAAAATTATCCTTAAATGACTGCAAAATGATTCCAAAATGACCCCAAAATGCTTCACAAATGATTCCGAAATGACTTAAAAATTATCCCAAAGTGATTCCGAAATAACCCCAAATTGACTCCAAAATGACACCAAGATGATCCCAAAATTATCCCAAAATGATTCCAAAGTGATCCCAAAATGATTCCAACATACCGTCCCCTTTTTGCGTTTTTATCGTAACCACCATTTTTTCGAAATTTACTGTTTAATGCAAATTTGTTCATCATCCCTTAGCGCATCTTCTGGTAAAATTTCATAACTGAAATCCTTACAGTTATGTCAAAAAATGGCTTTCTTTTTTATCGTATCCACCAATTCATAAATGAAAAAAAAATAAATTAAATTAAAAAAATGCTCTCCTGTAAAATTTGCTTTTTGGCGTTTACGATAAAAACGCAAAAAGGGGACGATACAACGATAAGACGAATACGACACTCTTGTGAATTGTCCATTTTTTCTTTATATTCCACAGAATAACATAAATATGTATAAAAAATTAAATTTATTTGACCCAGTCTAATTTGTATACCTACGCATACTTTTATGTATGCGCATGCGCATCGCTTCTTTTCTTTTGGCCCATCCATTTCAATGTATTAATTTGTTTACTTTTTATTGCACAATCACAATGCCGTTTATAATACTTTTATGTATTTGACTACGCGCTTATTTAGTAGGGTAATTTACTGTTATAATTATGGTATTAAAATTGAAAGTCTTTTTGTTTATCAGCTCAGTTGACATTTTTTTGTTTTGACAATAGCCTTTGTTAATTTGTTTGGCCTGATTGTCATACAAATAAGATTTTCTGTGACCTTTTCAGGTGATGTAACTAAGAGTTAAGTGGTGATGTTATGTAAACGGTTTTTAATTAAAAAATTATCCTAAAATGATTCAAAAATGACCCAAAAATTACCCCAAAATGATCACGAAATGATCTTAAATGGACCCCAACATGATGTCAAATGATATCAAAATTACCTCAAAATGAACCCAAAATTACATAAAGGACTTTAAAATTACGCTTCATTCATCCCAAAATTACCATAAAAATTATCCCAAAGTGACCCCGAAATGATGACAATAATATCGCAAAACTACACCAAAAAATATCCCAAAAAGATCCCAAAACAATGCCAAAATGATCCCAAAGTGATCCCAAAACAATGCCAAAATGATCCCAAAGTGATCCCAAAATGACTCCAAAAGAGCCCTAGAATTACCCTAAACTTAACCCAAGATTACCCCAAAATGATCCCAAACTTTCCATTTACCACTGCATTTAGTTGAATTGAATCACTTTATTTTGTAATATTTATACCAAAGTAAAGAGCGTAGCTAATTTTTTTTCATTATCAACAATATAAATTCCTGACGAAAAAGTAAAGAAATGAATAACAGAAAAAATCACATTACCATATGCAATACAGATTAACATATGTATTCGAACATACATATATATTTATTTCCTTTCATACATACTTTTTAACTTTCATATATTAACTAATTAATGCGCTGAAATCGAGCTCTGATTCATTTAAATTATAATCATACTGATATACATACAAGCAAACAATTAATAAAGAGTTTTTGGGTGCGTTTTTTAGATTGTGGGAATCAAAGACAAAATTTCATTTTAATTTTTACAAAAAATGATGTAATTTTTTATATACCACATACAAACAAACGCACATGCATCGTAGTTCTATAAAATTGTCATTTATTTCCCTATTCATGATGTGGCGTACATTTATTGTGTCGAGTTCGTGCCTTATGTCTTTCGTTTAGTAAGGTGAATCAACACACTACGCACCTCTTTTTTTGAAGTAGGTCAGGGCCATTGTATGCATACTTACATACTTGCGTTGCTAATGCTGGTAGACTGTTAATAAGCAGGTACTTGGGTATGTATGTAGGTGTAATTAAATATAATGCGGGTGGGATTTCTGACGTACCTTTTATTCTGTGTGCTTTTTAAGTGCTTCATTCGCTAGAGAATAATTAAATGATTACTCTCACTTATTCTACCATGAACTATATAAAGGTATGATTGGCGAAGTTGCGAGTTCTCATTTAGAACTTGGTTTGGTGTTGAGAAAGTAAGGAAATCAAATAACTATGCATAACGGGTGGACAAATCGACAGCTATTGCAATAATACACCAATACAACTTTTTTTCCCCCGGGAGTGAGAATTGAGACTTCACTGCTGATCAATCGATTTAACCGATATGCCAAGGGATCTGTTTGTGTTGTTGAATTCTATCACAACATGATACATTTCATAACGTACAAGTAATCGTAGCTATCGATTATTAATTTGTGGCATTTTATTGATTCTTTTAAACTTTCTCAATGTACATAAAAAAGGGTTTATCGAATTTCAAGCCTTTTGTATCTTGTTATATACGCATATAATACATACGTACATGATATTTTTGATTTTAAGAAACTTTATTTTTTTTTAAACAATTTTAATGAGGATTTTATCGATTTTTAAAAGTTTTGCTTCGATTATTGATTTGTAACTTTTAGCGATTCTTTTGAGTTTTATAATGTTTCTGGGATGTTATATATATTTATATTTTTTAGAAATTGTGTGCCGATTGTTTATTTGCGACAATAATCGATTTTTTTTAAAGCATTTTGGATTTTATCGATTTTAAAGAATTTTATATCGATTTTTGGTTTGTGAGTTTTATCGATTTATCTGTAATGTTTCAATTAAAAGAAAAAATGTTTCGATCACTGTTTTCTGAACTTTAACCAACTCGTCTAAGCTTTTAACTCAATATGCAATGAGCTTTTATCGATTTTAGAGAATTTGTAGCTTTTGTAGATTTTTTTTAAACTTTTTTAGTACATATCGAATTTTATGGTTACAATTATCGATTATAAGCGATATATATAAGTTCTTTATAACTTAACTTAAAATCTGATATGAGTTGCAAAAGTTAAGAAGAATCGATAAAGTTTCTTAAAAATCGATAATGAATGCATTTATAAAGTTTGAAAGAATCGATAAAAGTAAGAAAATCGCAATCGATAAAAAATGTTTAAAAATCGACAGAGTGCGATATGCATTCAGAAATTCACAAATTATTCACAGGTTCAAGTACAGGGACTGGTGCAGCAACATAAGAAAAGTTTTTTTTTTTAAAGAAGAGTCACCTTTCGGTGGTCGTCGGCACCCCTACGAGTATATGTATACCATGGAAACCTTATTTTCCCGACATTGAAGTGGGTTGATTTCCAAAAACATTGGTACCACTGGATGTATCTATACCAGGACCCGGCACAAATTGGAAGTGAGGGTGTATTTGTAAAAGAGCGGTATATTTTTGAACAAAACCTATGACATCCATTGATTGTTCACAATCGTAATAGTCTGTGTGAATTTGGTTCTCAGATTTTCGGACAATTGTCCCACTAGCTGCCTTGGCCTAATGTATACCTTTTATTGTGCATCACAACTTAATAAAGTTTCACTACCCTTTCCATGCCGGAGACCTTTTTATGGATATCTCTCCCGATAATTCCCCCCGCTACTGCTCGACACCAAAAAAATCGTATTTCGCAAGCTCGCCTAAGACGAAAAACGATGGAGCTTATGCAATATGAATATGAAGCTTAACACAACTTGCGAATATTAGTTGAAAATTACCAAAGCATATAGAAATTTATTTATTTTGTCTTTTTTTAATGAAGTCACAGCGATGAGGTAGCGTCAAAAACACGCAAAATTGCATAAGTTTGGGCAATCCGCGCCATATTCTTCCGCACCCATACATATGCTTGTTTATGTATATCACATACAGATATAGGACCCCTCTCAGGTAACCAAAAAAGCTATAACAAAGTTTTGTATAACAACAACAACAACGCTAAGTGACTTTCTAGATACCTTTGTAAGTGTATATGTGTGTACGTATGCAAGTAAGTTTGTTTAAAAATACATTTTGCCAAAATACGAAACGAAAGCAACAACAAAAGCAGCACAAAAAAAAAAAAAAATATACAAAAACAAACCCAACAACGGGATTAGTGAATCTTGAAGATATTCGTTTTTTTGCTCGCTTTTTTATTCGAAATCACTTTCACTTATGTTTTGGTTGGCGTTGGTGGAATTCTTTACAATTCCCGTTTACAAACTTAATTTTTCAACGTTTTTTTGTAGCGAAAAAAAAAAAAACACAAATACACCGACAAAGCAAAGTAACAAAAGAAGGAGCGTTGAACGGCGGTTACGGTTTTTTGGTGATTGGTACATTTCTTTGTTTGCCTTTTTGAAATTTTTTTTTTGTTTTCCACTTTTGTTGCTGGTATATATCAGGGAGCCCAACACCGGTTATGACATTTTTTTATAAATGTTATAAGAGACAAAGACTTATTAAGATGGGAACTGGAAGCATTTGACTGGTGTTAGCTACAATTGTTTTTATGCTAGTTTGAAATGTATAATGTAACTGATATAGCTACAGTGACAGATCTCATCGATGGAGGGATTTTAACTCTTTACAATAAAATAATAAACATTTAATCAATTAATTAATTTTTTTGAAAATATTTTTTTTTTTGGGTTTCACTAGCGTGAGAAAAATGTTTCAGTGCTCAAAATTAAGTAATTTTGTTTCAAAGTAAATAAACTCAACTAGGAAGTTATAGAAAAGAAAAAAAATTGTTTGGTCGAAATCCAAGAATTTTATAATTTTTGAAAAAAGAGCACCCTATCCCGAAATTTTCTACCGTGTATTAGCAGTCTTCAGCTGTTGCAAACAATTACCCGTCCCTGTTGCGCCCGTCACATCCCCAGTGGAAGTATTGTTACAACAAAAACAAAAAGTTTTGGTCCCAATTTTATTAACGAAGTATTTAAAGAATTTCTTTTCGATTAGTAGTTTTCACTTTAATCGATTATTGTGAACTTTTTAACGTATATCGGACTTAATCGATTTTTAAGAATTTTGTTGATAAATTTTCAAGAATTTTGCATCCGTTATCTTTTGGCTGTTATCGATTCTTCTAAACTTTTTCACAGCATCTCGGATTTAATCAAATTTAAGAATCTTGTATCGATTGTTTTGTGGGCGTTATCGATTACTCTGGACTATTTAAATGCATATCGGACTCAATCGATTTTTAGGGATTAATCTGAACTTTATACATTTCGGATTTCGTGGATTTTTGTCATGGATTATTCTAAAGTTTTTCAATGCATACAACAACAACAACAACAAATTTTGGTCCAAATTTTATTAATGAAGTTTTTTAAAAATCTGGCATCAATGACAAGTTTTCACTTCAAGCGATTCTTCTGGATTTTTTTAACGCATATCGACTTAATCGATTTTTGTGAATTTTGTTGATAAATTTTCAAGAATTTTGCATCCGTTTTTATTTTTTTTTTTAAAGCTGTTATCGATTCTTCTAAACATTTTCAAAGTATATCGGATTTAATCGACTTTAAGATAATTTTGTGTCTGCACTCCAAATCGATTTTTAAGGAGTTTCTTTCTATTTACTATTTTTTGCAACTTTTTTCGATTAATTTGAACTTAATCAATACATATCGAATTTTGTCGATTTTTGTCAAGGATTCTTCTAAAGTTATTCAATGCATATCGGATTTTATGGATTTTAAAAGATTGTGTATAGATTATAAATTTCTGGCTGTTATCGATGTTTCTTAACTTTTTAAATGCATTCATTATGTAGTTGTTAGAAACTTTATCGATTCTTAATCGATTTTTAAGAATTTTCTATCGATTATTCAGTGGTGGCTTTTAACGATTCTTCTAACCTTTTTCGATGCATATCTGTTTAGGCGATTTTTAAAAGTTTTGTATCGATTATTAATTTATGGCTTTTTAAAGCCATCGGATATCGGTATATCGGATTTGATAGATTTTTATGAATATTTATCGTTTATTAATTTTTGACATAATCGATTTTTATGGACATTTAATGCATATTTGTATATATTTTTTTTTGGAATTTTAATCGTTCAGTAATCGATTTCAAGAGTACACATATCAGATTTTTATTGAATTTCAAGAATTTTGTATCGTTTATTTAGTGGTGGCTTTTATCGATTCTTCTAACCTTGTCGAGGCATATCTGTTTAAGCGATTTTAAAAAATTTTGTATCGATTATTAATTTATGGCTTTTTATCACTTCCTCGTAAACCTTTCACATCATATGTCATTTTATCGATTATTTTTTTAAATTTTATTTTATATTATTTTGGAATTTTAATAGTTTAATAAACGATTTTAAAAGTTTTCCCCGCTACGTCATTTCAAATTTTCTAAAGATCAAGATTTGTTG
Organism: Campiglossa producta; assembly: GCA_964058755.1. Lineage (NCBI taxonomy): Eukaryota > Metazoa > Arthropoda > Insecta > Diptera > Tephritidae > Campiglossa > Campiglossa producta. Next base: position 11,168,153 of record CAXKVI010000002.1, on the reverse strand, counting down.
ACTCGTATGAAAGTTGCGTTGTAATATATGATTTTACTTGTCTTCAAACAACTTTTTACAAAACTGTAAAAACGGATTTAGTTTTCCTTTGTTGGCAACTAGCGAGTACTGCGGTAACGATATTTTTAAGAATCGGGTACTTTTTGAACTAAAGAAATAGTAAACTAAGTATTTAAATGAACTAGTTTGTTAGTTCATTCAGTTAAGTGAACTAAACTTTTCTGTGACAACTTTCTGATGAATATTCTATAAGTTATATTAGAAGTTCACCACGTTATCATATAACAAAACCGCGAAAACAGCAAACAATTTTATTTTTTTTTAACTTAATTTTACTTTGGCTGTTATGACAAAAAAAAATTTAAACACTTATAAATTACACAGTAAAAGATGAAAGACTACTTTTTTTAAATTTAATACCAAATAGTATTATTTTAAGACCCTGAAAAAGATTGGAAATTAAATTTGGACTAATGGTTTTAAAATAATACCAAAATAATACTAAATCGCTCTCTCTCTCAATTTTGGCAATTAAATTAGTCCAAATGGTCTTAAAATAATACCAAAATAACACTCTTTCTCTCAATTAAACGGAAAATGGTATTAATTTAATACTTTTTGGCGTTGTTATATATAAACACCAAATTGGTATTAAATTTAGACTTTTCTTTTTACTGTGTAAATTTGTTTTCTCAGGCAATGTTAGGAGAGTGACAATTACAAACTATTGAACTAGTTCAATTGGTCGAGCTATAGTTCAACAAGGCAAAGATCTAGTTCAGTGGTTTGTGGAACCAGAGGCGAACTGATCCTTTTTTTGAACTAAAATAACCCAGCTCTACTCTATATTTTTTTTTTACAAAATCTGGCAACACTTTGATGTTTCCGAACAGCTGATGTTATTTTGACACTTCGAAAGCATGCATTATGCAACGGAAATCATCAATTTGGGAAAATTTCAACCAAAGTGGAGATTTAGCATATTGAAATTTTTTGTAAAAAAATTTAAAACATACTTGGAACTCTAAAAACTTAAGAAGTCATCCACAATTTGCAATTGTTAGAAAAAAAGGGAAAGGGACAACAACTACAAAAAGTTTAACATGACCTTCCATACTGCTATTAAGTCTATTCTATCACGGATTTTAACCAAACCTTCGACATGGCCATGGAAAAAAAAGTTTTTCAAACAATTTAATCATTATTCACAATTAAATGTAGACAATTTGCAAAATCTACTACCATTTAGTAGCTAATGTGACTAAAATTTTTTAAATTAGTAAGCAATTCGTCACACGAATTTGTTACATAAGCTGTGAGGGACGTGCTCACAAATGGCTACGCTTCAATTTGAGTCAACACAACAGTAAAGCACATAAATGTCGAAAAAAAAAAGAAATTTTTTTTTAAAGTAGTAAACTACGTCATAAGCTACCTTGACATAACCCAACTACTACTCTGACTAAGCGCAGGGATATTCATACCAATGTTGAAATATTTCGTGATCGGCACACCCAATGAAGAATGAAATGAAAGCGAAAAGATCACAAGCTGCCCAAGGACGGCTAAAGTAAAAGCCATAAAAAACAACAACAACATAAAATTACCTATTTTATAATTGAATGAGTGTGCGCAGCTAGTGGCAAGCAATAGGGCTAAGGTAGCATGGAGTAATATACCAGCATGGCTGGCTGGCTGGCTAGCTAAACAATACCTTTAACTAGTAAAAGTCATGTGGGCGAGCGAATAGAAAAAACGACGACGACGACACAACAATACATTGACGAGGTTTAAAATTTTGCAGCAAAACACAACGGTTAAGTTAGACTTGCAGAAGAAGAAGACTACACCAAAAACGAAGAGCAGACTGCAGAGAAGACCTACAGACCATACATTTTTACATTTTTATTTGTTGTTTAACTCTCACTTACAACAAATGCTTAGCTTAAACAGAAGCTATGGAGCATGGTGAGTGAGAATTGGTGAATGTCGCTTTTGTCAAAAGCTCTCTGTAGTTATTTATCTCTCAGCTGGAGTAATGAACCGTTTAGCGGTACAAGTATTACCACTACACAAGAGCTCTAGTTCAGGTTGTGCAAGTTACATGAATATTAGGGTGCCTTTTTATCGATACTTCTGTACTTTTTCAAACATCGATTCATCGAAACTTTTTTTTCGTGAATTTTAAGAATTTTGTATCGATTACTAGTTTGTAGCTTTTATCGATTCTTCTGGAGTTTTTTAATACAATTTTTTTTTTTTTTTTTTTTTTTTATCGAGGAGATCACAAGTTTCCAAGGACGGCTAAAGAAGCGCATACCCCAGTCGTAAAACTTCAAATGTAGTAGTAGTAGTATATTAGTATATGCAACAGGGTTTAAATAATAAGATAAGGTGGTAACCCTAGGCGCCTCTTAGAAATAGAAATGAGGCAACACTGCAACAAACATACTAAGTCACAACATTTATTAAGGAGAGCTTGTGATGAAACATATCAAAATATCATACAAATGGGTCGATAAAAGCTGGTATGCAAAAAATCAATATAATGGGATTAGGTGGCAACGCTACTCATAAATATTTTTGTTGCAAGAGCATTACTTACTAAATTTTATTTGTATTTTCAAATAAGTGACATCCCCGTGATACATTCCAAGTGGCAACACTTTATTATGAGTACTTGAAATATATCGTCCAAATGGGCCAAGTAGCTTTTGAGATAATACCAGGTGGCAACTTCCTTTCTCATACGCTTTTTTTTTTTTGAATTTCAATAAACCCTAATTAAGGTTAGTTTTAATGTAGTATATTACCGACATACATCTAAGCGGTGACAGTCGTTTTCGAGATTTACTGTTATGTAAAAAATAAACATAATAGGATTAGGTGGCAACCCTAGAAAGTAGCTCTTCCTACTTGTTTTTGCTAAAAAGGGCGTCAAATACCTTTCGTTTAATGCTTTTATTAGCTTATTTTCTGGTTTGTCTCTGAATTCAGATAGGTGGCAATCCTATAAATATATCCTAAGTGGCAACTCTCAAGAATGAGAGATTAAAATTAAGTAGATCACATATCGAGTCAAGTAGTTTTCGAGATAACAGCGAATATAAAAAAAAAAATATTAGAAAAGACAGCCTAACATACATTTCGTAGTGTAAGCTTATAGTTTAGCCACACTTGGCGCCACTGCAGTGCACACTAATGTAGCTTTAATGAATAACTCTCTCGATTGCAAAATTATACAGAGCGCCAGCGGCGTGCTCTCCGAACAGACAGACAGAGAAAGCAAATGCGAGTTGGTTAAAGTGAAGAAAGAAAGGGGGTCACAACTTTCACGCGATATAAAAATCATGTTACCAATTCGGCCGGGCCGCATTTTCACGTGAACGCTGCGCCTGAAGAGAGGTCGTTTGTGCTTTTGGTTTTTAACCGCTTGCTAGAGCTTGTTGTGCTGCGTGTATAAACGTGTTTCAAATAAAAAAAAGATTGTAAGACGATTGTGTGACATCCTTTTTAGTGACTTATTGGTAAAATAAAAATTTACGAAAAAAATATTTTTAAAAACAAATTTAAAACAAAACATTTGCAAAAATTGAAAAAAAATTTTGAAAATCAAAAAAGTGCCAAGTGCAAAAAAAGTCCTAAAATAACTTGTTTAAAATAAAGTGTTTGCGTGAAATTTAATAATTTTAACATACAAAAAAAAAATTGCAAAAAATTGGATTTAAAAAATTCTAAAAAAATTAAGATTTAACAAAAATTTGAAAACTTGAAAAAAATTCAAAACTCACGCTTTTTATTAAAAAAAGAAGAAAATTTATTATACGAAACAATTGTGCATGAAACAATTAACGTAAGCGTGCCATTTCAATTGAAGTTATTCAAACAACATTTTCGAAAAACCCAAAGAGTCCAACACAAAAGAACAAGACATTCAATACAATCAAGCAGTGAGCGGGCACAAGTGAAAGGATTACAAGAACTGCTCAAGCAGGTGAGTGGTTAATTAAAGCTAAAATTTGAAAAAGTGTTTGAATATATTTTATAAAATGTGTTTTTTTGAGAAATTTTGAGAATTAAAATAAAATACAAAATAATAAATATAAAAATTAAAACATGATTAAAACGGTTTTGAATGGCAAAGTGTATGTTTTTCATTAATGCTAATACAGACAAGTCTCCACTAAAAATAAATTTGAGTGGTAGTGAAGATAAACTTTCAGTAAAAATAAATTGTAGTGCTAATGAAAGCAAAATTCTAATGGATGATAGTTTGACTACAAAAAAAAAAAAAAAATTGAGTGATAATGCATATTTAGTTTCATTTGAGAACCACTGAAATGATTATGTAATCGACATTTGTTCTATTAAGTCCGGTCGAAAAATTGATACGATGTGGACTGGATGGAATGGAGGCACAACTTTTCCTACTTTCTGGCACAACGAAAAATCTCAAAAATTTAAATTTCAAAATTTTTGTCGCGCCAGAAACATGAATGTGTAGCACATTGGGTTTTCTGACACAGCTTTCAGAAATTGAACTACACATTCATGGAAATGGCATTGCCAATTTCCGGGGATGCCTGGTACTTTGGAAACCGAGGGTTTTCGTGAATTGCAGAAAAATGAGAGTTTAATCACGTGAACTCAAATAATACCTTTATACTATTCGAGGGAGAAGCTCTGGAGAAGTATGTAAGGCAATTTAACGATGAGCTATAGGAAATTTACGACGATACGATATGACCATCATCATCAACCTCCTTAACTCCTATTGGCCCTGGGGATATGACCATAGTGCAGCGAAAAGGCTGAGTTGGCTAGATCTTGAACTGCGGCCTACAAGTATTATCTGTTGACATAAGAAACTGGGCTACAAAGGAAAAAGGAGGTCTAGAATGAGATGGAGAAACAGATGTAGAATGATAGGATCTATCTTGGAGATGATTTAAGCCGATGAATCAAATTTCCAATTAATTAAATAAAATTTTGCAGATACCCGCGACTTTGTCTGCGAAACTTACAAAAAAGTACCATAAATACGGGTTTTTCATATATCGACTACAGTGCCATCTAGCGGGTTTCTTTTTTGTAAAAGAGTTCTTGATTTTAGATTTTATTATTCTTGATTTATTTTCATTTGTCTTGCCGTGTCGTAAGCAAAAAAATTCAAAGAATGAAAAAGTAAAAATAATCTCAATAATCACTAATTGATTAAAATAAAGATTAATGATTAGTTCTGATTATTTTTTATTTGGTTTTGATTTTTTGCTGCCTGATTGCAAGGAACGTCTGATAATCAAAATAATTATAAGGAATCGGAATAGTCATTACTTTTATTAATGTTTGATTACTTTTGGTTTTTTAAATAATCATGGCAAGTCATAATTTTTTTAAATTAATTGAAAAAAAAAAAATCATTAAAAATGGATATCACTCATAATAAATCGTTGAATGGCCTTACGATTAATAATCATTATTTGACTGGTCAGATTACTAATAAGACTGTATTTTTTTAATAACAGATACAACCATGAAAAATTCATTTAGTGGTTACTTTTAAAAAAATGACTTATCAAAGAAATTTTCTGATTAATCGCGTTAGGATTAATCGGTTTTCGGCATAATCAAATTAATTAATTCATAACTAATCAATAAATCAATTGGATTCAAATAATCACATTCTGACTATTGATAAATTATTTAATAAGAGTTTATTAACTTCTCAATTAATCATTTGATGATTAATCGTTTTACAAATAATTTTATTTTTCTGAGCTTGATTAATTATTTAATAAAGAGTAATTATAATCATTTGATGATTAATCACTGTACAAATAATTTTATTATTCTGAGCTTGATTAATAGTTTAATAAAGAATAATCATAACGGATTAGTCAAAATTGTTAACTTCACCATTAATCAAATTCTGATTAATCATCCAAATAATTTTATTATTCTGATCTTTATTAAAAATGCATTATTCACAATTAGCCAGTTAGATTAATCATGGTCGAAATAATTATATTATTCATAGCTTGACTAATTCTTTAATGAGAGAATAATCATAACCGATTAGTTAAATTTATTAACTTCACAATTAATCATTTGCTGATTCATCGTTGTGCAAATAATTTTATTGTTCCGGAAATATTCGTTTTTAATTTTTTTTTAAATATTCATGAATTTGCATATCAAAAATTTTACTAATTCCTTTTTTTAAGTTAATGCCAGAAAAATATAAGTTAATTTTTAACTAAAAAAAGAAAAAAATAATCATTTAAATATTGGTAATTAATCATTTAGTTTATTCTAAAAAATATTCAATTAACCGGAAAATCATTATAGTTACACCTGGGGCGGTTTTCAGGGTTGCCACATATCTAAATTTTTTTAAATTTTGTAGCAAAATGTGCCAATATGGGTATCAAATGAAAGGTATTTTCAGCGACATGCCAAATAAAATATTTTCAAGTAGGGTCGCCACCTCCCACCCGACCAACGCTCACGAAAATGCCTAAGTTTTCGAAGCTTTAGCAATAATTTTCCTGACAAATGTATCGAGAATGGGTTCCGCAAAACTATCGTAAAAGTATTACCGATCGCCCAGTTTGTGGCAGCAGAGCTCACTTTCTCGATATCAGATTATGATACATTTTCCGATTCGTTTTCGTGCCGTAAATGGATTGCTAACGGAACTGGTTTCGGTACGTTTACACTATCGAGAAAGTACGCAAACAGTATCAAATACGATTCGTATTTGAGCTGTAAATGGACTACTGACGGATCTTGTTTCGGTACCATTTCACTATCGAGAAAGTATCGCAAACAGCATCAAATACGGGTCGAGAATTTTTACGATAACGATAAGTTCCACATCGTTCCATATTCAAAATTTACACATTTTTTAAGCTATTGCATAGATTTTATCGCAGGCCTGGCACCAAATCAAAAGTTAGTGACGGATATTTTTCAAAAAAGGTTCGAAAAGGTTCGAAAAGGTTCGAAAAGGTTCGAAAAGGTTCGAAAAGGTTCGAAAAGGTTCGATAGAGTATAAAGTTAAGGTACGGGTCAAAGTCAAAGTCACATCTGGGTCCGGGTCAGGGTCCGGATCCAGGTCCGGGTCGAGGTCCGGATCCGGATCCGGATCCGGATCCGGGTCAAAATTAAAGCCATATCCGGGTCCGGGTCGAGGTCCGGATCCGGATCCCGATCAAATGTTCATGAGTCAACGTCACATCATCAATATTCATATGAACTCAAATGTTCATGAGTCAACGTCACATCATCAATATTTATATGAACTCAAACGTTCATGAGTCAACGTCACATCATCAATATTCATATGAACTCAAATGTTCATGAGTCAACGTCACATCATCAATATTTATATGAACTCAAACGTTCATGAGTCAACGTCACATCATCAATATTCACATGAACTCAAATGTTCATGAGTCAACGTCACATCTTCAATATTCATATGAACTCAAACGTTCATGAGTCAACGTCACATCTTCAATATTCATATGAACTCAAATGTTCATGAGTCAACGTCACATCATCAATATTCACATGAACTCAAATATTTTAATCGCATAAGTTGATAATATGCAATAGCTTTACCGCGGCAGTCCACGAGTGCCACACGTCCTTTTTTTTAATTTTTTTGTTTTATTTTAAGTATTATAGTAAAATATCGTTTTAATCATAAAGATTAATACAAATAGATATAACTAGATAATTAATGTACATTGAGTAAATGTTTAAAACAATCGTTGGTTTGGATAAGTGTTCGGCACAGAAAGAGGGCTCAAGAGGTAGCGGCACCAATAGTTTGGATTACGGCTCGTGATGCAATGTCGCCCTGGAGTTCCTACCTGCCAGATATAGCCATACAGAGGAGTCTTCCTCAAGTCCTAACGGTTTAGCAAGAGATATCATTGTGAGATTTTTTGAAATTTAAATATTCAAAGGATATAAAAAACTTACTTATGTAGGATTCGATATAAATTATGCCCATTACCTTCTTCCTCATAGCGTTCTAGGAAAAAACGGCGAGCTTCTGCTATTTTAGCATTTTTAATTCAACTAATTTTTTTCATTTAATTGACAGAAAACATGAAGCTTGATAAAAAAATATTAACATCTGATTAATTTGCGAGACTCGTATATCAAGCGAACTTTGAAGTTACGAGAAACTATCGCAACTCTCGTAAGCTCTCTAACATCCGTTTTAAACCCGAGATTCTTATATCTAACGAACTATCTAGTTACGAAAAACTATCGCAATTCTCTTAAGCTCTCTAACATCAGTTCTAAACCCGAAAGTCTTATATCTTACGGACTTTCAAGTCACGAGAAACTATTACAAATTCCTTGAACTTCCTAACATCCGTTTTAAAACCGAGACTCTTGTATCTAACGAACTTTGAAGCTACGAGAAACTATCATAAATCTCGTCATAATCATAATCTTCGTTTAAATAGGATTCTTGGTCGGGTGGGCTAGAGTTGCCACCTTACCGCAGTATATTTGTATGTCCGGACCATCTAGGGAACCGCTTGATCGATTTGAATGAAATTTGGCATATAGATAGTATGATTGATTCTAAGACTATCCACTTGGGGGTTGCCACCTGGGGCGGTTTTCAGAGTTGCCACCTATCTCAATTTTTTTTTAATTATGGAGCTGGATATGCCAATATTCAAATGAAAGGTATTTTCGCCGACATACCAACTAAAATGTTTTCAAGTAGGGTTGTCGCCCAGGGTTACCATTTTACCGTATTGTATTTGTATTGTATATTTATGGGATCATATTTGGATTATTTTGGGATCATTTAGGGATCACTTTGGGATAACTTTGGTATAATTTTGGGGCTATTTTTACATAATTTTGGGTTCAATTTTGGGTTAATTTTGGACAATTTTGGGGTAATTTTCGGTTAATTTTTGGGTCATTTTGGGAACATTTGAGGATCTTTTTGGGGACGTTTGAGGATTATTTTAAGCTAAATTTTACTTTATGTTTTCTCAAACTTGTTTAAAAAATTGTTAATAAATTAAATGTAACGCATAGATAATCATACACAAAAAACGACTTCAAATATACCAACACATATGAACATTGACATTCACCTGAAATAGGCATCATTAATTGTACAATGAAATTTCAAACCACATCACTGCACATATGTACAAACACACTCACAAAACTAACTAATACTATTACACTTTTTGAATGCAACGGTTGTCGCTGAAGATGAGCTTCACATTAAAGTTTGTGTTGCATTCAAAGCTTTACTTTATTTACATATTTACTTTAATAGTATATATGTACAAAACTATGTATATGAATATGCGCTATAGTAAATGTTGGTTGTATTTGTTTTTTTTTTTTTGTTTTTCTTAGTTGTTGTGTGGTAAAATTTCTCCAGCACTTTATAAGTGAGCGCCGTTGCGCGCGTGTTTTCATGCGAATGAATGAAAGTATGGAATTATCCATCTTTCAATGTAAGCCGACGACGACGACGACTATTTTTTTTCTGTTGTCTTTGTTTTTGTTTTCTTTTATCTTGCATTATAATTTTTTTTTTTTTTTGCTTTTTGAATTTTTTTTGTTGTAATTCTTGTTTCAACCATTGTGGTTATATTAGTTGTTTAAGTTTTGTACGATATTCGCTTGTGTGCTTTATGCCAATTTTCTCTACGAGTTTTGCTTGCAATGATGGCAAGACTAGCAACATTGCAGCACACTACAAACATATATTTCTATACACTTAATTTTTATTTTTTTTTTCAATTCAAGTTGCAACACCAGTAGTTGCCCATTGTGGCAGTTGTTCACTGGCAAGGTTGTTGCTGTTATTTGTTAGTTGCAGCATCTGTTTTGTTGCTGCTGCTGCTTCGATTGCTCTGTCGTTTAAACATGTCTACTTACAACAATCTGGCGTATTGAGTTTTTTTTTTTTTTTTGTTTTCTGAAATTGTGCTCTACTTTGAGTGGAGCAATTTAATACGAGTAATAATATATAGCAAGATCATATATGTATATTAGTAAGCAATATATGTCTAGTTCAATTGGAGTATGTCGCTTTAGCCTAGTAGTTGTCAATCTGCCATTGAAAAAACGTTTCTCCTACAATTTTTAAAATGTATTGCAATTTTAAAAGAAAAGACTTTGTTTTTAATATCTAGTACTTGGGAAACCGAGCTTGCTCGGTATTTTCGAGTTTGTCCAATAGTCTTACATATCTACATATTTTTAAATATCCTTACTCACCAACACAAACTTTTCAAAATAGATTCCCGAAAAAATATGAAACAGGTGGCAACTTTATAAACCGCCTTAAGTGCCAAATCCAAGTAGAAAATCTTAGAATGAAGTAGGTATACTATCCACATACAAAATTTCATTGAAATCGGTCAATATACGAAGGAATAAATAAAAGACAGTAATTTGCCAACTCATCTTTAAGACATTATGATTGGTAGGTGGCTGAAAGTATCTTTGATTTGATACCCAAATTGGCATACCTTTCTCAATATTTAAGAAAAACCTAGATAGGTGGCAACCCTGTAAACCGCCACAAGTGGCAACACCTAAGTCTTAAAATCAAGCATTCGCCAAATTTCAGCGAAATCGGTCATGCGGTTCAAAATGACCCCAAAATGATCCCAGAATGACCCTTAAATGATCCCAAAATGGCCCAAAGTTATCCGAAAATGACCCAAAAATGATCCTAAAATGATCCAGAAATGATCCCAAAATGACCCCAAAATAATCCCAAAGTAACACTAAAATTATCAGAAAATGACCCACAAAATATCCCAAAACTAACCCAAAATGATCCAAAATAGCCCCAAAATTATTCCAAAATTACTCCTAAAAGCACCTAAAAGGATCCTAAAATAATCCAAATATGATCCCAAAATGACCCCAAAATATAAAAATACAATACGGTAAATGGTAACTCTACTTTAAAATATTTCAGTTGGTATGTAGCCGAGAATACTTTTCATTTGATACCCATATTGGCATATCTTGCTCCATAAATAAAAAAATTGAGATCTAGCGGTTCCCGAGATAGTACCGGATATACAAATATTCTGCGATAAGGTGGCAAGCCTAGTTGGCAACTCTACTTGAAAACTACACCTGGGCGGCAACCCTACTTGAAAATATTTCAGTTGGTATGTCGCCGAAAATACCATTCATTTGATACCAAGGTGAATTCATACAGGTGTGTTCGAGCGAATTCAGATCTACACGCACGCACACACTCCTTGTAGCTGTAAATGTCAGACAAAGCAACAACATAAGCAATTTGACAGCTACGATTTGATTTTCAAGGAAGAAGCAGAAACCATATGGTGGGAGGATGCCACCTGTAATGAATTCGCCTTGTTTGATAGCCATATTGGCATAATTCAAAAAATTGAGTTTGGTGGCAACTCTGTAAACCGCTCCAAGAGGCAACACCCAAGTGAATAGTCTTAGAAATGGCATACTATCCCTATGTCAAATTTCATCGAAATCCGTCTAGCGGTTCTCGAAATAGTACCGGATATACAAATATACTGCGATAAGGGGCCAACCCTAGTTTGAAAAACTATTTGAATTAACTTCGGATTTTTGCCAAATTTTGACAGTTCATTCTTTGAGTAAGTTCTCTCACCATAAGCTATATTTTTCACCGCTAGATGGCGTTGTTACAATTCTGTGCGTTTTTGGACGAAGGTTTTTTTTACATATTATCAAAAATTCGCTTACAAAAAAGAAGCCCGATAGGTGGCGCTAGATACTTACTTAAAAAACAGTGATCAATGATCCTATTATATTAGTTTCGCAGCTAAGTCGCGGGCGCCTGCTAGTCTACACTCAAGTTTTTAATTTTATCTAAAATAGTTCTCACTTTTAAGTGAAAAAAATGTTTTGTCTACCTTTTACTGAACAAATTTTGTGTACCCCTTTTTATTGAATACATATTTCCCTTTTATTGCATGAAAAATAGGGTTTCCTTTTACATCCCGCCTTTCATACGCCCCGAAGGTTTTTAGAATTGAAGCATAATCTGGAATAACGATGTAAGTGTCAAAATGAAAATTGTTGAGGAAGACAAAAAAACCCTTATTTTCGAGTACGGTGGCTTCTTATTTTTAGGTTCAGTTTAAAAAATAAAGAGTGTATAGGGACCTATAGCAATTTCGTTGGCACTAGAAACTAGATAGAAATCACTAAAGTTATCGAAATTCAGTAGATAATTTCGATAAATTTGGTAATTTCCATAAATCGAGCTTCCCGTTCGTCGCAATTGCAAATAGGGCAAATTTAGTGCTTGACCAATGTGAGAGAGCTATTTTAAAAAGAAATATGCAATAAAACCGGTTTTGAACTAAATGGCACTTACAACGCTATTCCCGATGATGCTTCAATTTAATTTCACAGTCACTGTATTTGGTTTTGTATGTTTCTATGCACATACACATGTATCGTACATTTGGCAACACTTTGTGCCGTGTTGCGTTACAATTCACATTACGATCCAATTGTTAACAAATGATGCTCCTGGTGCAGCGACACAAACATTCATTCACCTACAATGTACCCACAACACAACCATTAGTTGGCAACTTTCATCGCCAACTCGGTTAAATACTCATTGCTTGTCATGAGCGCCACCAATTGTTGCTGCTGTTTTGCTGTTGGCTACTAGCTGCAGGCAACTTTGAAAAAAAAAGTGACAGAACAAGTGCAAGTTAACAGCAACATAATTTACTTCGGCACATACTTTATCACATATGTACATAAGTGCTTTTGTATGTCTATACGAAAGAGTAGCCATATACAGCTGTGGGGAAAACAATAGTCTTTAAAAAAAAACAACTTTTTTTATTAGAAAATTTCAGGGATAAACAATTTATTCTTTTATTATTTTTCAAATATTATGAGTTTTTGCGAAATTATCGTAACCATTTGTTTGAAAATTACTTTTTGATGAAAATTTGTTTAAAATTCCTCAGCGAATCATCTACTAAAATATTATAGCTGAAATCCTTATAGTTGTGCCAAAAATTGGCATACCTTTTTTTCGTATCCCATACAATTCATACAATAATAAATATCAAAAAATTCTCCGCTGTAAGGGTTGTATTTTTCCGCTTACGATAAAATCGCGAAAAGGGGTCGCTATATATTTTTTTGGATTTTTTAAAGTAAATCTCAAAATTAAACGTTAAATTTTTTTAAAGTATATATATTTATTGCTACCATAACCCTGATTGCATCCATAACCATGGACCATAATAACCGTAGTTAAACCGTATCCATAATAATAACTATACCAGTAGCCATAGCCATAAATATAACCATAAATATAACCGTAGCCTTAACCTGAACTTTATCCGTAACCATAACCATAACTATAACCGTAACCATAACCGTAACTTTATCCATAACAATAATTGTAACCCTAACCATAACCGTAACCGTAACTATAACCTTATTCGAAGCCATAACCATAAACAATTAAGACTGTAATTTAACCATAATCGTAATATTACCGATAATCATAACCGTAACCATAAGCATAACAGTGACCACAAACGTAATAAATAACCATAATCATCTAACCATGATCCTAACCAAAACCTTCACTGTATCGAAAATAAAGAAGTGCACCGATAAGTCTCTTTATAGATTCACTCACTCTTACGATTGAAATTGCTCTAGGGTTTAGGTATCAGGCTACAGTTGAGGCCACATTAAGTATTACGGCTACATTAAGTATTACTCCAACGGTTATCGCTAGGATGACGGAGGTTGCATACAATTAGAATTATGTGAATGCTACTTTGACGTCGTTGTTGTTACTCAGAGGTGCCTATTTGAAAAAAAATCTTATAACTTTAAACGGGCTAAACTTGTATATTTGAATATTTATATATTTGTATATCCGGTACTATCTCGGAAACCGCTTCACCATTTGGATGAAATTTGGAATATAGATGGTATGATTTATTCTGAGACTATCCACTTCGGGTTGCCACTTGGGGTGGTTTACAGGGTTGCCACCTATCTAATTTTTTTTTAAAATTATGGGTATTAAATGAAAGGCATTTTCGTCGACATACCAACTAAAATATTTTTAAGTACCGTTGCCGTATTGTATTTGTATATTTTGGGATCAATTTTGGATTATTTTAGGACTTATTAGGGGTCGCTTTAGGATAACTTTGGGGCTATTTTGAGATCATTTCGGGTTCAATTTTGGGAAAATTTTGGGGTCATTTTGGGAACATTTAAGGGTCTTTTTGGGGTTATTTTAAGATTATTTTGGCATTATTTTATGGTCATTTTGGGCCATTTAGGGATCATTTTTGGGTTCCATTTCGGATCATTTTGGGAACATTTAACGGTCTTTTTCGGATCATTTTAAGGTCATTTTGTGTAAGTAAAGTTAGCGCTTAATGATAGCACCGAACAAGCTCTGTCACCCAGTTACTGGTTTTTTATAAATGCTTTTTTTTCACCCACCACTGTACCCACTTACCTCTAACGAGGCTTTGCACTGCTTCAAGTGTCAGCTTCAAAGAAAAAAAGAAAGTAAATGCAACAAAGTCGCGGCGCCAATGCAATACAACAGGTGGTATACCTACAAACATACATACATAGTTGTGCGAGGGGGTGCCCTTTATTTCGTCTGCTTATCGTTACATTTGGCTGCACCTTACCGTTTCATATTTTTTATTTGAGTGCAATTTTTTGGTTAATGCTGCAACATTTTTGTGCAACCAAGTGTGGCGCATAGTGATTTCTAAGCAATTTTTTGTGTGTGGAAAAATGAAATTTTCATTGGTGCTTCGTGTGTGTGTTGTTGTTGTTGTTGTTGTTGTGAAAAATCGAGCACAATTTTCTAAAAATACTTATTTAATTAAACTGGTTGTTGTGTTGCATGTTTGCATGTATGTGCTATGTAGTATAAAGTTTTATTCAATAGTATATGTAACGTGCATTAAGTCAAATTTGGATTTGCTCTTATTTTTTATGATTAATTGCAAAATAATTAGAACTATTTTGCAAAGTAATTATTTACTTATTTGAGTTATTTATGATGAAAGTCTTAAAGGTGGAGCGAAAAATCGAATTAACCATCCGATTTTGCGGAAATTGGGAACATGTATTACTAACACGAAAATAATATTTTCCTAAAAAAATCCGGTAGGTGTCGCTAAAATCGGTGTAATGAAAACTTAAAATCGTAATTATGCACCGATTTGACTAATATTTATAGTGCCCAAGGCTAAATTAATATTCCGAAACTAAACAAATTTTACTCGCTAGGTGGCGCATGAGTCGCTCTATATACGAAATGCAAATGTCTGTTTTGGGTGACGTTGCATTCTTTTTTCAACTAACTTGCTAGGATCTTTAAATTTTCAACAACATTCAAGCTTAGGCGCCAGCGCTTTATACGTGAAAAAATTTCCATTAGGTGGCGCACGGGTCGCGTTATTTGCAAAATCACATAACGGAAGCTTTAAATTCGATATTAAACCCGCTTTCCGCTGAGTTGGGGGTTTTGAGATTATTACTGTGGGTTTTCAAAATGTTTCGATAGCTGGTCGCATTATTCACTAAAAATGCATTGCAAATGTAGTACAAGGAAACCCGGTAATTTGCAATGCCATTTTCATGAAAGTGTAGTTCAATCTCTAAAAATTGTGCCAGAAAAACGAATGTGCTACACATTCATGTTTCTGGCACAACAAAAATGTTTAAAAACTGAATTTTGAAATTTTCAAAAATTTTCGTTTTGCCAGAAACATGAATGTGTAGCAAAATTGTTACGTATACGCCATAGTGGCTGTTGTGGAGTGGCAACACATTCATGTTTATGGCACAACAAAAATTTAAAAAAAAATTGTCTTTTTAAAAGATGAATGTGCCGAATCTCGAGAAATTGAAGGAATATTAACGTCAAAACTATTATATCAGTGGAAAAAATTATAATGAGAATATAGCCTGCAAAAACATATTTATATCAAAAACTAAAATTTAAAATTTTGGGATCGGCACATTTATGATTCTGGCAAGCGAGCGACGATATGTTTCAATACCGATCAAAACGTGCAACAAATGCATTTTTGCAAACTTTTTTCATTTATTTTTATTTTGCACAGCTTTCCTTTTATAACTCAAAAATATTTTTCTTCATCAATTTTTCTATTTATTTCCATGGTACTTTAGATATTTCACAACTGATTTTATTTTCTTAATGAACTTTTCTATCAAATTAACATAAAGCCAAAAAGTTCAAAAATCGTCTGCTTACAAAGATACATACATACATATATACCTACCCACTGCATCATTTACATTAAACAAAAGACTTAAGCGAGAAACCTGTGAAGTGTAAAACCCATACAACCACACATACTTAGTTCCCCATACAAAAATAGTGATTGTGCATTTTAAATTATATAGGTATATGCTTAACACCTCAATACTAACTAACGAACAGTATACCAAAGTATAACGGTTATTATAGTAAAAACAAAAATGGAGCGATAAAAAGGCAATCACTTCACCTTTTACGGGTAATACTTTCTGTTTCTATAGCGCGTAGCTGTGCAGCGAAATGTTAAAAACGCGTTTCATTGTTGTTGTTGTTGCTGTTGCTGTTGCTGCTGTCATCCATCGTACGTAGCGTAGTTAAATGCTAACGAACCCAAAAAAACCGGTTCATGAAGAAATGAAAGTAAAAACTCAAGGGCTCGTTGCACTTTTTCTGCCAGCACCAACAGCACCTTGTACAAACATACAACAACTGCGACCATTTCGAGTCAAAGAAAGACAACTGTGGCATTAAATTTCAATGGGTAAACACTTGTGTCTGCGGTGTTGTTGTTTCTTTTTATTTTTTTTTCTATAGCAACGAGTTGTATTGAATATTTTTTATTTCATTTTTTTTTTTAATTTTTCTTATCCTCTGAATCTACCTCTACTCTGTTGCTAGTCACTACCCGACACTAGTGCTTTGCAGCCAAGTTGAAATGCTTCGTTAATCAGCAAAAGTAGTGGCAGCAGTCAGTAACAGCAACCAGCAATAACAAAAATACAAAAAAAAAAGCTAAGAAGGCAACAAGGAAAACCGGTAGCTTGCTGTGTTCAACATTTGGTGGTGGTAGGCAATTGCCGTTATTTTTTTGCACATATCTTGCATGCGAATATACAACTAAACTACAACAACAACACGAGCAACTAAACATGCAACTGCTGTTCAACGCGCACTAATTATTGACCTAATTTCAGTTGTTGGTTTAGTTTCTTTGAACGATGGCGCATCACTCCTCGATGTGTGTGGTTGAGTGTGTGTGAGTTGCATGCGAATATTTGCAGTTGCATTGTTGATCCTTTGATTGTTGTTATACTCAGTTGGTTAAGAGATCATATAAAATTGTTTGCCTTTTCACACCAGCGACATCTGTTATTGAAAATGTTGGTTTATTAAAAGGTTTCTGTCCATGCTAAATCTGGGAACACCAGCTAAATTGTTATTGTTTTGTATGTAAAACTGTTAGTCTGTCTCGGGATTACGAACACTGGATAACAGCTTATGATCTATAGGCGATATCTCATCGAACTTATCGCTCCGAATCACGCTCACTTTTCGCGGTAAGAGTCCGTGTCATTAGCAGACTTCAATCTCAATATAATAACCCAAGTATTTTTGTTTAATACCAAAAATCATGAAACTAACTTTAAGATTAGATTCAAAATAGTAATCTCTACATATAATAAAATTGTAACAGGTCGATGTCTGTACATGGAAGATATCAACATAAAATTGATTGGGGGAAGCATTATTAAACTAGTAGAATCCAAATCAACCATTTTAAAATTTTTTGTGTGTCTGTCTGTCTGTCTGTCCGTATGTTTGTGGCCGTATCACTCTGAAAGTAATGAATGGAATTGAATGAAACTTTTTCGTTGGATTGCTCGACGCTCAACTTAAAATTTAAGATATTATTTTTTGCGATATCTCAACGGGTTTTGGGGTTATCGTCCAATATGTGGACCATGTCTGTATGTTTGTGGTCGTAACACTCTAAAAGTAATGGAATTGAATCGTTGTTAGACGCTCAACTTAAAGTTTAAAATATTATTTTTTGCGATATCTCAACGGGTTTTGGGGTTATCGTCCAATATGTGGACCAGGGGTGACCAAAAATGTTTTAGTACAACATGGGTGTCAAACGAAAGGTGCCAAGGCGTGCTATAATATGTGGTGTGATTCATTGAAATATCTGAAAAGGTTTGGGAGATATCTTGAAATTTCGATAGTTGGACCGGTTTCGGAGGTAACGACGAATATTTCCGCAAAAATGTGTTAGTACATCATGGGTATCAAACAAACGGGTGTTTATGAATGCGGTCATAAACCATTTAATTAATTTCAATACCTAAACTACGCATACGAAGTCGCGGGCACCAACTAGGACGTAATAAAAAAAAATTCAATAACTACAACAATTCATAAAATTGTAATGCGCTAAGTAAAACATCCAAAAAACCCCAGTAATAGATGTCGCTGCGGCGTCACAATTCATATCTCAAATTTAGCAGAGACGCAGTAACTTTTGATAAACTAAACTTCTCAGTAACAGATGTCGCTGGTGTGACATATTTTCTCAAAGAATGTGAATACCCTGGATGTGCGTGAAATGAAAAGTAAGAACCCTGATGTCGTAATACGTTTTTTCTCAATATGTTAACACGAGCGCCATCTAGCGAGTAAGCTTTTTGTGAGAACAAACAGTAACACATATATTTTTCAAATGCCAGCCAACTTACACTATTAATTCGATTTTTACAAATAACACGACCTCCGCGCCACCTTCCGGAAATTTTTCATTCGTATAATGCTTTGTCATCGAAACCTGAATGTAGAGTTGGGAATTTTAGTTCATTTAAGTTATCTGAGATTTCGAACTAGCTCACCGAAATGAACTAAATCATGTAGAGGCGTCAAAACCTAAACGTTGCTGAAAATTACATGATCCTAGCTCAACGGGAAGTGAGTTGAAAAATGAATGCAACAACGCGTTGTTTTAAAATCGAATGAAAAACCCCGTCTCACAAAAACCACCAAAGCGAACTTATAAAATTTAACTCAATATCTCTGAAACTAAAAGCGATTTCAAAAAAATTTAAACGTTTTCAAAATCGTAAAAATTAAAATTCGTCATTAAATTTTTGATTCGAAATTTTTTAAATTTTTTTAATATTTACCTCTTTGTGCCTTTATCAAAAATATTTTATTTTTTTTCTCTCTCTAGTATAGTTTTATTAAATAAACTTAAAATTAGAAAATTTCGAGCACTGAACAAATTGTTTGATGGTTATGGAATGTAAAAAGAATTCTTGGTAAATAACTTGCTAGGCAATACCGGCAACTGGGTATAATATGTTCGGTTTTATTTGAGCTTTTTCTGGTTTTTTATCAAAGTTCTTTTTGTTTTATTGGTTGAGAAAATAATTCATCATCATCATTTATTGGCGCTTAACCGCCTAAGCGATTTTGGCCGTCGCCTATCAAAGCACGCCAGTCATTCCTTTTTAGCGATAACTGACGCCAATTGGAAACCCCAAGGGAGTTCAAGTCATCCTCCACCTGTTGTTTCCATCTCAGTCGAGGCCTCCCCCTTCCTCTGCTGCCGAATTCGGGTGACGATTGGAAAACCTTCTGGGCTGGGGCTTCTTTGTCCATTCGCATGACGTGACCCAGCCAGCGGAGCCTTTGGGCTTTAATTCGCTGGACTATGGTTAGATCTGCGTAAAGCTCGTACAGCTCATCGTTAAATCTCCTTCGATACTCGCCGTCGGCATCACGGGAAGGACCATAAATCTTCCGGAGAACTTTTCTCTCAAATACTCCAAGGGCCATCTCATCTTCTCTTGACATTGTCCATGAATCTGAGCCATACATCAGGACAGGTATGATGAGAGACTTATAGAGCGTGATCTTTGTTCTTCGAGAGAGGACTTTACTTCTCAATTGCCTACTCAGTCCAAAGTAGCACTTGTTCGCAAGAGTGATTCTCCGTTGGATTTCTAGACTGATATTATTTTCGGTGTTAATGCTGGTTCCCAAATAGACGAAGTCCCTCACAGTTTCAAATTTGTAACTATCAACAGTGACGTGGCTGCCAAGGCGCAGGTGCGCCGATTCTTTCTTTGATGACAGCAAATACTTCGTCTTGTCCTCGTTGACCGCAAGACCCACTTTTTTCGCTTCTTTATCCAGTCCAGAGAAGGCAGCGCTTACGGCGCGGTTGTTAAGGCCAATGATATCAATATCATCGGCATACGCCAGCAATTGCACGCTCTTGTAAAAGATTGTACCATTGCGGTTTAGCTCTGCTGCTCGAATTATCTTCTCCAGCATCAGGTTGAAGAAATCGCACGAAAGGGAGTCGCCCTGTCTGAAGCCTCGTTTGGTTTCAAATGGCTCAGAGAGGTCCTTCCCGACTCTGACGGAGCTGTTAGTATTGCTCAACGTCATTTGGCAAAGCCGTATAAGCTTTGCAGGGAAGTCAAATTCAGACATGGCGGCATACAGGCAACTCCTTTTTGCGCTGTCAAAAGCGGCTTTGAAATCGACAAAGAGATGGTGTGTGTCGATTCTTTTATCATGGGTCTTCTCCAGGATTTGGCGTATCGTGAAAATCTGGTCGATGGTAGACTTACCAGGTCTAAAGCCACACTGATAAGGTCCAATCAGCTTGTCTACGATGGGCTTCAGTCTTTCACACAATACGCTAGAAAGAACCTTATATGCGATATTAAGAAGGCTGATTCCGCGGTAGTTGGTGCGGTTAGCGGGATCGCCTTTCTTGTGGATTGGGCAGAGCACACTTAAATTCCAATCTGGAGGCATGCACTCGTCTGACCATATTCTGCATAAGAGCTGATGCATGCTTTTTACCAGCTCTTCGCCTCCGTGTTTGAACAGCTCGGCGGGTAGTCCGTCTTTTCCAGGCGCTTTGTTGTTTTTGAGCCGGGATATAGCTATCCTCACTTCATCATAGTCAGGTGGTGGGACGACTTTTCCATCGTCAGGGATTGGGGTATCGGGTTCGACGTCTCCCTCGCAATTTAGCAGTGAGGAGAAGTGCTCCCTCCATAATTTAAGTACACTCTGTACGTCGGTTACCAGGTCGCCATTATTGTCCTTACAGGAACTTGCCCCGGTCTTAAAACCTTCCGTCATCCGCCGGATCTTTTCATAGAATTTTCGGGCATCATTCCTGTCAGCCAGCATCTCAAGCTCCTTACACTCACGCCTTTCGGCCTCACGTTTCTTTTTTCTGAAAAGGCGTCTCTCTTCCTTCTTTGCCTCACGATAGCGTTGCCATACACTGCGGGTTGCGCCCGTTCGCAACGTCTCCCTGTAGGCAGCGTCCTTTTTGTCCGAGGCAGTGCTGCATTCCTCATCGTACCAGTTGTTTTTGCGGGCTCGCTGGAACCCTATAGTGGCCTCAGCGGCGGTACGTAATGAGTGAGAGATATGCTTCCATTGCTCGGTTGCATCGTTAGGTCGAGGATTGCTCTCCGATAGCAGGTGTGAGAGTCGAGTGGAGAAATTGTCAGCTGTCTGTGTCGTGCGCAGCTTCTCGACGTCAAACTTTCCTTCCGTTACTTTGCGCACTTTCTTTGCTACACAGAGGCGTGTGCGTATCTTGGCTGCAACAAGATAATGGTCCGAGTCGATATTGGGGCCACGAAGGGTACGCACGTCCAGAACGGTGGAGCTATGTCTGCCGTCGATCATGACATGATCAATCTGGTTTCTTGTTCTTTGATCAGGAGACAGCCATGTGGCTTGGTGTATTCGTTTATGCTGGAACCTGGTACTACTGATGACCATATTGCGAGCAGTGGCGAAATCAATCAACCTAGTGCCGTTGGGTGATGTTATATCATGGAGACTAAATTTTCCAACTGTTGGACCAAAGACTCCTTCCTTGCCCACCTTCGCATTAAAGTCGCCGAGCACGATTTTGATATCATGTTGGGGGCAGCGATCATAAGTCTGTTCAAGTTTATCGTAGAAGGAGTCCTTCTCTGCGTCGTCCGTCTCCTCAGTCGGCGCATAGGCGCAGATAAATGTTATGTTGAAAAATTTCGCTTTGATGCGGATCGTTACTATTTTTATGCCAATGCATGTATGTATGTATGTTCGATGTATGAAAGAAATGCACCAGATGCGCATGCAGCGAATCAACAAACACCACCAACAACAACCATACAGACAGTGACAGTGGCGCTTTAGTGTGCTCTCAGGTTTTCCTACTCGCATCGTTTGTCAGGCATGCGATGAAAGTGGTTTTCATTTTTATTATTAAATTACAAATAAGACAAAACTAAAGACTTTGCATGGGCGCTGGGCGATGTTGAGCAGTATTTGATAGTGTGAGAGGAGGAACGAGCAACGTTGCATGCAATCGAAGGCGTTTCTTGGTCTGACTCGAAATAAGTGCTGCCGCATTTTTGTGCAAACAATATCTGCATATCTACAACAACAACAACATCAACTGAATTGCTCATTCGTACACGACGCTCCACCTTGGTGCTTTTATTTTATTTACCACTAAAAGAATGCCAAAAAGAAATTTAAACCAGCCAACCGTACAGCCCAACAAACTCTTTTGTTGTGTGTGTGTGTGTGCGTGTGTGTGTGTGTGTAGGATTTTCGCACTTTCAATTACAACAGAGAAAAAGAAAATTTGTAACTGCATATTGTACGTTTGTGTGTTGCAATATTTTTGTGAGTGCAGGTGCAATATGTATGCTTTAATTACATGGTTAGTGAAACAATGAAGCAATGACAAAGCGTAGGAAATGTCAAACTAAAATGTTGCATCCGGTGGTGCATATGCTTGATCATGCATACGTGTTTATGTGTGTGTGAATATTTCATTCCCACAAAACTTTTTGTGCTTTTCACCATTTCCGGAAATTTCTTTAATAGAGTTTTTGTCACATTTATCTTATACATTGTTGTTTTAAAGCATGAAACGGTGTTTCTTAAACAAACAGTTATGAAGCTGCCTTAGTTTGTTGTATTTAATTGAATTGAATTTTGTTTAATTTACGATAGTAAAAAAGTTTCCATCTACCAAAGAATTTCCAAATTGGCATTCCCTACGAAAGACTGAAGACACGAACTTGGTTATTTAATGTGATCATTTTTGTAAGTTTCGGACTTGAAAAAAGATTTCAAAACGATTTTAAATTAATTGAATTGAATTTTATTTTGTTTTTGTTTTAATTTGATTTTTTTAATATTTTTTATTTATTTTTACTTTTTAGTTTACTATAATATAATATTTTTTTATTATCTTTAGATATGCTTAATTTATAGATTATTTTTGGGCGTTTCAACCTGATTATTTCCAATTCTGTGACTTTGACGTATTTTTATTACACTGTAGTAAAAAGTCTCATCTCCCAAAGAATTGTCAAATTTATATTCACTACGAAAGACTGAAGACACGAACTTGGTTATTTAATGTGATCATTTTTTAAGTTTCGGACTTGAAAAAAGATTTCAAAACGATTTTAAATTATTTGAATTGAATTTTATTTAAATTTTTTTTACATTTTTTTTTTGTTTCTTAAAATTTTTTTTTACTTTTTAGTTTACTATAATTTAATTTTATTTTATTATCTTATGATATCCCTAAATTTTCAGGAGATTTTTTTTGAGCGTTTCAACCGGATTATTATCAATTCTGGGATTTTGACGTACATATTTTTATTACACGATATCTAGTAAAAAAGTTTCATCTCCCAAAGAATTGCCAAATTAATTTTTACTACGAAAGACTGAAGACACGAACTTGGTTATTTAAGTGATTATTTTTTAAGTTTCGGAATTAAAACACGAGTTAAAAATTTTAAGGGCACATTTTAAACTGTTGCTATGGAAATTTTAAACCCCTTAGTCCCAGCTCATAATCATCAGGTTCGTGTCTTAAGTCTTTTGTAGGGTAAGGTAAAAAATTGAGAACGAAGCCTGAATGGGTTTTTAATACTCTTTTTAAACTCATATTTATTATCAGATTCGTAAATATTCGAAATTCAAAATATTTTCCATCTTCTACTTCAACACAATCCATTGTCTATATTATTGTTTAAGAGTTAAGTTTCGTCCCAATACCCCATTGAGCACAACCACATTAAGTAAAGGCCCACCATGAATTTGCACATGCATATTTATGAGCACATTTCAACCTAACGCTATCTATGTATTTACACACTTTTACTATTTAATCGAAATGCAGTAAAAGTTAATTTTTCGGCACAACACCAATTCGGCTAGTTAAATAAATCAGTCTTTTATGTAGCCTACGAAACACAGTGGCGCCAACAAGTTGTTCACATGCTCGTACTTGTTACATACTAACTTTTGTATAGTTGTTTATATAGATATTTTCACATATTTGCAACTATGCAGTAATTGTTGGCACTGTCGTTATCGTTGACACAAAACTAGAGCAAAGAAAATTAATTGCTACCTTGTCTAGTATTTTACATAATTCAAATGCTTATCGGGGTGGTATAAGTAGTCAGTGTATTCTACTTTAGTAAATATGTATAATGGAGCTATGACTTTCCATCACAGCCAGTCATGCCACTGAGAGTGTGAGTGATATCACTTGCCACCAACTGCCAAACAATAACAATTGTTTAGAAAAATTGTTGCTGTGAGGTGAACTGCTCCTATATCAGCTATTGTTGTTGTAATTGCTGCTCGTGTCGTTGTTGATTGCTTTTACTTTTGCTTTGCGTATAGCAGTTGATGTTGCTGATGGAACTGTTGATAATATTAGGCGATTTGCGTTAGAGTTAATGGTTGACACGCAAGCTCTGTGAGTTGGAACAGTGTTGTGCGATATAATTGCAATAAAATGAAATAAAATAAATAATATAAAATAAAATAAAATTAAGTAAAATAAAATATAATAAAATAAAACAAAGTTAACTAAAAAAATTACATAAAATTATAATATAATAAAATAAAATATGAAAAAAAACAAAAAATAAAATAAAATAAAATAAAAAAATAAACAAATTACAAAAACTAAAATAAAAAATTTTAATAAAATAAAATAAAAAAAAAATAAATAAAAAAAAAAAAGAAAATAAAATAAATTAAAATAAAAATACCACAAAATTTAATAAAATAAAATAAAATGAAATAAAATTAAATTAAATTAAATAAAACCAAATAAAAAAATTAATAATAAAAAAAAAATAAAAAACAAAAAAAATAATTTTATTAATTAAAATAAAATAATATAAAATAAAATAAAATAGAATAAAATAAATTAAAATAAAATAAAATAAAATAAAATAAAATAAAATAAAATAAAATAAAATAAAATAAAATAAAATAAAATAAAATAAAATAAAATAAAATAAAATAAAATAAAATAAAATAAAATAAAATAAAATAAAATAAAATAAAATAAAATAAAATAAAATAAAGTAAAATAAAAAGAGATAAAATAAAATAAAATGAAATAAAATAAAAAAATAAAAAATGTAAAAAAAAATTATATAAAAAATTAAATTAATATTAATTAAATTACGAGAATAAATTCAAATAATATATAATAAAATACAGGAAATAAAATAAAAAAAGAAAGAAAGAATTAACAAAATAAAATACCTTAAACACCCCCTGCTGCCGTTGCATTGCGCAACACTGTAAAACTGCTTGATATGTGGCTGCGAAAACAAGTAAGCCATGTATCACCCTGTGGGTTATCTGTCAGTGAATGCAAAAATTACTGGCAATTAGTATGAAAGTTTTCAACTATATTTGCTATTAAAATGTAGTAAATTTCCAAAAATGAGTTGACTAACGGGCTGTCTAGCGCGCTATAGAAAAGCAAAACGAAGTAGCAAGCAGAAAACAGCATCAGTTGTGCAACGTGCATTTTGCATAAATTTTAAAAACATTTTTAATTTTTTTTTACTCACGCATGCACTTATCTGGGTCAATTTCAAAAAAAACGAAATTTTTGTGTCCCTGCACTTTACACTACTATTTTAGGTAAAAAAAAATATCAAAAAAAAAACAAAAATGTGAGAATGATCATGGAGGAATATGTAACCAAAAAACGTTATTCTCAAATTTGTATGTTTGTTTTTTTGTTTGTTTAGAATGGTGCTTTGTTTCTCCCTCTGACTCCTTTCATACAAAAGCATGTGTCCCCCGTTAGAATTTTTAGTAAACAAAATAAAATAAAATCAAGAAAAAAAGTAAATATGTAACATTTAATAACTGTTTTCGAATTATTGGGTTTCTTTCTTTAGTTTTGATTTGTTATAGTTGTCAAAAATTAATTAGTGCGAATTTGGCGTTGCGAAGAAAGGTTGTCCCCACAATTTGTATTGAGCGTCACTTTTTTATACATCAAGAAATATTACCAGTTTTGAGTTTGCATTTAAATAAAGTAAACTACGTAAGGAAAGTACAAACTTTAAATATTAAAAAGTGAAAAAGCGAAAAAAAAAATCTATTAAAAAAAGTGTGCATTTGCGTAGTTTTTGTGAACACCATGGTAAGGGCGCGATAAAATGTCATGAGCGTCACGCTAATTTTTTTTTAAGTTAATATATTAAATGTAAAAAATTTAAGTTGACAATCATTGTTTACATGGTTTCAACTAATTTTTTTATAATTTGTGAATTTGGGAAATAAATTGCCTACGGAAAAAAACCAAAATAGGCAAAAATGTCATGAGCGTCACTTTTGATACATATTGCTTCATAGCTTAAAATGCTTAATTTTGATTTTATTTTTTAATTTTCAAGAGTAAAACAACAAAATTAACGGCGGCTGAGAGAGCACGGAAATATCGAGAGAAAATAAAGCTCGATAAAGCGCGTAATAACGAATTAAAAAGAAAGAAGAAAGAAAGGTATAATCGTGGTATATTTCAGTTTAATTTTTATTGTTACTGACTGATTCTGTTTTTGAATAGCAACGAGAAACGGATGAAAAGAGGTGACATGCCGAAAAAAATGCTTTGCATTTTTAGTGATTTTTTATACATATTTGGTGTGTGACGCTCAAGACAGAAATCATAGAAAACCTAAAAAAATCCAAAAATATTGATTTTTTTGAGAGCCTAAAGGTACCACCGGATTCTTCATAAATTTCTACATAAATTGGCCACTCTTACAGGCGAATTGAAAAAACTTTAAAAATAAGCAAAAAAAACTCGTTGTGTACGTTTTTTTTGAAATTGACCCATCTACATATGTATGTACATATGATGTGAGACACTCTAACTTGAAAAATGCGCTAAATTACTTTCAACATACGATGTTGAAATATGAATTATGATTACGCTTGTACGCAGGTGCAGCGAAAATGATTTAATTGGTGTGAGATGCGGTTGTCACACCTTAAAAATTTTGAAACAAGTTTAAAAAAATTGGAAAAAAATGTGCGTTGGTAGAAGAGATTTTTTGTTTGTTTAATAGCTGAGATTATCTGACAAATTGATAAACATTTATAAGGCCAAGTAGCAGCCAAATGAATAAATCTGTGTACTATTCACTTGGCTTGTGATGGATGAGACAATATTTTGTGACGCGTGGTGAAGAAATTAAAGTTTTTACTTTCCAAATTTTAGCTCTCAAAGCGCTTCATCATAAGAAAAAAATATACGCATACATATTTCCATGAAAACCCAAATTTTGAAATATATAAACGAAAGACTTAAGGCACGAACTTGGAAATTTAATATGAATTTTTCTTAGTTTTATCTTTTTTTAATGTTTAATACTTTCTGAGCTTTATAAAAAGGTATTTTTAAGTTGGGTATGAATGAGCCTAGACTCAGACCCTTAACATTTTTAATTCGTTTTTAAACTTTGGCGTTTTCAAAAACAATTAACGCAGTTTTTTCACGTAAGATCAATTTTATCATAATACAAAGTTCGTGTCCTAAGTCTTTGATAGGTAATGTTAATTAGGTAGTTCTCGTGACCGTCAAAATATTGTGTTATAATATACTAAAAACACGTTTTATCATAGAAAGTAATAAAAAAATTTGTTTTAAAAAATTCAAAAGAAAAATTCACATTTAATAACCAAGTTCGCGTCTTCAGTCTTTTGTAGGGAATATTAATAATGCCATTTCTTGGACCCTGCAACTTTTTTAATATCATGTAATGAAAAGGCGTTAAAATCTCAGAAACTGATATTACCTTTAATCGCAGGTTTAAAAAAAATTAGAAAATAAATTACTTAGGTAGCCAAGTTCGTGTTTTAAGTCTTTCGATTTTTTTGTTGAGTTTTGGTCCATTTATATAAAGGTATTTTTATACCATATTTTTGATGAAAATAAACATAAATTTAATTTAATTATATCCATGCATAAATATGTATATTTTTTAATAAACAAAAACACATATTTCTCTTTACTGGCTGCTTTTTTTTGTTTCAAAAAATTTTTATAGTAACTTAAAAAACAACAACATACATTTAGCAACCAAACAGCTTCATGTTCAATAGCTGCACGTCTTCATAGTTGTTTTGTTAACATTTTTCGATCAAATCAACCAGATTTGTAGATATGTCGATACGGCGAGCGCCAGTGATTTATCGAGCAATGGATGCAATAAAAGGCAGTGAATGCTTGTTCAAACATGCCACTTGTTTACACTACATTTCTGATGCACATTCACATACACATCTCTTGCATTAACATACATGCATACATGCAGTGCATTCACTGCGAAAAGTAGCAAAAAAAAAAAAAATACAAAAAAATATTTCTGTGGACCAGTTTGTTTGTGCAGCCAAATCGCCGCTACCAATCCAATTTTGGTCAAATTCAGTTAATTGTTTATTGATATTTTCAATAACATATTGCCAACACAAGCAACAAGTTTTTAGATTGCTTGCGCTATTCACTTTCAAATCAATAATGGTAGTGATGCTAATGCTACTTTTTTTTTTTTTTATTTTGTTTAATTCATATTTTTGCCTTTTTGTGTGTAGTCAAACTTTTTCACGTCTAATACTCAAAGCTACTCGCTGCTGAGATATCTTTTTTCAATAATCAAATTAATGGTGTAAACAGAGATTTGTTGTCTTTGCTTGCTTTGATAAGTGGTTGTGTACAACCACATTTCAGCTACGTTTTGAATGCTTTTTCAAATTGATATAAATATTTAAAAGCGTGTGGGCTTGTGCTAGACACTATATACAGATGTATGAGGCGGGTTAATGATATGTGGCAAGTCAAACCATTTGTTGAATGTGAAAGTGAAATTGTTATTTTGATGAAGAATTATTGGAATGTGTATTTGGTTTCATATCTTATTTTATTTTATTTTTTCTTTTTACATAAGTTGGACAAGTGAATGTGGGTTTGTGTATTTCCAAATAAATTATGTTAAACTAATTAGCTTAGGTCAATAAACGTTTGACGGGGCGCCGTCATACAAGATTTGAATCGCTGGCAACCATAAAAAGTTGGTTAAAGAAAAAAGTTGAACGTATTTTTCTGTGAATTTAGGCCTTTTAAGTTTTGAAATCGTTTTTGAACTTCTACATTAAAAAAAAAAAAAAAAAAAAAAAAAGTTCGTGTCTTAAGTCTTCAGTAGGGAAAGTAAATTAAAGAATTTTTTAGACCTCGAAAGAGCATTTTTGAAATCTTGGAAAGTATGAAATATTTTTCGGGTTGACTCAGAAGAAAAATTCATATCATAAAGCAAAGTTTGTGTCTCAAGTCTTTTGTAAAGATGATGCTTTTTTGTTTCAATTTTATTTCGTCCCTTCAAATTTTTAAATCGGTTTTGATCTTCAAAATTTAAAAAAAAAAAACACAATTAAGCGCAATTTCCTCATGTACATTCATACATACGCAAGATCAAACACATGAAAAAATAAAGTTCGTGTCTTAAGTCTTTCTTAAAAGGAAAGTTGTTTAGGGCATTTTTGAGACCATCTTGTTAACATCTATAACGCACACACATCGTCCTTTTATTTTTTTACGTTAAAAGATTTTAGGCTGAATGTTGTTTGACACGAAAGACTTAGGAAACGAACTTTTGTATATTTTATGTCCGACCCTCTGGGATTTTTGTTTTGAATGGAAATAAAATATGTATTTCCCTGCTTAAAATGGTTTCTTAACTTTAGGTTTAACGTCTAACAATATATAAGTAAAAATTTCATTAATTTCAATACAGAGGTTTCTAAGTGATTCCCGAACAAACATACAGACAAACAGACTAAAAAACTCTTGTTTTGACTTGTATTATTAAAGACATTTTTCTTTAATGGCTATATGTAATAAATAGGCATCAACCTTCAGCCTTAGCCCGCATTTGTTTGGCAACGAAAGACTTAAGAAACGAACTTTTATGTGTTCAGGGTATGAACTGACTTTATTAAAACTCATAACCATAACCGATCCAGGTCCCTGTAACTTTAAACCAACTTCAACTCAGTCTTTAATTAATTCCAAAATTAATTTTAAAGTACAATAAAAGAATTAGTCACCACAACTTCAGTTACTTTGTTTTACTCCATTACCTCTTAATCTGCTGCTAATTGTTTTAGTCTTTCATTTTACTTCAAATCATTCGAGAAAGCTACGCTCAATGCACAACAAGCGCCACCACATTCGCTACAAACTAGGTGAACCAGTAACAAGTGTGCGATTCAATAATTTCTGTTACTCTGATTTATTATTAGTGTATATTATTGAATGTCCAATGCGCTACAAATAAATAAATGTGCTAGTATAAATAGCGGTGCACAGTGTCACTGGTGACAAAATGAAGATTGCAGTAGAAAATCAAGAAAACCTGGCCCGATTCACGAAGTTCACATATTCTATTTGATTTTTGCTTAGTTGCGGATTGAGATTATTTACTGTTTGATGCTGTCAATCCGGATGTTTTAGTTTGAGAGAAAATCTATTTTTTTGCTCTTGTTCTTTGTTTCTGTTATTATTTATTGTGTCGATCTTTTCATATAGAGTATTTTTTAATTTATTTGTGCAATTACATCGAAATTGTCCCCAATGACTGTAGACGGAGTTACATCAAGGGGAATGAAAAAGGTAAAAAATACTGACTTCTACCTACCCTAACTCTCCGCTGACTTTCCTCTTGTAAGAAAAAATACATCAAAGCACAATGTTCGTATCTTAAGTCTTTTGTAGGAAATGTTAATTAAAGAACTCTTGAGACAGTCAAAATTCGATGTTATCGCATAATAACACCGAGTTTTTATGTATCTCACACAGTCTTAAATATTTTCTGGTGTAAAAGAGATAAAACTCATATTATGTAACCAAGTTTGTGTCCTAAGTCTTTTGTATTGAATATTAATTATTGGAGTGTGTATTTGGTTTAATTTCTTTTGTTTTTTTTTTCTGCATGTTCCTTTGCCTTTGGTTGCTCTAGCCAAGACTAAAGGCTGTTGGCATAGTGGCAACAATAAAAATGAAAAAAAGCTTTTAACTACTGACTTCTACCTGCTTTAACTCAAATCCCAAGCCTCTTTTTATCATCTCACCCTAATATCCAAATATATACATATTTATTTATATACCAGCCGACCCGACAAACTTCCTTCTCCCCAAACTGCCATAACTCCCACATTTTTCTGTGAGAATAGCATTATTGTATGCATGCCCTTACACCAATTTCCAGGTCCCTGTCATTAACCCGTTTAGTGATATTCGGCCTTAAATCTTTGGTTTGTGGGAGTGTCAGAAGTTTGTAAGCTTTAGCGAAAACAAACAAGGATTTAATTAAAAAAAGTAAATTTCTGCAACACATGAGCAACAATGTCAAATGTCTTAAGAGTTTTGAGAATATTACTAAAGCAAAACGAAAGACATAAGAAAGAAACTTGGTCGACGAAAAATTGTATTATTTTATAGCACAGAGTTGTTGTTGATTCATGAAGTTATCACTTATTAATGATTGCACATTTATTCGATTTAAAGTCTACAAGGTCATTTCAAAATCGGAATTAAAAATTTTATTTTTAATTTTTTAATTTTTTTTTTTCAGTCGAAAAAATACAACCCACCCTATTGTACATATTAAAAAAAATATAATAAAATAAAAAGAAAACTGATACAACATCCTATCATCAACAATACCAAATGACTCAACTTCTGTGAAAATATTACCCAGGGAAAACGAAAGACTTAAGAAAGAAACTTGGCAGACGAAAAATTGTATTTCGTTGTTATTGTTGATTCAGGAGTCATCGTTTGTTAATGATTGTACATTTATTTAATTTAAAGTCTATAAGGTCATTTCAAAATCGGAATTAAAAATTTGATCCTTAAATATTTTTTTTTTTTCAAACGAAATAAATTCAACCCACCCTGTTGTACATAGGGAAAAGAAAAACGTATTAATAAAATAAGAAAAAAAAAACAACATCCTATTAAAACAATACCAAATGACTCAAAAGCTGTGAAAATATTACCTAAGGAAAATGAAAGACTCAAGAAAGAAACTTGGCAGACGAAATATGTTATATTAGAGAGCACCGTTGTTGTGGTTCATCTTGTAGTTGTTGCATGCAGTTGAAGCTTGTTAATGATTGCACATTTAGGTGAAGAATAAATCGCGAAATAGTTTTTGCATCGAAAATTTAGCAAAATCCATATGCTTGCAATTCAAATCGTCAAGTGAAATTTTTATATATTTTGTATACAATTTTTGCTGTGTTAATGGTGAAAATATGAGATGTCGATAGTACCGCAATTAACTCGGTAAAAAGCAAGAAACTACTAAGAAAGCTTTATAAGATCTACCAAGCTATTAAGGCTACTACTATGGGTATTACTCTTCCTGGTGGCAAAAACAAAAAAAGTCTAGAGCGATACAAAATATAAGATTAACATAAAGTAGTTCATCAGACCGTCGTAGCAGTAATTAGAGTAAATTACCCTGCAATTTAACTCAAAACAATGTGAAGGTCGTTCGTTTAGTTCTTCAATTGTATGGAATGATGAGGAAGAAAAAGTGAAATTGCTTCAAAAAAAAAAAACTCATGTTCACTTCAAGTTAAGTACCCACACGTGAAATACCAAAGTGAGCGCTCAAAATGTAGACAAAAAAAAAATAGAACAAACAATGTACTTAGCACAAACTCACAATTTAAATACACATGCTCAGCCAAATTCACTTCAAAAAAAGCAATAAAATTTGCAAGAAATTAAATTTTTCACATAAGCTTAAGCACAGAAAATGTTAATTACTAGTACGTTAAGCATAAAAAAGCAATTTCTCATACGTAGAAAAAAAATACAGTACAGAAATTGCCATAATTAAAAGTACAATAATGAGCTAGCTTTACCAACAACAATATGGCGCATTAAAAATTAAAAAAAAAATGTATCTACACGTAAATTAAGATAGCAAGGCACACACACACACACACACAAACACGCACTGTCTACCTACCATCGCCTAATCACACACACACACACATACATATATGAACGCCCAACTACTTCAACAACTTTACCTTCAATTGCTACGAACAACTTTCACTTGCAGCAAACGAGCAAATAAATTGAAAAAATAACAAAAAAACAAAAAAATGCCTCACACAAAACAACCTCAAAAAGTGAACGAAAAAATGTTATGAATGTAAAAGAAGTAGAAAAAACCAAAGCAGATGGTGAAAAAATATGAAGAAATCATACAAGAAAAAATATTTTTCATCTAAAAGAGAATAACAAAAAAACTTACAATAAGATAACTGTGCAAAAGTAGCGGTTACGAGCACAACAATCCAATAGAGTAACTCTAAAGCAAACATTAACAGCAGAAATTTGTTGAGAGATCGCGGAGATGCTATCTCGTGCTGAGAGCTTAAAGCAACTATAAACTTATATTATCTCTTGAGCGGCTTGATAGTGAGTAATAGAAAAGAGAAATGTTGCTGTCTATTTTTGGTGTCCATTGATCATTGTTTGTTGCTTAAGTGATAGTGTGAGTGATGGTTAGATTTGTGCAAAAGTTGATTTGGATCTCTTGTAAAAGTTTAAACACATTTTTTAGCCTGTTTAGCAATTTTGTAATTCTAAATGCAAGTGAGATTAAAGACAGTTGCTTGCGCTGAGCGTTTATAAGCGCATTAGAATGATTGTAGATATTTCATTAAGCACAGGAATGACAACGAACAATTTTCAATAAACTGACAACAAAAGACTTAAGAAACGAACTCCAAACATGATTATGATCGAAAGAAACGAACTCGAAGCAGAATAGTTCAAAAGACTTAAGACACGAACTCGAAACATGATTATGATTCGAAAGACTTAAGAAACGAACCGGAAGCAGACTGGATCGAAAGACTTAAGAAACGAACTCGAAGAAGAATGGCTCGAAATACTTAAGACACGAACTCCAAACATGATTATGAATCAAAAGACTTGAGAAATGAACTCGAAGAAGAATAGATTGAAAGACTTAAGACACGAACTCGAAACATGATTATGATTCGAAATAATTAAGAAACGGACGCGCAGCAGAATGGCTCGAAATACTTAAGACACGCACTCCAAACATGATTATGAAACGAAAGAAACGAACTCGAAGCAGAATAGTTCAAAAGACTTAAGACACGAACTCGAAACATGATTATGAATCGAAAGACTTAAGAAACGAACTCGATGAAGAATGGTTCAAAAGACTTAAGACACGAACTCGAAACATGATTATATTCGAAAAACTTAAGAAACGAACTCGAAGCTGAATGAATTGGAAGACTTAAAACACGAACTAGAAACGTGAATTTGAATCCAAGTAAGCGGAAAAAATGGAATCGAATTAGAAAAAAAAAATAAAAGAACCATAAACAAACAATTTAAAAAATTTAAAAAATAACAAGAATTCTAAAAAAATTTAAAATGAACTTTTATTTTAAATTATTTTTATTTTATTTTATTTTATTTAACTTTATGTTATTTTTTCAGTTTTATTTAATTTTATAAAGTTTTATTTTTTTTAGTTTATTTTACAATGTGCTTTTGTAACAATTTTCTTCTGTTTTATACATATACATATGCAGAAATATACACACAAGAGGGGGCTTTATTTAATTATTAATAACTGCATGCAACAACAAAATAGATAACAACAATGTGCGCAAATATTAATTTTTCTGTCCACCAAGTTTCTTTCTTAAGTCTTTTGTTTTCTTAATTAAAATTCGTTCATTTGGCGTTTTGGAAATCATTTTTGGGTAAAATTTAGCAAACAATATTAAAAAAAAAATCTTGTGAAACATTAAACCCAATTGCTGTCTCTTAGCTTATTTACACCAAATACTGGCAGCTCAGCTCAAATTCAGTCTAATCCGCGGTATGTTACTTTGAATGACTTTATTTTTAGAAAATCATGAGAATACTCAGAACCAGTTCTTTGGTGCGCGGTCACGTTTAACAACAAAAAAAAGTATGCTTTGAGACAAAAATAAATCGGCCGTTTAGTGTCCAGCTGTTTGTCATCACTCCAAACGCTGTTAAGCAAGTGTGCTATTAACCTACTGAAATGGTAAACAGTAAAATCAAGCCAGCCGACCGATTGGTAAAGAGCCGGCTAGCCAAGTTGTGTGTCAGACTACTGCTGACCACATTTCATTTTGTAAGTAGACTGTGCCTAACATTCTGCTGCTGATTGCAATAATGATAATGCGTGTAATTATAAATGCACATATACCCTCAAACGCACGTTTTTTTTTTGGTATGTGAGTGTTTGTTCTGGTATACAAATGAATGTAACAATTAGGAATTTTCGCACTTAGAAACGAAATTTCGAGTGAACTGAAGTTAGCTAAAAGGGGCCACTGTAGGGGGAAAATATTAATTAGTTTTTTATTCTAAAACTAGAATTCCGCGGTTATTGGAGAAAAAAAAATGAAAAAAATAAAAAATAAAAAAAATAAGTAAAACAAAATTAAATTAAATAAACTAAAAGAAATAAAATAAAAAATTAAATTAAATTAAACTAAATAAAATAAAATAAAATAAAATAAAATAAAATAAAATAAAATAAAATAAAATAAAATAAAATAAAATAAAAAATTAAATTAAATTAAACTAAATAAAATAAAATAAAATAAAGAAAATAAAATAAAAGAAAATAAAATAAAATAAAATATAATAAAGAAAATAAAATAAAACAAAAAAAGTAAAATAAAATAAAATAAAATAAAATAAAATAAAATAAAATAAAATAAAATAAAATAAAATAAAATAAAATAAAATAAAATAAAATAAAATAAAATAAAATAAAACAAAATAAAATAAAATAAAATAAAATAAAATAAAATAAAATAAAATAAAATAACATAAAATAAAATAAAATAAAATAAAATAAAATAAAGAAAATAAAATAAAAGAAAATAAAATAAAATAAAATAAAAGAAAATAAAATAAAATAAAATGAAATAAAATAAAATAAAATAAAATAAAATGAAATAAAATAAAATTAAAAAAAATAAAATAAAATAAAATAAAATAAAATAAAATAAAATAAAATTAAATAAAATTAAATTAAACTAAATAACACAAAATAAAATTAAATTAAACTAAATAACATAAAATAAAATAAAATAAAATAAAATAAAATAAAATAAAATAAAATAAAATAAAATAAAATAAAATAAAATAAAATAAAATAAAATAAAATAAAATAAAATAAAATAAAATAAAATAAAATAAAATAAAATAAAATAAAACAAAATTAAATTGAATAGAATTAAATGAAATGGAATAAAATAAAAATAAAAATAATAAAATTAAATTAAATAAATAAAAAAATAAATAATATAAAATAAAGTAAAATGAAGTGAAATAAAATAAAATTACAATTTTTAAATTACAGTACTAGATGTCGTTCTTGGGTGTTTTGCAATTTAAAACTCGTTTTAAATGCTCTTTTACAAAACACCCAAATACCAAAAGGTCATTGCTACTTTGGACATTTTTCATTTTTTCACACAGACACATACATACAAGTGAATGATCACACTTTGAGAGGTTGAAATTGAAATTTCCTCTAAAACAAAAACCCAAAAAATACAAAAATATACAAAAGGTTAATGAATAAACAAAACAGCTTTCATTATCAAGAGTAAGTCAAAAATTCAAAAATAGTAACATGTTTGGTATATAAAACAAAAGCCAAAAAAAAAAACAAGAAACCACAAACTCCAAAAGCTTTTAGCTAGTTTAATGAGCTCATAGTTTACTTTTTCACAATTTTTTTTACAACTTTCTTTGCTTACTTGCATACATATTTTGTTGACAATAGCTTATAAAGAAACAAAAGCAGAAACAAAAGCATCAAAGACATAACAGCACTTCGCACACCACATAACAGGTTACTGCGTACAAGATTGCTCATACGCCATGTAGGCTAGCCAATGTCAGTCTGAATGATCAACTGGCTAGGTGGCTGGCTGACTGGTTGATTGGCCGACAGACTGGACCGCCGTAAAGCTAACCAAAACTATTTAAAAAGCATTCGCATCGCACAAGTCACACAATTTTTGCAAGTGGAAAGTGACATTCCTCTCACTCAGCAACAGCAACAATACACAATGTAATATAAAGTTAAAGTATATATTTAAATATTCATACATACTTTAGTTTGTACATTTGTATGTATGTATGTATTTTGATGAGCTGTGTAGCTTTTGGCCAAGCTAGTTCGCGATATCTTATTATTATCACTCTTCTTCTTTCTCTATAAATTTTATCTTTCCATACGCTTCTTCATTTCTTTCCAAAAATCGTTCACATTAGGTTACTCATTCTTGGTGGACATTTTTATGAAGTGAATACATAAATATTTTTTTGTTTTTAGTCTTGAAGTCATCAATTTTCGGATAAAAACTTTTTTTCAATTTACAATTTTTGAATTTCGAATTTTTCGAACTTCAAATTTTTTGAACTTCGAATTTTTCGAACTTCCAATTTTTCGAACTCGATTTTTCAGATTTATTATTTTCCACAATTGAAAAGTACTTGAAATGAGAAAAGTGACATTCATTCAAACAGTTTTTCAATACTAAAAAAAAATTAATAAAGAGTTTATAGTAAAATTAAAATAATTTTAAAGTCCAAAACCAAGTTTTAAAAATTTTTCTGTAAAAAATATTATTTATCGCGACTTTTGCACAGATTTTGTCGACTTTTTATTTGTCAATACATTTTCGAATTACGAACTGTTTTCTAAAATGTATCAAATTCATACATCCATACATAAATAGCTTTTTTCGAAAAGTACAAAGTTTCGAATTCCTTTATACATATCGAATTCATTCATAGCCAACTTAACAAGTTTTCGAATTTCGAATCCTTTTTAAACTAAAAAAATGTTTCAAATACGTAAACTGGCATTTTTAGAAACGGATTTTAAATCCTTTTTTTAGATTTTTGAATTTGAATTCATATATAAATTTTCGAATTCCAAATCTTTTCTTAAACTAAAATATGTTTTGAATGCGCAAGTTGGAGGTTTTAGACATTTTTTAAAACAATTTTTATATTTTCGAATTTTTGCATATTTTTCGAAACAATTTTTGAATTTAGATATTTTTATAAAAATGAAATATATGTTTATTGAATTAGCAGATTAAACTCTTTAAAAAACGTTTTCTAAAACAAAATTCAAATAATCGATTTTTTTTTACTTTTAAATCGGGTTTCGATATTGAATCTTCTTGGAACATAAAACTAGTTCACACTTAAAAAATGCTCTATATAAGTTTAAGATATATTTTCGAGGTTATAAATTTTCGAATTTCGAAATTCAAAGTTTTACTGATGATTCATTTTCGAATTCCAAATCTTTTCTTAAAATAAAATATGTTTCGAATGCTCAAATTAGAGGTTTTTAGACATTTTTAAAACATTTTTTATATTTTCGAATTTTTGCATTTTTTTCGAAAAGAATTTCGAGTTTAGCTTTTTTTTATAAAATATATACTGAATTTGCAGATTAAAATTTTTTAAAAACTTTTTTAAAACTTTTTTTACGTTTTCGAACTAATATTTGAATTTAAAAATTTTTTAAATTTTTTAAATATGCAATAGATTTGATTTTTTCTTAAGTTTCTAAAGCTAAAAGTAGTAAATTTCATTTTTGAAAAAGTTTTTCAATTTTTTTTTTTAATTCTTGTTCAAACTCGAGTTAATAAATTAACGAGTTAATAAATTTTCGAATTTCGAAATTCAAAGTTTTACTAATAATCGATTTTTTTTTACTTTTAAATCGGGTTTCACACCTAAAAAATGCTCTTAAAACGAAACACCCTAATGTGCATCTGAATAGAAGAGTAGTCGCTCATCTGCATTATCATTTGCATTTGTTACACATTTATTAAATTTTTCTTCACGCTATATTTACTTTATTTGCACGTTTGTAAGCTTTGATGTGTGTTTGTGTATGTGTATGCACATATGTTCGAAGAAGCAACTCAAGTTCAATACTGACTCGATCGGTCAGTGGGTAGAGTTATGGCCATAACTAACTGTGCGTGTCCAGTTATTCAGTCTTCGTTTGGCTGTTAACATTGTGACGTCGCTGTCGTTACGCGCGCGCTTAGCGGTCAATGTGACTATATACAAAAAAAAAAAGCATACATATTAATAAACATTAGTGATTTTGAATAAGCAGAAAAATAATTTCTGCGTGACATTATGAAATTAAATAATGTGGTTAATTGAATTAACTAACTAAAAGTTTATAGAGTATGTGCTTATAATAGTAATTTAGGAAAGAATAAATTTAAACTAAAAAAAGTTCAATCAGAAAAAAAAAACAAAGATATGTAAAAGTGGAGCTGATTTATGAAATTTTATATATACTCAAGTGAGTTCAGAAGATCTCTTAGATTTTTATTAACCTTATTTGAAATATATATATATATATATATATTAGGGTGATTCAAAAAATATGTCGACTTGGTCTTACCCCCTAAAAAGTTAGGTATTGATGAGAAAATAAGCCTTGCAAAAAATTAGCGCTCTAACTTAACCCTTAGGGGTGGCTATTTTTTCGCCCTTCCCATACATTTTGTATGGGGAAAAATAGCATTTTTTTTCAAAGTGAATTTTCTTTAAATTTTCGAAACTTTTTTCCAAATATTTTTACACAGTCTTAAAGTTGAAGCTTTGAAGCTACCAAAATGGTAAGCCATGTGCGATTATCTTAACTATTAAAAAAATTACAGTAAGACCAAAAAAAAACCATCATTTGAATCACCCTAATATATATATATTTATATATTATTGAATGATTTATTTAAAACTTACAGGGATATTTGATTAATCAGTTATTTAATCAATCTAAAATAAATGTAGCTTAATTGAGTAATCAGACGATTTATTTGAAAATAATTGGAAATTTTTAAAATATAAATATTTTCAATTAATATTTTTTCTGATTATTTATTTAAAAAAAAATTGTTCAATCACTTTTCTAATCAATTTAAAAGATCGCTTAATCAAATGATTAACTTAAAACTAATTAGAAATGTGGGATCTATAATCAATAGTTAGTTGATCACTTTTCTGAGAATACAATCGATTAATCAACAATTAATTAATCACTTTTCTAATCAACCAAAAAGAAGATTAATCGGACTCTAATTAATCAAATTTCAAATAATTACTTGTTAGTGAAATAAAACTTATTTTAGTTCGGAATACGTTTTTTGTTTTCTGATTAACCACCCTGAGCAACTAATTTTGTTCAATAACGATGAATGACAAGTAAGGCAGTCTAAGTTGGGCTGAAACGAACATTAAATACCCAGCGGTAGTTTTTCGAACGGGATAATAATGATATATGTAGGCCCTGACCTTGTGCCACATTTCATAATTCTACCGTAATTAGTTTAAAAGTTATGGCCATTCGAATTTTCAAAAATGTCTTCTTTAAAGTAGGCGATGCCACGCCCCTTTTTAAATTTAACAAAAAATCATAATAGATTGACTAAGGGGGTTCATCCTACCAAATTTATCATTTCAACCATTTAACTTACCGAATTATGTCAATTTATGTGATTTTCGAAATTTTCCATATCGAAAGTGGGCGTGGTCGGGAAGCGTCGAATTTCGTACTCCCTATAATGCTAGTCAATTTTGTGCCATATTTTATGATTCTACTGTTATCAGTTTAAAACTTTTGACCAGTCGAATTTTCAAAAATGTCTCCCTTAAAAGTGGGCGGTGCCACTCATATTTTTTTAAATTTATCAAAGAATCATAATAGAATGACTAGGGGGTTCATCCTACCAAATTATTTCATTTTAGCCATTTCCGTTACCGAATTTTGTCAATATAATTGATTTTCGAAATTTTCGATATCGAAAGTTGGATGGCGATTTTATCCGATTTCATCAGGTATACTCCCAACGATACTAGTATGCTTTGTGACGAACTTCA
The DNA here is from genome assembly GCA_964058755.1 of Campiglossa producta. Classification (NCBI taxonomy): domain Eukaryota; kingdom Metazoa; phylum Arthropoda; class Insecta; order Diptera; family Tephritidae; genus Campiglossa; species Campiglossa producta. The sequence goes on along the minus strand of CAXKVI010000002.1, from coordinate 11,126,610 downwards.
TCGTTCTACCGTAATCAGTTTAAAAGTAACGACCAGCCGAACTTTCAAAAAATGGCCCTTAAAAGTGGGCGGGGCCACACCCATTTTTTTTTAATTTATAAAAAATCATAATAGAATGGCTGAACCCCCTATACCAAATTATAGCATTTCATCTACCGGGATATGTCAATTTATGTGATTTTCGAAATTTTCGATATCGAAATTTTCGATATAAAAATACCCAAGCCTAGTTCATCTCATTTGCGTTGGCGTGCATGGAGACAGTTTAGGTTTAATTTTTTCTTCGTTTTTCTCATTGTCACTGTCACTTTGTTGTAGTTGTGATTAAAACAGAACTCGTTCATAGCTCTATTGAAAAATTGTAGCCACTCTTGCGTTTATGAAAAAAAAAAACAACACGCGTGAGTAGTTTGTGTTATCAATTGTCTACAAACTAAATTGTTGAGTTACTTTTTGTTATTGTTGTTGTTGTTTGTGGTTGTCAGTTATATGCCTTTCGTTAAGTCAGTTTAGCCGGCTATTGAAATCGCCACATGCGACGTATGTTGTTTTTGTAGCGAAAATAGAAAGTGGTCCATAGTGCTCTCACTTTGTCGCTACAATGCGCAGCACCACCAATTTGTGTAACGGTATATAATTTTCAATATCTTTGCAATGTGATTTACAGCTCGCAAGTACGATTCAATCAAGAAAAAAAAACACTTTTGTAGTAAAGATATTAATTTTATGAATAAAAAAAGGTTTTTTGTGGATAAAACTCGGAACTACAGATTAATATCGATCATATCAAAATGCAGTAGTAAAAAAGTAATAAAAAAAATCGATAACATATTACCATAGCATATCGATAACAATGCAAAAAAGCGTAGAAATTACATCAACATCGATATATCGATAAAAAACAATTACATAATGAAAATCATCACACCGGTACGAATAATAAAATTTAATTTAAAAAATCGATAGATATAGAAAAAATCGATAGATATGAAAAAAAATCGATATAATTTATATAAAAGAAGAGAAAGAAGTTAGGTAGTTTATAAGCGAAAAATCGATAAGAGTCGTCAAAAGCAATTAATATAGGGGTCTATCAACTACCCGCTGGGGATAATTCGGAAGGATCAATATATATTTCATCGGATTTCGAAAAAGTCGGTGAAATATTTATCAACTCTTCCGTGTTGTTCTCAATGGGGAGGTCCGTCGGAATAACCTACACCTCATAAAGAAACCCACAACAGCGATACTGATTTATGAAAATTGTAAAAATGCAGGAAAAATCTTAAATATTTAAAACGCTGCAGATATTGACCGGTTAATCGATAAATATCGTCGGCAAAAAATAACACCTTATTAACACCAATTTTCAATGCTCGATCTTCGATTGCTATCGAACTTTGTACAAATCTAAATCTAACCCTACCAACCAGCGCTTGCCATGGTGCAAACAAAATCATAAATTATTGCTGTGTAATACCAAAAATCACTGTGGGTAGTAAAGTAGGCATCGAAATATCAAAGTATAATTCGATATAACTCGATTATTACACAATTTTAAACTCTTCAACATGGATAGAAAAGGAACCACACTAAACAAAATTATCCACTTTTTTATCCGCTTTTTTGGTAAGCGCGATCCAGTAACTTCCCAAGAAATTATCCGAAAATGGTTAGCAGGGTAATATAGCAATGTTCCATAAGCAACGAAGATCGAACATCGAAAAATTCTCTAAATAAGGGCCTAAGATAATAAAAGCAATTGTACAGATTTATAAAACTCGATAGAAACAATCGAAAAGTAAAAATAATCGATAAGGTTCAAATCTGTATTTATTTAAAAGTTAAAAATAATCGAAAAGTTGATCAAAATTACAAAAATCGATAAAAATGCAAGAAAAAAATAGGCAAAGATGCATATGGATTATAAATATCGATGAAAAATTATTTAAAAATTAGGTTTCACTCAAAAAGAAAAGAAAAAAGTCGACAACAATTCAATGTCGACAGAAATGCAATAAAATTTTCATTTCCCTTTTTTTGGTTTAAAAAGATGATTGAATATGGGGTTAGGTCTTCAGAATAACCACTTTGTCCAGTTTACATTATTTATATCAATCTCCAAGATATTTTACATATATTTGTAACTCTAGCGCTAATACTTTTTATCGCATCTTCGAAAACAATCAAATTAATTTTAAATTGTTTCTATCATTCCAGCTCTTTCTCTCTCTCTAAACGGTGTGGTGGTTTATTTCCGCCTCGCAGTCGCAGTATATATGTACATGTCGGAAAAGTACAGCTAAAATTATTTGTGGCATCTAAAATTACACAAAAATATCACACCAAAAACAAAACACAAACAACAGATATATAAAATGTGGCGACAATTACGGCCATACGCGCTAGCGCCGCTGATTTGCTTAATGTTTATAGCGAAGGTGAGTGTATACAAAATTGTAGTTGATAATATTTATTCATAAGTATAACATATGCAGAATAAGGGTTAATATTAAGGGGATAGTTATAAAAATTGCCGTGACAAATTGCATGGAGTGATTGAACGTTTTTATAATATAATTTAGAATTGAGGTTTTTAGTTCAATGAAAGGTTTAGTTCACGTCTAGTTCGTTCCAACCAATGAACTAGTTCTTTAGGACAATACTTTTAAATGTCAATCTAGTTTAAAATTGCTTGCGAAAAACAACTTAAATAATGGAAAGGTTTTTTTTGTTTTGTAATAACAACCAAAGTTAAGTTTAGTTTCAAAAAAATTAATGTTTGCTTTATCAGAGCGGTTTCGATATATAAAACAGTGGTAAATTTTTAAAATAACTGACATAAACTCTCTCCTGAAAAGTTGCTACTGAAAAGTTTAGTTCACTTTGCTGAACGAACTAGTTCAACCAAAAGATTTAGTTCACTAGTTATTTAATTTGCGAATAGTTTGTTTAGTCGCGACTGTAAGGCATGATGTCATCAATCTCAGGATATATTATTAGGTCTCTGATCACATTATGCAGCCAGCACTGCAGACAATTTGTGGCATTGCTGACAGGTCATCTTACATTGTAGTAACACCTGAAGAAAAATTGACATGAAAAATGTGTTGAAATCAACCTCTTTAATTTAGTACAAATTAGACTAAAATGAGTTAAGCAAGTCGATCGATATTTCTAGATTCTTATGTAAAAACGTAACAATGTCTGCATGTATGATTGAAGCGAGTACGTATGCATATTAGGGCGGGTCGATTTGTATGCTTCCGAAAAATTTCTCAGAGGATTATGACTATTTGGGGAATTTCAAACAGTTTTGCCTAAGAAACTATAGTTCTAAAATAAATTTCGAGCCAACGTTTTTTGCCATCTAGCTTTTACAAAAAGGGGATAAGGGATTTTTTTGAGGTCGAGGAATTCATTTTTGGAATACATTTTTTCTTTTAAGGGCCGTCAGAGGTCGTTTCGATGCTGTTTTTTTTTTTTTGGATTGACACGCCTCTTTTTCGAAAGCCGTCAAAATGGTTGCGAAAATCCACAACGATTCATATTTTGGTCTATTTGAAGATCGAAATTGCATTTTTAAAACCAGGATTTGGTGGATTTTCGGAAAACGAGCATTGAAATCCAAAAGATAGTACAGCAGCGTCAGCTGGCAGTAAAAATGCTTGACATGCTCCCAAATAACCAGAATCGCAATGTGCCTCTGTGCATTTTGTTGGGCCCATACAAGTTGACCCGTCCTAATGTATGTATATATAACTCACGATTGAGACACACATTTTTTCTATTTTCTGCTCTACTGAAAATTTACAGTTAGAATAGGTGTTGCTATCGGCAGTCTTCATACAAATCGATTATTTATTGTTCATGGCTGCTGAGAGCCATACATACCCATGAAGACAGACATATTGCAAAAATTATCTTTGCTCTAGTAGAACTTCGCTTATGCATGGCTTGCTGCATACCCACCATACAATTTTGATTCATCTATAAATGGCTGAGAGTAAAAAAGAGTATTTTAAACAAGTAAGGAAAAGGCTGTCTTCGGCTGTGCCGAAGGCTTTATACCTTTCATTGGTATGAGTCACGTTATTTGAAACATGAGTAAATTAAAAAGAAGTGACGTTCGTACACTGATAAAAATATGTTTAATTACAGGAGTTATAGCCCAAAATCCGTATATCGGAACTATCGATTGTATGAGGGCTGTATGAAATATTAATCGAGTCTGAATGATTTTCAACATCGATATTGCTCATGCAAAAATAGCGATACTTACAAAATTTCACATTCCAACCTGTTTAATTACAGGATTTATAGCCCAAAATCCGTTTATCGGAACTATTGATTGTATGGGGGCTATATGTAATGTTGGTCCGATCTTGTTGTTTTCGACAAATGATTAATATACTAAACATACGGACAGACAGACAGATATGGCTAAATCAACTCAGCTTATAGTCCTGATCATAATTGGTGGGTCTATCTCTTCTTCTTCTCACACTTACAAACGCGGACCAAAGTTATAATACCATTTCATGCTCATGAAAGGTATAAAAAAGTGTTCAGTAAAAAGTAGACAAATCAGTTTATTCAGCAAAAAAGGAAACATATTTTTCATGCAAGTAAAAAGGAAACTTCTAGTAAAATTTTTAATAAAGAGCGTTGAAAAAAAATTGTTCAATATTAGAATAGACCTCTCTTCATCTCTTTTCTACCTTTTACTGAACAATCTTTTTAACCTTTCTTAATAAGCATTTTATTGCAGTAGAAAATGAAGTATGACTTGGTCTCCTTTAGGGTTTCAAATTGATGTCAGTTACAGTTAAGAGGAGATCACTTTGAAATGCAACGGTCAAAATCGCTTAGGTGAATAAACGCGAAAAAATGATGATGATAATGAAGTCGCCTTTCAAATTTCTTTCATGCACATATACATATCTCCCTTGTTCAATTTATCTTTCCTTTTTTTAATATCATGAGTGTCACTTTCATCTCCTTTTACCTTCCTTATTCGCATCTTATTACAATATTGTTGTCTTTTACTTTCTTCCGTCTTAAACCACTTTCGATTTTAACATTCCTCAACCATTAAACCGAAAACAAATTAACGTCAACAAAAATAAATTGGTGTACCCATTGAACTAAGAGCACATGACATATGTATGCTGGTAGACATCAATACACTTAAAGTTCAACATCCGTTTCATTCATATGTTACATTTAAGCTGTTACTGATTGCTTAACATAAATGGACTTCGCCATCCTAGTGAACTCACTCAAAAACATCACGACAATCCTTAGGATCAACGGGATTGCAGTAATTTTAAGGGATGAAACAAAAAAAATATTTCAAATCAGCTGCTCAAATGGAGAACTATTTTATAACCCACTCTAGCTACCTCTATCTCTCAAGCCATCTCTTACTCTACCACCTTCTCTTTTCATTTCTACTTTCTCCTATTAATCGTCCATTTACTCCATTACGAAACCTCGCTAGTAGAGTTGGGCATTTTAGTTCATTGCAGTGATTCGAGAATTCGAACTAGCTCGCCAAAACGAACTAGTTCAGGTAGTTCGTTTTCAATTCTTTGCAATTGTTTCTCTTAGGATATAACTGCTTAAACACGTCCAAAAATGTTGTAGAGCCCCGCCACCAGAAAAAACCCCTGGATCCGCCCTTTTGGCCTCGGTATCAATACTCCAGAGGCGCGTCTTTTGATTTTTCCTCCCACACGTTTCAACGTGTTTCCCTGCTATCCAGCAGCGGATAAAAAAGAGGATAAAATGTGGGCAATTTTGTTCATCGAGGTTCTTTTTCTACCCATTTTGGAGTTGTTAATTCGTGTCGAAAATTATCGAATTATGCGTTGTTATTACTCTGTTTATTGCTTAATAACTCTTAACAAAAATGCCTTAAGTTTTTGATTCAATTATGCAATTATGTATCGGCGATGGGCGATTATTCGAATTTGACTAATCGATAATTCGAATATTCGATAAATCGATTTTCACAAGTTCTAGAATTTAGACAAATGTGCAAAACCGAAATATTTTAAATGCACTTTCCCTTTCCGATGTCCACATACTCCAATTTCGAGATTGCCATCCCTAACCGAAAGTCATTTAAGTTTGTTAGTGCCAGTAATTTACTTCAAAATGCTACATTAATATATAACAACATTTTGGGAATTACGTGGAATAACGAAGGGCTAAAAGAAATTATGTAACTTAAATGCACATTAGGGCAGTTCAGAAATTATGGTGACACAAATTATTTTAGACCGATCGATCACCAAGCAGAACTTTTTCGTAAAAAAAATGCATGAAGACGACCAATGTGGTTTTTTTAGCTCATTTGTATTAACACTTTTCTCCAAGGATGAGCCTTCATGCCACGTATAGGCATTTTTTTCAAAATCTTGTTCAAGATTCCCCAGTTATGGCCGAGTTATATGGGCATTTTAATTTGTACACCAATTATCCATTATTTCAGCTTTTTAGAGATAAATTAATATCGATATTTGTGTGTTATTGCTAATTACGATATTAAAAGCTTGTTTTATGTGTATAAATTTCATTAGATAGATTTTAACGATTTAATTCGAATTTTATTAAATTCTGTTGATTATTTTTTATACCGATTAGTTTCAAGTGATCTCGATTTTCTGTTTAAGAAATGTCTTCAAATTCCATGAACAAGATTTATAGATATTTCAAACTTTATTCGCTATAGTATTTTTCACAGAACCGACATAGTTTTGAGGTCTATCAGCTATTCCGACGGAACTTCCCGTTGAGAATAATTCGTGAAAGTCGATAGAAATCCTCGACCAAATTTCTATAAAGTATATGAATTATCTATTGACTCTCCCGAATCATTTCCAACGTGAAGCTCCGTTGGAATAGCTGATAGACCCCGTTATCTTGTTAAAGATATCCAGAGCCAACTTTTTTTGAAAAGCGATGAGCAATTTGAAAACAAAACTCGACCCAGCCTACCATACTTACATTATACCATGCGTTTGTTGCTGTTTGTTTTTTTATTTCCTTGTCTCCTGATTAACAAAAACTAAAATATCTACACGTCTGTAAAAATCCGTCTGCAAGGGAAAGCTTACCTAAAGCCTATAGCACTCATATGACTTGAATATACACATACATTCGTACGTAAGTGCATGTGTAAAAGTTTCGAATTTTCGAGACTTACCTCAAAATGCATTTCAGCCAAAAAAAAAATTAAAGGCTTAAAAGTTTTCGTTGATCGTTACGCAACTTGAATGCGGTTAAACTTGGGTTTTACCTCAACATTTTGGATCTTGGATACACATGTACATATGTAAGTGTGTAAATGTGTAGCGTGCTTGTCATCATTTTTAAATTTTTTTTTTGTGTCTTGTAATTTTTCGGCAGCGAGGTGTGTCGAAGTTGGGCTTACATATGCAGGCATTAAGGTATCACATGCATATATATTAGACTGGGCCAAAAAGAAAATAAAAAAAATTTTGACAAATTTTCATATACGGAAATTTTGAAAACCACAACAATGTTTAGGCTAGGTTACTCGAAAACGGCTAGACTGAGCAAATTTAAGTCTATGTAGACCGTTTTTGAAGGGAATCCATTTTCTTACAGAAATCTCTAGAAATTTATATTGCGATTTATTACTTTTACAATAATTTTTTTTACGCCAATCTGAACAATAAATACGTTATAATTAAAAAAAAAAGAAAATTTCATTTGGTTAGTCTAACGTCTTCATCCAGTTCATACGTTATTATTATGCAATCGAAAATGGGTTTTTCAAATTTTTGACATGTAGCTACATTTTTATGTAAATGCCCGCGCTTATCAATTTCCGTTGAAGGCTCGACATGAGTTATAGTTTGCGAAAACGCATTTAAGCAACAACAATCAAGCCGTCAACCCGAATGTAACAGCTTAATACGCGTAAATTGTAATTCGAGCCAGTCATTTCTTATTCACGATAGCTGACTTCAATTAGAAAAACCCAAAGAAGCGAAGGCCTTATTGAATTTCCATAGAAAAAGTTTTTGAAGTTAACTTCTTAGGCGGCGATATGAAGTTTTGACTGAGAGTAAAATTTGAGAAAATGACTGATGATGCAACGGAAATTATGCAACGGAAATATAAATTGTAGCCGACTTTCAGGCGTAGGTGATTTTCACCACGATGTTTAGCTGTGCAAATCGAATAGGAGGTGAAATTCTAGGATCTAGCTAACATTGCACAAATTGTAATAGCTAGGCCGAGCAGAATTCATGGGTATTGCCACTTATGACGGTTTACAGCGTTGCCACCTATCTCAATTTTTTTTTAAATATAGAGCTAGATATGCCAATATGGGTATCAAATGAAATGTATTTTCGACCGTATTCCAAATAAGATAATTTCAAGCAAGGTTGCCACTTAGGGCTGCCACCAACCGAAATTTATTTATTTTTTCGTATACCTCGGGAACTGCTGGACCTATTTGGATAAAATTTGGCATATAGACAATTTGATTCAATCTAAGATTATATACATGGGTGTTGCCAGATAGGACGGTTTACAGGGTTGCCACCTTTCTCCACTTTTTATTAAATATAGAGCTACATAGATATGCCAATATGGGTATCAAATGAAAGGAATTTTTGGCCGTATTCCAAATATGACAATTTCACGCAGGGTTGCCACATACGGTTGCCACCTAAACGCAATTTACAACCTTTTTTACAACTCTCCTTCTTATCTTTCTTCGCCTTCACACTATATCCCTCCCTTTTTCTCTTCATTCCTCTCTTTCCTTCTACCATGCCCTCTTCCTCTATATCCCATTCGTATTGGCCCCTGCTAATTTAGGCATAATTCTACCCACGTACCGAATTTGAAGGAAAACGCACCATGTATAAGATATTTTCGAATTGATCGAATCCCTGGTCCGCTTCCCAAAAGTAAGAAATTGTGAATCTAGACCATTCTCGAATACACCTTATTCATATTTCGAAGAAGTTAACTTCTTTCACGTGTACTGGCTACACGCGGTTATTTTTATATTAGTTATCCCCGGCTACCTAATATATCAAATCCTACCATTGGCTTAGAGACACCCTTCCCAAACCTAATATGTCTTTTTCAGAGACTTGATCCATATTTTTCGTATCGAGAAAATCTTGTGGACAGTAAGTAGGACCGCTTCTGCTTATCAACAGTGGGCCTTACTTTATCTGCGTAAAATGTTATCTATCATGTAGGCTTGGGTATTTTTTTTTTGAACTAGTTACTAAATATATTATTTGAACTAGTTCATTAGTTCGTTTAGTAAAGTGAGCTAAACTTTTCTGTGGGAACTTTTGAAATGAGAATTCATGTATGTTATGTTAGAAAATCACCACATTCACTAAATTTTACTTTATGTTGTGTTTATTTTTCGCTGTTTATTTTTCGCTTAATGTTGTGTTTATTTTCTAAGGCCACCAGATGGCGCTATTCCTTGTCTGTTTTGGATTGCAAGGCCTCTTTTCGAATTCCACCAAAATGTGGAGCTTTATGAGAAAGTGAAATTTTAAAGATTTTCGAAAAAATGTTGCCGATTTTCGGAAAAAATGGGTTTAACCCCAAAAACCGCATAGAAGCGCCCTCTGGTGGCCCTCAAAAGAAAAATATAATATCGAAAACGAATTCCTCGAAGCCAAAAAAATATCCTTATTTACTTTTTGACCAGAAATTTTTTTTTTTTAGTTTTCAGTATACGTAAATAGTTGCTTTGAGAGGCGAGCCCTTTTTTGAGCCCCCTTTGCACAAAAGTCCTTGAAATTACCCAAATAACCTATGCTGCTATTCGCTTATTCTAACTGCAGATTTTCCTTCTCTCTCTCTGTCTAATTTCAGGATGCACTCTGCGATGGACCACACGTTGACTCTGCATCGTTACCGCTCGAACACAGATCCGTTTACGGACCACCTGCCCCCTCGCCCGTTTACGGCGCACAACAGGGTCCCATACCCGCCGGGGTTAGCAATGAAATCTCCGAAGATGCTTGGCCACTCTCCGCCACCAACGATAGTCCACAAATCAAACATCTGCAAGTGCAATGTGAAAAGACGCATATGCGTGTGAATATCGAATTTGATCGTCCCTTCTACGGTATGATCTTCTCGAAGGGTTTCTACAGTGATCCACATTGTGTACATCTAAAACCGGGTACGGGTCATCTGAGCGCTACATTTGAGATCTTCCTCAACAGTTGTGGCATGACGAGTTCAGCTAATCATAATGCAGCGGCGGGCTATGGCGCACCAACACCATCGGGCAGTTATGTCGAGAACACCATCATCATACAGTATGATCCATATGTGCAAGAAGTATGGGATCAGGCTAGGAAACTGCGTTGCACATGGTATGATTTCTATGAGAAGGCTGTCACATTCCGTCCCTTCCAAGTAGATATGTTGCATGCGGTTACAGCCAATTTCTTGGGAGATAATTTGCAATGTTGGATGCAAATACAAGTTGGCAAGGGGCCGTGGGCTTCAGAAGTTTCGGGCATTGTAAAGATTGGACAAACTATGACTATGGTGCTGGCTATCAAGGATGATGAGAACAAATTCGATATGTTGGTGCGTAATTGTGTGGCACATGATGGTAAGCGTGCGCCTATACAGCTGGTCGATCAAAACGGCTGCGTCGTGCGTCCTAAAATAATGAGCAAATTCCAGAAAATTAAAAACTTTGGACCATCAGCATCCGTCGTCAGCTTTGCATACTTCCAGGCGTTCAAATTCCCCGACTCGATGAATGTGCACTTCCAGTGCGTGATACAAGTGTGTCGCTACAATTGCCCGGAGCCCAAGTGTGGACCCGGTTTGCCGGGTGGTGAATATGGCGTGCCACAAATTGGCAACAATGCGCTCTCAGCTGAATATGGCGCACCAGAGCCGTATGATCGCAACGACTATCCATTGGGTGGTGGCGGCGGTGGTCCTCTACCACCAGCAGCCTACCCCGATCCACGTCATCAGGCTGCCGATGCTACGGGCGCCTACTCCGAAAATCAACCTGATGTAGTACCCTCACCACAAGCACAAACTTCAGGCGTCACAACACCCGAAGCGGCTCTACAAAGTTCACAAGCGACACCACAAAGCGCAAACGAACTACACATGCCACCACCACCACTACCCGGACAATCAGGGCAATATAACACCGTAAAACGTAAAGATGAAGGTATGGAAGGTGGTAATTTGGTATCGTTGGGCGGACGTCCACGTTCTGTTGAGGGTCTCGATGATTTACGTGGCGTACGTAGACGACGTGATGCGACGACGTCGTTTGAGACGTTCGATATTGTGATGAAACCACGTCTCTATAAACGTGATACACAAGAGATGACAGATGTGAATACAAGCCGTACCATACAAGTAGTGGCGCCGGGTGATGTCAACTTTGCGCTCAATAATAATTCGAATAACGAGACTGTTGTTATACAATCGGCACGATCAGCTGATCCTGAAACGATTTGTATGTCGGTGCCGAGTTTTGTTGGTGGTTTGGTAATGTTATTGTTGGTGCTAGCTGTAGCATCTCTAGTCGCTGCATTCCTATTTGTGCGAGTACGGCATTTTGATCGGAAGGGTGCCTCCATGGCGTATGTTAACTAAGTAGAAGTAAACTAACCTAAAAAAAACAACGAGGAAGCGAATATAACGGATAGTTTAGTAGTGACCAACTGACGCTTAGAAAAAATAACTGTTTTGACATCACACGAAATTGCTCGAAACTCCTTCACACTTAAAAGTTTGACGCAACAACCGAATTTTTTCAAATGAAAAAAAATATATTCTGGTCACCTTTTTCGTTTTATCTTTATGATGGAGTGTAAAATAACTGCAAAAAAACTTTGTTGTAGAGTTGGTTATTTTGGTTCAGTGAAAGCATTAAATCGCTTCTAGTTCGTTTAAACCACGGAACTAGTTCTTTGGAATCTTAGTTCGGTCACCTTATTGAGCTATAGTTCAAATATTTGAACTAGTTCAATAAGTTGTAATAGCAACCTAAATTATTTGAAAGGAATTTCAATTGTTTTGTAATAAAAAAATAGTTCATTTTACTGACCGAACTAACGAACTAGTTCATATAAATCATATAGTTCGTTAATATTGATTTTTCATGCTTTGAAGTTGGTTCGAAAAATGCCGTAGATATGTATAAGTAAAAAAAAAAATCGCAAATTAGGGTGACCAGAATTTTTTAATTTTTTTCTTTGCAGAAATATGTGTGTATTTCATATTGTGGAGTGTTCGAACAAATGTTGTTTTTGATACGATTTAATGCACGTAAACTAATATTAGTGTGGAACAAAGAAAGAACAATAATTTAGCTTGGGTTAGATTTTGTAGGTTAAAAAAATTTGAAAATTCTGACAAAGCAATTTTTTTATAAGAACAACAATAAAATGAGGAATATTTGAGAAATAAACTTTAAATTATTTGGGATTCAAAAAAAATGTTTGCTCAAAATTATTCTGTCTTACAAATTTTCGTAAGAATTTTTTATTTGTATTTTCAGAAAGTTTTTCTTTCAATTTCAAAAATCTCCTTTCCAGAAAATTCACCCAAAAGTTTAAACATTTTTTTTTTCGTTCCACCCTAATGCTCTAAATTTATGCATTTTAAAAATCACTATTCAACTTCAAATACCTAAATACATTCATATATCTTTCTTCAATCCATCAAGACGATCTTATTTTATAGGCATTTCACAGCTTCTCTAATTTATTTAATTTATTTATTTATTCTAACTATTGTACGAAATGTGAAAAAAGTAGAAGAAGAAGAAAACAAAAAAATGTATTTTTTATGGAGGACGCAGGTTCTCTAATGCTAATGTTTTTAGGTTTCCCTACTAAATAAATAATAACGGCTGCAAGCCTGGAGCACGACGCGCATCGCTAGTGATGTTGCGAATATTCATATTTGCATTCGCATTCGTAAACACGGTTCTTCCGAATTCGATTTAATATTCACAATAGCAGCAATCAAGGTGAGGATAGGCGAATGTTGTGAGTCTCGAACCTAAACTGTGCCCGAACCTGAACCGTTTTCTGATGCCTAAAATGATATATTCGCAACATTCCTAGCACATACTCCAGTTTACATCGGACGTTCTTAACCTAAGTTTCAGTTTAAAAATAAAATTAAAAAAAAAAAAAAACAAACCTATATTTAAATAAAATTAAATGAAACAAAAATAAAATTAATATATGTTTTACGAAATAATTGAAAGTAAACACAAAAAAATACGTATAAATAAGTTAATGTAGCAACATGTGTATATATTAATTTATTTTTATTTAATAGACCTGAATAAATTTGTATTTGACATGAAAATATTTGTTTTATTTCGAACAAGCAGATCTTATTCCGCCCAAAAGTAGACCTGAGCGAACCTTCCATCCTTCTATTTGCCGTCTCAAATTTTAGAAGATATCTCCAAAACCAGATGAGATATTTATTTTATTAATCACATTGCATATGACAGCACTCGTTAACACCTTTTGTTTGATATCAATATTGGGGTCTATCAGCTATTTAGACGGAGCTTCCCGTTGGGGATGATTCGGAAGAGTCGATAGATAATTCATCGACTTTATCGACATTTGGTAGAGGATTTCGATTAAGTCGATGAAATATCTATCGACTTTCACGAATGATTCCCAACGTGAAGCTCCGTGGGAATAGCTGATAGACTTAATACTTTTTTGGTCACCCCTGGTCCACATATTGGTCGATAACTCTTAAACCTTTAGAGCTATCGGGCGGCCGCCGTGGTGTAGCGGTTAAGTGTTCGGCCTTCTACACCAAGTCGTGGCGGTTCGATGCCCGGCAAAAGTAACATCAAAAATTATTTAGAAAAAGAATTTTTCTAAACGGGGTCGCCCCTCGGCAGTAGTTTGGCAAACTCTCCGGGTGTATTTCTGCCATGAGAAGCTTCTCAGCAAAAAATTCATTTGCTTTGCAAGTGCCGTTCGGAGTCGGCAAAAAACTATAGGTCCCGCCAACTTGTAGGAAAACTCAAAAAGAAACACACAAGTTGGAAAGAGAAGCTTGGCTAAAAATCTCGTTAGAGGTTATGATAACCTGTTGGTATATCGCCGCCATTAGTTTTTTTTTTTTATAGAGCTATCGAAATAAGGGATATCTTAAATTCTAAGTTGAAGTCTACTCATACAATTTTTAAATTTTCATTAAATTCGATTCAGCAGTTTTCGACTGATACTGGCGCAAACATACAGACAGACAGACAAAAATTGAAAAAAAGGGTGGATTTGGATTCTATGGCATAATAATGTTTGACCAAAATTTTTTTTTTAATATCTGCACTGTGCAGACATTACGATTTTACATTTTTATTATATGTAGAGATTATCCGACCCCACATTCGATGGTGTACTGACTGAGCATAAAAATAGAGATGGCATCAGAGAGCAATGTATGCTTTTTCACCGTTCCTTTTTTGTTGTGGACTCTTTGTGATATGTGCCTGTCACCCCTTGCGGAAAGTCAAAATTGCTTTGGTTACTAGTTCTTTAAAGCCCTTAAAGGCCTGCCAACATTCCTGCGCACTTCTAGAACTCCCTGGGGATTGACTGCCGCTAGCTGACTAAGTTAGTTTCCTTACACGAAGTTACGTCCCGAAGGCTTCCAATTTCGCCAAGGTTACCTTTCTTACGAAGACGAATAGAGCTCTCTCCCAAAATGGTAAAACCCTTTTCTCGCTCTTCTGTCAAAAACTTTGGATCTCCTGTTTGATCTCTACTTGGGGGATAGAATTTCTCTAAGGTTACTATCGGCATCATAGCCTACTTTTTGGAAGGTTAGGACCCCAATTTCTAGTCATTGTTGGGGGTTCGATAACGCCCACCAAGGCATTCGAAAAATCACCTGCAGGTGTACGCCACTCAGTGGAGATATGTCGCCAGCTTATTTGATTTGCTAGATATCAGCGGCGCTCTTGGATTTAAATGTTAATACGGGAGACATTGTGGGTAAGTGAAATAAAAAAATATAATTTAAAAAAACAGAGCCTTGCCTCTCTCGATTGCCGCTTAGTATTCTAGAATGCGCTTCATCTTGATTGTGGAGCCTAGAAATATCCCAGCGAACTTTTTTAATTTACAACCAAGGCAACCACATGACATAAGTTAATATCGACTGCCCTGTAAAAGATCTTCCTATTTAAAAATCATTTCTAAAACGTCCTAATTTAGAGTTTACTTCAAAAACTCCCTATCGCAGCAGAAAATAAGTATGTAGAATTTTCGTTTAGATAGAACGTTTTTGATTGAATATTCGTTTAGATAGGAAGTTTCGAATCTCATTCTGGCATAGGATGCCCTTTAAACAAATTCCGGAATAGGGCCTTATGCCATCTTATGTTACCTAAATCGTTTGGCATAGAAAAGCTTCTAAAATTAATAAAATCTAGTACTTTTTTGTCATTCAAACACTTTTTTTTGCCAGTTTAATGTTTATACTCTAGACACCTTATCAAAAATATTCTTATCATATTATTGAAGTAGCTTTGTAAAAAATTTGCGACAGCAAAATGCATTGAAAGCGTTTCGCTTATCATTTTTCTAAATAGCAAAACAAAGGCCTAGGAAACTGTATTGTAGGTAGTATTAATATGAAATGTAAATGTTTACTATGAATATAATTTGCACATACATATGTATGCATGCATGTAGTTTATACATATGTACCTAACGATATTCAAGTACTTTTTAATCTATTAAATAAGGTTGTTTTTGTTTGCTATAAATATGTATGCACATCAAGTGCGTTTCGCTCAAAAGTTATTTAATTAATTCAATGCGATTGAGATGCATACAAAAAAGTAAAAAAAAATGTATGAAAATAAAGTTAAAATAAATTAAATTAAATAAAAGTAAAGTAATAAAAATATTATTAAATTAAATAAATAAAAGAAAATAAATTAATTAAAAACGAAATAAAATAAAATTAAATGAAATAAAGTAAAACTATTTTGAAAAAAATCAAATATTAAATTATTTAAAAAAAAAATTTATTAAATTTAAAAAAATAGATAAAAATTAAAATTTAATAAAATTAAAATTACATAAAATATAGTAATAATTTAAATTAAATTGATCAAAATTAAATTGTATAAAGTTAAATAAAATGATACTAGTTTAAATATAAAAAATTTTAGTAAAATAAAATAAAATAAAATAAAATGAATAATTGAAGACATTGACAAATAAATATAACAGTTCAACTTTTATACAAACTTAACTTCTTTATTGCTTTTGTTAAATGTACATTTGTTTTCTAAAAAAATTGTTAGTTAAAATAATAAAAATTCTGCTAAATTTTCAGTTTGCATTTTAGATTGCTTTGTGCCTATTGATTTAAGTTGCTTCCAAAACAAATTTGTAACATTTTTAACAACTAAACTAAATATATCTATACGAGCATAGCATATGTACATTTGTACATATATTCATATATTTACATGTAAACAACATGCACTTGTAAATACAATTTAGGAGCTCCAAACCAAAACGCAATAAGTGTATACTAATTCAGTCTATACTTATAGCGTTTTCGTTTGGAGCTCCTCAATTACAATATTCATTTATGCAAATAGCATCCGGCTAAATCAAGTTAGTTGACGTAAACGCTACAAACACATGTTTGCTTACAATATCTCAAAGTCGTATAAATAATTTATCAATACACATTAAATGTTGTTAGCTTGTTTTTTTTTACATAGTCATTCACTTAGTACTACCTATATAATTACATATACTCGTAAGTGTTATAATTTTCTAAACCCATAAATGTTACGCGCTGCGTGCATCATTAATTGTAGCAGGCACTGTCACCACCAAACCATCCATATCCTTGGTTAGTGTTATTTGACAGCCCAAGCGTGAGGTGTCTGTTAGTTCATAAGCTAAATCTAACATATCTAATTCTTCATCGCTAGCTTTATCTGGGAGTTTTTCAAAATCCGCTGCTTTGAAAATCAAATGACATGTCGAACAGGTCAAAGTGCCCTCACATGCGCCAAAACCATCTAAATCGATATTACCATTGACCACAACATCCAAGAGCGTATCACCCACTTTCCCTTTGGCGTGTATTTTTTCGCCATTAGCGCGCACAAATGTTACGTTTACGCTGTTATTAATATGAAACAAAAATAACATGTGTGATATTAGCTAATCATGTTTAATCAAGGTTAATGAATGGTTACTTACTCCTCTTGCATTGGTGTACCAACCGAAAATGTACGCAGGCACTGTTGCTGATTTGTTGTTTGACCAATTCTTTGGCTGCCACGAAAGTTGCTTAGATTTTTCGCTAAGCTCGTTGTAGTGTTACGAGTGACCGCTTTTATGGAGCACCTGATTATATTTTGGACGTATGCCATAATGTCGCTTTGTTGACTATTTCTCAGTTGCTCGCGTTCAACTCGTTCGATATCACAAGCACTTTTGTTACTTGTTGGCAATATCTTATCAATTTACGTTTCTTTAATTTATTAATTAAACAAAATTTCAATGAGTTGCGAAGTAAAATCATAAAATCAAGTGCAATTTATTCGATTACGGCAGAAATAAAAAACACAAATGTCAAGTTCATTAGAGCTGGACAGCCATTGATGGCACTATCAATAATATCGATAAGTTTTTTTGGTCACTATCGTTTTTTTACCTACGCATAGTGGGCCAGGAATGGTCAAAAACGGCCAAAAGTCCATGTTGGAATTTTAATTTTTCGTATTAGCCAAAATATATATTAACTAAAGGGTCGATTTGCTGGTCGATTTTTATCGAATCGACCCGTGTAAGCAGCAATTCGATCGATCTTTACCTTGTACTTAAGGGCTGAACACAAGTGGTTCGACAAAAATCGACTAGAAAATCGACCTGTTTACATTGTTCAATTTTTGAATCAATTTTCGTTGCATGTGCTGTTGATTCCAAATTGAGTTGTCTATCCGTTTACATTAATCAATTTCTTTGAGAACTATTTGACGGTTGTTTATGTCATTGGAAAAAAATAAATGAAAATAGAAAAAATTCTATTTTTATTTATTTTTTTTTTTTTTTCACAACAACCGCAATATAAACCCACCCCTTTTGATTCACGGATTCATAGACAGGTTCTGCAACAGTATCCACAAAGAGACAGGGAGCACCTTTGCCAGCTCCCGTCAGGTGAATGTCGTCCTGCTACAACAAGTACCACCGGTTGCTGCCGAGGCACACGATCGCCCGAGAGAGACCGGAGGCACTCTCGTTCAACTCAGATCTGGGTAATGTAATATGCGAAACTTATTCAGACTGAATCCCGAAGGACCAAATTTTTTGCGCTGTATGTGGTTCTTCCCCTCACGACACTAACCATTTATTTACTTGCTCCTCGAAACATACTCATTTGCCACCATTCTCACTCTGGCCTAACGATATTGAAACTCTTTGTTTCCTTGGAATCCTATTAAAAGGTAGCAATTTATTGGCAATAAGCGTTACTTCTAGGTAAGGCAACATTTCGTTACAAAAACAACAACGGATATAGAGATCTAGTCAAGCGGGTATAAAATTATCCGACATCCTAGCCAGGAAAAGCTTTATGGATCAAATCCAACAAAGTACGGAGCGCTCAAAAGGAGCAAAAAGTTACGCCTATTGAAGGAATCCCAATTGAAGCGTATACGGATTTGAAAATAGGAGTCAGCAGGGTACTTCCAGGGAGTGTTTCTTGAAGGAACACTTTTTTCATTATCTGATAAACGCACCTTTAAAGAGTCCTAAATAGGCGAGGGAGTCCGAACGGATCACCTTGTGGACTCTTCTAGTTGGATGGGATGGAACGCACAGGTTTTCCTCTGTGTATTGGTAATGATCAAGACAAAAAAGGTCTAGGCGAATTCATGCCAATTAAAATTGCTACAATTTTATTGATGAAAAATTTTGTGAAAAATATATTAAAATTTTATTTCCAAAATTTTACCTCAAAATCTGACATTCGTAAACAAACGCAAGGTTGTACAAAAGTTGAATGATGAGTTGAACAAAAGTCGGCTGGTTACCAACTTTGTTGCATGCAATTTTGCAAGACCCGTTGACACCAGTCAATTTTCAGAATCAACATGAAATTGAACGAAAAATCGAGCAATGTAAACGGGACTTTAAGGCAACTGTTCGTAAAATATCATAGCAATTGCTTAGTTATTAAGGTCACAATTTCAATCTGATTAAGAGCGTTGCATTTAATTTATTGAACTGAATTTTTCATTGCCTTAAATAGTAAATATTTAACGTTTCCCTTCTTTTTCTTATTAACACTTCATTACGATACAAAATAGTAAAAACCGATTTAAAGAAGTCCCTATTTATCAATTTTAGCGTATTTTATTGATCAAAATGTTGATTTTTTTATGAGGCGTGCTTCACGTCGTTTGCCTCTACTCCTACGTACCACCTCCTATCACAAACACGTTAACATAAAATATATTCTACATTTAATATACTTTACGATGATCTTGCTCAATTTTGCTCATATTTCCAGTAGATCCTATGAAATTTCACAGCGTCTGTGATTGCTGCTCAGAAATATGTAAATCTCTATCCTTGGTGCCCTATGCCATCAAAATTGCATAAACTTCTTCTGCATGGTGCTGATATTATTAGTACAAGTATATTACCTGTTGGTGTTTTAGGGGAAGAAGCTTCTGAAGCCCGAAATAAGGACTAAAAGAATTTTAGGCGAGCTCACAGCAGGAAGCAAAACAGAGATGCTAATATTGAGGATGTTTTTAACAGAGAAATGGACACATCTGATATAATAACAGAGTAATGGACACATCTGATATAATAATATCAAGTATTGGTCTGAAAATGCGTTTAAAACATAAGCAATGTTTGTAAATTCCAAAAGAAGTGTGCAATTTGCTCAGTATGCCAAAAGGTGAATCCAAATCAACTGCTGTATTTGTGGAAGAAAATGAGGAAAAAATAGACGAAAGTGGACTATTTCAAACTTTAAGCATGTTGGATGATGTTGTACTGTTAGATGATCAACTCGAATAAAACATCACAGATAATCTTTTTTTTTATAGGAAACACATTTTTTTTTAACTCAAACTTTAAATACAACTCACTTTAAATTAAAAATTATAGATTTAAAAAACAAATAAAAAATAATTTAAAAAAACATAAAAAAAAGTCTAAAAAAAAATATAATTAAAAAAAATTACAAACAAACGAACTTTTTTTTACTCAAAATTAAAAAAATTTGAAACCAAAAAATTAAAAATCTTAAGTTAGCAAACAACAAGAAAAAACAAATAATTTACCAAAAAATATACAAAAAAAAATTTTTACTCAAAATTTCAAAAAAATAAAAATCTGAAGTTAGCAAAAGCAAATAAAATTAAAAAAAATGAATAAAAAAAGTCACAAACAAAAAAATTTGTTAACTCAAAATTAAAAAAAATTAAAAATCTTAAGTTAGCAAAAACCAAAAAAAAAAATAAATAATTTACCAAAAACAATACAAAAAAAATTCCCTTTACTCAAAATTTCAAAAAAACTAAAAGTACGAAGTTAGCAAAAACAAAAAAAAAACCAAAAACATATTTAATAAAAAAAATTACAAACAAAAAAATTTGTTAACTCAATTTTAAAAAAATTAAAACCAAAAAATTAAAAACCTTAAGGGGTCGTGCATATATGACGTCACGCTCTTTGAGGGGGGGAGGGGTCTGCGATTTGTGACGAAATGTGACATGGGGGAGGGGGGGAGTAGCACTTACGTGATGTCACGTTATTTTTTGCATGTTTTCTAGCGTGCAACGTCCATGAACGTTTTCAAATTTAGCACGTTTTCATTCTTTCGATTGGCAAATATTATTTAATAATTAATATAAACATTCTAAATATGTATCAGATTTTATGTCAAATAAATATTGAATTTATATTTATTAAGGGTGTGATGTGACATTCGAGGGGGAGGGGGGGGTCTGGCGTTTGTGACTGGGTGTGACATGGGGGGAGGGGGGGGTCAAAAACTACCAAAAATCGCGTGACGTCATATATGCACGACCCCTAAGTTAGCAAAAAACAAGAAAAAAACAAATAATTTACCAAAAAATATAAAAAAAAAAATTTTTTTACTCAAAATTTCAAAAAACTAAAAATCTGAATTAACCAAACCCAAAAAAAATTTTAACAAAGATAAAAAATTTAAAAAAATTATCAAAAAATTAAAAAAAAATATTTTAAAAAAAAATTACAAAAAAAAATGTTTAATTCAATATTTTAGAAAATTAAAACCAAAAAATGAAAAATCTTAAGTAAGCAATTTGTAAGCTATTTCGATTAGATTTTTTTGAGGTGGCCAGGACCACAATTTTTTGTATCAATTTAAAAATTAGGGTTGTTCATTGAAGGGCTGTTTACATTATTCAATTCTGCAATCAATTTTCGTTGCATGTATGGCTGATTCCAAAAAAAAAAAAAAAAAAATAGAAAAAAAATGTTTTTATTTATTGATTTTTTTTTTTCACAACAACGGCACCATATAACAAAGCCGTTGACCCACGGGTTTACAGACAGGTCCTCAACACCATCCACATAGGGACGGTGAGGACCTTTGTCATCTCCCGTCCGGCGAATGTCGTCCTGCTACAACAAGCACCAATGGTTCCTGCAGAGGAGATGTGTCTCAGAGGACCACTTTTTTATTATCTAAGGAAGTGGTTTTGGACTCCGTAAACGCAGATGAGTGCAAAAGTAAAATTTGTTCCAAAAGACAGCCTTTTAGAAGCCTCTATATTTAAAAAAAGTTAGTAAGTTTTTTCTCCCAATTAATGATCTATATTTATGAAAAAAGCAATTGCTTTTTCAAACCTCAAATTTTGAAAGTTCCTTCTAGAAATTTATGAAAAATTTCTGAAAGTTTGAGCTTTTTTGCTTTTTCTCATAAGTATAACCCAATTAAAATAAACACACTTAGTCGTTTTTATGCTTTCTTAAAAATATAATTCATAAGAGTAATTTTTTTTATTAGTACTCATTTAAATTAGCACTTTCCTCCTTAATAAAAATATTTGATACATTCGATTCATTTTGCTGAGATGCGCAGCGCAGTTGATCGTTTGTGGTCTGAGCTTTTCTTATCAATGCCACTTTTCTTTGTGTTACCAAAGTTTGAATATCTGCCATAAGTTGATAAGCCTCTTCTTCGGGAAATGTTTCAAGCTGCTTAGCGATTCCATTTGAAAAGGCTTGTAAGGCGCTGCTGCTATTGTTAGGTGCCGAAAAGTACTCTAATTCTGTTTGTCGTCTCTCAGAATAGTTTTGTTCCCCTATGCATTCAGGTTCGAATACTTCAGCATATTTGTTGAATGGTGGTTGGGAATAGGAGCATTCACTTAACTCACTATTGGATGCTAAATCAATTACTGTGTCGTCCTTATTGAAATCCTAAATGAAAAAAATGATATATCTTTTTTATTTTCCGTTAAGATAAATTCTACTATTTATTGTTCATCTTAAAATTAGATAGGATCAATCCTAACAGATTTTTGATATATTTTTCAGGCTCCGGAAAAACATAATACATATGTATAAACTTTTAGAGTTCTAGAATTGCTAGTTTATTTAATAACACTGTACAACAGTCAGATTTTTCGGGTCACCATAAGGTTTCTCTCCAGAGGACAGTTTGTTCAAAAATCGGTAGTAGTAAAAAAAAAAATTTTACTTTTTAAAAATTTGCTTCCCAGCCCTACTGTTTTGAACTATGGATCATTTGTATGCCGCCAAAAATAAAAACCAAGATTAAATTATGGTTCCTCAACCCCAGAAAAATTGTTAAATTATTAAAAAGCCCTAGGGTGACCCGAAAAATCTGACCTCAGATTCGGGTTCAGCTGACCCAAAAGCTTTAGAAACCGTTGAGAACCCCGGTGGGATTTTCCAAAACTTCAATTTTGTTGTACAGTGTAATTATTTGTATTACTGATATAATTTTTTTTTATTTATTTATTTATTTATTTATTTATTTAGTTCCGTTTTTTTTAAATACCTCACACAAAATGTCTGAAAAGAAACTGTGTTTTTTTTATGTAGTAAAAAGTATTTTAAATCATATTTAATATCGACGATGACTATGTGGAAATTTCTTAAAGTAAATCGTTATGATGAAGGGCCAAACATTTTTAAATTACTCTTTATAACTTGTTTACTATGAAATTATAATTATAATTATTAAACAAGGTAATTTTCTTTGCTCTACCTAAGATACCTATACAAATTAGTATACTATTATATAAATTTTTTCTCAAAAATAATATAGATGCAATTAAAAAAATAATTTTTCACTTTGTAGATTTTGTCACTTTCACATACATATTATGTGAACAAAAAAAGGTGAAAAGGTGAAAAATTATTTAGATTTTATTTTTAAATTTTTTTTTTTTAATTTAATTTAATTTTTTATTTCACTTAATTTTGTTTAATTTTACATTATTTTATTTTATTTAGTTTTGAATATTATTTTTTTTTTATTTTTTAAGTTTGTTTTAGTTTATTTTATTTCATTTCATTTTTATTCTATATTATTTTAATTTTATGTTTTTTTTATTTATTTTATTCTATATTATTTTATTCTATCTTATTTATTTTTATTTTGTCCAATCTAGATAACTGTGTCAAGGAGTTCAACAGACGGTCTATTAATGTTTTAACTTACCATATTCATATTATTGATCGATTCGTTTTGCGTATTCTCACTCTCCAGAAATGATAATTGTTTAGCGAAACGCCACTGTGTTTCAGTACTGCCACCATTTTGCGCTTTCCTTCTTGCAGTCTTGAAGTAGGTTTGTTTCATTGAACGAAATCTCAATTTTGCTTCTTCACCAGAACAACCAAGCTCCTTTCCGATTTCATCCAAATCCTTCTCTGACTGCCGATTGTTACAGAATTTATTGTTACTTTTCTTCCACAAATATGGTCGCACTTTGAATAACTCAAATAAGCGAACATATTTTGCGTGGGGCCATTTCTAAAAGAAAATTGTAAATATACAGATTTTTATTAAGAGCCAACAAATGAAACACTTATCAAAATACTTACACCCAAAAGTTTTAGATTTATTTTTTCTCCTTTACTAGAGTTCATAATATTTATATGTACACAAATGAAAAATGTAGTGAATCAAACTGTGGAACGACAAGAACTACTTATAAAGGGAAAAAATTAACAAAATGCAGCATATGAGAACAGAGAATACAAGTGAGAATGTCATCTTTGGTGAGAATGAGAGAGTGCGAGTGCTGCCACACTCCTAGCGATAGTCGATAACTGTGCTCTTAATAATTATCGAAACTTCAAAATATCGGTGAGAGTACTCGCCTGAGTTTGTAAAAATGATATGAAAAATAAATTTAAATTAAGAAAATAAAATATAATAAATAAGAGTAATATAAAAAACAAAGTAAAATCGTAAATAAAAAATTAAAGTAAATTAAATAAAATAAACTAAAAAAAAAAATAAATAAAAATATTTAATAAACAAAAAAATTAAATAAATATACAATAAATTAAAGTAAAAAGAATTAAATAAGATAAAATCATATAAAATACAATGAAATAAATAAAAACAATTACAATGCCGTTTAAAAAAAAAAAAACAATTTAAATAAAACAAACCCCAATAAAATAAAGTGAAATAAAATTAAAACAAGGCAAAATAAAATAATAAAAATAAATTATTTTATGTATAACGAATATAAAAAAAATTACAAAAACTAGAATAAATTAAAATAAAAATAAACATTATAAAATAAAACGAAACAAAATAAAATAAAGTAAAATAAAATGAAACAAAATTAAATAAGGTAATTGTATACTTTAAGGTCCGTTTACATTGTTCAATTTTGGAATCAAATTTCGTCGCAAGTGCCGCCGATTCCAAATTGAGTTGACCACCCGTTTACATTAATAATTTTTTGAAAACTATTTGACGTTTGTTTACGTCATTAAAAAAAATTAAATAAAAACTGTAAAAGAAATTCTTCCGGTTTTTCAGCCACAAGGAGCCTGAAAATATCTCGGCAAAATCCTCCCCACTCTATTCACGACCGCAAGCAAACAGGGAGTTGGAAGTCTACGTCGATGGAGCTTTGATCGTGAATGACCCTCGCCCTTGTGGGTAACATTCGGCAGCATGTATGCAAATCCGCAAAAACCCTGTTGTTGTTATTGTAACGACAAAAACTGTACCCAAGGTTTTACTCTTCTTAAGTTAGTTTCACTCTTCTTAAGTTAGTTTCACTTTTGTTCAACCCTATTGTAACTGCTCGTTTCCTTGTATGACATGATTAGACTTCGTTACAATAACAACAACAACGGAAACAGAGGCTTTGTCCAGCAGATAAACAAATATCGGACAACCTTTTCTAAGCAGTGCTTCCAAAAAGAGCGAATAGCTCTTTCGAAGGCATGCTACTGGGAGCGATCAGTCAGTACGGAGTCTCGTGAAGGGAATGTGTACTAAGGGAACACCCTAGGTGGGTGAGTGCACTGCGCCGGAAGTCCTAACGGAGCACCTTACGAACTTGTCTGGTTGGATGGTATGAACGTACAGGTTTTGCTCTGCTCCTGCGTAAAAAATCGCCTTAAAAAAATTCATTTATAATTATTTAATTTATTACCAAATTTTGTCAACAAGAACTGAAAAAGATTCACGAATTCAGGTCGTAAACAAACGTAGTAAAGTCGGCTGGATACCAATTTTGTTGCAAGCAATTTTGCAAGACCCGTTGACACGAGTCAATTTTTAAAATCAACATGAAATTTAATAAAAATCGAGCAATGTAAACAGGACTTAAGGTGTCAACTGCCAATAGATAAATAGCTAAAATTATGGGAGGGGGCTCAACAGACGGATTTTGTCCTCAGAAACAAGATCCTGGAAGCGCTTTTTTTTAATTTTCAAAAAGGTGTTCTGCACACAAATACCATGGATTCCGCCGCCATATTGGGATCAGACCCGGGTAATTTTTCTGTTTTTTGACCATAACTTTTCACAGAAACAAAAAATTAAAAACCCGCTTCCGGATTCGTGATTCTGAGGCCAAAACACGATTTTTGAGATATCTCCCACAATTTTAGCGAATTTATTAGAAGTTTACACCTAAAGTATACAATTAATCAAAATACAATATAATAAAAAAGTGAAGAAAACGAAAACTAAATTAAATTAAAATTAAATAAAAGAAATACCTGAGTAATAACCGTGAAATTCGTATGAGTCCTTTCATGAGACAATAAAGTACTCGAACAAACAATCGATAACTTGGAAATGCTCGCACAGCACTAAGTGCTGTCGCTCTCTCTGATAAATTTGCAAAACCATCATTCAGATAAGAGTTTTGAAATGCGACAAGTTTTGTAAAAATTTGATATTTCCAAGTTTTTCACATTAAAATGTGGCTTTTAACCCATGTTACCTCAGGTAAGTTAGTGCAATATTAAATAGGTAGCAAATACAAATAAAATTGTTGCAGGCAATGTGCTCATTGTTATCAGAGAAAAATCCAAGTACACAATTGGACGTGTTGGAGCGGATTTGGTCATAACAGATGATTCCTCCATTAGTCGTACGCATGCATTCCTGCACATCACCACAAATCAAACCAACGAAACAGATTCTAGTCGAGTGAATGAGTTAATAGAACTTGAAGATGCGGGCTCTAAATATGGTACATTCCATAATGATGGCATCAACAAAAATTCGGCTATAGCTAAACAAACGAAAATCACACTAGCCGATGGCGACCGCATACGCTTTGGGGTTTTGAAAAGTATATGGAAGGTGACAAATATAGCACCACTTGTGGCCACATCAGTGCTACCAACTGAACATGCGCAACAGCTCAAACAGTATATGGATGTGTTGGGTGGATGCATTTTACAAGGTGGCTGGAATGAAAAGTATACACATCTAACGCTGGGCGAGATTAATATGACTTCTAAACTATTGCATGCATTGTTGGATCAAAAGCCGATCGTCACATGTGACTACTGGTTGAATGTGGTACAGGCGGCACGTCGTGGGCGACGTACAATGCCGCAAGTGGCAGCTTACATGCCACCAAATCCTAATAATATTGACTTGAAATATCATGCGGAAAGACAACAACTATTCAAGGGTTTAACATTTGTGTTTTTGCATGCACATCATTACAAGACTTATGCATCAATAGTTGAGAAAGCTGGTGGGGAGAGTAAACATTTGAATCAGGGTATACAAAAATCATTTATGGGTAGGAAGGATGTGGTGGTAATACAGTATGTACCATCTACGGAATCACAAAGTTCACAAACACTCAACACAATTGAAGGTGAGTGAAAATCCACTTTAAAAGTGTATTTGTGTATCCGGTACTAAAAGTAAAAAAAATTTTTACGTTAGAGACTGTGTTTGTTGGGGTGATGACCTTCTAATGGCATGTATAAAATCAAAATTTACAAATTTTGTATAAAATCAGAACAAAGAATTGCAATAGTAAAAAAATATATATAAGAGCAAGACGTCTCTTGAACCCTCTAGTCTGTATGTTTATTTCTTCCCTTATAATTATCTCTTCTCATTTTTAGATTGCCTTAAGCGGCAGTCACGACGTACTGTGCCCGAGTACGAGATTGGTTTGGCCATCATACAGTGTTCAACTGAAAAATTTTGTAATCCCAGCTATAATCCCGATGATAACTTCGAATTATTGCAAACAAATGCCACGGAAAGTTGTAAGCAAACTTCTGCGATTCTAACTAATAGTTCATCGCCGCTCTTGAATGGTGACGAAACCGAAGTGTTTATACCAGAAACGGATCGTAAAAGTACAGCAAGCACAAATTTAACAGATAAACCAAACTCGAATCAAACAAATGATTCCATTGAGTCGCGTGTCGAGCAAACAGACACTACCACCGGTAGTTTAGAACCAAAAGAAAACAATACAGATGATGTTACAATGTCATCATTAAAAGTCACCGAAAGTTTGCAACGAGCAAATAAACGTAAGCTCATTAGTAAACCCGTTGCAATTCCAGATAGTCTTGATTCTCATATGGATAGCGAAGAGGATGACATTTTTAATTTTGCGGCAAAAAAAGCGAATATCGATGATAAGCCAAAAACAATTATACAAAATGAAACGGTAGAGCGTCGAAAATCTCCGGAATCAAATCTGGAAGAGCGGCCAACAACCTCTGCCGCTGCTGCTAAGCAAACACCAAAATCTTGCCAAAAACAACTACCAATTGAGATAAGTAAACGAGCCAACAAAAACACTGTGATAAATATGTCAGGATTTTTGGAGAAATCGCAAGCTCCAATACCAAGTAGAGATGATGATGTTGTTGATAAGAATGACAGCAATGCAGCTGCGAAACAAGGAACAAAACGCGCACGAGTCGCTGATATAGATAACAGTGATGATGATGATCTGTTTTGCTTTGGTGATGATGGTGGGAAAAAAGATGATGACGCGCATAATGCTAAACGTGCACGTACGCTCGGCTCTGATGGCAACGATTCAGATGAGGATCTTTTTAATTTTGGCGGTGACGCGGATGATGATAATGGCGAGGATGTCATTGATGCCGAGGCAAGGCAACCAAACAGAGCGCCACCTGCAAATCAGCGCAAACAGATTGTAATGCCAAAACCGAAACCGTTGCCGGCAAAAATTTGTATAACCACTTGGCTTGATTGCTCGCTAAGCACTTTGCATATTAAAGCTGAGGAAATGAAAAAAGAGGAAACAGATTTAGAGAAAAAAGAAAACAATGATTCAGGTGTTGAAGGTGTGGATGATAGTAAAGATATTATTGAACCCGTGAAAGGCGGCTGTGTTGTTACAATGTTGAGCGCGAAATCTTTATTACATGAAAGAGAAGTAACTAGAAATGAAAGTAGTATGCAGACGCACGCAGAGCAGAACAATAACCAATTGAATGGTGGTATACAAAATTTTAAGAAATTCTCAAAGGTAAGTGGATCATGTGGTCGAAGTTAAGACTGAGCGAAAAATTGTTTTTTTTTTTGTTTAGAATTTAGAGGGGTAGCTTCATGTCAAATCGCCAAATAGTTTTAGTGAGGAGTTTTCTTTTATCAAAAAGAAGAAAATAACACACTATTGTCAAAAAATTGTTCCAAGCAACATCAACAAGAACAAAAAACACACGTATTTTGTTGTGGCATGAACAAATTTTTTAGTCTAGGAAATTTTTGACAATAGTGTGTTAATTTCTTGTGTTTTTAATGAAAAAACTTAGAGAAGAGAAGACCCCATTTTTTTTTAATACATTTTCCAAAATTTTAAAATTTCATATTTCCAAAATTGTGAAAATGTATAGAGAAAACTTCACATTTTCAAAATTCTAAAAATTTATAAAATAATGTTCAAAACTAAAAGAAATTATATTCTTAAAATCGTAATAAAATTTTACATTTTCAAAATCGTAAAAATTAAAAAAAAAAAATTAACAAATTTCCAAAATTTTAAAAATTCATATTTTTAAAAACGCAAAATTTTCTGCAAAACTGTTTTTTTTTTGTTTTTTTAATATGAAAAAACTTTCAAATTCAAGAACTATTTTCAAAATCGTAAAAATTTTAAGTTTTTATGAAATATTGAAGTCTAAATTTTTTAAAAAGTGCATTTTTGAATTTGGCCCCAAAAAAATTTTATTTTGTCTATCAGTTAAATTAGTTCAACACAAAATCTCCCAAGTTCAAAATCACTCTATTCTTACCCTAACATAGAAAGGCCCTAACTCATATTTTCTTAGCTCGAAAAGTTCTCGGAAAATATTGAATGCAAAGTAAACCATAGCAACGTTGGCTTGTTCGAAAATACAAATATCAATGGCTGTAATATTTAACTACGATATAGTATAATACTAGCTTCATTCAGAAGTTATTAATAAAAATCCATCAGCAACTCGATCTAATATAAAAAATGAGTTAGGGCCTTTCTATGTTAGTGTAACGATTATGCTCTCTAAAATAATTGTTTCTTTAATTTACAGAAATTTCAACCACAAAATCGTCGTGTGATACGTACCGTGTCTTCCACGGTGTGTGGCTCATTGGTTTAATGATACACTTTTTGTAGTAGCTGCATACAAATACATACATATTCTGTATTATCTAAGATATTTTGCTCATAATAAATTTCCTAAAAATACTCAAAGCTTTCTTGTGATCATTAGCTAATAGTTTACGTTGGAAGAGGCGTGTTGCACCCACCCATTCATGTGGTAAAATTTGTTTAGTTATGCATTGTTTCAATGAAGCTTTCCTCGATACATTTTCAGTTTCGATGAAACGTTTGGTAGCATCCACTGTTGCTAATTCGTGCTCTACATCGAATATTTTAGCAGGCGGCGCTTTAGTAGCTATTGAATCCCTGCACACCTCAACGCCCAAGTCTACCTTTTTCGACTTCTTCATGGTGTGAACGACTGTTAGGGACTTGGGTACTTGCTTTAGGGTAGCATCATTTTTTATTATAGTTAAGCTTTCATCTCCTTTAGGTATTTCAAGTGTTTGATTGTCTGCTATGCGTTCAATTTTATCAGGAAGAGCGAGGTCTTGGTAGGTGGCAGCACAACTTTCAGCTAAAGGAAATTTCGTACGCATTGGTTGCATTTGATTATACAGCTCAACACATTTACCATCCAGCAAAGCACTCAGGTTATGTAGTTTTGCTAGTACTGCCAGCAGTAGTGTGCTTGTTTCCATAAAATAGTTGTTGCGCATCATCTTGGAAAAGTACTCAGCGGCTTGCTTGCAACATTCGCGTATCCGCTGATAAACTCCATGCACATTTAGTAAACGTGCGAGTACGTAATCAAAGTTGTTGCGGGTTGGCAATTCCACTGTATTCGCAGTGCTGAGGTGGAAGTCTGGCAGTGAGCCTTGAAAGAGTTCCAATTGACGTATAATATCGATGCGTAGTAAACGACAAGTCGCTTGATTGCATTTAACAACTGCACGAAAGCCAATCATACCGCGAAAAGAACTTTTTCGACGTGCCATTAATCTTCCAAGCAGCGCGCATGCTTCTGTGAACTCCGTTTCCTGTGGTCGTTGGCGGCGAAAGTATTCGTAGATGGCCGTTTGTAAATGTTCCACTATGACGAAAAGTGTTGATTAAAACGCATTTAGTTTAAAACTCACTTGCTTACCGTTTGGCGCATTTTTAATTGGCACATTCAATGTAATTTGTGGTGGTTTTTTGAGCTCAAAGTCGTTCCAAAGATCGCACATGCTTTTCGTGTAAAAATACCAAAACAAACCGATGTAAACAATTCTGATGGCAATGGAAAAAGTCGCGACTTATCGATTGCTTTACAAATTTAAATTGAAATCAGCCAATTTCTCAGAGGGAATGACAGCTCTTTGTGCTGAGCCAGTAATTGAAAGTTATCGAGTACTTAAAGGGTCAGCTACATAAAAGTTTATTTCAACTTTACTTGGACTTTGACTTTGGCAGATAAGTTCAATATACGTGTTTCAACGAAACATGGCAAATAGAAAACCTCAAAGTTGAAGCGAGGTTTAAATTTGGCAAACTTTCAAATTTTGCTTGCTTTGCTTTCTTTGACGATCAAATGTTGATGATTGCTTTAATTTAAGAATTAAAATTTGGAGGAAATAATAATTCATTCATCTATTCTGTATTAAATTAATAAATTTACCAAAACACTCTGAATGCAAAGAAATAAATAACGAAAACAAATGTATAAAAGAGAAGCGTTAAAGCGTTCATTGTAGCATACCTTTGAAGTTGAACGCAAAGTTTTGAGGTTGCAAATGACAGGAGAGGTTAACAAAGCTTTATTTAATAGACCCTTTATTCTCTCGTAAAACGAATCATCCAAAATTTACGCTTTTTATTTTATTTTATATCACTTTATTAACTTAATTTTTTTTACACTTTTTTATATTATTTCGTTTTGTTTTATTATTTTTTTAATTAATTTTCAAATTTTATTTTATTTTATTTTGTATTGTTTTATTTTATTTCATTTTATAATATTATTATTAATTTTATTTAATTTTAAATTATCTATTTTCTTTTATTACATTTCATTTATTTTATTTTATTGAATTTTTTTATTTTATTCCATTTTATTTTATATTAATATCAAATATTTTATTATTTTTGTCATTATATTTTATTTTATTTCTTTTCATTCTATTTTTCAATTGTATTTGTTGTTTTCACCTTTTAACTCATTTTTTAATTTAATTTATTTTAATTTATTCTATTATATAGTATTTTCAAGTTTACGTTTATTTTATGTTATTTTATTTCATTTTTGTATTACTCTATTTAATTTAATTTTACTTGTTTTATTTTGTTTCATTTCATTTTTTAAATTTTTTATAAGTTAATTTGGTTTTGTGTTTTTCCAACCGGATGTATACTAGATGTATATTGGAACGATTTTTCGTCATCCCTTGTCAAAAGCGGTTTGTTACAAAACTAAAATTGACAAGGGATGACGAAAAATGTTTCCAATATACAGTTTTTGTATATGTGGAGCACCGTGTACAAGCACATATTAATAAAAAATATTTTATTTTATAAATCTTATTACATTTTTTTATTTAATTTTTTTAAATTTCGCTTTAATCTATTTCACTTTATTTATTTTTTGTTTCTTTTTTCCGCGTTTTTACTTAATTTTTATGGCCAATAATCATAGTCGAAAAAAAGTAGGTACTAAAGTTAGCGTCAGCTTTTTTGATAGATAGTCCGTTGGAAATGGTAGCAAAAAGCTTGGGGCTTATCATGCAATCCGATCCGAAAGAAATTTCTTTCGAATTTGAAAAAAAATCTATGTGATTTAACAGCTTTCGAACCCGCATTTCCTTTCGGATCGGATTACATGATAAGGCCCCTGATGCTAACTTTAGTGCTTACTTCATTTCGACTATAACTACGGGCCATTATTTTTAATCCTTTTTGTACTTTAATTTAATTTTTTTTCTTACTTTAATCCAAATTATTTTCTTTTATCCTATTTACTTTTATCTTATATTATTTCATTTTATATTATTAAGTATTTTTTCATTTAAATTTATTTTTCATTCCAGTTTTAAGGCTGATTTACACGTGTCGATATTTGTCGATCCATTGCTTTCTACTTTCAAATACAAGGTGTAGATCGATCGATTTGCCATTTACAAGGTGGAACGACAAAAAATCTACCAGAAAATCGACTCGTGTAAATTACCCTTTACATTTCAGTCGTAAAAATTAAATGTTTATCGAGTATTTTCTCCGATATTTTGAAAGATTCGATAATTATTAAGAGCACGGTCGTCGACTACACGCTAGCAGTGTGGCAACACTTTCAATCTCTCACTATCACTGCTACTCTCAGCTATCATATACTGCTGCATTTTGTTAATCTTTCCCTTAATAAACAGGTTATAGTTGTTCTATTGTTGCTATTTTATCATATATGCATTTTCATTATGCACTCAATTAAAAAGGAAAAAATATGTCAGGGGTGGGGGATCCCCACGTTGGGCTGACAAATAATGTTGAGACCTAAATGAGTATGGACCGCTCTGATGGGTAGAAGGACAGGAATAAATGTGGAACCCGATGTCTCACATACAAAGAAGGGTATACGTCTGAATGGTCTGCTGGGTATATGTTGCATGTCATACTTACACAAATTTTCTACACATGAATGTGCCTTGTACGAGATCGGGGGGGTGAAAACAGGAAGAAACCCATACGGCGGGTCGCGCATCTCTGGAGGCTGCGTGAAGGAAAGCTAGAGTGCGTCCTCACACTTGAGGAAATTGTACCTTTTTTAATATAATTGTCTGGTGGGCATGACTGCAAATGGCGTGCTGGGTAAGCATAGCAGGTCATGTTAACAAAAATTTCTGGTCACGCATTTTCTTTTTGGAAGGTTTTGAGGGGGAACCGAAAGGTTTCCATGGGCTCACTGTTCCTCGGAGGTGGCGGAGTCACCTAAAGCCCAAATATGTCTCCGCATGCGATGCAAATTTTAATTTTTATAATTTTGTGGTTTTTGGTGTGCAGCGTTGTTGGCAGATGTTTTTGTCTGCGAATTGCTTTAGCGTCGCCTTCGCAAACGTCAAAACGACATACCATAAAGGAAAAAAGAACTTATCGAAGAAAGAGCTTTTTTAGGGTTGCCGTATATATTGTGAGCACTTTATAGCAACAAAAATCACTGGGTCACTGTCCGAAGGCGATTAGCGGACACGAAAAAGCGATGTGATATTAACGTTAGGCGAATAATAAAGGGGAAGGAAAAGGCATAAAAGGGCATGCCAAAGGTTCTTACGGAAATAGTATCGAACTGTTACCGTCACGGCATACGACTGCCTCCGCGCTGTGGTATTATATAGCAGTGAAAAGTTTTATTTAAAAAGGTTTAAGTTTTTTTTAAGTACGTTTTGGGCAAAAAGCCCCCACATTAAGACTATTGATTTTGAAAATCTGTCGAGAGGATTAAGGAAGTTCCTGGTTAGCAGAGAAGAAGCATCCAGCAGATTTCTGGAGGAGAGGTGAGAATTTTGTGAAGATGAGTGGGTAGGTCTGCATATGCATATATGGATGTGCATACGCAGATATAAGTATACATATATGTACCTATATGAGGGATTTTGCGCGTTTCTATGAATTTAATAATTTTTTTAAATAATTCAACGCGATTCAACGATTTAATTAGGAACAAAAGTTTTGTTTCAAATTTTCAGAAACAATAAAAATGATAAATTAGTTTAAAAGAAATTTTCTGATTTTTAAATCTACATTAAAATTCTCGAATATCACATTTTTTAAACAATTCTGTAATTTCTCAAGCAGTTTGTTTCGAAATAATTATGCATATATCAGTTGAGTGGATTTTTGTCTCGCTACATACATATGCACATAAAGATTTCCTTAACCCCACATATATGTATGTATAGATATACATATGCAGATACCTATCCATATCAGATCTTTGAAGGGTTTAAATTTTAAAAAGGGAAACCGTATCTTGTAGGAAGTGACGGGACAAGTTCCGGCGCGCCTAGATAAAGAGGAAACAGGCAGAATCATATATATTATTGTTGGTGGATGTCAGTGCGGCGAGATGTAAGTTTCGTAATATTGTAGATTGTGCTAGTGAAACAAATTGTAATGTACCTTTTTCTCTAGTGTGCAAATAAATTTTGGCGCGGAGGTAAAATGCACAACTCGCCGTAAGTGATTAATTTCAATTTTTACATTTACATACAAATACGTATATATATCGCCGGGCGGCCCAGATATGTGGTCAAACTACGTTTTTATACACACATACATACGTATACAGATTTGCTGAGGGACCCAGGATAGGCGTAAAGTACAATTTTTTACATGTCCCAAGACGAGGTTAAAACCCCGCCAAAATTATCATAAAATTCGTGCGATCCGAAATCACGAAGGGAGAAGCAGCGGTAGCCATCATGTGGTATACGTACATACATACACATATTTTCCTGTAATAATTTTGTTAAAATTGTTTTTGCACGTTTGCGCGCGCATATTTTGTATTATCTATATATTTCTATATGTAAAGTTGTGCACTTAGCTCATTTTTAAAGCAACCCCAAAAATTTCTATAAATTTATCAAACACTTAAATATTCCTACAGGGCCTGTCATATGCAATACACTTTCTATAATTAACTTAGAGCTTTATAGCGACGAGCGAAGCTTTTTATAGCAAGTTGCTTTTGGTTGTCAGGAATAGGGTAAATCAAACATATTACCGGATGCTCATAAGATCCGTGTAAAAGTAAATCAAATTTTAATTGCTAAAAACAAGAGGAAGTTAGTTCGTAGTCGATATATATATAAGTGTATTTTTGTTATTGTTGAAATTTCCGGTTCCGTACAAAGCGGATCTGCCCATAACTTAAAATTTAAATTCCAAAGTGTTATAAGACACATATCCATAGGTAGGGGTATACAAAATCTAAGAGAGCTCTTTTAGGTAGGACTCCCTGAACCTTTTTGCAAACTCATATATTTTTTAACCCTTTTATATAAATAATCTATTGGCAGGGCGTTTTGTCGTAACAAAGCAAATTGTTGTATATGATAAGTTTCCGTTTAAATAATGTTATATTTTGTAAATTTTATTTACTCGTTTAATATATTTTGATGTTGATTGATATTTAAAATGATGAGCTAAATTCCTTTTTGGGCGGGAGATGAAGACGGTATGATGACGCGGTAAGTGGGGAGCATGGAGCGTGGAAATATGGGTGATCGCTGGACAGGATTAACGAGCGGTCCAAGGTAGGGCGGGATTCCTGTGGTGGAGAAGTGTGGTGGTAAGTAAGGTGGATAAAAAAAGAGGAGATAAATATGTGTCCGTCCGGCTCCTGGGTGGAGGGTTGAGAACCACTTCCCAGCGTAATACTGAGCTAGCCAGGGAACCACCAGGAGCCAAATTGTACGTGTACGTGACAATATTTATTATGGCGCCCAATTGAAAATAGTAAACATTTCTTCGCTAGCGTACTAAAGTACCTAGCATTTAACATTCAAAATAGACATCAGCGCCAAAAAGAGTTTAAATTGGCGCCCGTTGAAAAGCAGTAAACATCCCTAACATTAGAAAGGGATATATAAATATTTTCTTATGCATTAGATCTTGCTGTTTATAAATTTATTTAAACTTTTTTTCTTCATATACAAATCTTCCATCGCAAAAAGGTCAGATGAAACTGTCAGCTTTGTCGAGCTAGGTGGCTTGCTAATACATCTAGTTTTGAATAAGTTCAATTGCACTAGTTCTGCAGGAGTCAGTCCGTCTGTCCGTATCCAATAGTCATTCGGTGACATAGTCATCCACCATTAGATGACCTATCCGCACCGCCATAGAGCAATACATATTTAATTTTCAAAATTTTTCTTTATATGGGTACATATTAATTAGTTCAGCAGAGTAGTCACTATCTATGGAGACCGAAATCTTCAAAGAGGTTTCTGATGCTCCATAGACAGAAGTTTTTTTTTGAGACCACAACCAGTCGGCAACGTGCAAAGGTTGTGAAGCCAAACTTAATTTTTTTAGAAATTTTTAATTATGCAGTCCACACACTAGCTCATACAGGAACGTTACACTATGCTCCATGCTAACAATCCTCCTCAAATCTCATGCCATCTGAGCTCCCGCATATAATACAAGTGTCAAGAGTTGAGTCCATACATAAGGAACTATCCTTTTTGATATTTATTTTTATGAATTTTTAGCGTCTTACGAATACGTTTGTTTGTTTTATATAGCCGACTTATATAGTTTTGAAGAGTCCTCGTTATCATCCTTTTGAATAAAAAGTTTTTTTTTGTTGATACATATACATTTACATTTTTTTTATGAAACACACGCCACCCGCGTATAATACCCGAAGTAGACTCAAAAGTGCAGCCATGGCAACAAGTAACCCCGATAAAGAACCACCGGTCGAAGGTGATGCATCCTTCATTGATTTATCTGATAGGATTTTAGTGTCGAAAGATAATGGAGATGGTGCTGTAGGAGGTAGGGAACAAGGGGGTGCCAGAAACATGCCACCGGCGACTGGCGGTAGCACAGGTGCGGTACATAAACAATACCCGGGGGGTCAGGTCACACAATCAGTGATCTTACGGCCGCCAATGTTGTCTTTTCCTCCCCCTCGATCCCATAACCCTGCCAACAACGCTGCACCAAATCCGCCGAAAATACAAAATATACGCGAAGAAGTAGGTCCCTTGCTAAGAAATATGATGGGTGAAGCGAAAGAGGCGTTATTGGGAGAAATGCGCACAAGCATGCAGGAAATGATGAAGTCCATGCAGAGTTCCAACGGTGAGCTGTCGGCGGGTGGGCAAAGGAATAGAGAGCGTATGCAGAACAAGAAAAGGAAGCACAACATCAGCAGCGAGTCCTTTGAGTCAAGGCGTTCCTTACCAGATAATGAAGCCGCAAGCGAGACCGTCACCAACAACAGGAACATGCAACGTCATACTCCTGCAAGGCCACCAATAACCCCTTTCCCTTCAGTTAGCGCGCAACAACAACATCGGCGCATAAGAGATGCACCCATAATAAACCACCAAATATTCCCTCAAAGCTTTCCACCCGAAAATAGGAATGTAATCACCCGATCCGAAATTAACGTTGAAAAGTGGGGAATTAATTATCAAGGTCACCGAGATGCCATGACCATTGAAGACTTTATTTTTAGGCTTGAATATTTAAAAGAAAAATATGGCTGTTCATGGGGGGATATAATACGAGATTTCCACCGTCTTTTAGGGGGCGAAGCACGCGAATGGTATTGGCTCTTCATTCGCACAAACCGGAATGTAGACTGGCCAACTTTGCAGTTTGCCTTACAGCGGCAGTTCGCGTGCCAGCTTACTGATTTCGAAATGATGAGAGAAATAAATGAACGCAGACAAAAACCGGGAGAGTCAATTGATGAATATTTCCATGCTATTGGCATTCTTAGGGCTCGGCTTAGAAACCCGATACCCGAATACGAGATGGTTCGCCTCATCAAAGGGAATCTCCGGGAATCATTGGCGAAGTTAGTATACCCCATCGCTGTATACTCGGTTGAGCAGCTGCGCATGGAATGCAAAGAGGTGGAAAGATGTTTCCCTCGCAGAGACCGTATGCCGCATAGTGGATTCACTGCCCAACCCCGTTCCTACCTGGTAAACGAGATTACCCCGACTGATGAGCAGGACTCTCCCAGAGATGAGGGTCAAGTCTCTGTGGAAGAGGTCCGATATCAGCGTGTAACGAAACTTCCACCAGCTCGTGATCAGGCCAACCGTAAAACCATAGTATGTTGGAATTGTGGAAATGAGGGTCATGTGTTTACTGACTGTATGTCATTGAACAGACGTATTTTTTGTTTTAAATGTGGGAAGTTAGACGTAATAACTCCCAAATGCCCCGTGTGCAACACGGCGGGAAACGTGAAACGGAACGCGATGTCAGCGGGGGTATCGCGCTCCACTCAAGTCCCGCACGAATAGATGCATCAACAAACACACCTTTAGATTTAGATGTCATGAGTGAAGATGAACAAACCGTGACAAAAGCAAAATCCCTTGTATTAATACAAAAACCGTCTGATAACAAAAATATTACCCTACAGCGTCCAGCTAAGCTTTCGTTTGAAGAACGAATGAGGAGGTATCGCGAAGCTCGTGAGCGAATTTTTGCCGACAGTGTGCTACTAGGTCGTCGCATGGTATCACGTAGGATACAAAAGGCCCGAGAAAGGTATCAACGACGAAAGCTTTGGCGTCGACAGGTTGTGGCCACGGTAAAAAAGGCTGACCGAAATGACCCGCGAGTATACGCGGATATAGAAGTTAAAGGGGTACGAGTACGCGGATTGCTGGATACAGGGGCGTCTATTAGTATCTTGGGTAAAGGATGTCGCGAATTTATAGAAAAGTTTAATGTCCCAATAGAACGTTTTATTTCTAGTGTAGCAACTGCAGGAGGCGGTGCACACACGGTTTTAGGAAAAGTTAATTTGCCTGTAAAATACAACAATTTAGAAAATTATATTACTTTTTATCTATGTCCAAACCTGGAACAAGCCATTTATCTCGGCATAGACTTTTGGCGTAGTTTTCAGTTAGCTCCAAACGTAGTAGGTGTCGATGAGATTGATTTGTCGCGCTTAGAACAGCAGATGGTGACGGTAGAGGATAGGAACGAACGTCGTGTGTTGCATGACCTTACAGCAGAGCAACAACAACGTTTGCAACAGGTCAAGGATAGTTTCATGACCTTTGAAAAAGATGGGCTCGGCCGAACGCATCTCGAAAAACATTCGATTAAATTAGTAGAAGATGCAGTGCCCGTAAAAGACCGTCATTATCCGTTGTCTCCGGCGATGCAATCCATTGTATACACTGAAATAGATAAAATGTTAGAGTTAGGAGTTATAGAAGAAAGTGAAAGTCCCTGGAGTAATAGGACCACTGTCGTGCGTAAGCCGGGTAAAAACCGATTTTGTTTAGACGCGAGAAAGTTGAATGCTTTAACGGTTAAGGATGCATATCCGTTACAGAATATAGAGGGTATTATTAGCCGAATCGATGACACACACTATATTAGCAGCGTGGACCTAAAGTTCGCCTTCTGGCAAATAGAATTGGAAGACAGCTGCAAACCCTATACTGCCTTCACAGTCCCGGGGCGTCCCCTATATCAATTTAGAGTTATGCCGTTCGGTTTATGTAATGCGGCTCAGCGATTATGTCGGCTGATGGATCGCGTTATACCGCAGAGATTAAAGTCGAACGTGTTTATTTACCTCGACGACTTATTAATTATCGCTCCAGACTTCGAGTCACATATGCGAACGTTGCAAGAAGTCGCGGTTTGTTTGAGAGAAGCAGGGTTGACAATAGGCCTAAAAAAATCGATGTTTTGTTTTAAAGAATTACCCTATCTAGGATATATTGTTGGAGGAGGCATGTTGAAAACTGACCCCGAAAAGGTTAAGGCGATTCTTAACATCCCTTTACCCCAAACCGTAAAACAAGTCAGAAGTTTTCTTGGAACAGCTGGGTGGTATCGCCGGTTTATAAAGGATTTTGCCACACTGGCTACACCCCTGACCGACACCTTAAAGAAAACCACCAAGTTCCAAATGACACCTCAAGCTATAGAGGCTTTTAATGAGTTGAAAAAGGCGCTTACTAGCGCACCTGTGCTAAAGCATCCCGATTTTAGCAAACGCTTCTACGTCCAATGTGACGCCTCGGATTATGGCGTTGGCGCGGTACTATATCAGAAGGCGGACGATGGTGGCGAAAATCCCATCGCGTACTTCTCGCAGAAGCTAAATGATTGTCAACGAAACTACAGTACAACCGAAAAGGAATGCCTCGCGGCGGTGATGGCAGTACAAAGATTTCGACCGTACATCGAGCTTATGGCGTTCACAGTGGTGACTGATCATGCCAGTCTGAAATGGCTCATGTCATTAAAGGACTTGAGCGGAAGGCTAGCCAGATGGTCCCTGCATCTTCAAGCATTCAACTTTGAAATCGAACATAGGAAGGGGTCTGAAAATATAGTTGCCGATACTCTGTCTCGGTGTATAGAAGATATATCACAATCTCTAATTGCGGGTATGGACACAGTAGAATTCGAAAGCGAAGAGTATTTAGGTCTGATAGGCACAATAGAAGGAAATGTAGAGCGATTTCCTGACTTAAAAATAGAAGATGGGTTTGTCTTCAAGAAAATGGTAGTAAAGGATATAGAGCTAGAGGAAAGTGAATGGAAGCTTTGGGTACCGGCTGCGTTAACATCCACATTAATTGAAAACGCGCACTGTTCCGAAACTGCGGCACATGGGGGAATGGCCAAAACGCTACATCGTTTACGGCGGATGTATTACTGGCCCAATATGGTCATACAAGTCCGAAACTTTGTTCGAGATTGCCAGGTCTGTAAGGAAAGTAAGCCGAGTAATGCCATAATGAAACCGGGTATGGGCTCAGAAGTAGTCACTGAACGGCCTTTCCAAAAACTTTATATAGATTTTCTTGGCAAATATCCCAGGTCGAAAAGAGGAAATACTTTTATTTTTATAGTGGTCGATCATTTTTCCAAATTTACATTTCTAAAAGCCATGCGTGAAGCAACAGCGACCAATGTCGTGAAATTCCTTATCGAGGATATCTTCTATAAGTTCGGAGTACCTGAAACAATCCACTCCGATAATGGAAAGCAGTTCACGTCCAAACAGTTTGCCAAAATGTTAGAGACGTATCACATCAAGCACCTGAAAACGGCGTTTTACTCTCCACAATCGAATGCGGCGGAGCGCGTCAACCAATCGGTTTTAGCGGCGATCCGCTCGTATTTGGACAAGGACCACAGAGATTGGGACTTGTATTTGCCAGAGATAGAGTGTGCTTTGCGAAGTGCAGTGCATTCTGCAACAGGAGTATCGCCCTACTTTGCCCTATTCGGAATGAATATGTTTACTAGTGGTGCCGACTACGCATTGGCTCGAAAGCTAAGTGCCTTGAACGACAACGAAATGTTGCTGTTGGATAATAATGACAGGATGAGGATCATGCGCGAAAAGATTAAGGAGAACATGCATGAGGCGTATAACACGAACGCGGCGCGATATAACAAAAGGATACGCGAGGTGCGATTCGTACCTGGACAGGAGATTTATAAACGCAATTTCGTATTAAGCGACTTTAAAAATAACGTGAACGCGAAATTCTGCAAAAAATTTACCAAGTGTAGGGTAACAAAGCCGTTAGGGAAAAACATGTATCTACTTGAATCGATGTCTGGGCGTAGTTTAGGCGCTTGGCATGCCAAAGACTTAAAGCAATAAGCCAACTTACGTGAGCGGTGTTGTTGTGTTAATGTGATGCATCTCCGGCGATGAGGGTCAAGTCGTCCGGAGATGTGTCCAAATATACCTCGGCAAAACCTGAAAAAGAGTAAACAACCACAAAGTAAAATCCTTTATACAACTTTTAATCGAATATACTTCCCGTAAACTGCTAATGTCGTCTAATATTCCGCTTTTTTGCATATGCCCGGCGTAGCTCCGAAGCAGGAGACTGTGTCAGGGGTGGGGGATCCCCACGTTGGGCTGACAAATAATGTTGAGACCTAAATGAGTATGGACCGCTCTGATGGGTAGGACAGGAATAAATGTGGAACCCGATGTCTCACATACAAAGAAGGGTATACGTCTGAATGGTCTGCTGGGTATATGTTGCATGTCATACTTACACAAATTTTCTACACATGAATGTGCCTTGTACGAGATCGGGGGGGTGAAAACAGGAAGAAACCCATACGGCGGGTCGCGCATCTCTGGAGGCTGCGTGAAGGAAAGCTAGAGTGCGTCCTCACACTTGAGGAAATTGTACCTTTTTTAATATAATTGTCTGGTGGGCATGACTGCAAATGGCGTGCTGGGTAAGCATAGCAGGTCATGTTAACAAAAATTTCTGGTCACGCATTTTCTTTTTGGAAGGTTTTGAGGGGGAACCGAAAGGTTTCCATGGGCTCACTGTTCCTCGGAGGTGGCGGAGTCACCTAAAGCCCAAATATGTCTCCGCATGCGATGCAAATTTTAATTTTTATAATTTTGTGGTTTTTGGTGTGCAGCGTTGTTGGCAGATGTTTTTGTCTGCGAATTGCTTTAGCGTCGCCTTCGCAAACGTCAAAACGACATACCATAAAGGAAAAAAGAACTTATCGAAGAAAGAGCTTTTTTAGGGTTGCCGTATATATTGTGAGCACTTTATAGCAACAAAAATCACTGGGTCACTGTCCGAAGGCGATTAGCGGACACGAAAAAGCGATGTGATATTAACGTTAGGCGAATAATAAAGGGGAAGGAAAAGGCATAAAAGGGCATGCCAAAGGTTCTTACGGAAATAGTATCGAACTGTTACCGTCACGGCATACGACTGCCTCCGCGCTGTGGTATTATATAGCAGTGAAAAGTTTTATTTAAAAAGGTTTAAGTTTTTTTTAAGTACGTTTTGGGCAAAAAGCCCCCACATTAAGACTATTGATTTTGAAAATCTGTCGAGAGGATTAAGGAAGTTCCTGGTTAGCAGAGAAGAAGCATCCAGCAGATTTCTGGAGGAGAGGTGAGAATTTTGTGAAGATGAGTGGGTAGGTCTGCATATGCATATATGGATGTGCATACGCAGATATAAGTATACATATATGTACCTATATGAGGGATTTTGCGCGTTTCTATGAATTTAATAATTTTTTTAAATAATTCAACGCGATTCAACGATTTAATTAGGAACAAAAGTTTTGTTTCAAATTTTCAGAAACAATAAAAATGATAAATTAGTTTAAAAGAAATTTTCTGATTTTTAAATCTACATTAAAATTCTCGAATATCACATTTTTTAAACAATTCTGTAATTTCTCAAGCAGTTTGTTTCGAAATAATTATGCATATATCAGTTGAGTGGATTTTTGTCTCGCTACATACATATGCACATAAAGATTTCCTTAACCCCACATATATGTATGTATAGATATACATATGCAGATACCTATCCATATCAGATCTTTGAAGGGTTTAAATTTTAAAAAGGGAAACCGTATCTTGTAGGAAGTGACGGGACAAGTTCCGGCGCGCCTAGATAAAGAGGAAAC
This sequence comes from Campiglossa producta, assembly GCA_964058755.1. Taxonomy (NCBI): domain Eukaryota; kingdom Metazoa; phylum Arthropoda; class Insecta; order Diptera; family Tephritidae; genus Campiglossa; species Campiglossa producta. The sequence continues at coordinate 11,082,266 of CAXKVI010000002.1, read as the reverse complement.
AGGCAGAATCATATATATTATTGTTGGTGGATGTCAGTGCGGCGAGATGTAAGTTTCGTAATATTGTAGATTGTGCTAGTGAAACAAATTGTAATGTACCTTTTTCTCTAGTGTGCAAATAAATTTTGGCGCGGAGGTAAAATGCACAACTCGCCGTAAGTGATTAATTTCAATTTTTACATTTACATACAAATACGTATATATATCGCCGGGCGGCCCAGATATGTGGTCAAACTACGTTTTTATACACACATACATACGTATACAGATTTGCTGAGGGACCCAGGATAGGCGTAAAGTACAATTTTTTACATGTCCCAAGACGAGGTTAAAACCCCGCCAAAATTATCATAAAATTCGTGCGATCCGAAATCACGAAGGGAGAAGCAGCGGTAGCCATCATGTGGTATACGTACATACATACACATATTTTCCTGTAATAATTTTGTTAAAATTGTTTTTGCACGTTTGCGCGCGCATATTTTGTATTATCTATATATTTCTATATGTAAAGTTGTGCACTTAGCTCATTTTTAAAGCAACCCCAAAATTTCTATAAATTTATCAAACACTTAAATATTCCTACAGGGCCTGTCATATGCAATACACTTTCTATAATTAACTTAGAGCTTTATAGCGACGAGCGAAGCTTTTTATAGCAAGTTGCTTTTGGTTGTCAGGAATAGGGTAAATCAAACATATTACCGGATGCTCATAAGATCCGTGTAAAAGTAAATCAAATTTTAATTGCTAAAAACAAGAGGAAGTTAGTTCGTAGTCGATATATATATAAGTGTATTTTTGTTATTGTTGAAATTTCCGGTTCCGTACAAAGCGGATCTGCCCATAACTTAAAATTTAAATTCCAAAGTGTTATAAGACACATATCCATAGGTAGGGGTATACAAAATCTAAGAGAGCTCTTTTAGGTAGGACTCCCTGAACCTTTTTGCAAACTCATATATTTTTTAACCCTTTTATATAAATAATCTATTGGCAGGGCGTTTTGTCGTAACAAAGCAAATTGTTGTATATGATAAGTTTCCGTTTAAATAATGTTATATTTTGTAAATTTTATTTACTCGTTTAATATATTTTGATGTTGATTGATATTTAAAATGATGAGCTAAATTCCTTTTTGGGCGGGAGATGAAGACGGTATGATGACGCGGTAAGTGGGGAGCATGGAGCGTGGAAATATGGGTGATCGCTGGACAGGATTAACGAGCGGTCCAAGGTAGGGCGGGATTCCTGTGGTGGAGAAGTGTGGTGGTAAGTAAGGTGGATAAAAAAAGAGGAGATAAATATGTGTCCGTCCGGCTCCTGGGTGGAGGGTTGAGAACCACTTCCCAGCGTAATACTGAGCTAGCCAGGGAACCACCAGGAGCCAAATTGTACGTGTACGTGACAAATAACTCTAAAATTATTGGGTGTAAGTATTTTGATAAGCGTTTCACTTGTTGGCTATTGATATTAATTCCTACTCTTAATCATAATTTCCTCTAGAAATGGCCCGATGCAAAATATCTTCTTTTGTTTGAGTTGTTCAAAGCTCGGCCATTTTTGTGGAACAAAAGTACGAATAAACATACAAGCCTTTGTAAGACAAACCTGGCCTTGGCAGAAATCGGAAGAGAGCTTGGTTGTTCTGGTGAAGAAGCAAAGTTGAGATTTCGTTCAATGAAACAAACATACCAGCAGATTGCAAGAAAGATAGCGGAAAATGGTGGTGGTGATGGCAATACTGAAACACAGTGGCGCTTCTTTAAAACTTTATCATTCTTATCGCAATGCGAATCGGTCAACAATATGAATATGGTAAGTTAACTTTTTTTTTTTACTTATTTATATTTTTTAATGATATAAATATTTGATTCAAAAGTAAAAAAAAAATATTTAAAAAAAATTGTTTATTAATAATCAAGGGTGGTGAAGAACAAAGAAAAATACTTATTTTTTATTTTAATAATAAAAAAGTTTTGAAGAAAAGTGTTAACCCTTTTATTAGGCCATTATCTTAAAAAAAAAATTGTGTTCATCTTTTTCTACATAAAAAAATAAGACAGTTTTCCTTCAGACCTTTCTTTGGAGAATTTTTATAGATACTACATTTATTTTACCTCAAGAAATATATACGAGCTTATTTATTTCTTGAGGTAAACCGGCGTTGCCAACTATCGAAAAGTGCTGTATTTTTTCTGATGAACTGAGTATTAGCTCAAGAAAACTTGACCTGTGAAAACGTTTCTTGACCATTTCTTGAGCGTTTTTATATGGAGTTTGATATTTATTTCATTTTCTATTATAAAAAGTATCTAGTAAATTTTTTTAAATTTGTTTTGCAGAAATTTCATCCATACAAAGCGTTAATAATATTTATTACAATGTACAGCAGTCGTTCCCACTTTTTCCATTGCCATTTTTTATTTATCTCAAAATCTCTTAAAAAAAGTTGATTTAGTCCAATACCCAGAAAAAAGTGGATTATGTCGTATAATGTTATTATATTGGAAAAATGTTATAAAAATTCAGACCTATTTTGCAGCTACATACTTAAGTTTTCTTGTAGTGAAATTTTTTTGCGTTAGTGTTTATATTTGGCAACCGAAACCGCAAGGAAACCGTAACCGAAATAAATTTTGAAGAACATAACCGAAACCGAATCGTGTTACAAAACCGAGACCGAACCCGAACATTATTTTAACCTTGGTTACAAAAATTCAGACTTATTTTGCAATAAATACTTAAATTATGGTTTATATCAAATCACCTATTTAATTTTTTCTATAAAAGGAAAAACAAATGACGAAAAATAGTGGACCTGAAGACGTCGAAGCAAAGTGGCAAAGCAGTACAAATTTCTCCTACGCTTCAAATGAAATTAGGAAAACTGAACCGTCCCATAACATAAACCAAGTAAGTGGATATCTTGTTTATTTCGTTTTCTTTTGGGAAAATTGCATTCATATTAGTGCCAACTAGTTGATTTGCTTTTTATCCATTTAACCAAAGTACACACTATACTACCAGTTACGGTTCTACCGCTTTTTCAAATTTTTTTAATAACTTCCTTTTTAATTTTTTTAATCAAAATTTTAAATGGGGTGTTATTGAAAAGAATTCTGAGATAGGGCGTATTTTGAAGTAGGCTGATCTTGCACCCAGGCGACGATGTGGTCTGATATATTGCAGAAAATACAATATATACAGATGTTTTTTTTTTTTTTTTGTTTAGGAATTCAATAATGGCGACACAGTAATGGACTTTTCACCCAACAATGAATTGAGTGAGTGCTCATATTCCCAACCATCATACAGAAAATATGCTGAAGCAACCGAACCTGAATGTACAGAACAACAAAAACAATGCACAGAAGAACGAAACTATGCTGAGAGACAGACACAAACAGAACCAGATTACTTTTCTGCAACTACCATTGGCAGCAACGTGGTTGAAGCTTTTTCAAATGCAATAACTAAACAGCTTGAAACATTTCCCGAGGAAGAGGTTTATCAACTTATGTCAGATATTCAAACCTTGATATCACAAAGAAAATTGGCATTGATAAGAAAAACACCGACCACAAACGATCAACAGCGCTGCATATCTAAGCAAAATGACTCATTAGCAACAAATATTTTAATTAAAGAAGAAAGTGTTAATTTGAATGAATACTAATAACAAACTACCACTCTTATGTAAAATATATATTTTTGAAGTTAACTTCTTAGGCGGCGATATGAAGTTTTGGTTGAGAGTAAAATTTGAGAAAATCGATGCTGATGCAACGGAAATAGAAATTGTAGCCGACTTTCAGGCGTAGGCGATTTTCACAACTATGTTTGTACTAATTTTTTTGCTTCTAATAACTCTTTAAAAACACATTTTTTTTTATCTTTTTCAAGTTTAATTTCAAATTTATCCAAACTTTGAAAGTTTTTTAATTTTTTTTTAAGAGAAACGAAACATTTCCCATTTTTTGTACAGGTTAAAGCCTCCAGTTTTTTAAGATAAAAAGCTTTATCTACAAGATGTTTTAGAACTGAGAAAATGGGTATTTGAATTGTCAAAATCGGTCGAATATTATTCAACCTAATTATCACTTTTTTTTCAAAAACTGTTCATTGAAACACAAATTTTAATTTATGCTTTTGTATTATTGAAATCAAAGTCAAAATGCGTCTTTTGAACGTGTTTCGGGATCCCGAAGCCGGGAATTTAAATAAATCGACCGATCTACACCTTGTATTTGAAGGGATTTGAAAGCAGTGGAACGGCAAAAATCGACCAGAAAATCGACTCAAGTCAATCAGCCTTAAGTGCTTAAATGACAACACTAAAGTGGGGTTAAGGTCGTTTTGGAGATAGCGATTATTAGCCTTGGGTATTCCTGAACTAAGGAACTAAATATTTTAACTGAACTAGTTCGATAGCTCGTTCCACGGCTTTGGACCGAACCACAGTCTTTGAACCGAACCATGAACCGAAACATTTTCTCTTTAACTTTTAAATTTTATTTTAAATTAATTTTAAAGTTTAAAATGTAAAAACCAAAAAAAAAAAAAATAAACCAATTTAAAAATTTTTCATTCTTAAAATTAATTTTACTAAAAACTACAACATTTGATGGATTGTCAGAAACAAAAATTTTGTGTACCGGATTCAAACTAATTTTTTTAGGGTAGACTTATTTTTCACACACTCTTGATTTTTCATACATTACTTATCATGGTTGAAATTTTAAATTTTCCATAGATTTTTATTTCAGTAAGCTTTTATTTTTAAAATTTTTGGTTGGGTGTTGATATATACTTTAACCGGTTCTTGTACCGGTACAAGTTTTCTCGAAGTGGTACGAACCACCTAACCGAACGGTGCCCAAAGATTTTCGAACCACTGAATTGAACGACACCTATTTTTGGAGTGGTTTCCCTGGTTAGTTCAGTAAAGTGAGCTAAACTTTTCTGTGCCAACATTTCAGATAAGAATTTATGTAAGTTATCTTATGCTATGGATACACACACGGAGATTACCTCCAATAAATCTTCTTTAATAAGATGGCTTTGGCTGTAGTACTTGCGGTTTAAAATAGATGTCGCTCTTTTTTGGTGACATCTAGTGTCCAGTAGCGGCGAACTCGTAATTTTGGTAGTTGCCCTTGCTATTTTTGTTTATTTATCGGTGACAGTAGCGGTCAAATCGTTAGCTCGTTTTCTGAAATCTGCTCAAATCTTCTTAATTTTTGGGAGTTTATAATGAAGATTATGCTCAAGTTAACTCCCGAAAGCGGGGATAATTCGGAATTTGCGCTAATGTATCAGCCGTATTATAAACTCACCACGTTATCATATATTCAAACCGCGTTAAAAGTATCCAGTTATAGGTTTTGAAATTAAATTTTGCTTTAGTTGTTATAACAAAAAAAAATTGAGTTCATTTCAAAAAACTAAGCTGTTTTTCTCAATCAATGTTAGGTTAGGTTTCTGTGTATTCAATCTGCTACAATTTGTTATTTCCGTTGCAAGTGTCGATCTAGTCCAAAAAAAACTTCAAATTTCCACCTCCCATCGCCTCCCAAACGGTTAACTTAAAAAACAAAAACTACATATTTTGTAAGTTACAACTTGTAACTATTTATTATTTAATAAATTTTATTTCATACTCAACATGAATTAACAGATCAAATCGGTATACTAATACATAAATACATACGTATCGCTGTACACTGTAAATATATGTATGTGTGTATATGATTCATAAATACATTCTAATATAATATATGTATATTTAACGGTATTTAATAGGGAGAGAAGACACTTTTATTACATTTTCGTTAGGTGTTTATTTATTTTTTTTTCGTTTCAGAGTTTGACAGGTGGTTAAGTTACGAAATTTCACTTTTTTCTTTAGAAAAAGGTCATATGCTTGTGAATAAGTAAATAATTTTCATTCAAAAATAATATTTAAATTTAATTTCTGTATACATGAGAGTAAAATGTTTTTATAGAGGGGAATGATTGTTGTATTTTTTTAAATATATTTTCCATATGTAGTTACATAACAGTATAAATGCTTAATGGCACGAATGAGGCATTCATTATACATACACATACCAATGCAAATATTATATTGGCGACTGAGTGAAATATAGCTCTATTTCACAAACACGCTTTATTTCAGAACTTGTTTCAAAACCGCCCTATCTAAGCAATATATCGATACATTTTCGGCTGGGATAGGACGTTTTTTTTAATCATAACTTGAGTAAAAGCATTTTTGAAAAACATCCAAGATAGGGTGTTTTAAAAAAATTTCGAGAAATGCTTTTTTCGAAATATTATATGTATGTAAAAAAGTGCCTCTAATATAATTTGTTACATTTTTTTCTCATTTTCCTCTGTTGTGCCGATTTAAACCAAATTTTGAAAATAAAAATTCAATGACTGTTATACAATTAAAAGCTAATTCTGTAATAAAAAAAAGGACAAACATTTTAATAGAAAGGATTTTTCTCTTTTTTTTTTGTTTTACAATAAATCTTAGAATAAAGCTACATACATAAAAAAAGTTCAATACATGTGTAATTTCATAAAGTTAAACAAAAAAAAAATATCGAGAATGCAAAATTTGGAATACATTTGTTGGTAGTTTTGTTTTGCGTCTTTCTTCTTTTTCAAAAATTTGGACACTTGTGGAATGCTTAAATTTAATTAAAATAAAAAAAAATGCCGCCATAAATAAATAAGTATAACGCTGCTAAAGAAATTGTGTAAACTGTTATACTGCACACACTGTTATAGTGATAAAACTGTTATACACAACTGTTATAGCGACAAAAAATGCTATATACAGCTGCCACATTGTCCCAACTGGTATGCAGCACAAACTGTTATATTATATAAACTGTTATACTGCATAAACTGTTATACAGCGTAAACTGTTATACACCCATTTGCCGCGCAGTCGCCATACATATTTATGTTAGAGTTAGAGCATTTTACATGTGTCGTGTGTTGCCAAAATTAATGCCCGATTGATTGGCACCCTTGTTCGAGCCATACTGCAGTGAGATGACATTTTGACCGGCACGCAATTGTTCTTCGGAGAAGTTGCGCACATTCTTGTCAGCCTCTTTAGGTCCAATCGATGGTTTGCCAAAGTTGTGTGCCTGAAATTTGTGAGAACGAAATTATTAATAAAATTCGTATGATTCGATTTTTTCCTGAGTTTACCTTGCGGCCTAATGATTGCAGGCAAATGACAACAGAATTCAAATTTTGTCGCTCCCATAGGTCGACACTCTGGAAGGTTTCCTGCGTGGGTACGCCAAAGTTTTGTGCACAGGCCAAGAAAGCTGAAACAAAAAATAAAAAAAGGTATTAGATTAGTTAACAGAATGCGCTTAATTTATTGTTAAATATTTACGTATATGATATTCATTGCAAAATTTAAGGTCAAGTAAAATTTAAGAGCCTCTCTCTACCTCTCTCGCCGTTTTTCTCTCCTTTTTCCTACCTTCTACTAGCCACACTAAACCACTTCGTTCGAGTTTTTCAAAATCGAATACTCGACAATCGATAATAAATCGATATGCAAAATTTATTTTTAAGAAAAATAATCGGTTTTTGTGAAAAATAATCGATTTTTAAGAAAAAACAATCGGTTTTTGTGGAAAATACTCGATTTTTGTTGAATCTTTTTTTTTTTACAAAAAACCAATATTTGATAGATTAGAACATTTTTAAAATTAGATCTCGATGTTTACCATTTCTTTCGACTCTGTATTAGTAAAAATATAGAGAATGATTGGAGATATAATAGGGTCCTTACATTACGATTTTATAAATGGTAAACATCGATTTTTGAATAAATCGATTACCGAAATTTTAACATTTCAAATCGATTTTTGTGCCATATGTAATCTCAAAGTTTATATCAAGTAGTTACTGAAAGTTATTTGCGGCTTTTTGAAATAATTTCCAATGGTCTGTCAAGCTATTGACGATACTATTAGTTCTGATCCCGTACTCCAATTTGACAGTCAGAAACAGTCACGAACTACAGGAAAGTGATCCCGTACGCCACTTTTCTGACTGGTGAGAGCAGAAAATTGAGTTCTCTTTAGTCAGAGAGTTGCAGGATTTAGTCAGCAGATTTTTTACTGGTAAATTCTGACTACTTGTTGCTGAACTGTCAAGCGACCAAGTTTGATAGTTCTACCATTTTTTCGATCCCGTACTCCTTGGTATTGCTCTCGCACTGCGAGCGGATGTTCTAATTTTGACAGTTCTACTAGTTTTTGTCAGAAAAGTAAAGGATCAGACCTATTGGGGTGTAAGAGTAGGTCGCCTCCTCGTTGGTGCACCCTGGGTAACGCTAAATGACCTACATGGCCTACACGGCTAGTTTTTTGTATTGCCGGTTCTACGAGAACGGTACCAGTACTTGTGCTGTACCCATCGTGCCGAAACGACCCGGGCCGTTTTCTTATATCGACCCGGCCAAGAGCAATACACTCGGGGTGACCCTGTCTGACATTTAGGCAGGGCTACACCTCGCTACAACAACAACATGAGATCTAAGAACTATTGTATTAAATCTTTTCATTGATCTAGTTCATTAGTTCGTTCATTAAAGTGAAATTAACTTTTCTGTGGCTTCAAATGAGAATTTATATAAATTGTCTTGGAAACTCACTACGTTATCATACCACGGTAACAGCAAACAATTTAATTTTATGAAACTCTATTTTACTTTGGTTGTTATTGCAAACTGAAATGAAATTACTTTCAAATAATTTAAGTTGCTTTTCTTAACCAATATTAACTTAGGCTGTTATTACAAAGTATTGAACTAATTCATTTGGTCGAACTATAGCTCAACAAGCTAATGCTATGGATACACACACGGAGATTACCTCCAATAAATCTTCTTTAATGAGATCCAAATTTTACCCTGATACACACAAAATTGAAGATTAACAATCGCGCCATCTAGTGCTTTGTGTTGTATTACTTGCTATTTAAAACTAGATGTCACTGGGAATTGCTTATTTTATAGCGACTCTAGTGTGCAGTAGCGGTAAATCGTAATTTTGGTAGTTGCCCCTACTATTTCTAGCGGCAAATAGTGGTAAACTGCAAGAAATATGAGTTTTCTTGCAGTTTTTGTTTATTTATCTGAGGAGTGTTGCCAGCGAACATTTTGTTGTCGCCGCTCAAATCTTCTTCATTTTTGGGAGTTTATAATGAAGATTATGCTCAAGTTAACTCCCAAAAGCGGAGATAATTCGGAATTTGCGCTAATGTATCAGCCGTATAACCGAACCAATTATTAATTATATAAGATCCTAAACAACTAGTTCAACGGTTTGCACGAAGCTTTCATTGACCTAAAATACCCAATGATCTATACAGGAAAAGGGATTTTTAACAAGTGGCAACTCTTTTAAAAAAAAATGTTATTGTTCTGTATATCATAGAGGGATTTCTCTAGAAACTGAATTAATAAAATCTGAAAATCCTACATTTGGTTATTTTAAGGCAGAATTAGTTACCCTTATTGCTAACGCCATACCCATAACACTAATCAGCTGTTCCAACCAAACTTATGGAAATCAGTGTAATCGATTATACTTGCCATAACATAACGCTAACGCGTTTACATTGATTTCCAAAGGGTGTTTGGAACAGCTGATTAGTGTTATGTGGGTATGGCGTTAGCGATAAAAAAAAAAAAAAAAAAAAAAAAAAACTAATGGCGGCGATATACCAACAGGTTATCATAACCTCTAACGAGATTTTTAGCCAAGCTTCTCTTTCCAACTTGTGGTGTGTTGCGTTTGAGTTTCCCTACAAGTTGGCGGGACCTACAGCTTTTTGCCGACTCCGAACGGCACTTGCAAAGCAAATGAATTTTTTTTGCTGAGAAGCTTCTCATGGCAGAAATACACCCGGAGAGTTTGCCAAACTACTGCCGAGGGGCGACCCCGTTTAGAAAAATTCTTTTTCTAAATAATTTTTGATGTTACTTTTGCCGGGCATCGAACCGCCACGACTTGGTGTAGAAGGCCGAACACTTAACCGCTACACCACGGCGGCCGCCGATAAGGGTAACTAATTCTGCCTTTAAATACTATCTCAAATGGTTTTATGTACTTGGCGTAATTATACAATATCTCTGATTACTAATACATCGCATAGAAATTTTTCGTATAAAAAATGGAAGTTCAAACAGAAAGTTTTTATTTTTCTTGAAACATCGATTCTTCATCTCTAAAAAAACGATCATTGATTTTTACTAGTCGGAAGTCACATTCCTAAAACAAAGTTTTTGGTAAAAAATGGAAGTGCGAACAAAAATTTTTATTTTTTCTTGAAACATGGATTCTTCATCTCTAAAAAAATCGATTATGGATTTTTACTAGTCGAAGTCACATCCCTAAAACAAAATTGTTGGTAAAAAATGGAAGTGCGAACAAAAATTTTTTATTTTACTTGAAACATCGATTCTTCATCTCTAAAAAAATCGATTATGGATTTTTTCCAGTCGAAGTCACATCCCTAAAACTAAACTTTTGGCAAATAATGGAAGTGCGAACAAAATCTTTTAATTTTTCTTGAAAAATCGATCATTGATTTTTCCTAGTCGAAGTCACATCCCTAAAACTCGAGCTCGATTGTTTTCTTACTTATCGAATCTTTCTCTAATCGATATCTAACTTCAGTGTTTGTTATTTATTTGTACTTTGTATTATCTTAAAAGATTTTCACTTAAAATAATTATTAATAATAAATTTTAGTAATACCTAGAATATATATTTTTCGTATTAAAAATCGTAGTATAAACAAAAATCGAGCATTTTATTTAAAAGTCTATACATACTTTAGAAATCGATTTATCTCTAAAAAAACATCGCTGGAGCTAATTCAAATTGAAATCACATTGAATTCGATTGTTTACCTTACGCTAGATATTAGAGAATGGCGATAATTATCGAATCTTACTCTAATCGATATCTACTTCAGTGCAACAATTTTCGATTTCGCCAGCACTTAAATTCTAACCTTGTTCGTATTATACACACAGATTATACTTCTACCATTTTCACTCACCAGATATATTTTCCATGCATTTGAACGCCATTTTACTTTCGTTGACTTTCTTAATTGAACCAGGTTGCAGTGAGTTGGCCAATTTGCAGAGAAGCACACCATCCTTCAGCACTTCAAAGAAATTGTCCATATCACCAGCTGTGTTGATTGGTTCGCCAGTAACGATTTTGATCCATTCCAGGCATTCTTGGGCCAATTCTTCACTGTATTTGGAGTTAATCTGAAAAAAAAAATAAGGAAAAAGATTGAAGTTTATCGAAAACAAAAAATTTTTAATTATTATTTTTTTTAACTAATTTCACCTTATTTTGGTACATATTTTTGTCTTTTTAAATACTGAATGTATGCTTTGAGTTTAAAGTGCAAATCAATTATGAATCTATTTAAGTCGACTTTAAAGAAATTATTGCAAATTAGTCGACAAAGAGAATGTTTTACTGCAATATTTTGTTGTTGTTTCTAATTATCAGCGCAGCTATCGGAAATTGTAGCTTATCAATCTGATAAGATTGCCAATGATAGCGGTTTTTTATATTACATTTTTTCTTATTATTATTCTCTTCAAGTGCGCTCGCCCGTAAGACGAATGTTGTGTTGTTGTGACACTCCCAATGTAACTCGTTAAACACCTGCATATCTTGTTGTGCATCTAAAAACATTTGAATGTGTAACAGATTTATTATAGGAAAGAAAATATTTAATTTGGGTACGTATGGGCCTGTGAATGAATAATCGATTTTTACTTTAAACGATTATTTTTACTGTCGATTTTTCAAGTCGTTTTATTACTAGTAAGTCATCATCGATAAATCGGTTATAAGAATTAAGACATTTTAAATCGTTTATCTGAAATGTGATTCACTTTATGATAATTTACTAATACATCGAAGTAGAATTTTTCGTTAAAAAATCGAAGAATGAACCATAATCGATTTTTTTCTTTAAATAAACTTTTCACAAATCGAAATCTCTCTAAACAAAATAAACGAATACTTTTTAAAGTATCGATTTTAAACTTCTCTTTAAACAAAACAATTGTTTATTTTCTTTAAATATCAATTTTAAATATCGACAATTCGATTTTTCTCTGTACAAAAAAATCGATAATTTCGTAATCGATCTTTCCAACTCGAAGCCTTTTCCTAAATAGCGATTTTCACAACCTTGTTTCTATTTTACAAAACAATCACTTATTTTCTTTAAATATCGGTTTTAAATGTCGAAAAATCGATTTCTTTTTTTAAAAATCGATTTTCTCAAATTCATTTCTTTTTAAACTAAACAATCGATTATTTTCTTCAAACATCGATTTTAAATGTCGACAATTCGATTTCTCTTTGTACAAAAAAATCGATAGTTAGTAATTGATCTTTCAGACTCGAAGTCTTTTTTAAAATATCGATTTTCTGAAATCTATTTCTCTTTGCACAAAACAATTCTTTAAATATCGATTTTAAATGTCGAAAAATCGACATCTCTCTGTACAAAAAAGTCGATAGTTTAGTAATCGATCTGTCCGACTCGGAAGTCTTTTTTAAATATCGATTTTTCACAAATCTATCTCTCCTTAAGCAAAAAAATCGATTATTTTCTTTTAATATCGATAAATCGATTCCTCTCTACAAAAAATTTAGTAATCGATCTTTCCGACTCGAAGTCTCATCCCTACTTACGTAAGAAATATTAATTCTAGAAACGGGCCGAAATGAAAGTGTTTTTTAAAAAGGATTATGTATGTGAAATCGATTGCACCTACTTCTACGTTTACGATCACATTAAGTGTAATTACGATTACAGAGTAATGAGGTGGGCGACATATTAGAATGTTTTTCCATTAGATTAGGGTTTTTTTTTGTTCTATGAAAGGATTAGTTAGCTTCTGGTTAGTTCACGGCATTGAACTAGTTCTTTAAGGGCCGGTTACATAAAGCTTTATTTTGACTTTACCTCAAACTTTGACTTTGACAGAAAAGTTCACTATACGTATTTAAACGAAGCATGGCAAATTGGAGACTTCAAAGTTGAAGCAAGGTTAAAATTTGGCAAACTCTCAAATTTTGCTTGCTTAGACAATCAGATGTTGATGACTTTGCTTTAATTAAAGAATAATAAGTTGGAGGAAATAATAATTAATTCATTTTTTCTCTATTAAAATAATAAATTAACCAAAACACTCTGAATGCAAAGAAATAAATAACGAAAACAAATGTATAAAAGAGAAGCGTCAAGGTGTTCATTGTAGCATACCTCTGAAGTTGGACGCAAAGTTTTAAGGTAGCAAATGTCAGGCGAGGTTAACAAAGCTTTATATTCGACCCTTTAGGATCTTAAGATCACGTTATTGAACTTTGGTTGGAGTAATTGAACTAGTTCAAAAGTTCGTAACAGCAATCCAACTTAATATTGCTTGAGAAAAGTAAACGGAATTATTTGAAAGGATTTCATTTTTTTTGGTTTCGCGGTTTCAATATATCGCAAATTCAGATCTAAAGTGAGCTAACTCAAAAATCTGAAATTTTCAACTATGCATACTACCGCGCTCTGCCATTTAATACCAACCGATTACCTAAAGGCTGGTTTTCACTAGGTCAAATTTTGACAACTTTTATCGACTTTATCGAAATAAGCAAACAAATCTCGATAAAATCGATGAAATTTTACACCATTTGACATAATGAAAATTTGAAAATTTAAAATGCGATTGGCATATATTAGAGAGGCAGCCAGTTTTTTGACTGTTTTGAACACTTTGATTTTTTGAATTTTTTGCTAGATCTAAAGCATGCGTATGATAGCGTGGTGAGCTTCTAAAATAACTTACATAAATTGTCATCTGAAAAGTTGCCACAGAAAAGTTTTAGTTCAGTTCACTGAACGAACTAGTTCATTTATTTAATTGCCCAATCCCTATTTCGATAAATTAGTGACTGGTTCCCGATGGAACTGCTTATAGAGCTGATCATTATCTAACCGAAAGAAAAAAAAAAACAAAATTTTTCTAGCAAAAAACTCTAAAAAACGATTTTTAAAATAAATTAACCCAATTTGTTTAATTTCTTTTTTTCTCTAATTTTTCGCATTATTTTCTGTAACATCAATGAATGATTCATCTATGACAGGTATTATCTAACTGTTCACATATGTAATATTTCTTTCCTCTTTTTTTTTTGACATATCCATTTACGGCATCCATGCGCGTAGTCAATTATTCATTTTTTCATAATTTGCGATTCGTTTTTGTGCTTTCTATTGGCTACGCCTTTTTCGGCAATTCAATATCGAGAGCAAATAAGTTTTTTTTTGTTTAAAAATGCTTCCATATATGGCTAACGAACGCAACATAATACAAACTTGTCAAACATGCTGACATTGTATGTAGTTTATACATACATAATTTTTGTTCTTGAACAATTATGTTGACATATTAGGGATGTTATGGAGCTACGATTTCGAAATTTCGCACTTCCGATTGATTTAGGTCATTATAACGAGATAAATTCGATGTTCGAGTGTATTCGAAAGAGAAAATTTTAATTTAGTATTATGACGCATACTCGAAAACATTAAAATACTTTACAAAAACAATTTTTGTTTTATTATTTCAAGTAATTCCTCAGAATAATCGTTAACCAGTAAATAACGACGTGAGAACTACCAAAAATAGGTGATATTGCTCATGTGTCTTTTGGAGAAAGTACCCTCGATAAAAAAGGAATTACAAACACCATGAACATTATTCCTAGAACAGAGCATACTTCATACCAATCTGCTGGTGAATAATTTTAGTTAGATTTACAATTTGTGTCGCTATGAGCTTTAATAAGGCAAATGATGTCATTATTGAATCTAAATAACAAAATACCTAAGTTAAAGAAGTTTAAATTCGAGTAAAATTGAACATTATATACCAAGTTGCGAGTTTTTCATCACATCATCGAAAGAAATACTTATAGATATGAGGTGGAATGTTCTACTCGTTATCTCAAGACTACTTTTTGGTGAAGTGAATTAAGTAATGGCTAGTTTTCATTAGGTCAAAACGACTGACCACAAAAACTGACTCAACTACCACTATGCCGATTTGGTATCAAATGTGTTTTCATTATGTTTTTGAAACTGGCATGAAAATTCGCATTTAATCACGGTAAAATCAGCTGTGCGCACGTCATACTACACACATTTTCCAACATGTTGGCAAATTTTTTTTGTGTGTCAAACGTTGAAAATTCCGCTGGCAAACTGAAATTCGATCAATGAAAATATTAGTTCCATTCGAGCTCACCTTATTGAACTACCAATTGGACTGCCCCTGCGGGTTAGGGGTTTAGAATATGCCCGAGGTAGGCATACCGGTCGTTAGAGGCGACTAATAAGCACATAGGTAATGACGTGCCAACTCGATGGTTAATCTACGGATATGATGCCTCTCACCTCTCATTACCCATCTTCTTCCTCACGGATGGAGGAATAACATGACCTAGAAGGTTCCACTGATCATACCAAATCGCTACCACGACAGTCGGGCAGTACCGCAAGGGAGTATCGCAGCGTACCGGGTTCATATTCGGCCAAGGACTGCCAATTTCGGCATCACTCCCCAAAACCTTCGGGGAATGTTTTTTGCTATTAACAACAACAACAACAACCAATTGGACTAATATTAAACCGCGTTTTTTATTATCCTGCAACTAGGTATATAGAAAAAATATAGCAAAAGTACAAGTATTTTGAGTCCACTGTTATCGCAACAATACCATACTCGACATACAATGAAATAATAGTTGAACCTATTTTTGTAAAAGGAATGTAAGTCCATTTTTGAAAAAAATATGTTTTTTTTTTTTTTTTGTAAAATTAAATTAGTAGCTTTTCCTAAAAATGTATCAACAGTGTTTGGAAATAACATGCAGGATTACATAACAAAATAGCTTTAAATTATAATTTTCCCAGATTAATATAACTTCAAATGGTATAACTTGCAAAGGTTTTCTGATTTCGCGTGTTTACTTTGAAATAACTCGATACAAATCGTCCTTAACCTCAAAAAAGCAAAATAAAGTAATAACGGTTTTTTTTAGGTTAAGGCCGAACCTTTCGACTAGTTAATAAATGCTGACCCATATGATTGAGCAGTCAATTACCGTAAAAAGTTGTATTTTTTACCAATTTTCAAACGTGAAACCAAAAAACCATGCCAATATTTATCCAGGAAATTTCCTTTTTAAACTTTTTTATGAAGAGTTTAATTTTATACTTAATTATATACAGCTAAATTTTTTTTTGAATTTTAAATTCATATTGATTTCTGTTACTTTTGCATACATTTTTTTGCTGTTCTGAAAAATAAAACCAATCTTATTAAAAAAATAATAAAAAATTTGGATCAGTCTAATGTACAGAATTAAATAGGTTTATAATAAAAATGGAGGAATACTTTTCCACAGGTTATCAATACACATTGTATTAACGCAGATATTTAATCAACATTTCATTTCGTAATGAGGTTATTGACTGAAAAGCCAAGATTTATTCACAAGAACAGATAACAAAATAACACCTTGTCTCAACTTTGGGAATAATAACGCTGCAGAAAATTCGACTGGGTCAGAGCTAGAGATAAGCGTCGCGCGTGTTTTTGACGAAACATTATAGTTGAGTGGAGGTTCTGGTATTGAAGGAGTGATAATCGATATTCGATACTTCAAAGTGACTTTTACTACCGCTTTTGCAACCGGTAGCTCCCAGACTATACTTTTTGGAGACCAATTCGCATTTTTACTACTGCCTTTTCAGCGCATTGTCTTCTAATTGACTACTCATCGAGTCGCTGACCACACAACATTCAGTGTGATCATATTAGCTGACATTTCAATAAGTTTTATGTTTTTTATGCACGAATTTCAATAAGACAAATATGGTTTTAAAAGGCAAATGGAAACTAAAAAGCTATAAATATGTATAACAAAAGAACAAAAGCTTAATTAATCGAATGATAATAGAAAGCAGATCAAACGATTTCGGCACGCAATAAAAAGTTCTAAAATAGATTGAGATATTAATCAGACGTTAAATAGTCATATTGTTTCCAAAGCTTGAAAATAGGGAGACTTTGCGAAATGGGCAAAATTTGCTAATTTTTTTTAACTACATATGTACATACCCTACCTACATACATATGTATATAAGTTGGGAGTAAAAAAGACACGTATTTTTTATGTGGGTAAAAGGGAGAAATGCTTATTGAAAAAGGGTACAAAAACGTAAAAGGTAGAAACATGATTCGGCCCTAACCTCAAAAAAATCAAGCAAAACACTGACAAATTTTTTAGGGGTTAAGACTAAACCTCGACTCATTATAAAACTCTGGTATCAGGTTCAAACACAGAAGTCAAGTCAATTTAATTTAAAAATGTGTAGTGATTTTCTTACTATAATGATTTTTTTGAGAAATTTTCAAATCAAATATGTAAAACCAGAAATAGCAATTGGATCGATTCGAAGTTAAAAGAATTCAATTCTTGTCGATTTTGGTCTTGGACCATAAATAATATGTGACGTATGTCGCCAACACCCACCTAAAAATGTTGTTATTTCAAACTTTCATTTCATTCACATATATGTTTGAATGTGTGTGAGCATTCTTACACCCCATTGTCCACCGTTATTTAATTAGGTCGTGCCGCAATACCACTGAGTTTCTATTTAGATAAGAGTATTGTCTCTATGGTGGCACGCATACAGTGATTCACAATTTTATAGTTATTTTCCATATACCATATTCAAATGATCGTATTTGAATTGTACGCCAACTTGTTTGTCTACTTGTATGGCTGTCCGATTTGCTGGCTTTTTGTCTATTAATGTAGAGGCATATAAAATACCGGTATAGGGTGATTTGTTATCGATTTGAGTTTAAAATTTTTTTTCCATCCCATCTGGCAACACTGAGATGAAATTTATAGTACATTTACACTGCACCAAATTTGGCGAAAAATTGCAAATCTGGCGCTTTTTTCCATACAAATCTAATTTTCCAAATTTGGAATTCCATTATATTTGGCCTCATTTGCCGAACAACACAATCCACAGCTCCTCAAAATAGCAACCCTGCGTGTGTTTCACATTAAGAATTGACCAGCAAGAACCTTAAAGGGTAATTGACGTGTGATAACTTTTGCACTATGCACGCTGTAAATAACAATTTCAACTAGTTTTTTAAGAAAATGGGCCAATTCTACTAGGAAAAGACAGAAGCTTTCTTGCCTCTTATTTTATTATTACTCTACGAGTGTTTAAAACTTATATAATATCTATTATATTAATAGGCTAACAAATTTTACATATAAACCATTGCCAAGCGTAAACCCATACTAAATATGCATAAATATTTATGAAATGCATATTTATTTGTTGGCATACCTCTAAGGCAGTGCACAATTATCTAATATATAACCAATACTGCTTCATTTATCTGTAATAAGCGAATGAAAATTTTTCATGCAACTTAAATTGGTTATCTGACAATCAATTTGTAAATAAAGCGATAGCCCAGTGGGAAGCGTTAGTGGGTAGTGGTCGAGCGGTTGATGGTTCGAGTACAGTTAGTTACACAGCTATAGGCCAACATTTTTTTTCTTTTTTGTCATTGAAAATTGTTTATATTTTTTATATATTTTTATATTTCTAATCTTGACTTTTTAATATTTTTATAAACAATATTTTTATGTTTGTGATCTCTATTTTCGAGAAGAAAAAAATTTGGTGCGAATATTTTTAGTTTACGGAAAGCCATGTGTAATAATAATTTTATATCATAAATATACATACATACCACCCATTATAGAAATGCTATAACCGCTTATACAATTTCTTTTTGTTTTTTTTTTTTTTGGTAATTATTTCAAAAAATTACCATTAATATAAGTCTGACTGCTCAAATTTTTGAAGATGAAAGCTGCAATTTGCGAATTTTTTTTTCAAATTCTATCGATTGAGATAGAGTTGCTGACAAATTCCTTATTTAAAGTATAAAAATCGACAAAATATTTTATGGATACTACATTATTTTGAACTAAACCAAGTGATAATTTTACTGAAGACAACAAATAATTTCTTTTCAAATGTATATATGTATTAACTTTTAAAAGGGCAGATTTGCAACCCGAGCCCCAAACAAGTCTAGACCAAATTGAATAGAATTTTTTTAAAAATCAATATACATTTTTTTTTCTTTAAATCAAAAGAAAAATCCATATAAAGTGTCTTTTAAATATTGCTAAGTTATGGTTAAAGAAAAAAGCTAGAAAACCCTCACACTTTTTTTGACCTAACCCGAATTTGTAATTTACCCCCACTAAAAAGTTTTAAAACCACGCCATGTATAATACATTTTTTTTAAATACAACCCATACTTCTCTATTTTCGTTCTCTCGCTCATTAATACTCTTTAATATTACACGAACTCATATTTCCAAATTTCCACCCCTTCAAAATAAACGTCAAACCAATTTCATACTCATATCTATTTATATACACATATACATATATGCGTAAACACTCCAATTCTCTCGCTCATTGAGTTCAAACATTAGATTCGGCGTTGAACTCATATGTATATTGAAATGTTACACTCCAAATAGATGGCGTCGGCGCGAATAGCCAATTTGTTTCCGCATGAGAGTTGCCCCAATATGTGTTGTTATGTACCAAAGTATTAAAAAAAAGTGACAATTTGTTTTCCTCATATCTCGCACGCTTTATTATAAACGAAAATAGTTTAAAAATAAAATTTTTACGAAAGAAGCAATCAATGTTTTAACTTTCTGTATTGAAATTCATCAAGAAAAAAAAAAAAAGAATGAGATTGAAATAGATACACCCATTGCCGTCAATTCTATATAATATGAAAATTTGCTTTTTTAAAAAAATAAAAATCAAACATCTTTTTCGTAGAATTCTATAATAAAAATGAGATAACTATCGTCGCCTTATATTCCAAAGTTTAAATAAACAAATGAAAAACTAAAAATGTTATATTGTTGTGCCATAAAATCATGAAAAAATTAAATTTTCAATTACATATACTTATAATAAAATGTAATTTAACTATACAATTTTTTGGGAAAACGTTATCAAAATTATATTTATCCATAAAGCTCTAATATGTATGTATATATGTATATCTAAATAGAGATTCAAAAGCCCAATAAAGCTTCACTTAATTGTAGAATTCCATATTAAAAAAATTTATTCAAGGAATTGATTATGGACAAGACACCAAGGGCATGAGAAGTTGCAGGCTGAATTGGATATCTTGAAACCGCTAGAACTGCTCGGAAAAATTCCGATGTAATAGATTTGTTTAAAATGAAATTCATAACACCATTATTAAAATGTGAAATAGGGCAACCATGGTCAAACTTTTAATTTGAAAAAAATATGTCGCAATCAAAGTTGGCTTGCATACCACCAAACAAAAAAAATGTTTCAAAAAAATATAAAATAATAATTCAATATGGCTACTGTTGTTGGAGTACCACGCTTATTTTGAGAAATTTGTATATGTGTGTAAAATACCAGCAATGGAAATATTTTGATTCTCTCGCTCTTTGAGAGTTAGAGTAATAGCGTCAAACTCATATTTCGAAGTTGGCTGAACTTCAAAGGAAACCACTCTTTATCTTCATTCTCTCCCTCATTAAACACGTCCTATTATGAGAGAGAAATTATTTTCATTCCCTCGCTCATTGAGTACTTTGGTCCATTATCTATTATATTAATAGGCTAACAAATTTTACATATAAACCATTGCCAAGCGTAAACCCATACTAAATATGCATAAATATTTATGAAATGCATATTTATTTGTTGGCATACCTCTAAGGCAGTGCACAATTATCTAATATATAACCAATACTGCTTCATTTATCTGTAATAAGCGAATGAAAATTTTTCATGCAACTTAAATTGGTTATCTGACAATCAATTTGTAAATAAAGCGATAGCCCAGTGGGAAGCGTTAGTGGGTAGTGGTCGAGCGGTTGATGGTTCGAGTACAGTTAGTTACACAGCTATAGGCCAACATTTTTTTTCTTTTTTGTCATTGAAAATTGTTTATATTTTTTATATATTTTTATATTTCTAATCTTGACTTTTTAATATTTTTATAAACAATATTTTTATGTTTGTGATCTCTATTTTCGAGAAGAAAAAAATTTGGTGCGAATATTTTTAGTTTACGGAAAGCCATGTGTAATAATAATTTTATATCATAAATATACATACATACCACCCATTATAGAAATGCTATAACCGCTTATACAATTTCTTTTTGTTTTTTTTTTTTTTGGTAATTATTTCAAAAAATTACCATTAATATAAGTCTGACTGCTCAAATTTTTGAAGATGAAAGCTGCAATTTGCGAATTTTTTTTTCAAATTCTATCGATTGAGATAGAGTTGCTGACAAATTCCTTATTTAAAGTATAAAAATCGACAAAATATTTTATGGATACTACATTATTTTGAACTAAACCAAGTGATAATTTTACTGAAGACAACAAATAATTTCTTTTCAAATGTATATATGTATTAACTTTTAAAAGGGCAGATTTGCAACACGAGCCGCAAACAAGTCTAGACCAAATTGAATAGAATTTTTTTAAAAATCAATATACATTTTTTTTTTCTTTAAATCAAAAGAAAAATCCATATAAAGTGTCTTTTGAATATTGCTAAGTTATGGTTAAAGAAAAAAGCTAGAAAACCCTCACACTTTTTTTGACCTAACCCGAATTTGTAATTTACCCCCACTAAAAAGTTTTAAAACCACGCCATGTATAATACATTTTTTTTAAATACAACCCATACTTCTCTATTTTCGTTCTCTCGCTCATTAATACTCTTTAATATTACACGAACTCATATTTCCAAATTTCCACCCGTTCAAAATAAACGTCAAACCAATTTCATATTCATATCTATTTATATACACATATACATATATGCGTAAACACTCCAATTCTCTCGCTCATTGAGTTCAAACAGTAGATTCGGCGTTGAACTCATATGTATATTGAAATGTTACACTCCAAATAGATGGCGTCGGCGCGAATAGCCAATTTGTTTCCGCATGAGAGTTGCCCCAATATGTGTTGTTATGTACCAAAGGATTAAAAAAAAGTGACAATTTGTTTTCCTCATATCTCGCACGCTTTATTATAAACGAAAATAGTTTAAAAATAAAATTTTTACGAAAGAAGCAATCAATGTTTTAACTTTCTGTATTGAAATTCATCAAGAAAAAAAAAAAAGAATGAGATTGAAATAGATACACCCATTGCCGTCAATTCTATATAATATGAAAATTTGCTTTTTTAAAAAAATAAAAATCAAACATCTTTTTCGTAGAATTCTATAATAAAAATGAGATAACTATCGTCGCCTTATATTCCAAAGTTTAAATAAACAAATGAAAAACTAAAAATCTTATATTGTTGTGCCATAAAATCATGAAAAAATTAAATTTTCAATTACATATACTTATAATAAAATGTAATTTAACTATACAATTTTTTGGGAAAACGTTATCAAAATTATATTTATCCATAAAGCTCTAATATGTATGTATATATGTATATCTAAATAGAGATTCAAAAGCCCAATAAAGCTTCACTTAATTGTAGAATTCCATATTAAAAAAATTTATTCAAGGAATTGATTATGGACAAGACACCAAGGGCATGAGAAGTTGCAGGCTGAATTGGATATCTTGAAACCGCTAGAACTGCTCGGAAAAATTCCGATGTAATAGATTTGTTTAAAATGAAATTCATAACACCATTATTAAAATGTGAAATAGGGCAACCATGGTCAAACTTTTAATTTGAAAAAAATATGTCGCAATCAAAGTTGGCTTGCATACCACCAAACAAAAAAAATGTTTCAAAAAAATATAAAATAATAATTCAATATGGCTACTGTTGTTGGAGTACCACGCTTATTTTGAGAAATTTGTATATGTGTGTAAAATACCAGCAATGGAAATATTTTGATTCTCTCGCTCTTTGAGAGTTAGAGTAATAGCGTCAAACTCATATTTCGAAGTTGGCTGAACTTCAAAGGAAACCACTCTTTATCTTCATTCTCTCCCTCATTAAACACGTCCTATTATGAGAGAGAAATTATTTTCATTCCCTCGCTCATTGAGTACTTTGGTCCATTATCTATTATATTAATAGGCTAACAAATTTTACATATAAACCATTGCCAAGCGTAAACCCATACTAAATATGCATAAATATTTATGAAATGCATATTTATTTGTTGGCATACCTCTAAGGCAGTGCACAATTATCTAATATATAACCAATACTGCTTCATTTATCTGTAATAAGCGAATGAAAATTTTTCATGCAACTTAAATTGGTTATCTGACAATCAATTTGTAAATAAAGCGATAGCCCAGTGGGAAGCGTTAGTGGGTAGTGGTCGAGCGGTTGATGGTTCGAGTACAGTTAGTTACACAGCTATAGGCCAACATTTTTTTTCTTTTTTGTCATTGAAAATTGTTTATATTTTTTATATATTTTTATATTTCTAATCTTGACTTTTTAATATTTTTATAAACAATATTTTTATGTTTGTGATCTCTATTTTCGAGAAGAAAAAAATTTGGTGCGAATATTTTTAGTTTACGGAAAGCCATGTGTAATAATAATTTTATATCATAAATATACATACATACCACCCATTATAGAAATGCTATAACCGCTTATACAATTTCTTTTTGTTTTTTTTTTTTTTGGTAATTATTTCAAAAAATTACCATTAATATAAGTCTGACTGCTCAAATTTTTGAAGATGAAAGCTGCAATTTGCGAATTTTTTTTTCAAATTCTATCGATTGAGATAGAGTTGCTGACAAATTCCTTATTTAAAGTATAAAAATCGACAAAATATTTTATGGATACTACATTATTTTGAACTAAACCAAGTGATAATTTTACTGAAGACAACAAATAATTTCTTTTCAAATGTATATATGTATTAACTTTTAAAAGGGCAGATTTGCAACCCGAGCCCCAAACAAGTCTAGACCAAATTGAATAGAATTTTTTTAAAAATCAATATACATTTTTTTTTCTTTAAATCAAAAGAAAAATCCATATAAAGTGTCTTTTAAATATTGCTAAGTTATGGTTAAAGAAAAAAGCTAGAAAACCCTCACACTTTTTTTGACCTAACCCGAATTTGTAATTTACCCCCACTAAAAAGTTTTAAAACCACGCCATGTATAATACATTTTTTTTAAATACAACCCATACTTCTCTATTTTCGTTCTCTCGCTCATTAATACTCTTTAATATTACACGAACTCATATTTCCAAATTTCCACCCCTTCAAAATAAACGTCAAACCAATTTCATACTCATATCTATTTATATACACATATACATATATGCGTAAACACTCCAATTCTCTCGCTCATTGAGTTCAAACATTAGATTCGGCGTTGAACTCATATGTATATTGAAATGTTACACTCCAAATAGATGGCGTCGGCGCGAATAGCCAATTTGTTTCCGCATGAGAGTTGCCCCAATATGTGTTGTTATGTACCAAAGTATTAAAAAAAAGTGACAATTTGTTTTCCTCATATCTCGCACGCTTTATTATAAACGAAAATAGTTTAAAAATAAAATTTTTACGAAAGAAGCAATCAATGTTTTAACTTTCTGTATTGAAATTCATCAAGAAAAAAAAAAAAAGAATGAGATTGAAATAGATACACCCATTGCCGTCAATTCTATATAATATGAAAATTTGCTTTTTTAAAAAAATAAAAATCAAACATCTTTTTCGTAGAATTCTATAATAAAAATGAGATAACTATCGTCGCCTTATATTCCAAAGTTTAAATAAACAAATGAAAAACTAAAAATCTTATATTGTTGTGCCATAAAATCATGAAAAAATTAAATTTTCAATTACATATACTTATAATAAAATGTAATTTAACTATACAATTTTTTGGGAAAACGTTATCAAAATTATATTTATCCATAAAGCTCTAATATGTATGTATATATGTATATCTAAATAGAGATTCAAAAGCCCAATAAAGCTTCACTTAATTGTAGAATTCCATATTAAAAAAATTTATTCAAGGAATTGATTATGGACAAGACACCAAGGGCATGAGAAGTTGCAGGCTGAATTGGATATCTTGAAACCGCTAGAACTGCTCGGAAAAATTCCGATGTAATAGATTTGTTTAAAATGAAATTCATAACACCATTATTAAAATGTGAAATAGGGCAACCATGGTCAAACTTTTAATTTGAAAAAAATATGTCGCAATCAAAGTTGGCTTGCGTACCACCAAACAAAAAAAATGTTTCAAAAAAATATAAAATAATAATTCAATATGGCTACTGTTGTTGGAGTACCACGCTTATTTTGAGAAATTTGTATATGTGTGTAAAATACCAGCAATGGAAATATTTTGATTCTCTCGCTCTTTGAGAGTTAGAGTAATAGCGTCAAACTCATATTTCGAAGTTGGCTGAACTTCAAAGGAAACCACTCTTTATCTTCATTCTCTCCCTCATTAAACACGTCCTATTATGAGAGAGAAATTATTTTCATTCCCTCGCTCATTGAGTACTTTGGTCCATTATCTATTATATTAATAGGCTAACAAATTTTACATATAAACCATTGCCAAGCGTAAACCCATACTAAATATGCATAAATATTTATGAAATGCATATTTATTTGTTGGCATACCTCTAAGGCAGTGCACAATTATCTAATATATAACCAATACTGCTTCATTTATCTGTAATAAGCGAATGAAAATTTTTCATGCAACTTAAATTGGTTATCTGACAATCAATTTGTAAATAAAGCGATAGCCCAGTGGGAAGCGTTAGTGGGTAGTGGTCGAGCGGTTGATGGTTCGAGTACAGTTAGTTACACAGCTATAGGCCAACATTTTTTTTCTTTTTTGTCATTGAAAATTGTTTATATTTTTTATATATTTTTATATTTCTAATCTTGACTTTTTAATATTTTTATAAACAATATTTTTATGTTTGTGATCTCTATTTTCGAGAAGAAAAAAATTTGGTGCGAATATTTTTAGTTTACGGAAAGCCATGTGTAATAATAATTTTATATCATAAATATACATACATACCACCCATTATAGAAATGCTATAACCGCTTATACAATTTCTTTTTGTTTTTTTTTTTTTTGGTAATTATTTCAAAAAATTACCATTAATATAAGTCTGACTGCTCAAATTTTTGAAGATGAAAGCTGCAATTTGCGAATTTTTTTTTCAAATTCTATCGATTGAGATAGAGTTGCTGACAAATTCCTTATTTAAAGTATAAAAATCGACAAAATATTTTATGGATACTACATTATTTTGAACTAAACCAAGTGATAATTTTACACAAGTCTAGACCAAATTGAATAGAATTTTTTTAAAAATCAATATACATTTTTTTTTCTTTAAATCAAAAGAAAAATCCATATAAAGTGTCTTTTAAATACTGCTAAGTTATGGTTAAAGAAAAAAGCTAGAAAACCCTCACACTTTTTTTGACCTAACCCGAATTTGTAATTAACCCCCACTAAAAAGTTTTAAAACCACGCCATGTATAATACATTTTTTTTAAATACAACCCATACTTCTCTATTTTCGTTCTCTCGCTCATTAATACTCTTTAATATTACACGAACTCATATTTCCAAATTTCCACCCCTTCAAAATAAACGTCAAACCAATTTCATACTCATATCTATTTATATACACATATACATATATGCGTAAACACTCCAATTCTCTCGCTCATTGAGTTCAAACAGTAGATTCGGCGTTGAACTCATATGTATATTGAAATGTTACACTCCAAATAGATGGCGTCGGCGCGAATAGCCAATTTGTTTCCGCATGAGAGTTGCCCCAATATGTGTTGTTATGTACCAAAGTATTAAAAAAAAGTGACAATTTGTTTTCCTCATATCTCGCACGCTTTATTATAAACGAAAATAGTTTAAAAATAAAATTTTTACGAAAGAAGCAATCAATGTTTTAACTTTCTGTATTGAAATTCATCAAGAAAAAAAAAAAAAAGAATGAGATTGAAATAGATACACCCATTGCCGTCAATTCTATATAATATGAAAATTTGCTTTTTTAAAAAAATAAAAATCAAACATCTTTTTCGTAGAATTCTATAATAAAAATGAGATAACTATCGTCGCCTTATATTCCAAAGTTTAAATAAACAAATGAAAAACTAAAAATGTTATATTGTTGTGCCATAAAATCATGAAAAAATTAAATTTTCAATTACATATACTTATAATAAAATGTAATTTAACTATACAATTTTTTGGGAAAACGTTATCAAAATTATATTTATCCATAAAGCTCTAATATGTATGTATATATGTATATCTAAATAGAGATTCAAAAGCCCAATAAAGCTTCACTTAATTGTAGAATTCCATATTAAAAAAATTTATTCAAGGAATTGATTATGGACAAGACACCAAGGGCATGAGAAGTTGCAGGCTGAATTGGATATCTTGAAACCGCTAGAACTGCTCGGAAAAATTCCGATGTAATAGATTTGTTTAAAATGAAATTCATAACACCATTATTAAAATGTGAAATAGGGCAACCATGGTCAAACTTTTAATTTGAAAAAAATATGTCGCAATCAAAGTTGGCTTGCATACCACCAAACAAAAAAAATGTTTCAAAAAAATATAAAATAATAATTCAATATGGCTACTGTTGTTGGAGTACCACGCTTATTTTGAGAAATTTGTATATGTGTGTAAAATACCAGCAATGGAAATATTTTGATTCTCTCGCTCTTTGAGAGTTAGAGTAATAGCGTCAAACTCATATTTCGAAGTTGGCTGAACTTCAAAGGAAACCACTCTTTATCTTCATTCTCTCCCTCATTAAACACGTCCTATTATGAGAGAGAAATTATTTTCATTCCCTCGCTCATTGAGTACTTTGGTCCATTATTTATATTAATAGTCTAACTTTGTTGTTGGTATATTGTTAATTCTTAAACTGCTTTGTGCATAAGGTAATGGCGCGGCGGTGAGCGTATAGAATACGGTGTGCACAGTTGCAAGACCCGGTTGCGGAATATTCCGTTTTTTTTCTTAAATTATGTTTTTTTTTTATATTAAAAAACCTTTAATCTTAACTATTACAATTTACTTAATTTTCAACCTAATATTTTTTTGTTCTTCACCTGCTCAAAACGATCGCATAAATTAGTGGCTATTTGCTAAGCACAATGTCATCATCCGATTATTCAAGTGCAACATAAAATCTCGAAAACCGAGTATTTGCATGGCATTTGCCATAAATAATTTTGGAAAGGGCTGCTGTAATTTAATATTTTTATTATATAATAACAGCCGCTATTTTTTAAATTCTTTGATGGCCTCATTTTGCCTATAGATGAGTTTTTAATGTATACATTTAAGTTGGTCGAGGTTCGGCCACGGGTCCTAAAGGCAGCTATTGACAAAAAGTTGATCAGATGTTTGAATAAGTTCAACTATTTTAAATTGGTCGAATTTCGACCACGGGATATACTAGTTTATATTAATAGTCTAACTTTGTTGTTGGTATATTGTTAATTCTTAAACTGCTTTGTGCATAAGGTAATGGCGCGGCGGTGAGCGTATAGAATACGGTGTGCACAGTTGCAAGACCCGGTTGCGGAATATTCCGTTTTTTTTCTTAAATTATGTTTTTTTTTTATATTAAAAAACCTTTAATCTTAACTATTACAATTTACTTAATTTTCAACCTAATATTTTTTTGTTCTTCACCTGCTCAAAACGATCGCATAAATTAGTGGCTATTTGCTAAGCACAATGTCATCATCCGATTATTCAAGTGCAACATAAAATCTCGAAAACCGAGTATTTGCATGGCATTTGCCATAAATAATTTTGGAAAGGGCTGCTGTAATTTAATATTTTTATTATATAATAACAGCCGCTATTTTTTAAATTCTTTGATGGCCTCATTTTGCCTATAGATGAGTTTTTAATGTATACATTTAAGTTGGTCGAGGTTCGGCCACGGGTCCTAAAGGCAGCTATTGACAAAAAGTTGATCAGATGTTTGAATAAGTTCAACTATTTTAAATTGGTCGAATTTCGACCACGGGATATACTAGTATATATTATTTGGTGAAGGTGAAGCCAAATGCAAATTTGCCCCGTGTAAACGGTGTCGAAATGGCTCATTTAAATTCACTAAATTTGGTGCGGTGTAAATGTACTATTAAACTGTAGAACAACGTTTGAGTTAGAGTTTAGGTCAGCTTTCAATATTATTGTACGGCAACACTAGTATTTTTATAGAGACACTTTTACTCTACATCCAGAAGAATTTTCATGTGACCCTTTTTAACACTTTTTCAGGTTATTATTTTGGACACTATATTATGTTATTATAGTATAAAGATCATGATATTCTAACATGCCTTCCTGCTAACCTAACATTTACTTACTTAAATAAACATTACTTAATGTTAAATTAGCATTTACGTACTTGAATTAACATGACTTATGTTAAATTACCATGACTTTTTGTTAATTTAAAATCACCTTTTGTTATTGTCTCTCTAATGAAACAACACTATTTGCCTTGTTACACTAAGGTCATTTCATATTAATTTAACAGTATCTTTCTGGTTAATTTAACATGCTTCCTGTTGTGAAACTCTACTTATAAACAAAGGCTTTAACAAAACACCCTATATATTTCTGTAAATATATACGTTCGTATGTCTATTCTAGCAACATATGCATGTGGGCCATTCCACTTTCAACTACATTCACTTCCTCAATCTCTTACCACTTTCATTTACATAAAAGTTCTTATTCGTCGCTGTCATTTAATTGGATGTGTACTATTTTTATTAATCGTTACTGTTGCTTGTTGTAGTTTCATTTCCTTTATCCAAATGGAAAGCAAGGTGCCAATAAAAGGCAAAGCAGACATTTTACATACGACATGTGTAAGCTAGTTTTTTTGTATCATTTAAGGTAAAATTGCATAGTGGTGGGCTTAATTCGTTGGGCACCGCGTCAATGTCGGTCAAACCACTCTATCTTTGGCAAATGTCCAATGTGAATTTGTACAGTACGGAAATACAAGTGTATCTAGTATGATTAGATTGACTGTTAAAAAAGTCAATGACCGAATTATTTGGGCTACCTGTTGAGTTACCAACCAAATATTTTTTATAAGCTTCGATCAGCTGTTCCATATGGTTATTTCTAAGGCATCATTAACTGAGCTTTGAGGTATGCTTATAAATTAACGAGTAACAGGATCTTGGTCGCTATTTTATGGGCCTTCATTCGCTGGATCGTTGAAAAAGATCAATTTTGACGGATATGAACGTCAGAATTTAACCTAACCAAAATAAAAGAAACGACTGGACGGCCCCATTTTAACAGTTTATTGTCAATATGTATGTCATTTATTTAAGCATGTATGCAGACATCTTCACCGAATAAACATTATTATTTACCAAAACCATTAAAACGGGTCAACAAAAACTGGCATGAACGAAAGCATTGACTCATTTCCAAAAATCGTAAAGCTATAAAATGTCAATAAAGCACATGTGTAAATGATGGTAGGAAATGGTTACGCGCATTAGGATGGTACAAAGATGTAGGAGCAAGAAAAAGCAAAAAAGAAAAGAAAATTAAGATCAACCTATTTCCAAAGATTTTTCAAAAACGGACTTTCTTAGAATAATAGGTTTATATATTTTTTGAACTAAAGAACTAGTGAACTAAATCCTTTAGTTGAACTGTAGAGTTCGTTCGCTACAGTAAACTACAGCTATTTGTATAAACTTTTTCGGTGAGAATTTATGTGAGTTATTTTAGAAATTCACCACGTTATCATGTATCAAAAACCACGGCAACAGCAAACAATTGAATTTTTTGATACCAAACCTTATTTGGCTGTTATTACAAATCAAAATTAAATTTTTTTGAAATAGTTTGAGTTAAATTTCCTCAACCAGCATTAAGGCTGATTTACGCGAGTCGATTTTTCTAGTCGATTTTCTGGTCATTTTCATTCAACCTTCCAATACAAGGTGTGAATCGATGGAAGGACAAAATATCGACTCGTGTAAGTTCGCCCTGAAGTTAGGTTGCTACTACACTATTGAACTAGTTCAATTGGTCGGGCTATAGTTCAATAAAGCGACCGATCCAAGATCCGAAAGAACTAGTTCAATTGGTCGAACGAACTAGAAGCGAACTAATCCTTTGATTGAACTAAAAAGCCCAACTCTAGTACAGTAGGTGCAAACAAACAGAAAATAGTAACTTCTTAAAGTGTTAACCATTACGTAAATAACAGTTCAT
Source organism: Campiglossa producta (assembly GCA_964058755.1). Lineage (NCBI taxonomy): Eukaryota > Metazoa > Arthropoda > Insecta > Diptera > Tephritidae > Campiglossa > Campiglossa producta. Next base: position 11,050,693 of record CAXKVI010000002.1, on the reverse strand, counting down.
TATTTAACGGTAAACGGATCTCGCTTAGAAGTCGATCGCCTACATGTTTTTCATAATTGTCATTGCCTTAACCTTTTTTTAAAAAAAAATATTTCTCGAACTTTTAGCAGAGTTGATTTTTGTAAAATGATAATTTAAATAAGTGTTCGATTTTAGTAGTTACTCCCTTGGGTTCTCTTTCTTAAATTCATATTAATTTCAAATAATATCTGTTATACTTATGTGGACATCGGCCTTTTCCAATTTGTATAAAAAAGTATTTTCAGACAACTTTTAGTGTCACCACTGTATACTGCAGGAATAAAATATTTTCTTGCGGTAAAATGGTTTCAAAACTTTGAGTTTGATAACTAGAAATATATCTGTAAAAACTTCATTCAATTCTAGTCAACGGTTTTTGAGTGATGCTCGAACAAACATATAGACAGACAGATAAAATAAAGCACAATTAGACCACAAAACAAGCGTTTTTTTGTAAATTTTTGTCTGTCTGTCTGTATGTTTGATCGTGCATCACTCCGAAACTGCTGTATAGAATTGAATGAAATTTTCAAGCATTTATTTCTAGATGTCCAAAAGGTATTAGACAAATGAACATTTCATCTATAGCAATCTATGAAATATATCATTAAAAAAGGCGGGAAAAGATATGCACTCAAAAAAGAGTTTCCTTATTTCAAGGAAAAATTTCCCTTATTTGGCTCCAAAGACATGGCTTCCTAAATTGAGGAAAAAAGTCTTTGAACTGAGGAAAAAGTCTTTAAATTGAGGAAGTCTTTAAATTGAGGAAGTCTTTAAATTAAGGAAGTTTAAGGAAGCCTTGGCTTTGGAGCTAAAATAAGGAACATTTTTTCTGAGTGTAGACTGTTAGCTCTTTTCACAAGGTGCCAAATAATATCGTTTAATTTTTATAATACTAACAAGATAAGTATTAGGGGCATTCATGAAATCTTATAAACACAGAAGAGAATTCTTAAAGTAAGTCAAAAATTACTTTTTTATTGGAAATTTCGAAGCAAAAAGTTTTTGTTTGACATCATCAAGTACAAATAAACTTTTAACTGAGCTGGTAAATGTATAAATTGACGCATTTCGTAAACTCATGTATATGGTTTAATGAATCCTCCTATTGAAACTTGAGTGACATATTTTAAACTTTTATATGACACTGTCGAATGTAGCTCGATAATTTAACTTATCAAAAACGCATAGCAATGAATTTAGTAATTTTAGAATTGAATTAGAATATTTAATTGTTTAATTGTGACACTAATGATCGGCTTAATTGTTTTAAGCTGTCTGAAAACTAATTTATTGAGACATAGGGCGTTTTTTGTTTGTTTTATATCTACAGAATAACAGACCCGGCATATGTCTTCGGTGTTTTTTATCGACATACATAACTATCCTTTAGTTCAATTAAACAAAATCTAGTTCACTAGTTCTCAGTTCAAAAAAAAAAATTTAACCTGCTGTATATTATAGATGTAAAGAAAAAGTATTATGTGGAACCCTTATTAGAGTAACAGAAGCCAAAACACAAGTTTTTCAGAATTTTTGTCGGTATGTCTGAATGTTTGAAAGCGCATCACTCAAAAACTGTTGGATGGAATTGAATGAAATTATCACAGAACTGTGCTAGATGTCGAACTTGAAGTTTAAGACCCCTTTTCACAGCAGAAAACTATTTTCTTCCGCCATAATACAGTGGTGGTCATAAAAGTAGGGTCATATGTAGAGAAATAGCTTGAAGCCGATGTCTGGCCATATAAATCGTATTTGGTTCAATTGTATCTAGAATTTCTCACGTTTTGCGAAATTAAGCAGAAAGTGATGACTTTTGTATCTAATTAAAAAGTGAGAAATAAATGTATATCTAGTATAGTTACTTGTTTTACTATATAAGTTTATGTCATTCTCGATTTTCTTTTTTTGAGGAACAGTTAAATAGCAACTAAATATGTGGAATGACGTTAATATGTCATTTTTAAAGCCGTACATGTACTTTGACTTGACGAAACTGAAACACACACAAACAATTTGTTTGAATGATTCATGACTAAAGTAGTAAATAGTTTCATTATGTAGAAGAAAAATTGTTTATATGTAAACCTACTGTAGACTAGAGCTTTTTCAGCATATAGCGGTGGTAGTTATTTATTTAAAAAATACATATGAACGTGCTTTGTAAGCAAAAATATCTCACTTGCTTTTGCGTTATTTTCTATTTCATTTCTAGTATTTAGCATTTAAGTTAAGTTTTGTGCGTTTGTTCTCATATGTAGTATATATTGTTGTTTTTTTACTCATGGTCAAGGTAACACACAATTTGTTGTTAAGTTTTAAAGTCAACTTGTAATCTCTTGAGATGTTATGTACATATGTATGTAATTTGTATGGAGCGCAGTTTCAATTGAGCAATGTGAGTGTAAAACTTAACAAAAACAGCCGTTTATAGAATTTTTGTTCGTTTGTCTATCTGTTTGTTCGCGCATCAATCAAAAACTGCTGTATAGAATTGAATTAAATTTTCACCTATGTTTTGCTAGATGTCCAACATAGAATTTAGCATCAATTTTGCTACACTGAAACATTTTATTCCCGCTGTATACAGTGGCGGCTTTTTATTATATTTTTATACATACATATAACAAAATAGTGGCAGTCCGATATCTCTACATAAAAGATATTGAATAAAAATGCATAGAAACCTCCAGTTTTACAGTAGAAGAAGCTTAAACAGTTTTTAAAATGTTTTTCTATAATTATATATGTTTGTTCGAGCATCACTCGAAAAGTGCTGTATAGAATTGTATGAAAATTGCCCGATGTTTTGCTAGAACTCCAACTTAGAGTTTTAAACCCATTCTAGTAACGACCGTAGCTACGAACCAAATATATTTTTATTTTTTTTTAATGTTGGAATCAACGCCTGTTTTCACCAACTTTTTTTCTAAACAATTTTTTCCAATCCGAATGACTAACAAACACGTTCTTAAGATGTTTTGAAACGCCCAGCAGCAAATGTGTTTTTTTTTTTCTTTTTCGTGATGCCGTCTTACAGTGGTGGCAATAAAAGTTGAGTTAAAATAAATACTGTTCAGCATTTATTATCATTATAAAGAGATAAAATAAAAAATACATTCATGGCATATATTAAAAAAAGAGCTTATTAATAATATTTCATGCTATAATTTATGAAATTCGCACTAGCTGTTGTGACATTTTTCTATATTAATAAAAGCTAATAATTTATGTCTAATTAATCAAGCTTATCGAGCATTTCGAAAAGTTGAAAAAAAAATAAATATTCGCCAAATTATAATTGACTTAATTGAAGGCGAAGACTTGATGGTGGAAATACTTAACCATAGAGCAAAAAAAGACGACCCGTTACTTTTAAAAATTCTACAAAAAGCCGGCAAAACAGGAAATCGGCCAAAGTCTACATAGTAAATAAATATGTACTAAAAATATTTCTATATTTTAGCAAATACCTAAGTATTATGTATATCAGCAAGCACTGCGTCTCTTTTAGCGCTTAGCGAAATAATAACGTTTTTTGGTAAATTTTTGCGCAAGCATGATGTCATCGTCATCAAAATCATGATTCAAAAGTTAACACTTCAATGGCTTCCAAAAAAAATTGACATTGAAGAATTGGAATTTTTTTTATGTTATTTATTCAAAGCTCATATCAGTTTGGTTCGAATGTGTGTATGGAGAGATTTGAAGATATTGCCATATGAGTTATTGTTGTGGCCAAAGAAGGCGCATGCGCGTATATTTTATAATTATTCGCAAGTCTAATTGTATAGGCAATATTTGTATGTGAGATTAGATACCCATAGATACTAATTCATACAAACATTTGAACATTGGGGTGCTTTAAGTGAAGTGCTGCACCAAATTTTGATTTTATTTTCGTTGCTCTATAAATACCAACCACAGTAGATAGCGGCAACAAATAACTTATTTTCAGTAAAACGGTCTTAAAATTTAAGTTAGACATCTAGCTGATAATCTGTGAAAATTTAATGCAAATCCATGCAGCAGATTATCAGTGATGCGCGAACAAACTAATAGACAAACTGACAAAAGTTAAAAAAATATCATTTTTGTCTTCTTTTACTGCTAAAATTTAATTATATGCCTAAATATTTTAGCACATGCCGTAAACTGCAAAAATTTTGTATTTCCGATGTAAAAAATTTCGATTTTTTTTGTATGGCAGGTGGGGCATTCTAAAGTAAACCGTATAAAATGAAAAAATATATTCGCAAGATTTATTTTCTTTACTTTTTATAGACGCCGGCAAATTCATACAAAAACCGGCATTTTGTATACCAAAAATTAAAAAAAAAATTTAAAAATAGCCCCAAAAGCCGGCAAAAACTTGGCTGAAGCCTTGCTGATTTTAGTCCAACTTTTTTACGCTGACACTGTATACAAACATTTTTATACTAAATCGTGTTGAAAAATAAAAAAAATTTATTGAACATCCCCGCAATACGAAGATACAAATCAATTTTCACTACGTTCCAATAAAAAAGCGTAAAAAAAGAAGAAATATACATATGTCCCACATTTTCCCGGCGCAAAAACATCCCTAAACATTAAGTTAGACATCTAGCAATTAATCGCCGAATATTGCATTCAATTCCGAGTAGAAGTTTTTTAGTGATGCGCGAACAAACATACAGACAAACAGACAAAAATTCCATAAACTGTGCCCTTAATCTGTACATACATACATATATTCGAAAGAAAAAAAAGGTTTTCGAATAACTTTTATTCGATGTTCGAATTTGATTCTGTTCCCTTAGGAAATTTGGTACTCCCTCCCTGTTTCGAAATTAAATGTCAAAATTGTGGAATGTTGGAAAATTCTGTTCGACCATCGTAGGATATATACAGAGGTGCTGTCAAATGCTAAATATGTACTGCCGTCATCTCCAAAAGAAAAAACAAAACGAAATGTCCATCAGATTTGTGCTAGCAATATGAAAAATCTGATGCATCCTTCGCCTGTGTCTTGTAGGGATGGGGTTTTGTATGGTGCTTTGCGTTCGACATATGTGAAACAGTGATGCTTGCACATGTCGAATATCTACTAAAGTAAATTCGAACGAACTGCAGATTAGTCGACCCTTTTGAAACTGCACCTTTCCTTGGACTACCGTTAGAAGAGCTTGATGAAGATCTTCGGAATTATCATATACTTTAGGCAGGGCAAAGCATTGTTAACAACAACAACTGCAGATTTCGGCTGTGTTTAGAAACGACTTTTCCTTTCGAATAGAAGTACAGCATGAGGGACACTATTATTTTGTTTGGTGTAACTCTAATAAAGGCCCAATGCGCTACCCTTCTTCGAATATTCCATAAACGATTATTTTTTTAATATTGGCTTTCGGGTATACTTTTCGAATAGGAACTACATAATTCGATTAGTCCGAATATTCGAATATCAAGAGCTTATGTAGTGTTCATCCTGAGTTTTAAAAACTGCGTTTTCCATTTTCGGTCGTACATTTCGAAGTTGCGTTCATGCTGCCGCATTTTGAAAATGCGCATTTAGCTAATTTTCGAATGCTCAAGGTCCGTTCCTACATCGCAAGTGGAAGTATGCTTGCCTTTTCAGATAAACTCCATTTCTTTTATAAAAGTGAGTTCGTGGGTAAAGAAACCGACTTTCTAAACAAACTTGGAAGCTCTTCACCTCGAAAATTGCCACTTTTAACAGGAAAAATTATTGCATAAGTACGTTGACTTGCTTAGTGAGAAGATATCCTATTATAAACAGCGGTTCGCCTAAAAGTATTCAACATTTTTTTCACTTTTTCATACAAGGAAATTTTTGTTCGTACTGTATCTTCGAAGATGCTAAAGCTAATGCAGAAATAAAGTAGCATTTAGTTGCGTTTAGCTTTCAAATTTGTATGGAAAAAATGCTGCTTTTTGGGCTAAATGCTAAAATGCAAAATGCAGGATCAGCATGAAGAGCACATTAGTTGAGAGTAAGGCAAGACTTCGGGGTCCTTTCAGGTATAGCCAGTACGATTTACAATTCCCGGTAACTATGGCAAAATTTAAATTGAAAATGCGAAAAAGCGACCTAAACGAGAATAACTTTTTTTTTAAATACGCTCCAATGTAAATATTACTTAATTTTTCTTTTCACTCTCGTCAAGTGCTGAATTATCTGTTGAATCAACACGATTACTTAACAGTTATGCAATACGCAGATCAACATTATAATATTATTGTTATTGTGTAAAGTGAAAATGATGAATTGTTATTAAACATTCATATAGCCCAGTCAAAATAGACAGTACCTCGATGAGCGAGCTTTGCTCGGTGCTATCAATTTAGCGCTAACTTTACTTACCCAAAATCATCCCAAAATGACCCAAAAAAAATCACAAAATAGTCCTAAAATGACCCTAAAATCATCCCAAAATTCTACAAAAATGACCCCAAAAATACCCTTAAATGTACCCTAAAAAGATCCCAAAACTATCCAAAACTGTTCCCAAAATAATCCCAAAACTACCCCAAAAAGACCATCAAATGTTCCCAAAATGACCCAGAAATTATCCCAAAATGACTCCACAATGATGCGAAAATTACTCCAAATTGTCCCAAATTAATCCAAAATTGAACACAAAATGATCTCAAAATAGCCCCAAAATTATTCCAAAGTGACCCCTAAATGATCTTAAAATAATTCTCAAATAATCCAAATATGATCCCAAAAATATACATACAATACAAATACAACACGGTAACCCTGAGCGCCTACCCTACATAAAAATATTTTAGTTGGTATGTCGGCGAAAATACCTTACATTTGATACCCATATTGGCATATCTAATTCCAAAATTTAAAAAAAATTAGATAGATGGCAACCCCCAAGTGTCAGCCCCCAAATGGATACTCTTAGAATCAATCATACTACATGTCTATATGGCAAATTTCATCAGAATCGGTCAAGCGGTTCCCGAAATTGTCTGGATACACAAATATACTGCGGCAAGGTGGCAACCCTACTTGAAAATATTTTAGTTGGCATGTCGCTGAAAATACCTTTCATTTGATACGTGGCAGCCCTGTAAACCGCCCCAGGTGGCAACCCCCAAGTGGATAGTCTTAGAATCAACCATACTATCTATATTCAAAATTTTCTCCAAATCGGTCAAGCAGTTCCCGAGATGGTCTGGATATACAAATATACAAGTTTAGCTCGTTTAAAGTTATAAGATAAAAATAGTGGTTAAATAACAATAATTCCCACAGAACCAAATTTTGGTAGAGCTTAGGTTCGCTTGGTCTCGCGTAATTTTTCGAAAAAACTTACCGTTTTCGAGAAGTCTCAATCAGTCTGGGATTGATATTTTGAAATAGAGTGATCTTTCCCTCAGCCCAGCAAAAAAGATTTGTTCGCGACAGTGATAAAGGCCTCTATCATGAGCTGCATTCGATCTTCCCTGTTTGTTGCCTGTTTTGTAATACAAAATTTCATTGTAAGGCTCACCCTAATATGTCCACATACCCGTATTGTTTAGCTTTCATTTCCATTTCAATAACAACTTTTCTTTGTATTTTTTTACAAACGCCAGCTAGTTTCATATAGCAGCTGCGAATTAGGCAAGTAAAGTCTAGAGCCAAAACAACCAAAGATAAATTACAACAAAAGAAAATTAAACGACTTATATAGAAGTATAGACGATTTGAGCTCACCTTACACTTCATACCCGTATATTTTTTTAGCTCAAAGAACACAAGTCAGCGAAAGCTGAGTTGACGAAAAATACTTAAATGCATATACATATGCTTATACATAACTATCGACCTAAAGAATGAAATTACATACAAATATGTGGCTCGTTCCACGGTGATGGGTGTGATTTTTTAAGTAAGCCCCCCTGCGGGTTAGGGGTTTAGAATATGCCCGAGGTAGGCATACCAGTCGTAATAGCCCTTTCAAAAATTACAAAATACTCTAATGAATACTATTTTTGTATGTAATTGGATTTTCTTGGATTTTTCATCCCTCCTTCCTCATGGATGGAGGGATGACATGACCTAGAAGGTTTCACTGATCATACCAAATCCCCGATACCGAGTTCATATCCGGGAAGGACTGTCAAGTTCGGCATCACTCGCCAAAACCTTCGGAGAGTGTTTTTGCTGTTAACAACAACAACAACAACAACAACAACAACAACAACAACAACAACAACAACAACATATTTTAAGTAAGATTTTAGGGCCTGCCTCCATTGGTTACCGTGGATTAAACCAAAAGTATGTACGTAGCACTTCCATATATGTATACCCATAAGTGGCTGCATATGTACACTGGAAATGCATTTATGTTCTGCGGTTTGTCTGTCTACACATTTTATATGGCATTAGCTCGATTCTTTCACTTTACCCAAACCCGTTGTATTCACCCTTTCAATAGAGAACAGAAAAAAATGTTTACTTATAAAGTTAAATAGGACATGTAAAGAGGACGGGGAAGAAGAAGGCATGTCAGTGCAACACCTCTGTTGATCGTTACGATCACACTCGTAACAATGTATCTACACGCACATACATACATACATCCATACACACATTTGTTTTTCGGAATGATCGCAATGGCCTGTTTATTGTTTAAAAATTGGTGCATATAGAAACCTAACTGTAAAAAGGGCCTAAGTGGAAAAAGTTGACTTTGAAGCGAGCACTTATATTTTTGTTAAAAAATTGTTATTTCAGAATTAAGCTCAAAGTTGCTCTAGATTTGTTTGCTTGCGTCTGTAATGATGGGGCTCTATATGCTTCCTATCAACATTTGAAAGATTAACATTTTTTCGCTTAAGCCCTTTTTGTAGTTAGAGCTTGATTACTGCTCGTTTAGCCTCTTATAATAAATGTACAAACATGCATACGTACATAATAGCTACATAGCTTTAAGCTGTGATGGGTGATGGAATTTTTGTTGAGTTTGAGTTATGTGTTACGTGATTATTATTTAATATGTTTCTATATAAAAATAATTGCTAGTGTACATTAGGCTGTCTCACGAGAAAAATTGGGGGTTTTCGCTGATAGCATAGCCGTCAGAAATTGTCCTGGCACTCATAACACTGTACAGCAGCCGGATGGGTATGGGATCTAGCCAACTGTGTTGAAGAGATTGAGATGTACAAAAAAAAACTATGTACCCCGTTTTTCGAAGTTAGCCTCCAAAATTTAATTATGGGCTTTCGAAGTTCGAAATTGTACACTTTTAATTTGTTTTCCAATTGCTGTATTTAAAAAAATTAAAAAATGTGGGCGTGGCCTGCTTGAGTTCCTGATTGATTGGTATCCACTTTTTGTTTAAAAAATTGTTAAAGGCGCCAAAATCTTCGAAAAAATTAAAAGCTGTATGTTCATGTATGCCGTTGTAAAAAAAAATATACCAATCGAACAAGGAAGTCAAGCAGGCCACGCCACATATTTCCTTTTTAATTTTTTAGATACAGCAATTGGAAAAGCAAGATTAAAAGGGTCTAATTCGAACTTCGAAAGCTCATAGCTAAATTTTGGAGGCTTACTTCAATAAACGGGGTCCGTCGTGTCTTCAAAAAAGCTGAAGAGATCCCATACTCAGAAAAAAAACTGATTTTTCTGTATAGTGTAATCATCTCCTTCTTCTACTTCTTCTCACCTTTTCCTTTATCTCACCCTTTTTTTCCTTTTTCATGTCTCTCTCACTCTGGTAGTCGCTCGGTCGTTTAAATCTCAAGTCATTCCGTTAGTGGACTTGCCACCGTAGTCTAAGCATTTCTCTGAGAGTAGCTTTACCAAATTATTTGTAAATACACAGCCAAATTCTTTGGTGTGATAAGATATCATATCTTGAAAAGTAATAAACAAAAATCATTCGATTTACTCAATTTAGTAGTCCGGTCACAATAGGCATATGTCAAAATAGTGGTTAAATAGCAATAATTCCCACAGAGTCAAATTTTGATAGAGAATCGTCAGAAAGAAAACTTCAAAAATCCCCATCGATCCCATGAATGCTAAAAAGTTGTTCGGGGTCAAAGGACGAAATTTTAGGTTTTTCGAAAAATTACCTGAAACCAAGGTGTAGACCTGGAAATTCTCTACAAATATGGTCCGAGCATTTTTTCTCTTGAGTTAGTTATTTTGTATAACAAAATTTCCCAGAGAAAAATTTTTGTGGAAAACTTAGTTTCACCCCTATTGGTGGTATCACAACGGGGCTTTTGTACTGGTCTAGGTGTGCCTCTACGGCAGCCACTTGAACCTAACCCTAACCTAGCTTCACCCCTCGAAAGAAAGCTACAAAAATCCTCATTTAATAATTATTTTCAACCTTTAGACAAATTATAGTTATCTTCAAGCTATTGAAATCGCAAAAAAAAAAAACTCCTTCGCTACCGGTACTTCGCTATCTAACGCATAAGTCAGAGTGTTTGTCTTATTTACCTATATGAGCTACCTGAGTTTATTATCTTTTCAACGCTCCTTCCACACATGACCATAGATACCTCAGTATGTATGTACATAAATATCTTCAGCTTATTTGTTTGACGACTACGAGGGGATACATGAGTAATACATAAAATAATGCGATGACATCATGGAACCAACCAACCATTCGCAGTCTAAACAGCTGCGTTCCTCGAATACAAAACTAAGCTTTGCCGCCACATGTATGCAGTAAATATGTATGTAGTTAAATAGCACGTACCCTATATACCATATATAGTAAATAAGTGAAATGTAATTCTTTCATATGATATCAATTTCATCCGTACCAATTGCCGCGACGACTATTTACAATGCTTACAAATATAGCTTGCCGGTAAGCCGTAGATCCCCTCATTACAAATTTCTTGTTTGAACTTTTACTGGATTTGGTTGTACAATAAGACAACTTACAACTCGTATGGAGTACATTATCAACTGGGTAAACCTGTCTCCATATTACAACATAAATATCTACATACATACATGTCTTAAATAGGCATTTAGTTGTACTTTAGGGCAGCATTCATTCATTTAGACAATTTATGTACATCCATTAAAGCACGCGAGGCCTGCAGCTTGCACAGAATTACCGCTTTCACTTGATTGCATTTCGAGTAGATTTATTTTAATTTGTAGGGGTTGTGTTGCAATTTCTTAATCAATTTAAATAAATAGACAAATTATCGCCACCATTTTGAGGTTGATCTGTAGAAGAAATCGCCCTAAGTAGATTACAGAAGGAAATTGGCTGCAATAAAATAAAATAAGGTAAAATAAAAAAAATAAAAAAAGGAAACGAACAAAAAAAAAAAAATAAAAAAAAGGAAACGAACAAAAAAAAAAAAAAAAAAATTAAAAAAAATTAAAAAAAAAAAATAAAAAAATAAATGAACCAAAAAAGTAAAAAAAAAAACATTTAAATGATATAGAAATATAGAATTAGCAAAAAATATAAAAATATAACAACAAAAAAAAAAAAAAATCAACAAAACTAAAAAAGAATAAAAAATTAAAAAAAAAGATGAAATAAAATAAAATTAAATCAAAATTAATAAAAAAAATAAAACAAAAAAGTTTAATAATATTTAAAAAGTAGATAACATAAATACAAATATGTAAAAGAAAAAAAAATGTACCAAAACAAGTAAAAAAAATATAAAAATATAAAACAAAAATATAAAAAAAAAAATAAAAAATTTAACTAAAAAAATAAAAAATAGATGAAATAAAATAAAATTAAATCAAAATAAATAAAAAAATAAAACAAAAAAATTTAATAATATTTAAAAAGTAGAAGAAATAAATACAAATATGTAAAAAAAATGTACCAAAACAAGTAAAACAATATTAAAATGATATAAAAATAAAATAAAATAAGCAAAAAAAAAAGATAAAAATAAAAACAAAAAAACCAAAAAATGGGATAAATTAATAAAAAAAAGTAATTGCTTTTTTGAAACCTATTCTCAAATTTTGAAATCTTCTTCATACAAATGGATGTCAAATTTATGAAACTGAGAAAAAGCAATTGAGTTTTTTTATTAATATATCCCAATAAATAAAACTAAAAAAATTATATGAAAAAAAAATAATAAAAAATACCTAGATGAAATTAAATTAAAAAATTAAGATAAATTAAAAATAAATTTAAAAAAATCATATAAAATAAATTAAATAAATGTAATGGGCAAAAACTGCCCCACAAGGTTTTTGGGATTCCTTCTGCAATAAAATAGAAATTTTTGATTAGGTACCTATATTCTATTCAGGCCAACAGCTGTATCACCATTATAAATAGGTGAATTCCTATATACCTACGAATTAGTACATATCTACGACTATTTACATAGGTATGTATGTTTGCATGTACTGAACTCTCTGAAGGTCGCCACATACATCTTTTTTCTGACATGCTTTTTGCGAAGCCAGACGCATGCCATTGAGGGCCAACAAATTGCCGCGCTTTTATATGCAAAGACTGTTCCAACGTTTATAGAAAGAACTAAAGACTAAAGAACATACTGCAAATGACATTGCACTAGAAATAGGTATCTACAAAGGCACACCCTCAGTTCTTGTTACAACTAAAAACAAAAATATATTCATAAAGAACTCCAATTGCTTTCGTTTATATGCATTTCCATTTCTCACGTCACCATACAAAATCCCGCTTGTGCTTGGTGTTCCCTTCTTTGGTTTGTTTGCATGCAGGTACTTACTTTGCGTTGTGCTTCGGCAGCAAAACCGGACTTTGGTGCACGATTCGATGACATTTTGGTTTAAAACGAGTTTTTTGAGTTTGGCTTATTCCTTTTTTTTTATATATTGCTTCTAAATTTGCTGTACTTAGCAAATTTTTCCCGAATTAGCTTGAGGATTTGTGACTACTATTGTTGTTTTTGTTTCGTCAAAAAAAGTTTGCTTGGCGCAATTGAGTGGGTGTTACAACGGGATTTTTTTTGTTTGTTTTTCGTTTACTTTGTGTTATCACAGAGCGCAATTTATTATAGGCATCCACACGCGACGACTGAAAAAATTTGACTGTGACTACGTTTGGAGCAGTAGCAAGCAGCAACCCAAAGCCAGCACCACAAAAAGTTCCACCACTCCAAGCAAGCAACAAATAAAAGCTTTAGCTTAAAAGCTCTAGTATGAATTGAAAACGCGTTTACTGTGAAGAAAAATAACAACTATTAAAGAATAGCTTAACATTATACAAAGCAAAGAAATATGTAAGTAACCTGTTTTTCTTAAATAAGCTGTGATTTATTAATATAATTTTCCTATTAACAGATTTTGAAATGATTTTTATAAAAAATATACAAAAAAATGTCGGTTCAATTTGTTTACAAATCCGCAATGCAGCCAACTTCAAGTGGCTGCAGCGGCTGATTGTTGCCACTATATTGGATTGAACATTAATATTTTAGGCTTGCTACCCTATAAGAACACGATCGGTTAAAAGCAATGACAAATTGAAATTGGGGAAAGTTATTCATGCCAATACTAATTCGGACCGATTCTAAATAATTTTTCACTTTGCGAGTTTTCACACTCTCATATAATTTGCTAGCGAAAATGTATGAAAAATGTGAAACGGTTCGCACCGGTTCACGGTAAAAAGTGTATGCTAATTCTAAATAATTTTTCACTAGTGAAGCGGTGCAAACCGTTTCGCCTTTTTTCATACATTTTTGCTCACAAATTATGTATATGAGAGAGAAAATCCGCAAAGTGAAAATTTATTTAGAATCGGCCTAAATATTTAGAATTGGCATAAAGAATTTTTCACTGTGAACCGGTGCGAACCGCAAAAATATGCCCACCCGAACAACTTCGAAAGAAAATACTCTACTAGACAGCGAAGCCTTATAAAAGCACTCAAAAAAGCATTTTAATTTATGAAAATTTGTAGAAAAAAAAGCAAAGCACCATACCACAAATTAGAAGAGAGGCTTGGCATAAAGTTTTGTATGTATATGTGAAATTCGGTTGAAATTTGATAGCAAAACTTTACCCTGCTTAGCGGATAAAAGCTTGGGAAATTAGTGGGTCACGCTAACCAAGAAAGAGGATAAAAATTGGGCAGTATTGTTCAGCGTTTTCATTTTATACCCATTTCGAAGCTGCTGAATCGTGTCGAAAACTATAGAATTAATGTCGAACTATGCGTCGGTATTTTGATGCTTACTTTTCCCCACAGTTATTTTTTATTTTTTTTCACATCTGTAACTTTTTAATGAAACTCGTTTTTGTCGCTTACATTGATTTTGACAACTTTTGTATAGAAAATTATGTCAAAATCAACGATTTCTATGTAACGACCTTCTTTAAAAATTACAGTTTAATTAATTTTTTTTTACATTTTTCATTCTACTTTTTTGTTTTGCTTTGTTGTATTTTATTTTGTGAAAGTAAAAATAAAATACCAACGAATAATTCGGCATAGTTCGATTTATGGATAATTTTCGACGCGAATGACCACCTTCAGCATGGGTAGAAATGGAACTTCGCTGATCAAAATTTCCCACTTGTTTATCCTTTTGTTTGGTAAGCGTGACCCAGTATTTACCCACTATTTTTAACGGCTGCCAGCTGGGATGCTTGTGAAATTTTCATGGGCGAACGAACGAACCTAATAAAAACAAGCCAAATATTCAAATTTCTGGCAACCCAAAGCGAATGTCAAAACTTGCTGAAATCGGGAATTGTGGTGAAAGGAAGGTAAGAAAATGCCCGCAAAAAACATAAATTTTTCTGGAAAATAAACAATTTCTTTTGGTAATGTTAAATCTGTGTTTATTTATTCAGTCGGCGGGTTAACGAAATATATAACAACAATTTTTGCTTTATTATTTAAGGTCCAGAAATTGTACAAAACAACATACAACTTGGAATGTCCACAACACCGCGCACCGGAGCCAAATCTAGCTTTATTTGGAACTTTTACGATGTGGATTCGTTTGAAAAAGCACGTTGCCTCATTTGTCAAAGGATTTATTCACGCAAAGGCTGTTGCACCTCCGGTCTAATTACACATCTAAAAAAGAAGCACACAGACACATTTTTGCTCTATTTAAATAAAGGCGTAGTGCGCTTGGAAGATGTTGAAGACTCTGCAAATGTAATAAAGCACGAACCCGAAGAAAACTCACAAGATAAAAAAGTACTACGACCCAAGCGCAAACGAAGCAATCCAGTTAAAGATCAAGAAGACGAAAATTCAACAGATTTCACAAGTTTTGTAGACACAGCATTGACCTCAGACGATCTGGCCGACGACGATTATCGACCAGACGACGAAGAACCCACCGCCCCAACCGCAAAACCAATTGAACAAATGTGTTTGGATGAGGATGAATATCCAGTGATTAACATACCAAGTCAAAGGCGTAAAAGCGATAATCAAGCACAAATGAGTCCCTTCGCAAGCAAGAGTACAACGGAAATAGAGTCGGTGCTAAAAAAACAATTAGCAATACAAGCTAAACTTTATAAGGAATTGAAAGAAAAAATGGACGAAATAAGCACACATTTGAAGGAAAGTGAGCGCATTAGCAGAAAAAGGTATCGCCTGAAAGCAGAGAAGCTACGCATACTAAAAGAGGACTTGCAGAAGAAGGAGTTGCATCGTAAGGAGATGCATCGTTTGCGTTTGCTGGAATTGGATATATTAAATAAGAAAAATATACAAGAACAATTACATTATAATCAAATTTAGTATGGCCGAACACTTTTGTTAGTGTGAAGTTTAGTTTGTAAGATTATTCTTGTATGAGTACACTTTAAAAAAATGATTTATTTATGGTATACATAAATGTATTTAGTAGATATTTTTGTAAATCTTACTAAAATTAACATTGGCAAAGTTTTTTCAAAAGTGTAAATACACCACTTTTCGACGGGCTAAATGGTCACCCTTTTAAAATATATATTTTCAAAAACTATTACTCACATCAAAAGTGAGCATTTGCTCAGACTTGATATTTTTGAGTAAAGGCTTATTAATAAAAAATTATAAAGGTTTATTGTAATCCAAAAATCGTATGGAAATGTTTTAAAAAGCTTTATAAACCAATTTTATTTTGTAATACATGTCACACTATGTTTAAATATTTAAGTCTCAAATCATTGTCTCTAGGCATGAGGTCCAGTGGATCAAGATTGCTCTGTCTCCGAAAAACGCTCTAAAAAATTCAAATAATTTTCAATAAGATAGAGTTTTAAAAATTTTTTTCCACTCAGCCGTCGTTTTAAAAAGGTGTACCATATTTTAGTTGTATTGTATGACTTCCTTTGTAAGCACGTATTATGCGATAAAACGTTACCATCAATACCAAATTCAAACATTCGAAAAATAATAAAAATGAAAAATTAACAAATTTGTACTCCTGTTTGATGGAGAATTTGCCTGCAGCTGATTGACCTTTTTGTTTGTATGATGCTTTCACTGATCAGGAGTTGAGAAAGGACTTCACTGAACTAGCGTGAACGCTGTCGAGAGCCTATCGATGCGCCTTTGTGTCTTGTCACACGGACAATTTTTAACAGTGCTCATAAGGCTTAAGCGTAAAGATAAGTGGTTGATTCGATAATTACCACGATCAGTAAAGAGGCCACAATCCCTGCCAATAAGGTGTTAGGTATAAGAGTCTACTAAAATCCACATCGACCTATTCATTGGGAGACTTTGGGATTCATATTAGGCAAAGAATGTCAATTTCCGAAAAAACCTTGCTTGGAGGCCAAGTCATTCGATATTAGTTTTTTCTTCGCAACCGAGTATGTCGAATTTGGGTGTCGATATTTTTGGATCGATGCTTCGTTGCTAGAGGAACTCTTGAGACCTACGACGGGGAACATCGAAAATACAGCCCTCGATCTGTTAAACCCGAGTCATTCATGTACGTCCAGTATTGGGTAGCTGGTCTCGAAAGAGAGGCTGTTGTAGGAATGAGGAGAGCTTCATGTCTCACTTGCATAAGAAAGCAGTGGGGTCTCATGGCTTTAATTCGCTGCACTATGTCCATATAATCGTTAAATTTCCTTCGATACTCATCAATGGGACGCGTGAGGGACCATAAACCTTTGGCGGGACTTTTCACTCGATTACTCCAACGGGCATTTCATCTTCTTTCGACGGTCAGCATGATTCCAAGCCGTATATCATTTCGGGTATGATGAATGACTTATAGCACGTGATCTTCGGTCGTCGAGAGAGAACTTTGCCTCATAATCATAGCTGGCGCTAATTAAAAACATCGAGCCATCCTACACAAGTATTTTCCATCTCAACCGAGGCCTCCCCTTTCTGTGCTGTCAAATTCGAGTATCGATCCCTCTGAGCCGGAGCTTCCTTGTTCCTGACTCTTAAGTCGCTACACTAGGCTCATACACTCGTGAAGCCCGGACAGTTCATCCTTAAATTTCCTTCGATACTTACCGTTGGCATCGCTGAAAGGACCATAAACAAGACCTTTTTTTCGAATACTCCAAACGTTCTTTTCATAATTCGAGCCATTTATCAGGATAGATGTAATGAGAGTCTAATAGAGCGAGAACTTGGACTTATAAAAGTCCTACTTAGCCCAAAATAGAATTTGTTGACAAAAGTGAGTCTCCGCTGAACTTCTCGGCTAACATTATTTTCAGTATCAACGCTGGTTCATAATTAGACGTAGTGGACGTGGCTGCCAAGGCGCAGGTACGACCATGTACAGAAAATATTGAAACAAAAAAGAACATTGAAAATGTGTAGTTTTGGTTCGATCAAGTTACACAATACCAAAAGTAAAATACGATCGACTCAATCGAAAAAAGTTATTCTACTGCAAATCGACACTCGCAATAGGAGTGTAAATTTTATTCGATTTTTACCCCTTGATTATACCTAATATAAAAATTGTCGAAAACGATTTTATTAACCCTCAATTACATCTAATATATTTTTTTTTGTACTAAAATCGTAAAAATCAATTATAACTGATACTATATTCGCTTAAATTATCAGCAAATCTAAAAATTTTCGAATATTACCTCATAAACCGAAATAAAACACTTATTAAAAATATTTTTTTTGCATTTTTATCTGTTTTTTGAATTTATTGATTTTTATTTTTTTTTGTGTGTAGATTTCCATGAAATTAAATTCACATTTTAGTATATTTTTTTTTTATTTACGCTTACTCATTTGCTTGGAGTTGTCTGCGTGAATATTAATTTTTGTTGCCAGACGTGTTGCACATCGATTTACTTTTCAAGTTAATAAATTTAAATATTAAGTAATTTTAAATTTAGTTCAATTTAACGATAACGATAGTTAGACCTTTTTGTAGGTTTTTTTTGGATTTTTTTTTTTAATTGAAATGAGTTTAGATAAACATGTATGTATGTATATGTTTTGTGTATATGTATGTTTGTTAAGGTCATTAAATATATGTATGTATATATTTTTTTTAGTTATATGCGGTTTAGCTCAATTATAAATAAAATGTATTTAGTATATAATGAGTTAGTTATGACGCAGAAACTTATAGGCAATGATGGTTGATTTTACAAATAGTTTAGTATTTTCAATGCAATGCAATTGGTTATTTAAATAATTTTTAATTGCATGTTAATTCACTTACGTATATTACAAAAAATTATTTTTAAACTTAATATGTATGTATGTGTGTATATGATGCAAAAGTAGTAGAAATGGGGTTTGAAATATTTTTTTCTCCAAGTCGAAAAAAAACTTGGTGGTTGTTAGAGGGTTAATTTTTTTAGAAAATTATTTGCGATACAATTTTACTAGACTTCGCTCGAACAACATTTCTTAAAATATAATCAAAGACCGGTTATAGAATTTCAGAGCTGTAGAAAACTATTTTCGAATTTTTCGAACATACTGAATTTGGGGTATACGAAATTCGCCATACCATTGCAGTATGCGAAATGTTAAAATTACGTTATAGACTTTTAAGACGTAACAGAAATTTTCGAGTTTTTCGAAAATTTTCGAATATACTGTATTTGAAGTACACTAAATTCGCAAAGCTCAAACAGCCTTTTACAGTATTAGAAACATTGTACGATATGTCAAAAACACTATATAGAATTTCAAAACTGTGAAAAAATATTTTCGAATTTTTTGAAACACATCATATTTGATACAGACGAGGTTCAAAAAATTAAAAAAAAAGTATTTTTTAGTGTTTGAAGCATTGTACGAAATTCAACATGTTTTTGAAATAACAAAACTGTTTTTCAAAAGTTTGCTAAATCTCTTCGAGCATTCGATTTCTTTAGAATTTTAAAAGTAACCAATCCTTCATCTAAAAGGGGATTTCAGAAATTCTCTTCTGAATTCGCCGTAAAAAAATTTGCTAAAAAAATCAGAAATTGTAAATAGGTAGATTTTTAATAGGGTGAAAAATCAGTACATAGTTAAAAAAATCATCTTTTGTCATATGTGGAGTGTCGAAAAATCAGTTTCGCCATTACGCCTCCATCAGTAACGTATTTTGTACACCCTATCGGAAAATTAACTAAACGAAAATAAAACTTAAAAATGCTTGAAAATTATTATATGAAAAAAATTGTATATTTTAAATGTTGTTGTATCAGCTATTACAAAGTGTATACATTTTTTATATATATAAATAAGTTATATTAACAAATTAAAACATTTTGTTTGGATTTTCTTTTTCAACTAATATTGTTTTTTTTTTTTTAAGTATAAGCTTTGCAAATATGTATGTGTATATGCAAATGTGTAGATTTAGATAACATAAAATTATAAAAAAAAAAAATTATATATATAAATTATGCAGCAAAAATGAGAGAATACATTAACTACATATAAATATACATATATATACTACATATAATTATATATGTATATATACACATATATAAACTAAAAACGCGCACACAAAATTGCTGATATGACATAAATTATAATGCTTTGCCTTTTGTTTTTATTTCTTATTTGAATACATAATTTTTTTTGAAGCGCAGCAAAAAACACTCATAACTTTTCAAGTTTAAACTAATCAACCTGAACTGACTTGAAGTTAACCAAGCTAACCTGTGATGTCTAACCAATATATCTGGCAAAATTGTTTTTCGAAAAACTGTTTTAGGTACTTCGAAAACAAATTCTACTTCGAAAACAACTAAGGAGCACCTCTGCAAATACTTGGCAACCCTCTTTTTTATTCATTCAAATCTGAGGACATGGGAAAAATTAGTACACCTAATTTCGCCGCAAAGTGTTGCAGACAAAAGGCAAATTCATTAGAAGGCGAACTCATCGAAACAGTTTTTTAATTGTTCTTCTGCTCTTCCTAGTAAGGTAGTATACAAGGCGAATTCAGTATGGGGTGGAACCCTCCAATAAGCTGACAGAAATCTTTCGCCGCAATACGATTTTGATATTAGGCTCACGAGTTACAAAATATATGCCTTGAAAATGTGCTTACGTAAGTCTGTAATTCGCCTTGGTCCCACCTTGGTTTCAATTCGCCTTCTTAGTACAAATACAAAACGAAATGAAGGATCTACCACAAAGGCGAAATCAATATGAGTTCGCCTTGCTACAAATTCGTCTTATCTTAGGCGCCACAACGGCGAATTCATTAGAAAGCGACCTCAGAGAAACAGCTGATTGCTTGTTATTTCTTTTTCCGAGTTAGGTAGTGTATCAGTAAGACGAGACATAGCTAAGAACTGAGTGAAAAGTACTAAACAAGTTTAAAAGTGAAATCAAATTGAATTCGCCTTGCTACCAAGACTTTCAAATTGGCCACAGTTTTGCCTAAATTTCGAAACAGCATTAATAGCACTAGGTTTTAAATATTTTCTTCAATCATAATATGTACTATGTATGCTTGAAATAATTGAGCCTTTTTTTGTATTTATTAGAATTAATACCAAAAAGTTTAAAATTGTAAATTGAGTAAGAAGAAAATTATGAGCAAATAGAAAAAAAGTATATATGAGCAAAAAAAAAAATACTATTTGACTACCCAAAAAAACATGAGCACAGCACGCACAGGTTTATATAACAAAATATAAAAAAAAAAAAAACAAAAAAAAATGTATGCATGTATTTATTTTAACCCTAACACGTTGTTATGTTGTCTATTTAGGTGATGCTAAAACGGTCTGAAATCTTCCAACTCTTTTCCAAGTGTCACTCAGAATATATATATATATATATGTATATTGTAATAGATTACCAGCATAATGATAAAAATTGTTTAAAGGCGAAAATGCAGAGCAAGGCGAATTGAGCACAGGGTGGAGACAACCAATCAGCTAGCGATAATTCTATAAATTACAAAAAACAAATCACCGTTGCTTCTACCTTATATTGAATTCGCTTTGCTGCAGAGAGCTTTGCAGTCACTTAGATCGACAATCAACAAACGTGAAAAAAGGTAAAAAAAACCCCTACGGAGTTCTCTTGAAGTATGGCTCAAATACGTCCTATCTCAGAATTTTATTAAAAAAGGCACTTGCTGAAGAACGTTTTATCTTAACAAGCAAATGTTGAGATAAAGCATCCGTCAACAAAATTCTGAAATACATATTCAAGCAACGGCATGAGCAAATGCTCGACTTTTATGGACGATGCCCAATGTAGATATTGTGTATAAGAAAGTGTATGAAGTAGGTAATAAATAAAACAATATAATATATAGCTAAATCCATGATTCGCTTAAGGTTAGGTACATTTTCATCTCTTTTTCCTTAGGCAGAATTTCTGTTTTGAGATAAAAGCAAACTTCAAATCAAAATTCATTCAAATCGAAAGAGTTCGCTTTAGATTTGGCATGGAATGACCCAGTTATAAGTATGTAAGTGCATGGATCAACGCTATAGCATTTATACAATACAAGTTTTGTGCAATACAAGTTATTTAAATGTAAGTGGCGTGAAAAAAAATCTTCTGTGTTTGAGGATGGAACTCTCAGTTGAAAAAAAAAAAAAATTTTGTAATTTTTACTTTCAAGCTATTTTTTTTTGCATATACAATTTTGTTTGACATTTTCTATTTTCTAGCTTGTTTAGTTCGCTCTCTAAGCACTTGCTGCTTAATATATATACTTGCATTTTCGAAAAAGTAAGCTCTCATGATGCGAAAATATGTAGCGTACATTTAATTTTTATATATCTATTTCAGCGTAAGTTTCTGCTTACTTTTGCGCTCTCCTAAATTCTTAATACAATTTCTAATTACATTTAGTACATATGTGACTATGTTTTTTGCTTACTTTTTTTGATTAAATGTTTATATGAATAATCATGCATTTTCATATACATTTACATATATAGAGTTTTATTAAAGTGTTTTTTGTTTTTGCATAGATTATATAGAAAAAACGTGATTCATTTTTTTTTTTGCTAAATTTTCAAGCTTTCTTTTTTCTATATAGTATATACTGTAGGGTGATTCAAACAAATTTCGCCTAGGTCTTACCCGCTCAAAAGTTAGTAATTATAAGAAAATAAGACTGGCAAAAAATAAGCGCTGTGACTTAAAGCTTAGCTTAGGTAGCTATTTTTGATATTTTCATGCATTTTGTATAGGAAAAAATTGATTTCCTTTCAAGTTAATCTTTTATAATTTTTTTTACAAAACATATTCTTAAATTTAAAGATTTGAACCTTCCAAAAATATTTACATAGTACGATTATCGTAAATATTTTAATAATTATAGCCATTTGAAAATTACTGAATTTTTTATAAGAGAATTTTTTTTTTTTTTTTAGTGAAATTTGGATTTTTTTTAAAACCCTTGGCATATTCTTAAAGCTAAAGCCTTGAACTTTCTAAAACTGTTTACATAGAGCAATTATCATATTTATTAAAATAATTATAGCCATTTGAAAATGACTTAAACATGTAAGCCAAAATAAAATTTAGTTATTTTTAAAACGCTGTAATTAGTTTAATAGTTATGATAACCGGACCGGGTTTTTTATTTTGGAAAGTATAAAGCTTTATCTTTAAGAATATATAAAGTTTCTTTTTGGAAGAAATTTAAGAAGTCATTATAAAATTTATTAAAAAAGTTATTTTTTTTTCGCATACAAAATTTTGTAATTTTCAAATGCTTGCAACTAGTTCAATAATTGCGATAATCGCAAACGGTTTTTTATTTTGGAAAGATCAAAGTTTCCACTTTAAGAATATTACAGGTTTTTTTTTCTAAAAAAGTCCTAAAAGAAAATTCCCTTTGAAAAGAAAAAAATATTTTTTTTTTTTCATTTAAAATTTAGTAATTTTCAAATGCTTGTAATTAGTTTAATAATTGCGATAATCGCAAACGGTTTTTTATTTTGGAAAGATCAAAGTTTCCACTTTAAGAATATTACAGGTTTTTTTTTTCTAAAAGAGTCCTAAAAGAAAATTCCCTTTGAAAAAGAAACAATTATTTTTTTCTCATACAAAATTTAGTAATTTTCAAATGCT
The DNA here is from genome assembly GCA_964058755.1 of Campiglossa producta. Taxonomy (NCBI): domain Eukaryota; kingdom Metazoa; phylum Arthropoda; class Insecta; order Diptera; family Tephritidae; genus Campiglossa; species Campiglossa producta. The sequence goes on along the minus strand of CAXKVI010000002.1, from coordinate 11,027,186 downwards.
TGTAACTAAAATAATAATTGCGATAATCGCAAACGGTTTTTTATTTTGGAAAGATCAAAGTTTCCACTTTAAGAATATTACAGTTTTTTTTTTCTAAAAAAGTCCTAAAAGAAAATTCCCTTTGAAGAAGAAACAATTATTTTTTTCTCATACAAAATTTAGTAATTTTCAAATGCTTGTAATTAGTTTAATAATTGCAATAATCGCAAACGGTTTTTTATTTTGAAAAGATCGAAGCTTCAAATTTAAGAATAAATACAGGATTTTTCTAAAAAATTCAAAAGGTATGGAAAAGTAAAAAAGGCGACTTCTAGGGGTTATGTTACAGCACTTATTTTTTGCGAGGCTTATCTTCTTATCAATTCCTAACCTTTTAAGGGGGCAAGACCTCGAAGACATTTTTTGAACCACCTTTATATATATTCACACACAAAAAATTTAGGCGTTTTCCCCCATTTCACCCGCTTTTCATAATTTAATTAAACTGTTGCCTAGGCCGCTTAATGGGCGTGTATGTGTGTGTTTTCATAAAGCAATCATGTATTCACTATACAATTTTGTTTGCACTTTCTAGCTAATTGGTTTTTTACTATAACGTTTTTTTTATTTAAATCTGTTTCGGGAGGAACATTTGCCGTAGTTTTATGCCTTTATCCCTTTGCTTTATTGTTTAATGCATTTTTTTTTTTTAATTTATTCCTAAACAAAAGTTTTGCATTTGCATTATATTTGCCTCTCATTTTTGTTTTGCATATTTTTCTCTTTTTTCAATAATTCAAAAATGAGCTAAAAAGCTTAGCATTTTTTAACTTTGCTTTAGCTTTCCATTTTGCTTTGCTTCTAGGTATGCATTAATATTTTATATGTATATGTAATATTAAATTAGTTAAACTCGTATTAATTATACGTCTTAAATGTCAAGTAACCATCATAAATAGTCGCATACACACACACATAAAAAACAAACATTTTTCTTTTTCCTTCTATATGCCAACGCTTGCCACAATCCAACACATTTTTTGTTTGCTTTCAAAATTTGCCATGAGTTATATGCTGCAACAATTTGCTGTTGTTTCACATTTTCAGTTTGCGCTTCCAGTATTAGCAGGCTGCTAGCGCTAAGCTTAGACTCACAGCAATGAAATATCTGCAACAAAATTCGATTATAAATTTTTATTTTATATTTTGTTTTTAAATCATTTTCACCTTTATTTTCGTGACTATCTGCAGTGACTAGTGTTGCGTTTGTTGGTGTTGTATTTAACAAGCTATTATTGTTATTAAAGTTAACTGCATTGTTGATATCTTGTGACTCAATACTAAAATCAATCAATTGATTTGTTGCTGACGTTACGGCATCCTGCAGGTTATTGATATCACTTTATAGGGGAGCGCAAAATTGAAAGTAAAAGAAAAACAGGAAAAAAGAAAATAAAATTAATTCAAGCCAAGAATAACAAAACTTTTTTATTGCGGAAAAGTATATTGTATAATTAGGGTCATTCCATGTCAAATAGTTTGAATCGAATCGACTTCTTCTGATTTAAAGGAGTTTTAAACGAAAAAGCAAATTAAAAATTAATTTTTTTTTTCGTTTTATATCACACCAAAATTTATTGAAATCGGAAGAGGTCCCTTGACTTTTTAACATGAAATGGCTCATAAGCAAAATGTAAAAAAAGATCGTGCAATCGGAATGTGCGGAAGAAATGAGTGCTGATAGAAAAAAACTGAAAAGTAAAAACATATCTGCACGAATTTGGTGTTATTCACTATAAAAAACTAGTCCATTTTTTTTTTATTATTTTTATTTATAGAACAAGTGGTTTTAAACAAGTAATTTTGATTAGGAAACTAGCAAAGGTAAAAAACCGAAATTGCCTTAAATGGGACGGAAAACAGTCTCGAAATGATCTTGAGAAGATAATGAAACGGTACAGAAAAGTTGCAAAAACAATTCCGAAAACGATACGAAAATAGCGCCCAAAAGTTACAAAATTATCCCAAAAATACAACGAAAATTATTTCGAAATCGCCACAAAAATATCGAAATGGGTCAGAAAAAGTGCCGAAATTATCCCGAAAATTATTCCTAAATGGACCAGAACAAGTGCTAAATTGACGCCGAAAACTATCTGATAATGGCTCCAAAAAGTACCGAAGTTATCCCGAAACAATTTCGAAAACGATTCCTAAATAGACCAGAATAAGTGCCGAAATGATACCGAAAGCGATCTGAAAATGGCCCCGAAACGTGCCGAAGTTATCCCCAAATAATTCCGAAAACGATTCCAAAACGGCCCCAAAAAATGCTGAAATTACATAACTCGAAAACAGTTCTAAAATGGCCGCTAAAAGTGCCGAAATGATTCTGAAACCAACACCAAAATGGTTCCGAAAAAGTGCAGAAAGGATACCGAAAAATATTCCAATATGGTCCCGAAATAATAATCCCCAAAAATTTACTAACAAATTCAAATACTATAAATACTAAACCCATAAACTCTCCATAATGTATAACAGCTTTTAGTAAAACCCAACATCCTAGTTCATGTAGCACCTGACCCTACTAATAGTACGCAACAAATAAATGCGATGATTTCCCTAATGTAATTTCGTGTTAGCCAGGCATAAAACTATTTTTATCAAGCAAAAAAAATCGCATCCTTTTGCTTACTTTTTATTATTCAAATTCTCGATGTGATGCCCATTACCGTTTGCAACGGCACTTGTAGTTATTGTTGTTGTAGTATTTTGCAAAAGCACATCACTATCTAGCGGCAATTTTCCATTGCTCACCTCAAGAATTTGTTGTGGTGGTTGTTGCTGGAAATGTTGTTGCTGTTGATGCAGATTTTTTACATTCTCACCAATTATCATATTTGAAAAACTGTTTATCAGCGCAGTTTCTTTATCAATAACAGCTTGCTCATACATGGCTTGCGTATTTTGTGGCTCCACTTTGGCGTCAGCTGTTGTTGGCGCAGCGGCAGCAGCAATAGTGCTTTGTTGTTGTTGTTGTGGCGGATTTGGTGTAGTCGCTGTTGTTGTGTTGCCAGAGGTTGAGCTACTGCTATCAGTGCTATTGCCAATGGCATTAGTTGCTGCTGCTGCTGCGTTAGCTGTGGTAAAGGATTGTTCTTGTGGTGTTTCTTGCTGTTGTTGTTCCAAGTTATCGGCAGCCGATTTGGGCGTTGTATTTTCCTGTAATGTAAAAAAGACTTTAAATTAGCAAAGCCAAGGTATTGAAAAGAAGATGTGATGACTTACTTTTACTGGTGTGGAATTAGGTGTTGTCGCGCTACCTCCACCGCCACCAGCTTTACGTGTACGCGACATAATCGCCTCAACTCGTTTGCGTCGTTCTTCACGCTCTTTTTCCTCTCGTTTAAGACGTTCGGCAACCTCAATGCGTTGTTTTTCGGCTTCTTCTTTAGCCTTCTTTTCGGCTTCTTCGCGTATGACGCGCTGCTTCTCCTCATCTTCACGTTTACGGCGCTCTTCTTCTTCCTTTTGCTCTGCCTCCTGAAAAAATGAAGACAATGTTTGTAATGTGCGATAAATTCCACTTTTTTTCTGGGGCCAAACAAATGTTTATGATTAGATTGAAGTTAGCTCGTTTTCGAAGTTAGCTTTCAAATTTCCCTGATTTTCGAAACCAGTCTTCAAATCCCAGTTATAAGCTTTTAAAGTTCGAAACTGGAGACAAAGTAGAAATTTGCGTTGTTCGAAGTTAGTCTTCAAAACTTAGTTATGGGCTCTTTCGAAGTTCGACATTGGAGACAGTAAAAATTTATCTTTTTCGAAGTTAGTCTTCAGAACTTAGCTATGGACTTTCGTGGTAAGAAATTTAAGACAAAATAAAAATTTCCATGATTTTCGAAATTAGCCTTCAAAACTAAGTTATAAGCTTTTAAAGTTCGAAATCGTAGACAAAGTAAGTAAAAATTTTTGCTTGTCGATGTTAGTATTCAGAACTTACTTTGGAATGACGTATTTGGAGACAAAGTAAAAATTTCCGTTTTTCGCAGTTAGTCTTCAAAACTTAGATATGTATGTGCTTTCAAGTTTAAAATTGAAAACAAAATAGAAATTTCCGTTTTCGAAGTTATGTTCGGAATTGGAGACAAATTATAAATTTCCCTGTTTTTCGAAATAATCCTTCAAAGTTTTGCTGTTAACAACAACAACATGGGCTTTCGAAGTTCCAAATCGGAAGGAATGCGAATATTTCCTTGCGTTTCGAAATTAGCTTTCAGAACTTAGTTATGAGCTTTCGAACGTTGAAATTGCGGACAAAGTAGAAATATCCGTTTTTCGAAGTTAGCCTTCAAAACATAGTTATGTGCTTTCGAAGTTTTGAAATTGGAAACAAAATAGAAATTTCCGTTTTCGAAGTTAGCCTCCTAAGCTTAGCCATGGATATCCAAAGTTGGAGGGAAAGCGAAAATTTCCCTGCGTTTCGAAATTAACCTTCAAAACTTGGTTATGGGCTTTCGAAGTTTGAAAGTGAAGAGTCTTCACTGAAGACAAATTTAAAACTTCCCTGCTTTTCGAAGTTATCCTTTAAAACTTATTTATGTTCTTTCGAAGTTCGAAATTCGAGACAAAGTAAAAATTTCGAAGTTAGCCTTCAAAACTTAATTATGAGCTTCGAAACTTCAAAAATGGAAAATTCAAAAACCTTTACAACGCTAAAGCTTTTTATAATCGGTGGAAAAAAACCAAATAAATGCGAACTTCGAAAGCGCATTACTTAGTTTTGAAGGCTAAATTTTCTAAATTTGTGTCCATAGTTACAATCGACTTACTTCAATAGCTTGGCGCAAACGCTCTTCTTCTGCTCGTCGCTGCTCGCCAGCCAAACGATTAGCTTCCTCTTCGAAGGCGCGTTGACGCTCGGCTTCTTCCTCTTGTCGCTTTAGTTCGGCCAGACGTTCCGCCTCCAAACGTTGACGTTCCAATTCAGCTTGACGCTCAGCTTCTTCGCGCGCCAATCTACGTCTCTCAGCCAATGCCGCCTTCGCCTCTTCTTCGGTTGTGATCTTACTCTTGGCAATCATAGAAGCAGACATTATATCATTATTATCACCACCATTTTGTGATGGTGGCGTAAGTTCGCGCACTTCAAAGTTTTCTTTGCTATTGCCATTTTGTGTACGTGGCTGTGGTTGTGGCGTTGCTGTTTGCTCAGTTTCCTTGTGTTTATTGGCGGCGGCACCTGTCTGGACTGGAGATGGCTGTACTTTGGTGGACTCATTTGTGGTGGCTGCCACTGGTATTGCTGCTTCGACATTTGTATTGACATTTTCTGCTGTGGAAGCGTTAGATTCTGTTTGAACAGTGTCAATCGAGGCTGGTCCTAGTGTTGATGCTCCTGATTCAGTTGGTGAAGGTGAAGCAATCGTATCAGCTGTGAAATCTGCCTCGGATTTCGCAATATTTAATGAATTCTTTTCGTCTTTGCTTTGAGCTGGCGTAGCGTTTTCGCCTTTCTTTTGTTCAGTGGCTGTTACTTTGTCTTTTTCACTCTTGCTGCTGTTAATAGTTTGGCTCGGAGATGGTGATATCAATGACTTACTCATTATATTATTATGACTGGATCGATTTAAGCGATCCGAACTATTCGTTTTCGAAAGCGATTTAGGTGTGCTGGATTTGGGTAGTACTGGATCCTGGAAGAAAAAAATTTGAAGTTAATGAATTATTACCTTGGCTGCTTTATAATTTGTATTTTAATAGTATTTAGGAGTCTCGCCTGCAGTGACGTCACAACTATCAAATTCATTCAGAGACAATAAAACTATTGAATTCATTCAGTGACATAACAACTGTTAGATACGTCCAGTTACAATGAAACTACTACATTTATCAAGTGGCAGCAAAACTGCTAAATTCATTCAGTGACAACAAAACACCTAGCTTTTACCCAAAAAGTCGAGTCTGAGCAAATGCATGAGACAAGTGGGATAGTGTCCAACGTTGAACACGACTAAGAAAAAACTGTGCTCCTTCGAGATAACTTACCCTTTTAATGGGGGTTTTCTTTTCCGCACTGGACAAACGTGTAGACGATGACACAATCATTGAGGTCGACATCAAATTCGATGTTCGTTTAGGGGTATTTTGTGCTGATGATGTGGTTGAAGAAGGTGTTGAAGCCTTCATTGGAGGTCTATTATTATCCTTCTTGTGTTTATTAAGATCTGTGAATTGTAGGCAAAATAAATTTATCGAATTCTTATTTCTAAAAAATCAACATAGAAATTGAAGAAAATATAAATAAAATAAAAATAACAACCAAGCATTTCTAAAACTACAACTAAGTATTGTTAAATGAACTATGTAACGCTAAATAAATAAATACTCGTCTATACATATATGTATGTTTTTGTGAATGAAGTGATATGTGTTTTACATGTAAGTACTAAGTATGTTTGTTTTTGTATGAGAAGCACATTGAACTCTACTCACCCTCCAGCGACAAGCCGGTACCGGCAATACTAGCTGGCCGTTGCTTACGTGTAAGCGGCATAGATCTTCTAGCCACGTAACCAGATGTGGACATATTTGTGGATGTGGACATTGCACTACCCGGTCTTGAAGTGCTGATGTTGCCGCCTGGGGTGACATTGCCAGAACGTGAACCTAACACCGATGCAACAACACAACGACAACGAATAGTAGATAAATATATGCATTGTATAGTAAAAAAATTGAGAGCTCAAGATAAATCCAAAATTTTATGAATTTTCATAAAATCTATGACAAAACAATCACAAAGGGCCTCATGCAGAAGAGGGGAGCATTTGCTTAGGCGCTTTTTTTTTTAGTAAAAGCTGGGTATTGTTTTTTTTTTTTAATAAAAACAAATACGCCACCTTTTACTAACCTATGCAAATGCTCGACTTTTATCCACGAGGGCTAAAATGAGCCTAGAAGTGTGCAATATTGAGCCTTATGATTGAAATTCGAGCATTTGCTCAGGTGAGCAGAAGGTGGCCTCTTTGTTTTTATTACAAACATAAAATACGCAGATTTTACTAAAAAAATCGAGTCTGAGCAACTGCTCGACTATTATACATAAGACTCATTTAGTAGTACAAAACGTGTTGCATACTTTTAGGCATAACTGTTTATAGAACTCCCATAGGTTTTACGAAAATTCATCCGATAGTGGATTTAGCGTTAAACCCTCGTATATATTTACAGACATGTAGATAAAAATTAAATGTTTTGGTGATGAAGAGCGTTGAATGAAGATGATTTTAATATAATGAGTAGTCAAAATGATACAAAATAAATATGTTTGTAATTTGAAAAACCTATAAAAAGTGTATTTAGAAAATAAAACAAATCCACCACCAAAACTAAAAAAAAAAAGAAAAACAAATTTAAGCTTAAGGAACACAAAACATTTTAAACACAAATACCAATTACATAAACATAGTTACATTTACATCAAAAAGTACACCCAAAACCAAACAAGCGAAGCAAAATCATTTACATAGTTTTTTTTTCAAACGGCAAAGGACCACTGCTAAAATATATGGGTTTTGGAGGAAGCTAAAGGGACTCATGCTTAAAAGTCGAACCTTCGTCAGGTAAGTAAAAGGTGACATCTTTGTTTTTATTACAAAACTCAGCTTTGACACAAAAATCGAGTCTGAGCAAATGCTCGTTTTTTATGCATGAGGTCTAATGTTTATATTTGTGTATTTTGATGAATTTTGCATATTTTATTTGAAAGCGAGAAAATAAATTTTCTGTGGTGTGATGAATGGTTTAGATATACTATAGGGTGCGTATACTTATTACAAGTATGTACAGTGGTGGTCAACTAATTAATATAAAATTAAGAAAAATTTCAAATTTGGAAACATAAAAAAGACTAATAAAAATTTCGAACTTTTTTTTAAACTTTTCGAATATGAAAAGAAAGAAAAAGTTTGAAGTGGTTGAAAATTGAACTTCTTAAAATTGAACTTATCGATATTCTTCCTTTTTTAACTAGATCTGAATAATAAACAAGTTTTTACAGACTTGGATTGAAAAGTTCGAGATTTTGTTGATTTTTTTTTGCAAACAAAACTTTTCAAGCTTTTAAAAAACGCTTTATATATTGGAAGCAAACAAATTAAAAAAAAAAATTATTAAAAATTTCGAAATTTTGTTTAATTTTTTTTTCGAGTCTAACAAATTTTTTCAAACTTTAAAAATATTTTTGAATCCAGTGTCTATGGAATTCATTAAACTCAACTTTAACTAAAGAGAGTTTAAAGAGAGTTTTTGAAAGTCAATATATCTACCGTTAATAATTAGTTAGCCGCCACTGTAATATAAATACATAAACAGTACATGTTCTGAAAATCGCGTGTTTTAAAAATGTATACTACAGATTTCTATCCTTTAATTTCAAATGTATTTCCATTTATTAATTTGTTGAAGACTTTTAATTTTGTAATACAAAATCTCAAAAACATTAAAATTAATTAATTTATTTATTGATCATATTCACCCTGTATTTTTAGTAAGTTCCCTTTTTTGCACTATTTCTATTAGAAATTACACATGTATTGACATAAAAACGATTTGCAGATCATGCCTGATTGTATAAAAATATATTATTAAAATCTTACAGTGTTTGTGACAGGGTGTATGCATGTTTTTTAATTGTGTATACAGAGTGTTTCAAAGTGTAAATTTTTTATGCATAGAAATATTTAGTGGTTTGCGTACTAGATGAAATTTTATATCTAAAATGTAATGAAGTATGCATTAGATCATATACCGACAGGTAAGTGAAAGAGCGCCCTAGCAACGGTTGTTATTATCAAACTCAGCAAGTATATTGTTTAGAAACGAGTCTCAGGACCTGGTTGGGGAACGAGCTTACTCAAATTTTACTACTGGTCCATATTTGAGGATCTCGACACCAGTACCACCTATCGGTATAAAAAAATACGTAATATAAGTGAGTAAAATCGATAAATACGGATTGTGGAAATATATCGATACTAGCGCCATCTAGCAGCGGGGAAATAAAGGTCGAGAGAACTAATCCAAACAAAAAACTTCACAGAAATCTGTTCAGCAGTTTTTTTTAGAAAATTCGTTCAATTACGCGAGCACATGCTGATAAGGTATTTTCGAAACAACAACCGAATAGCGACATCTTCCACTTATTCGATGATATTTAATATCTAAGAAAAATTATATAGTATGAAGAAATTAGCGTTTTGATGAATTAAGTTTGTTTCGGCGAAGAGAATGTGATTACAAAGTGCCAAAGGTAGAGACTAAAATTTTGCAATACTTTCACACAAGGATAACAAATGAGAGTATGCCAAGTGGATATGGAGTGGAGCAACACACAGGGTGAGTCAGTGAAAGAGAAAGAAAGATACAAAGAGTGCAGAAAAATTAATTAAACAATGAAAGTAATAAACAACAGTATTGTTTAGCATTTGAAAACGTAATAATTATTGTTGTTGTGAAGTGGATTAGCAAAATTACGTAATATTATGTAGGAATGAATGTGAGATAGGGTGATTCAAATGAAAAAGTTTTAACTTTTGTTTAGTTTTTAACCGCTGAAAAGTTAGTAATTGATAGATGTCACTATATTTTTCTTATAAATTTTCTTTTACATTATGTATGAGAAGAAACTATTTTTTTAGTGAAAACTTACTTTGAAAAAGAAAAAAAAATAATTTTTGATTTTTTCTCATACAAAATTAAGTAATTTTCAAATGGCTATATATCTTTTATTAGTTACGATAACCGCAAGATGTAAAAAGTTTTGCAAAGTTCGAAGCTTCAATTTTAAAGCATGCAAAGGTTTTAAAAAAAAAAGTTTTCAAAAATTATGGGAAGTTCACTTTGAAAAAAAAAAAAAAAAAAAATTTTATACAAAATTTAGTCTGTTTCAAATCGCTATAATTTATGATAATCACACTATGTAAAAAGTTTTGAAAAGTTCAAAGAAAATGTATATGTTTTTTGTAAAAATTTTAAAAAATTATAAGAAAAATCACTTAAAAAAAAAAATTTTTTTTCTCATACGAAATGTATGGTGGGAAAAATAATTTTGTGACCTCTAAGGGCAAAGTTACAGCGCTTATTTTTTGCTAGGCTTATTTTTCTCTCATTTACTAACTATAAAGGGGGTTACGCCTAGAAGAAAATTTTTTTGAATCACCCTAATGTATTTTTTAAATGTGATTAATCGACGATTTTTAGTTTATTTTTGCTATTTTACTTGGGTTTCATGGTTGTTTGTTGCTTGCTTGGTTGTTAAATTAAACAGTAGGTTAAATAAATTTGTAGAAGAAGAAAAAAAAATACAAATAAAAAAATCATCACGCACACACACCTGTTGTTATTGAGAAACTAGAATTCATGATCAATAATGAGTTTGGATCGAAACGGTAGGGGTTAGTAAGATGATTAAGTAGCTGCTGGCTACGTTTAGTCCCAATCGCTGATGATGATGAAGCTAATGATGATTGCAAATATTTTCTAGTGGCAGCTGTTTGTAAACCCAAATGTGAGCGTGGCGTTCCATTCGACCATGTATTGTTTAATTGTGTTAAACTCTTACAAGTGGTATCGCGTTGGCCACCATTCAATGGACGAAAAGTGCTGCTGCCCTGGCCTCCACCACTAGCTCCAGCTGTGCTGCTACTACTGAGCGTATATTTGGCACGTCCACCTGCCAAATGTGTCATACTGCGTGACATGACATTGCTGCTACCACCACCAGCGCTACGGCTGCCACCACTGTCATAACGCGATTTACTGCCAGCACTACGACGACGACCACCACCCAGCGATTCGGTTTCATCTAAAAGTTCCATTTGTTCGCGACGCTCTCGCTCGAGTATAGCGCGTATATGTTCACCATTGCGTCGTATTGGTTGAGCTAATTGATCGAGGCGACTCATGGAGAAGGCACGGCCTAATTCGGTTTTTTTTTTTTGTTTTGTTTTGATTTGTTGGTTGACGATGATTGTTGTTGCAATAGCGTATTGAATTGGAATTTGGAATTGAGTGATTTGAATTTATGTTGTTGATATAGTATGTATGTACGTTTTTTGTAGCATTAAAAAAATTATCAAAATTTATTATGTATAAACAAATAGCAGAGTAAAAATATTATGACTTTTGCAGAAAAATATACTTAAAGCTAAGTAAATTAACTTAAATGGTGCGAAAACAAAATAATATATAATTTATAAAAAAAAACTATATAGTACAGTTGTGTGCGGAAAAATAGCAGCGCTTGTGTTACATTCCAGTCAAAATACCATCTGGTTGGTAAGATTGCTCCAGTAAGTAATTTTTTATTTATATTTTTATTATACCCAATGGATTAGCCACCATTGAAATGTAATTTCTTATTTAGCTGCTTTTTTTCTAGACACAACTGTATATGTGCAATGTAAATATTTTGCATAAATAGTGTTTTGCGATAATAGACAAGACTCTTGAAATTGCTGCTTTGTATTTTTTGGTGCAAAATAATTGTAGTGAAATTGCAAAGTAAATACATATACAACAAGTGATAAAAGCGGGTGAATTTTTGGACGGTACTGTAATACATGTTTTACAAAAATAAAACAATAGACTGGTAAACATCATGCAGCGTAGTTTAAAAAAAAAAAAATTATATGTCTCAAAATAGGAAATGAACCCGAAAAGTCCAAAAAATAAGACCCAAAATAATCCCGAAACTATCCCTAAATTGCTCCGGAAAACACCCTAAAGTGATCCCAAAAAACGCCCGATGATCCCAAAATAGACACAAACAAAATAGTCTCGAAATGATACCAGAAAAAGTCACGAATAGTCTCAAAATGGTCCTGAAATGATCCCGATAAAGTCCAGATATTAATGCCTAAAAAGATTCCAAAAAACTCTCGAATGATCTTAAAAATATGCCGAAATGATTCCAAAAAAGTCCGGAAAATATTCCGAAATTGTCCGCAGAGAGTACCGAAGCGAAAACCAAAAAGGCCCGAGATGGTTCTAAAGTGATCCAAAAAAGTTCGGAAATGATTTTAAAACTATCGCGAAATGATAACAAAAAAGTCCCGAAATGATCCAAAAAAAAATTCCGAAAAAGCCAAGAAAATAATGAAATGATCTTGAACTTATCCCAAAATGTTTAAAAAAAAGTATGAAAAATATTCCTAAAGAAGCCCAAAATGGTTCTCAACCGATCCAAAAGAAGTCCGGAAATGATCTCAAAACTAAAGCGAAACGAAAAAAAAAGTCCCGAAATGGATACAAAAGAAGTTCGGAAATGATTTTAAAACTATCGAGAAATAATAACAAAAAAGTCCCGAAATGATCCAAGAAAAAATCCCGAAAAAGCCAAGAAAATAAGGCCTAAACTGGAACATAAAAAATAAAAAAAACTCTGGAAATGATCTTAAACTTATCCCAAAATGTTTAAAATAAAAGTATGAAAAAATTCCGAAAAAAAGCCCAAAATGGTTCTAAAACGATCCAAAAGAAGTCCGGAAATGATCTCAAAACTAACGCGAAATGATAAGATAAAAAGTGCCGAAATGGTACGGAAAAAATACCGAAGTTATGCAAAAAAAAAGGCCCGAAATGATTCCAAAATGGTCTCGAAGTTATCCCAAAAAAGTCACGTAACGATCTCGAAAAATTTTCAAAATGGTCCTGAAAACGCCCGAAAAATAAGGCCTAAAATCGTACTCAAATGATTCCAAAAAGGTACAGAAATGATCTAAAAAAATACTTCAAAAAAGTCCGGAAAAAGTCTCGAAACGATTTCAAGGAGACCCGAAATGGTTCAGAAATGATCCCAAAAAAACTCGAAATGATTCCGAAATGACTGCAAAAAAGTCCCAACACGATCTCGAAAATATCCCGAAAGGTCTAGAAATGATCTCAAACAAGTCCGGAAATGATCTCAAAAATATCCCGAAAAAGTTCCCAAGTGTTCCCAAAAAATATCCCGATTTTATGCGATCGATTTTGTTGATATTAATTTGCTACAAATTTAACATTTTTTTATTCAAAATTAAATTTGACTAAAGAAAATCTTTCTATAGCAACTGATTTGATCAATCAATTATACCCTCTAAAATAAGTCTGTAATCATAAAACATTAAGGACTGCTTTCTCATCTAGCCTTTAAGTTTAAAGGACTTTTCTGCGACCAACACTAAAAGTATGCACCATATTCAAAATTGAAAAATCGTCTTATGGAATAGCAACTGATTGATCAATATATTAAACGTAAACATTAATTTAATAAAAATGAAGACAATAGCGACATGAAAGTGTAAAGAAACAACGAAAGAGGTAAAATCAAGAGACAACAAAGCTTTCGCCATAAAAGAAAACTTTACGATATGGAGTGAAACGATGCGTTATTAATACATAATTAAAATTCCCTTTAAGGCCCGTTTTTTAAAGTAAACTTTAAAATTTTCTGGCCCGAAAATTTGTACGAAAAAGCGTTTTTCCAGACAGATACATTTTTAATTTTTTTGCAAAAAAAATCGGACCGTAAAAAATAACTTTAAAAAAGAGATAAGAACCCATTTTCAAAAATTGATAAATGTAACTGGATTCCAAATCTAGCAGTAGCTAAAGCTTTTAAACAAAAACTAAGGTGCCTAAAATCATGCTACATTTAAATGACTATCGACTTTGTCCATCAATGACGCGAGAACGGTTGAACCAATATAGATGAAATTTGCCATCCAGAGCGCTAATAGACTGGAAGAAGGGATAGGCTATGGCTTTAAGAAAATTGTAGGGTCTTGGAACAATATTTTTTAAATTTTGTTCGTATTTGTTCATCAATCACACAAAAACTGTTGAACGAATTTTGATGAAATTTGGCATCCAGGGAGCTAGTAGACTGGAAGGAAGGATAGGCTATATCTTTTGGAGAAATTATGGGTCATAAGCCCCCTAGGACAGTGACTTCTCGAAATTTTTGTTTGGCTTTATTTATCAATCACGTGAAAACGGCTAAACGGCTTTGATTGAAACTTGGCAAATTTATGGTCTTGAAACCCCTATAAACCATTATTTTTGGAATTTGTTTGTTTTTGTTCATCAATCACGCGAGAACGGCTAAACGGAGTTGGTGAAAATTTGGCACGCAGTTACATAATAGTCCAGAAAGAGGGATAGACTATATATTTTGGAAAAAATAAGGTTATTGGACCCCCTAGAAACAGTTACTTTTAAATATTTTAGCTATTACAAAAATTGGGATCCAGATGCCGTAAAGGCTAAACTCCAACACTATCTTCTTGGGGTTTCTAGCTTTAACCGGAGTTTTTTAGCTATAACATTTACACAGAAAAAAATCGCCTGCAACGCCCGATACTCAAGATAGTGATACGAGTTCAGTCTTAAGATAAAGTAACGATACGAACTGTTTGTTTTCCTTTTATATGAAGCGATATTTGTATGTACATATGTACGAGATGATTTCAATGAATTCCTTTTTTTACAGTGTATGTATGTATGCAAATATATTTATGTATGTAGGTAGATGCATTAAAATGTATTGTCCCTTATAATATTAATTTTTTCTTATATAAAACATTTTTTTCCTCATGCACAAAAGTCGAGCATTTGCTTTATAAACAAAATACCTAGCTCTTGCTCAAAAAATGGAGTCTGAGCAAATGCTCGTCTTTTATGCATGAGGGCCCTTGTTTTTGGGATTTTGGTTTGGTGGATATGAATTATGTTTTTGATTAATTTAATTATGATTTTTTGTTAAGTAGATGATGATGTGTTCATTGTTGGACGATTTTGTGTTTTTTTTTCTTACCTGGGGTGCGTGGCGTGTGGCTCAGTGACGATCTGGAACCGTAATGCCCGTCCCTGGGGCTGGGTATTGTCGGCATCAAATCGGTTTTTCTGCGGCCTACACTTCGAAACACGATTTGTGTTGCATGACTATCGACATTATCGTCTGTAATTGAGTGTGTTTTTTTTGTTTTTGATTTTGTACAGTTAGGTTTTGTGGTGAGTAGTATAAAGTACATAAATATATACATTTATTTTTTAATTTTAATATTTTTTTAAGTTTGTTAAAAAAATTATATTAAAAAAATATCAAGGGAACTAGAGGCAAAGCAGCAAAATCAGCTCATTATTTTTGTACTCGTAAATACTTTGTGTATTTAAAGTACATTTTACGTAAGCGCGAGCGCGAGCATGCAACACAACAGCATTACACAGCTAAAACTCAAAACAAAACAGAGGAGATAAAAAAAAAAAGTTGGGTATGGGTATAACAACACGTTCTTCGTTTTCTTTTGAAAAGTAATATTTTCAAATCTGCAGGCTTGAGAGATAATGTGCATCTTGCATAAAGAGCGAACATTTACTCAGGTAAGTAAAAGCTGAATACTATGTTTTCATTACAAAAACAAAATACCTAGCTTTGCTAAAAAAAATCGAGACTGAGCAAATGCTCGACATTTATGCATGAGGCCATTCACAGTCAACATTTTTCTAAATATCGATGAAGTCATATTATAGTCTATGGATGCAGTGTTATGGTTAGGAAAATCATGCCCTGTGAATATACTAGCATCAAGATATATGTTGGTATAGGGTCCTTACATCTCAGTTCGAATGCTTATTACCCTTTTGCGAGTAGTTTAGTTGAAGTTCGCTTAAATACACTATCGTTTCGAACTATAGAGTAACGGTAAAGTTTCATGCTGGGTCAGTACGTATTTAGGATTCGGTTTAAAAAAAAAAATATGTTAGATTGTTATGAAGAAAAAAAAATATATCACAAGCACATGCTTAATCGTTCATAAAAAAATATAAAAAAGTACTAAAGTTAATGTGAGGTTATGAGAGAAAAAAAGTTATAAAAAGACCAGTCGGTTGGGTGAGAACAAGTTTGATATGCCATCTGTCAAACCTGACAGACAGTTTATTAAAGAAGAAATTGTGAACGAAATCGTTCAAAAGAACTACATAAAAACTGAGGAAAATTCACTCGATAAAAATCAGTGCAAACAGCTGATGGAAATTTCGACGGAGTTTCACACAATTCTCTTTTTACTCACACTTTTTGTTTACGAACAGAGGTAATTTTTTTCTTTTTTATTCAGTTCCTTAGTTTTCATCTCTTTCTTTTTCTTTAATTTTCTCTTCACCCTCTCACTGTTTTATATACTCCTTACTGTTATTATAACCTTTTTTACTCTCTTCCATGATCTTTGCTCTCCCCTTCCATAATATTTCTCTCTTACTTCTTTCTTTTGTGACCGACTCTTCTCCCTCTTCTCTTTCCTCAGCTACCTCAGTTTTCATTGCATCCTTCCTCCCTTTTCTCTCCCACATAATCTTCTTCTCACTCTTTTTCCTATGCTCCTTTCTCTTTTCCCTTCACCTCTCCCACATACTCTCTTCTACTCTTATATGCTTCTCTTCGCTCTTTCTTTTTGTTCGTCTCTCCCATTTTTCTTCGTATCCGTCCTCCTCCCTGCTTCTCCTTCTTAATACAGCTATCAGAATTTATTTCGAAAATTAGGGCGTGGTTATTATCCGATTACTCCCATAATAGCATGGCCAATTTTTATAGCTTCAATATTTTAGCTGCCTGATTAATTAATGCATCATCTCATTTAATGTTTTTTTTTTGCTCGAAATTTCCTATATCGAAAAATGGGCGTGTTTTATACTTTTCGAAATTTTCGATATCGAAAAAGAGGCGTGTTTATGATCTCCCTATCTTTAGACTAAAACTTTGAGAAACTAATAATACAGATATTGTGATTTATTTGGAAATTTTCGATCTCGAAAATTAGGGCGTGGCTAAGATCCGACTACGCCCATAGCATCAATACGATTATCAAGTTAATAAAGCTGCTTCAGCCAACAAAAATATCCTTTTTTATTCGAAATTTTCGATATCGAAAAAGGGGAGTGCTCAGCATCTCATTAATTTGATCAAGTACGCAACCGATTGGTCTATTTATATAAATGTGAGTTAAACAAATAAAAAAACAACTAAACAACTTTTTTTATAAAAAAAACATTCTGAGCATTCGAGCAGAGTGGTAAAACAACTCTTTGTTTGTGATTATGGGGGCTGAAAACCCTCCGCACTCTTCTTACTAGAATAATGATATGGCGTTGCTGTTGTTGCTGTAGTTGTTGGACCAATTGTGGCTGTTCTTGTGGTCTCTATTGCAATATTCTCTTTGTGTGAATTTGCATTATTACTATGGGCATTGTTGTTCTGGTTGTAGTTGCTGTTATGCTGTGTTGTTAAATGATGTTGGACATAAGACGAACGTGCAGTACTACGAACTCCTGCATTTGTATTGGTCAGGGTTGCAGTTGGCGGGGGATCATCAATATTGATTTCACTGCCCACAATGGATAGAGAAAAACGTTTGGGTGGCTCATCGTTGGAGTAGCCCCAATTAAATACTTCATACATGGATGATGACTTACGGCGATGATCTGTGTAGGTGTATTAATTTGTATTTGTTTTTTTTTTTTTGTACATTTATGGATGATTGTTTTGAAAATTACATTTATGTATGTTTGAAGAATAAAGTTTTTTAGTTAATTTTTTGTTCTTTTTCTAGTTTTAATTGGTTTTGCATACTAGTGGTGTGTTTGTATGTCGGTATGTTTTTTTATATGTATATACAGAGGAAAACATATTTGTAAAACGTATTTATTAGACTGAGCCAAAAAAATATTAAATTTTTTTTTTGAAAATCAAATTGATTATTTTTTTTTTAGGATGGCGAAGAAAACTACAGTGAAATTTTCAGACCTAAATATTGATTAATTTTTTTGGCCCTGTCTAATGTGCATTTGTAATTTTATGCCAAATTGAGCAATTTCTCGACTTTGAAAAACTGGTAAAATATTTTTGTTCAACAAAGTAGCAGCTTTGTCAAAGAAATTCTTTTTTTTTTCAAAACTGACCTACGAAAAAATTAAAAAATTAGACTATTTTTCAAAGTTTTCAATAAAATAAATTTTTAGGTAGACAATTTTTCAAAAATAATTAACTGTTTTTTTTTTTTTTAATTACCTATGTATTTTTCAAGGTTTTGAAATGATTATTATATCATTATCTTTCTTTAGTTTTTGAAGAATTTTTTTTTTTCATATTTTCAAAAGTACAAAAAATTTTTGTGATTCATGTAAAAAAATATTTTTTTTAAATATTTATAGTGAAATACTATTTTTCGAGTTTTTAAAAATTTCTTTTTTTCTTAAGATTTAAAGTTTTATTTTTTCGAGTACTTGGGAATTTTTTTTTTTGCAATTCAAAAGAATTCGCATCACACTATTTTTTTAAATATTTAAATTTTAGAAAACCCGAATTTATAAAGTTTGAAAAGTGAGCTATTTTTAAGTTTTTAAAAAAGATTTTTTTTTAAGAATTAAGTTTTTTAAAAAAAACTTTTTTGGGAATATATCTAAACTACTTTTTGAATTTTTGAAAAGGACCCTGTTCAAGGTTCAAAAGTACGTTTCAATGTTTAAAAAAAAAATTTTATAAAACTTCAAAAGTTTACTTATATATTTCGAAATTGTTTTTAAAATGCCAAATTTTATCATTTTTCGTTTTTTTTTTTCTTTAAATATTCAAAAGTTTTAATGTAAAGGTGTAGTTTTTTAAACTTTTTTATAAATACTTTTTTTTAAAAAATTCAAAAGTACACTTTTTTGAAAAATTTTCGTGAAATATTCAAAAATCTACTGTTTAAACATTTTGGAAACCCATTTTTGCAAGGGGCTTCTTTTTCAGAATTAAGAAGTACTTTTCAAGGTTTCAAAAAAAAATGTATAAAAATTCAAAAGTTTACTTTCATATTTCGAAATTGTTTTATATGAATTTTTTTTTTTTCAAAGGTGTAGTTGTTTCAAACTTTTTATAAATAGTTTTATTTTTAGAAAATTCAAAAGTACACTTTTTTGAAAAATTTTCGTGAAATATTCAAAAATCTACTGTTTAACTTTTTGGAATACCATTTTTTTTAAATACTCAAACTTTCAGAAACAATAATTTTTTTTTAATGTTCAAATTTTTTTTTAATTTTTCGATTTTATGGAAACTCTTTTTTTAAGTTTCAAAAGCGTATTGTTTCGAGTTTTTAAAACATAAATATTCAAAACTGCACTTTTTCCGGGTTTTTTGAAAAAATAATTAATTTAAAATATTCAAAACTTATTTTTTTTCGACTCTTTGAAAAAACTTTTTTTTGTAAGATTCAAAAGTGCAATATTTTCCGAACAAATTTCGAGTTGTGAAAATAAATCAATTCCCTTTGAAATATTCAAAAGAATTTGACGAAAATAGTTAGAAAATAATCAATTGCTCGCTTTAACGTGGAATTACCCATAAAAGTATTGTATCATTCCAATGAGAGAAATGTTGAAAAAATATATACAAAAGTATAAAGTGATGACCTTCTAATCGCAAATATAAAATCAAAACAAAGAATTCTAATAGTAAAAAAAAAACCATAAAATTGATAAGAAAAATTTACATTGATTGATTCTGTGCTAAACTGAATGATTGTTATTGCTTCGCGAGATGACGAATCATTAGAAAAGAGGCATAAAAGAAAATGTCGCAAATATTTTTCACTAAAAAAATATACAAAAAAAGGGAATGAAAAAAACAAACGAGAATATTTTGTTGACGCATGAAAATTTCAGAATTTGCAAAAAATAATTTAACTGCAAATATTCAACATTTTAAACAGCCTAATTAACTGCATTTAGAGATGGAAAAGAACTGCAAGCTTATACGCAAATGATGACGAAACTGTAGATTTCACATTTTTTAAGACTAAAAAATTCAAAGAAAAAATCGCTGTAAGTGTGGGAACAAAATTCACAGTGGGCACTTATTCAAATCTAAAATATAGTACTTTAAACTAGTTACGTCAAGATTTATCTAATACATAAACTAAAAACAGAAATTATTGCAATGCAAACACGCAGACAATTATACGTAAATGCACAGCTCATTGAAAAAAAAAAAATACAAAAATAACAAGTATAGAGATACGCACTAAAAAATAACTAAAGAAATAAATTTTTTTGTGTTTTTTTTTTTTAACTGCAAAAATAATATAATAAAAGTAGTTAATTATAAATAACTTTAAATGTGTGTTTGTGTGACTATCAAACCGGCGACAGAGTTGAGGATCACCTTATTTCATAATATTTTTCAAAAACGCTCTTTCTCAACTAAAAAAGTACTAAATTTTCGCTTAGATATGGCGTTTCTTTTTTAATTTTTTGAAAAGGGACGGTCTTTCACTCAGCCGTCGAAAAAGTGAGGAGCAGCTGCAACGGGAACCAGCACCGATATTGATTTGGGCAAAACTCATTAGTAGCCTTAAATGAGAGTTCCTTTCTCGAAAAATACGAATAGGTATTTTAAGTCCCAAACCCAATTTATATAAAAGTGAGCGTGGTCGTTCGGCAATCTCCGTTCTTTGAACTGGGTTTACTCCCCCAAACTTTATATTCCCGATACCAAGTTTCATAGTTCTATCGAAAACGCTTCTGAAGTTATTAAAAGTCGAAATTGAAAAATCATAGTCGGCGTGGCACAGCCCATTTTCAAAAATTTTCTAAAAAATACCTAAAGGTCGACCAAGTCATTTGAGCTACCAAGTTTTGCCATTTTATCTCATTCAGTCAATGATTAATCCCATTTTATATGATTTTCGAAATTTTCATCTCAAAAAAAGGGGCGTGGTTATCATTCGAAGTTGGAAATTAAAATAGCTACAAAATTTCATCATTTTTTTATGCGTCAGTCAAGCAATTATCTCATTCCTATGATTTTCGAATTTTCGATATCGAAAAAGGGCGTGGCTTTCGTCCGATTTCGCTCTTCTCCAAGACAAACTGCCTGGCCAGAGGTCAATATATCTCCCAAATTTGTTAATTTTAGCTGCCTCCTCAGCTAAATGAATTTCTAACTTTAATTGATTTTCGATATCGAAAATAGTGTCGTGGTTATGTCCGATTTCGCCCATTTTCAATAGCACCATTGCTTGGACTTAAAAGTAACCTGTATACCCAGTTTTCGGCTATTTGCACTGCTTTATGCCAAGTATAAGTCGAAATTTCAAAATTACTCCCACATATGTATCTATGTGGGCTGTGCCACGCCCATTTTCCAAGATATCGTAAAAATCACTAAAATGCTGGCCAGGTCAATATAGCTACGTAATTTCATTATTTCAGCTGAATCAGTCAGTGGATCATCTCATTTGTATGTTTTTCGAAAATTTCGATATCGAAAATAGGGGCATGAACGTCATCCGATCTCGTTACCTTTCAATAGCAACTTTTCTTGGCCAGAAGCCCCTAAACAGCAACAAAATTCTACCATTTCAACTGCATCAGCCAATAAATTATCTCATCTCTTTTGATTTTCAAATTTTTCGATATCGAAAATAGGGGCTTTGTAGTTCCCGATACGATCTCTCCATTAAACAACCTGGTTCCTTGCTGCCCAACATCACTAGCTACTTTACAAAATTCATGAATTGGTGCTATGTTGCAACAAGAAGTCTTGCCGTCTAACCCAAGTATACGATGTATACGATCACCAAAATATTTCTTTTTGTGTAGTGTTTTTTGGTGAGTTTTGAAGTTTACTTCTAAAAACTTGTGTGTGCTTTTGCAACTTTACAAATTGTATACGTGATGTAGAGTGCTTGAACGAGCTAAGACTTACCTTCATGCCGATCCGTGCCACCGGCCGATGTTGCACGCTTCTTTGCACCACTGTCGGTCAGTTCGCGTTCGGAACTACGACGTGATAATGAAGCACCAGTAACATTAGTGATCGACGTCGATCTAGAAAGAAATACAATTAAAATGATTATAATGAAATAAGAAGAAAGGTACAAAACCCTTTTAACCCATTAATATCCTAATCAAATCTGCCGGCAAAAATTCGTTACATTTTTGGGATGTTTTGTGATTTTTAGGGATATTTTTGGTACTTTTTTGGAAAAGTTTGGGCATTTTTGGTATCAGTACAGTATTTTGAGATATATTCGGGCCTTTCTTGGCAACATTTGGGGTGTTTTTCGTGTTTTTCCAGATTATTATTTCGGAACTTTTTTTTAGATCATTATTGGACTTATTCTGGATCATATAGGACTTTTACTAGATGATTTATGGATGTTTTACGGAATGGTTTTTGGCACACTTTGGTATTTTGCGGGACCATTTCGATACTTCTTTGGGATATTTTCGGGACTTATTTTGCGATATTTTCGAAATCATTTCGGGACTTATTTAGACAAGTTTTGCAATTTTTCTGGATTATACATATAGGAATTTTTTCAAGACCTTTTTGGAATCACAACGGCACTTTTTGCGATCGTGTCGGAACCTTTTTTACGATATTTTCAGAATCATTTTGGAACATTTTTCAGATAGTTTCTGGACTTTTCTGGAACATATTCGAATATTTTGGTTAGTTTCGGGATTTTCCCCGAACACCATTTCGGAATTTTTCGAATTTTTTATAGACTTTATTCGCGACCATTTCGAGATCATTTGGCGACTGTTTCTGGTTGCGAATTGTTTCCATAAACCATAATTAAATTGTCCAGAGATGATCCCGTAAAAGGTCAGAAATTATCTCGAAAAGTAAAGAAATGGTCCTAAATAAAATAATGAGGGAAATTCCCAGAAAAAGCCTCGGAAGCAATCCCGAAATGGTCGCGCAGGGAAAACCGAGCTGATATCGAAAACAATCTCGGAAAAATGGTTTTGAAAAAGACCCGAAATTATCCCAAAAACCATCACGATATCGTCAAATCAATAATTTTGAAACTGTGCCTTTGAGATATTAACAACTGACTCAAATACTCACCGTCGATGACCCAAATAAGTGCTTGGCGATACCAGTCCAAAATCGGGCTCCAAAAGGCGTGGTGTAGATGAGCCAAAAGCAAAGGCCACTGTATTGCGGGAGCATTTCTTTGTTTCCAAACGTGAGTCACGTTCCTACAAAAAAAGTCAAGAAAAATCAAATAAATACATACAAACTGTAAAAGTATAAAATTATACATGGAAAAATTCAATTTCACCTGCAGCAAAAAAATTGCAAGTGCAAAACTTGCAGCGCTTTTTTTTTCTACAAAATTGTGTGTATTTTCACATACCTGATTCTTCCGCAAAATATATTCACGGCGCTCCTTTTCCGCCTCGGTTATGGCGCGTTTACGTTCTTCGACCTGTTGTCGTTTCTCCGTGTCGCGTTGTCGTATCTCCTCAATGCGGCGACGACGTTCCTCTTCTTTCTGTTCACGATATCGTTGTGCCGCTTCCGCTTGCGCTTTTAGCTCTTCAATTTTTCTTTGTCTTTCTTCATTTTGACGTTCCCGTGCCAACTTTAGCTTTTCGTCACGGTCTTTACACACTAAACATATTCGCATTTCAGAGCATTGGCGCACACATGAATGAATTGAATGGTTTGCGTTTCGATTTAATTCGATGGGGAGAGTGGAACGGAATCATTTTTTGTTTTGTTTGTTGTTGTTTTATTGGTGCATGCGGCACATGGAATGTTGGAGAATTGCAATGAATTAGTTGAGAGTTTGTACAAAAATATGTGTAGATATATATTTCAAATATTATGTATGAAAATAGATTTAATATCAATGTTGTTGCTAGTGTGATCTGCTTAAATGTGTGCATTAGACTGGTACAACACTTTTTTTTTTTTTTTTTTAGAACCTCCAAAACATTGAAAAACAAATAACCCCTCAAAAACGGCAAATTTTTTAAAACATTCAATTCACTTCAAGATCTTGTGTTTATCATACGAAAAGCTCTGGACCTATCGGGAAATGATGCCGAAAAAATTTCTAAAACAGTCCCGAAAACAATGTGAATTTTTGTATGGAAAAAGTCCCAAAAGTATTCCGAAATGACTCGAACACAATCCGAAAAAAGTTACAAAATGATAGTAAAACAATCCCGAAATCAATCCAGCCATGATATGAAAACAATCCCGAAGCGATCCGAAAACAATCCCAATAGTACCGAAAATAATTTCGAAATTATCCGAAAGGATCCCGAAAACAATGCAGAAAAAATTCCAGTTCAAAAAAGATTAAAAAATAATCCAGAAATGGTTCCGAGAAAATCTCAAAAGCAACCCGAAAAGGTTCCAAAATGATGAAAAAGTCCCGAAAATAAAGCTTAAATTATATATAAAATGTTTGGTTGAAGAAAAACAGTTTGAAGTCGCCATTATGTCGCTAGCTCAAAATAGAGAGGCGCCCGAAAAATACTCAAAATAGCTCTTATTTTTAAAATTTTGAAAAACTGCTGCGCGTATTCATATGTAGATTGGTGTTCCAATATTGCCCAACTCTGCATAGCCGCTAACATTGCAACAAATCTATATTAGACTGGCCCAAAAAGCAATTTTTTTTTTGTTTTAAAAATTATCGAGACTTCATTTTTATCATTTTGTGAACCTTTTTGGGACGCTTTCGGGATTTTTTCGGAACCATTTCTGGATTATTTTTTTGAACCCTTTCGGGATTGTTCTGGGTTTGGGGATCATCTTTGGGATATTTCTATATCGTTTTGGGACTTTACAACTTAGGAATTATTTTTAGGACTTTTTCTGTTGTTGTTGTGATAATTTTGGTAATTTTTCCGTAATGTTTTTTCGGGACATTTTCTGGATTATTTTCGGGATCCGTTATTTGAGGCACACACTCAAATGAACCCCTTAAAGCACAAGTGGTATAAGTCTACCTTTCCTCGAACTGAGATATTCAAGGTTTTGTGTTGTCAACAAATAATAGGGGGTACCCTTGATTTCACAAGTTAGTTCTGCTATTTAATCGGTTTCCCTACATAGCGCAATGCCTAATTAAAAAAACGAAAACTGGACTTATACCACTTGTGCTTTAAACGGCTCATATAAAAGGCTGGGAGTAAAGAGCAGACGTATTTTCCATGCAAGTAAAATACTTCAAAAAGGGGGAGAAAAGAGGGTACAAAAAAGGCATACAAAAATTGTTTAGGAAAAAAATCCATTAAAAGTGAAAAATATTGTTTACTCTAATAAAAATATTTCTCCTTTTTAATGAAAAAAAAAAGATTTGTCTACCTTTTACTGAACAACTTTTTTTACCCCTTTTTATTCAACATTTTTGAAATGTCCCTTTTACCTGCTTGAAAAACATGTTGTCGGATACATAAATTTTGCCCAACTCTGTACATACAATGTCTAAATGTGTGTTCATTCATATGGTCGTAAGGCGGTATGCAACATGCGAAAACCGCGAACAAAATAGGAATAAGTGCAAACAAAAATAGAAAATTCCAATGTCTTTTAGCGGTTGCAAAAAAAAAAAAAAATGGCGCCCAGCTACTACTTTATGCTTCAGAGGCAAGTGAAAAAAGTGTGGTGGTTAAAGGAATCGCACTATGCGATTTTTCCCCTTCAAATTCACTTTTCGAACAAATTTGCCGATTTTGTGCGATCAAAAATTATCAAAAAGGGGATAACCGCGATATATGTGTAACTTTAAAGTTTTATTCCCCAAAAATAACTACTTCAAAGTAATAACAACTCGACGATAGTGACGACGACTGACACTTTGGAACTTTGAAGTAACATCTACTACGAAGAAATGGTTGCACTCGTTAAGGTGTTATCTTGGGGGTACAAACTTGACACTTGAATTAGTTTGTATTGGTCTATTTAATTGGACTTTAGTGGTAGTATAATATTGATATTGGCGACTTGTTAGTAATATTAACTTCTCGGCTGATTTGAGAAGTATTCCCTCCACAATTTTGAACGATCAACTAATCTCGGAAAAAATCAAGGAAAATGGCGTATCATATGATAAATAGCTTTAGTTATAACCTCCAAATAAAAGCTTTAAACTTATTATAACTTGACCATAGTGACGGCGACTGTGGATATGGAACTTTGAGGTAATATTGACTACAAAATGCGGTAGACTCCTTAGAACTTGAATTAGCATGTTTTTTTGTCGTAACAATGCAATTAAAACTAGGATAGGAAAATAACACCACAACGTGGCTGAAACTATCAAAACCTCTTTAAAGTAACACCAACTTTGAAGTGGCAAATTAGTAACTTGAGTGAGTCACCGCTACAATCTGAAAACAATTTGAGGAAAATTACGTACCTTTCGATTAAAAACTTAAAGGTATTCCCAAATTTCCCAAAAATAATCACTTCAAATTCTAATTTGATCGCTGTTGATTTGCAACTTTGAAGTAATATTTACTACAAAATGAAGAGTACGGCGTCGCTGCTATTATTTCCAACATACCTGTAGTCAGAAGTTCATAACAAACGACGTCGACGCTAATGATGCCATCACATTTACAAAATAATAAATTTTCAAGTGCATTTAGTTTATTTAAATTCAAATTAAGTGCTGTAAATGTAGTGCAAATATTTAGTTTGGCCTATCTGATAGTGTTGTAGTTGTAACAGAGCATGTATCCAAGATATGTGTGCATGTTGTGGGTGTTGAGGAATGTGATATTGGGGCATTGCAAGTATTTGAATTTTGCACGCTGTGTGGAAAAGCGCATGCAAAAGTGAATTGTGGTAGGAAAATTGTTCATAGTTTTGCAATTGAAGCTGAAAATTCCGCTAACAAATGGAACGTTTAAATACATACTGATAAATGTTTGCATAAGATTAAAGAACTGAGTCTAATTATAGGGGACTGTTACATAAGCGAACTAGCGCAGTCTTAACCCACCATTGCCCACTTGAACGTTTTTTTTTTAATTAAAAAAAATTGTCGAAAATTCCTCCTAATTGAGAATCCGAGTTTAGTCGTAAAAGTGCATTTACAAAATACGAAAAAAATTATGTTCAGCAAAGGGTTAATTTCAGAATAAAGACAAAAAACATTAGCGACTAATGGGCTTAGGACAGGCCATTAATGAGTTCAGATGCCACTCCTTTGCTATTTTTGGGTAGATGTATCGAATCTCATTTGAAAAATTTGGAACTTTAAAAAAATGGCAATCAACGGGTTAATCCATGACGGGTAATGGGTTAAGCCAATAAAGAGGAATCGCTATATATTAAAAATTTTAGTGAAAATAAAGCGATTCTGATGCAAACAATTTGATTTTGGGACTTGAACAAAATAGTTTACTAATGGGCCATTAATGGATTAAGACACCACTCGCTTGGCCATTAATTGGTTAAGAACTACTCCTCTGCTATTTTTATGTAGCTAGCCCGATTCTGGTAACCAATAGGTTAATGCATGCCGCTTAGTGGGTTGAGACAATAAAAAAGTATTTGGAACGCTGTGAAAACTGAACTGCAGAAACGTCACAACTTTTTCATTAATCCACTGATAATAAAACTGCAAATTAATCCAGTGTAAATAAAACTGTTAATCTGTCCAGTGGCAGTTAAACTGGGAATTCATCCAGTGACAACTGTTAATTTGTTCAGTGATAATAAAACTGACAATTCATCCAGTAAGGATAAAAGTGTTTAGCTTATTCAGTGGTGATTAATCTATGAAATGCATTCAGTAACATGAAACTGTCAACTTCATACAGTGGCACAAAAACTGCGAAATGCACTAAGTGACAACAAAACTGTGGCAACAAAACTGTGATATACAATTATCACTAACAATAAAAATGTTAAATACAATCAGTGGCGATAAAACTGTTTAACTGATAAATTAATCCAGTGACAATAAAATTGTCTAATTCGTTCAGTAGCGCCACAACTGTGCAGCTAAAAATTAAAAGTTTGCTAGCTTTTTTTGACTTAGTCAACCTATTAATGATTTAAAAAAACTTCAAAATGGGCGTGGCACTCCGCACACATATCAGTGAACAAAGTTTTTAAATTTCAATTGTTTCACGAAAACAACGGTAGTCTTTCTTACTATTTCTACATAAAAAATATTTTCGATTATTACTTCATTATTTGTTATCAAAGATAGTTTACTTTCGAAACCTATCTATCTCTATCTCTCAAATTGTTGAGTTATAGATAGTGTGATAGCAACAAAATCTCATAATGAATACCACCATGAGGTAAGCAACGGCTCGCCGACAAACATTACTAATTACTGACGTCATAAGAATCGAAATTCGCAGGTACTTATCATTATTTTTTTAGTTGAAAGCTATACTTAGCACACTCGAACAAAGACGTGTCAGCGTGAAGGGGAAGCGCTTTTAATTGCAAAAGAGTGTAAGCACAAGAAAAAAAAGAAGCAAAAAAAAAAACAACAAATCAAATCATGACAGGTTTACAAAGACCTCAACCACCTTCTAAGAAGAAGCGCTAAAATCAAAAGCGGAAGAAAAAAAATCAAATTTTGTGTTGGCGAAAGATAAGCAAGTCAAAGTACGAACAAATTAAAAATCATTTTACTGTATCTTCATTTTGGAGCTCTACTGAACAAAGAAAACTATAAAAAATGCACGTTTCATATAAATTTCTAATAAAATGGTTAGAGTATACAATAAAATAATATAATGAAGAAAATTTGTAAATAATAGAGAATGGCACACATGCGAACATACATAAATGGTCAATTAGTTAATTGACAGCAAGTGGTCAAGAGGAGAATGAAGTATAGATGAAATTGGAAAGTATTGTATACAAAAATACAGATATACATAAGTATAAGTCTGTAGATATATCCCAGCAAACATTTTCGGTGGTGCACTAGAGTAATATAATGGCTATAAGCAGCGTTACTGGCCTCTTGGGCGCTTAAGGCATCTAGAATTTAGCTTGCCTTTAAGCTGAGCTGAGTTTAACAGTTTTATTGTCACTAGATAAATGTTGCAGTTTTTTTGCCACTGAATGTATTCCCACAGTATTATTGTTACTAGACAATTTAGAAGTTTTATTGTCACTGAATGAATTTGACAGTTTTGTTGTCACTGGAAAATTCATCCGTTTTATTGTAGCTGAATGAATTTAGCAGTTTTATATTCACTGAATAATTTAACCATTTTATTGCCACTGAATGCATATAATAGTTTTGTTGTCACATAATCATTTAACATTTAATCAGTTTTAGATCAATCTAAGCTTAGCTTTCATTGAGTTATGGCGTTTTTGTACCTCATTCTGAGATAGAGGATTTCTGGAACCGAATTTTGAAATAGGTGTAGTTAAAACTTCGTTATTTTAATACATTTTACTTGAATACAAATGTTCACTGGGTTATGTACATTCACATTTGATTTGCATGTGTCATGGCTCACTTGTTCGTCAAGTGAAAGAAACAGTCTGCCAAAATATCAAATTTAAATAGCAAGATTTGAGTTTTATTTTTCATTGTACGATTATGGCAGTCTGCAGTGAAACTTTACGTTCAAAGGTCAACTTGGTTGTTCGTTCTATGCATTCAATTCGCAAATTCGCTATGAAAGTCACAAAATTTCATTAGCTGACCAACTGGTGGTTTTGGGTATGTTTGTGCCAAGTTTTGGCTTTCATTCGAAAACGGGTTGAAGGTTTTAAGTCGAAGTTTTGAAACTTGTCACGCTGAGTATAGCAATCATTTTTTTTCTCAAACGGTCTAATGTACATATACGTTTGGCTTAGAGCTAGCAAATTTAGACGTACAATTTAACACAGCTGATTGATTTTTCAAGCATTGTTGTCTTAGTCCAGCAGCTGGCACGGAGAGAAGGCCCAATATTTGGGAGTATGAGTGTGTTACGCTCACAATTGCTTGTGCGTTGGTGGTATTGCACTGGAAAAAATTAGTCTGTTGTATTACTTAACAGACAAATCTTGACAACGACGGCTGAACTTAAGCTAGATCAAAACTGCCCTCTGGAGAGAAAACCTAGGGTGACCCGTAAAATCTGACTTCAGATTCGGATTCAGCACACCAAAAAGCTTCAGGAACCCTTGAGTGTAATTAAAAAGATCTTAGGTTATACGTTCAGGTCTGTCTTCAAGATATAGGTTACAGTTATAAGTCTCTATAAGCTGTCATTCCACTTACATAGTTTAGCCATTTCGGAAAAAAGAATCATGAGCTTTTCTCTCGAATACTTTAAAGTTTTCTTCCTGATCTGATAGTTGGCAAAATACTTCTAGGAGATATTTGGAATTTGATGGTCAGATAATCGATATAAATACATAGTAAATATCTTTTATCTCCACAAATCCATCGTGGCATTCAACTCTGCTTTTTCATATCGCAGACTTGTCGCAAAAATCTGTTTTTATTTACTTTCTTTGTTTTGTATTTTGTAATTATTTATGTTTTTTTTTGTGTCATTTGCCGGCACAAATTATGCATTTCACCTTGTGCTTCCAACAGACAAGCAAATATATAATAGGCACGTCGCCGTCACTAAAGCTGACGTATTACAGACAATGAACGCGTAGATGTATGTATTTAGTTAAGGTCTGGAAAAAGTCGTCTATGTAGACTAGACTATCCGCCCGGCGATAGATAGATTTTCTTTATTATTATTATTATAAGGCCTTATTACACCGCGACCATTTACGCGATCTATTGTGTGATTAGACTTTCTTACATACATATATTTAGTGTAATCTTATCTAAGTATACTTACAAATACTAGAGTTTGCCCAGTGGTTGAAATCCAACCACAAAACCTTATTCTAATTTACAACGTTTTTTAAAGTCCCTTTCCTTTGATTTTTCTATTTTTTCCTTTTATTTTATATATTTTTCCTTTTCTAACATTCTTTTCTTCTTCCTTCTGCTTTTTACTCTCTACACCATTAAGTAACGCAGTCTCAATTACCTTTTCTTAGTTTATATAACTTTTTAATTTACTATTTTCTTAGGTTCACCTCCTTCAATTTTTTCTGCATTTTCGTTTCTTTCCTGTCCTTTCCTTTGCGCTCCTTCATTTTCTTTCCTCTTTTTCCTTAGCTTTCCATTCCTTTCCTGTCAATTCTTTTCCCGTTCTTTCCTTTCCTTTTCTCACTTTTCCTTTCCCGTCATTTATTTTCCTTTCCTTACCTTTCCTTTCTTTTCCTATCCCTTTTATTCGTTTCCCTTCCTTTTCTTTCCTTCCCTTATCATATCTCACATGCTTTTATTTTTCCTTTTCTTTCCTTTAATTTCCCTTGCATTCCTTCCTTTTCTCTAATCTTTTTCCTTAGCTTTCCATTCCATTCCTTTCCTCTCATTTCTTATGCTGTTCTTTCCCTTCCTCTGCTCACTTTTCCTTTCCCGTCATTTATTTTCCTTTCCCTTCCTTACCTTTCCTTTCTTTTCCTATCCCTTTATTCGTTTCCCTTCCTTTCCTTTCCTTCCCTTGTCATATCTCACATGCTTTTATTTTTGTAAACACTGTGCAATCAATCAATTTTATGTACTTGCTTGCGTTTATTTTCGCTGCTCCCTTGATGTTTCCAACAAAGATACTCTTGATCTAAAAAAAATTGGGTTCTACTATAAAACCACCAACGAAATTGGTCATACCTACACACAGAACAGCGGCTCTATGAAGCAAATTAATTTTTTCACATTTGTTTTGTTGAGGCACACGCAGCTCGAGGAGACCTATCGATACAAATAAAATTTTGTCCACCTTAGAATTGTGGTTATTGCAATAAAGGGCAAAAACTTTTGAACATTGCGCATTTATATATAAGATAAGATGTATATGTAGCACAATGGGACGAAATCAAAACAAAAGAGGTTATATCCGACTTCTCCATGATCTTATTACCTTGGAAC
Organism: Campiglossa producta; assembly: GCA_964058755.1. Classification (NCBI taxonomy): domain Eukaryota; kingdom Metazoa; phylum Arthropoda; class Insecta; order Diptera; family Tephritidae; genus Campiglossa; species Campiglossa producta. Next base: position 10,995,396 of record CAXKVI010000002.1, on the reverse strand, counting down.
TTTTTATACTAAATAGTAGGGTAGCCAATATGTTTCAGGTTGTCTCTTGCTTTTCTAAGCCCCGTTCACTCTATTTACCCCCTACTTCCTGCCTGTCACTTGTTCTACGACCATATCAAGTCAAATGACGACTTTGGGTCGGGGGACTTTCTGCATGTCACACAATTTTAGTAGGACAATAATGCCATCGAACTTTGCCCATCACTGACAACTAACTGAAAACAAATTACCTTATTATTGATAAAAAATATTGTTGACGTTATTTTGACATATTTGGGTCGTCGGACCCACTTTATGTCACACCCAATTTGTAGGACACATATATTCCTGAGTTGGTTACGGCATTGCCAGTTAATGAACAAGAGTGTGTTTTGAGCTTTTCTATGAACCTGCATATCCTACGAAAAACGGGTTTTTTTTTTGCCCCTAACTAAAAATTATAGGGGGAACTCAAAATTTTGAGTATGCAGTTTTTGTGGAAGCCACAAACAAAAGTTCTCAAATTTTACAAAGTTGTTACAGAGTGTAATTTTTTTTAAACAAAAATAAAAAAACACAGTTTTTATACATTTTAAATGACATGCAAATGGAAGCCACGAAAACAAAATTTCAAATTTTTGGAAAATTTGTTACAAAGTGTAATTTGTGCGCCTCTTCCTCCCAAGTGTCGCACTTTCCAGAGTTTTCGAAGATACAAAATTTTGGGCGTCTCGGGTTTTTTCGATTTTTATAAAGTTAGGGTCCCTTCATAAGCATCAAGCTGTTCAGCAGTGAAAGTCACATGCGTTAAAATAGGTTAATAGGTAAACAAAAATTTCTAAAAATGATTCTGATGAACTCTACCACATTCCCAACCTTACATCCAGTTATAGTATTAGGAAGCCTCAGATTTACTCAGTATTATGTCTACAGATTCCTGCTTAGATGTGACTCAAGACACTCACATGCATGATGCCAATACAAACGTTTCTACATAAAATTTAGGTCGTATTTTAATTGATCGTTTTAAGAAAATTGTGTGCAGAATAAATGAGAGAGGCTGTGCGTACAATACAAACATTTTGTTGCACACTCGTATCTACATATGACTTTTCTTCTAATTTATATCTTTTTTTATTTATTCTCAAGCTCCATAGATTGCATCTCAGAAGTGGTGGGTGTATTGTCTATTTGTGTGACAAATACAAATGTATGTATGTGCTAAAGAAGAACAAGATGTAGAATTGCAAAAAATCAATTGAAACATATTTACATTTATGTAAACATTAATATATAATTAGATAGCGTGCGAAATTCCGCATCTAAGAATTTATTTATTAACAAAAAACAGGGACTGGAACAGTTCTAGTCTTTTATAAAAAAAACTGCTATTGTGTGAAAACGCTATAGTGGTTGCCAACTATCTTAATTTGTTTTTTTAAAACATTAATCAAATAAGAGGTTGTTGTTGTTGTAGCGAGGTGTAGCCCTGCCTAAATGTCAGACAGGGTCACCCCGAGTGTATTGCTCTTGGCCGGGTCGATATAAGTAAACGGCCCGGGTCGTTTCGGCACGATGGCTACAGCACAAGTACTGGTACCGTTCTCGTAGAACCGGCAATACAAGAAACTAGCCGTGAAGGCTATGTAAGTCATTTAGCCTTACCCAGGGTGCACCAACTGGGAGGCGACCTACTTTTACACCCCCAAATAAGAGGTATTTTTGGGCGTATACCAATGAAGATATTTCTAAGCTGAGTTGCCATCTGGCCGAATTTTATTCAATTATCAAGCAATATATCGGGTGTGGCTGAAACGATTTGAATCAAATTGGGAATATTAATAGTATCCTTCATTCCAAGATTGCCTACATGGGTGTTGCCACTTGGAGCGGCCTTATGCCAACGAACATATTTTCAGGCAGGGTTGCCACCTAAACGCATTTTATTTATTCCTGGGTATATCCACCAATATCTCCGGAACGGTTGAAGAGATTTAGACATATAGATTATCCAAAGATTTTCTACATGGATGTTGTCACTTGGAGGGGTTACAGGGTTGCCACCTAACTTAATTTTTTGTTTATTATTTTTTTACAATGGCTATCAAATGAAAGATTTTTTCGGGGTACCAAACAAGATATTTCTATGAAGGATTGCCACCTGGCCGAATTTTATTTAATTTTCAAGCAATATCTCGGGAGTGGCTAAAGCGATTTGGATCAAGTTTGGCATATAAATAGTATGCTTCATTCCAAGATTGCCTACTTGGGTGTTGCCACTTGGAGCGGTTTACAGGGTTGCCACCTGTCTCTTTTTTTAATATTTCGTAAAATATGCCAACACATATGGGTAACAAATGGAAGGTTTTTTCGGCCGTATACCAACGAAGATATTTTCAGACAGGGTTGCCACCAAGTTTTATATATATTTGGATTTTTTTTTCGAAGATGTGTTTTTTTTTCTTTTGAAAAAATTTGTTTTATAATGAAAGAAAAATTCCCACCACATTCATACAAATCGAAAGTGATCGATTATAACTATTTGACGATTTTACATGGAGTGACCCTAAAGCAAAAATAAATTCAAAAACTTAAGAAAATTTAAATACTAATGAATTTCAGTCGCCTTCTACTTAAAAAATATACTCAGCATAAGAAAATTACATTAATAAAACCAGCTGCATATTTACAAGGAAGCAGGAAGCCATAATCTATTTTGCTGCTTAATTGTTTGTAATTTTTCTTTAAAGCCAAATTCTTGAAAAGCTAAGCACATGCTATTTTATATTACGTAATTTTAGAAGTATTCCAATAATATACTCAACTACCTTCCGCTTCAGTACAAGCTCCACCCACTTCAGCAAACCAATGCAAAGTGGTTCTATTAGCATTTTCATTATCCATTGAAGTCGAGCGGTGGTGTGCAGCGTGTGGTGCACAAAATGGGTTAAGTGCGAATTTGGCTATTTTGTTTGCAGTTATTCACATTTTTTTGTTTTAATATTTTTTTTTTCGAACGATTTCGTTACGTTGCAATTAAGAGTGAAACAAAATATGGAATGTGAAATTATTTGTATGATGGTTTAGCAAAAATGTATGAAAGTATGTATAATTATGGTGCTGGATTTATGTGCGTGCAGTAATTTAAAAATGTGTTTATAATTACCTTTGCGTTCGACACTGCCTTCACGACTCTCGATTTTCTGAACTGGTTCAGCTGTAAAATAATAAAAACAGAAAATATTAAGTAAATAAAAAATAAATAAAAAATTACTTTAACAAATATTTTAGCTTAGTTTAGGCTGACAAAGTAGACAGAAAAATTGTACTGTAAATATATATGTATTTTCTTTACGATGAATTAAAATGACGAAAAAGTTTTAACAACAAGGGATCAATGGGGATTAGCCGGTAATACGCTTTGCTGTTATTGGCTAATTATAATTAGTGTTTCTCGTCACCCATGGATTTGTAAGGTAGCACATACAGTAATGTGTGAAAAGTAGCAGCCAAAACCGCTATCCGTAAACCAACGAAGATATTTTCGAGCAGAGTTGCCTCCTATCCGCTTCTTATTTATTCCTTCATACTTCGACCAATATCTACGGCGCCTATTTAGTTTACTTATTTAAAAATATATTCTAATATGGTGTTGCCACTTTAGGTGGTTTGCAGGGTTGCCGCCTAAATAATTTTTTTTTTAATACTGAAAAAGTTATTTCAATATGGGTATCAAATGGAAGGTTGTTGTTGTTGTAACGGGAAAGGTATTTGCTTCATTCTAAAACTTTCTACTTTGGTGTTGCCACTTACGGCTGTTGTTAAGGGTTGCCACCTAACTTTTGTTTAAATATTAAACAAGATATGCAAATATGGGTGTCAGATGAATGGTAGTATCGCCCGTATACCAACGAAGATATTTTCAAGCAGGGATACCCCCAAGGGTTGCCACCTAACCGCATTTTATTTATTCCCTCTCTCGAAAAACTTATGAACTGCTTTGGATACAATTTTAAACGCATAGTATGAATGGTATGCTCTATTCCCAGATTTGTACTTGGGTGTTGCCACTTGGCACGGTTTATAGGGTTGCCACCTATTTGAAAATCTATTTTGAAAAGGTTATACTGTTGATACAGTAAGATTATAAGATAACTTCGAAAAATGCCCAGCAAAGGTCGGTCACTCAGGTTCTCTATACTACAGCAAATAATATTTAGTATCCTAACCCATTAACCGTCCTGGATTAACCCATACACTCTAGACAGGGCAATGCATTGTTAACAACAACACCAACAACAACAACAACCCATTGGTAAATTTTTTTTTTTCTCAAATTACGAAATTAATTTTTTTTAAATGAAAATCACTGCAACTAAACAAAAATGGCAAAAGTAGTATCTTAACCCATTATTGGCCATTTCTTAACTCATTTGCGACCCATATTTTGTGTCCTTATTCTGAATCCAAATTGCTTTCATCAAAGTCGCCATATATATTAACCCCTTGGTGAGCTATTTTTTTTTTAAGTGCAGAAAACAAAATTTTCAAAAGCAAAGGTGTAGCATCTTAACCCATTTAGCATTTATTAAACCATTTTTCGTCGCAGATGAACCCATTTGTGACTAGTTTTTTTTTTTAAGTTCAAAATTAAATTTTTTAAATGAGAATCGATGCAAAAATAGAAAAGGAGCAGCATCTTAACACATTAGTGCCCCATATCTTTTGTCTTCATTAATTATTTTCATCAAAATCACCATATCTGCATCAAATGAATTACGTGCACTATTTTTTTTAAATCCCGAAATCAAATTTTTTGCATCATCAGACCCCTTAATGGGTTAAGATAGTTTCTAATAGAGCTTTTTGATGTTCCACTGCTTGAAAACAATTTGCATCTTTGTGTTTTTAGTATTCCTCTGCACAAATTTTGAACAATACTATGCCTTTCAAGTAGTGATAAAGAAAATACAAACGTCTTCCGTCAAAAATCGAACATATGTACATTCACATACACAGTACAAACCAAATTTTGATGTATGCTACAAATCAGCTGTAGAGGAGTGCAAAAGGTAACCAAGTGGGTGAATAAAGCAGCGAATAAAAACAAAAAAGCAAACAACCAAAAGCAAGTACCTACTAATAAACCTAAATGAAAGGAAGATAGTAATATAGTAGTAATTAAACAATATGTACTTTCACAGTGAATTCCCTTCAAAAATACTGTGGCTGCTGCTACTACTCTACTACTGCTGATCGTAAGTGAAAAGGAAAAGCACTTTTGTGCTGGTAATTAACAGATAATACTGAAAAACGATATGGCTGCATAGAAACGTCTGTATGTATGCATGAAAGTTTATCTTTATTTGCCGAATCAATGCGGGAGTACCAACATACTAAGACATATTCATTACAAACTGAGCAAAACCTTAGATAAGCCGACAGTTTGCTAAATTTAGGGTAAAATGTAAGAAGATACGATTTTTTGAAGCAAAATAATTCGATGCTTGATTGGTAGAAATGGATTGTGTATTAACAGATTAGTACTACCCGATGGGTAAAGTCATGGGCGTTTATGTGCTAACAGGCGCCTTATCATGTAATCCTATCCGAAAGGAAATGCGATTCGAAAGCTGTCAAATCACATACATTCCTTTTCAAATTCGAAAGAAATTTCTTTCGGATCGGATTACATGATAACCCCCCAGGACTAAATACTCACAATTTTCATAAAAATTTAACGACTTTGATGTAAACTATTTGAATATGGAATGATAATGGTCTACTACGTGGTGGCTAATAGGTTAAGATACCAATTATCTTCAGATTTATTTAAAACAAAAAGGTTAGGAATTAGGGGTTAATAGATCAAGATACTGTTCATGTATAATTTTAGTGCAGATATGGCAATTTACATGAAAATAATTTGATTTAAGAATAAAGTATATGGTCACTAATGGGTTAAGAAATCCAGCGGAGAATCACTCTTGCCAACAAGTGCTACTTTGGACTGAGTAGGCAAATGAGAAGTAAAGTCCTCTCTCGAAGAACAAGTCTCTCATCATACCTGTCCTGTTGTATGGCTCAGATTCATGGACAATGTCAAGAGAAGATGAGATGGCCCTTGGACTATTTGAGAGAAAAGTTCTCCGGAAGATTTATGGTCCTTCCCGTGATGCCAACGGCGAGTATCGAAGTCTATTAGAAGAACTTGAGTGTCAGCAAAACTTCTAGACAGGGAAAGACGTCGAATATACCCGAGATAGTTCAGCCTGCCGTAAAAACCGACTAAAACCCAGTTACGGTGATAACGAAATCGTTCCTACGACAGCCCGGAAATTACCAAATATTCTATTCACCGGAGCGTTCCAGTATTTATATCCGACAAAGGACTGTGAACATCAGTAAAACCTTGTTTGGTCCGCCCCGCCACATTCCAAGAAAGGATGGGTGCGTCTACTAAGTAGGGCGAAGTGATGCAGCAACAACAATGACTACGCGAGTTAGGGGTGTAAAAGTAGGTCGCCTCCCAGTTGGTGCACCCTGGGTAACGCTAAATGACCTACATAGCCTGCACGGCTAGTTTAGTTTCTTGTATTGCCGGATCTGCGAGAACGGTACCAGTACTTGTGCTGTACCCATCGTGCCGAAACGACCCGGGCCGTTTTCTTATATCGACCCGGCCAAGAGCAATACACTCGAGGTGACCCTGTCTGACATTTAGGCAGGGCTACACCTCGTTACAACAACAACAACTACGCGAGTTAAGGATTAGAAAAGGTCCGATATAGATAAACTAAGAGGCGAAGTATGTTGAAATCAGTCCTGATCACGGGGTCAAAGAAATCATTCCCACGCCGTTCTGACTGTTTCAACAACAACGACAGGTAAAAAGACAAAACTGATGGAGACATCAGATTTTTCATATTGCTAGTAAACATTTGATGGGCATTTCATTCTACTGCCTGATTGCCGTTCAGCTGAAGGCTCACATGATGTTCAGCTGTCATGTAGGGAGTGTTAGTTCTGAAAAATTTAAGAGTATTGCACACAAGCCAAAAAAATATACTTTGATTTCACATATGAAAAAACTTCCTTTAACTAAATCAATATAAGTCAAAGGGTTCACCAACATCAGCAGCAAACACTCAACCACACGAAAGGGAGCGGTTCAGCTGACGAACAACTAGGAAAAAGGAATAAAACATTTTCAGTGCTTGTCAAACTGTTATTGAATTGGTGCGGACAATACTGCTGGTGAATCAGCTTGGTGTGGTACATCGGTTTATATATCACAGGAAACGCCCCACACTCCCCCACATAGAACAATAAAATCTCAAAACCTTCAATATTTTCCACAGAATTACTTAAGCAAATAGTTCGAATGCGTTGACGTGCCGAGTGACAACTTTGTAACATCACGCCAGATGTGTTCTAGCGAGCTAGCATAATGCATTAGCAGCAAGATGATGAATTTATGCTGGAGCAAAACTTGGTTGAATTATTTTTAAACTCGAGTACATATGCGGCGGGCGCCGTATGTCGATATATGAAGAAAGTGCTGAGTTGTACACCAAACCACACACAACACTGCGTTGGGCTGCCCTGTTTTCACATAAGTGTGTACATACATTTCCTTTGGTTTTTACATATGAAGTTCAACAATATTTTTGAGTTAATACTTTTTTTAATATGCTCCGCATGCACGCACCCATTTCTGGATTGCTGCACCATGGTGATGATGACAAATATTTGGATTTTCTTTACAGGTTCACCACCAAATGGCAAAATGTTTTTTGCTGCGCAGCCACCGCTGTCTTTTGCTCAGCTGCGGCGCTGCACTGCCTCTGCCTTCAAGGTTGTTCATCATCGCACAGCTCTTCAGCAATCGATTGATTTGTTGTTTTTGTGTTAATGCATGAAAGGTGATTAATTTCACAAATTTTTTATACGTAACATTTTCGATAGCTCTCGGCGTAAATTTATGTGCAATTTTTTGTGGATTTAGTGCTTTACCTTCTTGATTATTTGATGAAATTTGCCGTTCGCCCACAAGACTCGCCATATTTTTTCACTTTTACATCAGTCACTTGGAATTTTTTCACAGTTTTAGAACTAATAATGACGACGACTGCGAAAGCAAAAAAAGATGAAGACGAATGACGGCCCCAAGTTCGACGAACGAGCAAAAAACGAATGAATTCAACAAAAAGGAAACAGAAAAAAGTGCAGAGAAAGAGTGCGCTGTTTTGTTATTGCGTTTTCGAGGCTGTGAGAGTGAAGGAGATGAGTATATACAATATTTAGTACTTGAACATTTTTAGCACAAAACCATAAAGAGGGTTGCCAGGTAAAAGTGGAATGAACATCGAAAAAAGGCGTTCACAAAGACACGATGTTTTTTTAAGTAAAGAATTTTATTGATTTGGTATATCAGTAAAGCAGTTATGCTTAAACACACATTACAAAACTGTGCGATTGTGTTGAAGCATGAGAAAGCTTGCTTCTACACCTAAACAATTCCAAATAGCCGATTAACAAAAACAAAAATCGAAATGCTATAAGTAAAGGCTGATTTACATGGGTCGAGACGGTTCATCGATTAATACTGATCCAAAATTATCGGTGTTGATATCAAGGACGCGTTTTGACCCCAGTATCTAAAATTCGAAAGCGAAAATTTAAAATTTTGTTTTTGTGAAGAGATATTTGCAATCAAAGTTCCAAGTTTTCATGTGGTTGTTGTAATTGCATTAGGCTCTCCCTATATTTTCTATAATCAGCTGTCTAAAGGAATTTTGTCATTCCACTGCTTTCAACCTTCAAATACAAGGCGTAGATTGATCGAATTGCTATTTACACGGTGGAACGACGAAAAATCGATCCGTGTAAATGAGGCTTAAGTTTAACCAAAGTCGGCTGGCTACCAACTTTGTTGCATGCAATTTTGCAAGAGCCGTTTACACGAGTCACTTTTCAGAATTAAAAAAAAAATTTTATGAAAAATCGTTCAATGTAAGCGCCTTTTAAATATTTTAGTATTATGTTATGGCAAGTACAATCGATTACATTGATGAACAACAACAACAACAACATTGATTTTCATAAGTTTGGTTGGAGCAGCTGATTAGCGTTAAGGGTGACTTACATGGGTCGATTTTTCTAGTCGATTTTTGTCGTTCCACCGTGTAATAGCAATTCGATCGATTCACACCTTGTATTTGAAGGTTGAAAGCAGTGGAACGATAACAATCGACCAGATTTCGATTTTTGTCGATTTTCTGGTCGATTTTTGTCGAACCACTTGTGCTCAACCATTAAATACAACGTGAAGATCGATCGAATTGCTGTTAACACGGGTCGATTCGATAAAAATCGACAAGCAAATCGACCCGTGTAAATGAGCCTTTATGGGTATGGCGTTAGCGATACCGATGATTAAAGGTGATGACCCAATGCAGGCTTGATTTGCTTGCCTTGCTTACATAGGCTTACCTTGCTTTGCTTTGGAAGCTTCTATGGCCAAATAGAAGCTTCAAAAGCTGTCAGAAATGCAGGATGAGACAAACAAGACAAAAAGTGAAGCGTGTAAAGCGCTGTCAAATAGAGATTTGGGCTATTCGACGCTTTGAAGCGCTTCAAGCAAGCAAAGCAAGGCTGTCACTGGGCCAACTTTCATACATTTCAGTAGAGTTCAAAAGAATTTTGACATTTCTCGAGGCAAAGCCAGCAAGGCAAGCGTGCATTGGGCCATCACCTGCCTGAAGGAGTGTTCGTTGGAAACTGTGCAAAGAACTGTCAGCAATAGCAGAGAACATATGTACTATGTTCTCTGGCAATAGAGAGGTTTGCAAAAACCAGGCAAAACGAACAATACTATATTGCATGCATTTGGCAACTCCTCCGTACAACTGTCATTGTACTGTCATATTCATTCCAGCGCTGCTTACCGCGACGTGCGACGTCGCCAACTGTCAAACTTCATTCATTTATTCGTTGTTGTCGGGAAATGTTTTTCGTGTGGAACTGCTGCTGCTAAACTATTTGCAAACGACAGTCAATTTCATTCAAGAAATATATTTGCATTAAAATTACAAATAAATAATAGCACAAAAAAATGTCGCGAAATAATACGAGTCACAGTGGAACAACTGTACAAACGTACAAGCTAGTAATTGTGGGCGGAGGAGGTGTAGGAAAATCTGCACTAACAATACAATTCATTCAGGTATGTTAGAAATTCTGAAGAAATATGATGGAGGGGGCAGAACTTTAGGGTGAAAGGGATGAGTATGCAACACGAAAAGCGTAACAAGTAGATTTGAATTCATATTTTGGGAATTTGGTGAGGGCACTGCCCGCTACACAAACATCTACAACAGCGCTTGTTCCCAATTTATAAAAATTTTGATACGCACGCGAAGACCTTGACTGAATGCGTAGATATGTGGATACACCAAAAAAGAAAAAAAAAACACGAAAAAACTTGACATTCATTTGCTGTAGATATGAATAGATATGAATTTTATTTATATGGTCGCTTGTACATATCTCGAACTCGTTGCTACCATTTGAGACAGCAGCTGGTGATATTTGCTGTGAGATGTGCGGTGGCCATAAAAGCGTGATCTTCGTTAAAGCTAACGCAGTATATACATTTCTTTGCTTGGATGTATGTTCGTGTGTACATACATAGGTGACGAGCAACGCCCACAGTGGTAACGTCATCTTAAATTATTTTCTAAAGAAGCAAAAAAAAAAAACTATTTTAAGACGCAAACCAAATTAAATGGGTACATATGTATTTGACCATTTACATCTGTTGCTCCGCACCCACAACAATACATAAATTCCAAATTTGTTTACATACCTACCTTTATATACATACATATGTACAGGCGCATGGATGTTTATATGTATGATTGACGTGTGTCAAAGACAGAGGCGCTACAAAGTTTCGGCACAAATGGGTACTTATGCAAAACAATGGGAAGCTACATTCAAGACAGTACTGAGCAAAGAAAAGAGGTTTACAAGTTCCCGGGCGGAGTCCCCCAAAAAGCTACTTCAACACAGATTATAAAAGGCAGATAAAAAGAGTACAAGATCCTAGACAGGATCACCCAGGAAGCTACTTTAAGACAAAGTACTGAAGAAATCGAAAAAAAATACACGGGAAATCCCTAGACCCTGTCTAACACGAGAAATCCCAGAAATTTACTTAAATAACATAGTACTAAGGAAAAACAAAAAGAGTTCAAGATCCAGGACGCACTACCTCAGGAAGCTACTTAAAATACAGAGTAATAAGGATAGATAAAAAGGGTATAAGATCCCAGGAGGAGTTTCTCCGGAAGTACCTTAAAAACATTATTGACGGAAGGAAAAGAATACTAAAAGATCTGGGCTGGACTCCCTCAAGGCTTTGTTGTAAGGCCCACCTTTAAATACAGAGTACTTATGAATGATAAAAATAGTATAGGATCCCAGAAGGAGTTCCTCCGGAAGTACCTTGACAACATTATTGATGGAAGGAAAAGGAGTACAAGCTCTTAGCCGGAGTCCCTTAGGGATCTGTTGTAAGGCCCACACTATGAAAAACGTTGTACGGCGGCGTTCTAAAGATATATGTTACGAAATGTGCAATACAGATTAAGTAGCAGTAAAAATTGTATCGAAGAGTCTGGCATTCTGTCTGTCTGACATTTAGGCAGGGCTACACCTCGCTACAACAGCAACAACAACAACTAGCACCTTGTGATACTTGAACGACTGTCGCCGAAGCGATTTGGTATGATCATTGGAACCTTCTAGGTCATACCATCCCCTCCTTCTGTAAGAAAAAAGAAGGTTGGTAATGAGATTTGAAAGGCGGCATCCGTAGAAAAAATCATCAAGTTCGATATTATTTTCTTTTGTCGTGTCTTACGACAGGCATAACTACTTTTATTATTATTATTATTAGCATATTCTGAACCCCTAGACATTCAAACAGAAACTTGTTAGACTCTGTATGGCCACCCAGGGACATAAGGAAACATCTACGTAAGAACTCTAATAAAAGGCGGCAGCACATTACCCAGATCTTTGATATACGGAATCAATTTCGCTCTGATCGATCGATAAAAACGAAATAGCTGACGCGGAGCCAGGAAGGGCTCCGAGACGCACATATACGAAGAGCTTTTAAAGCTAAGTGAGAAATACCTGCTGCTCAAATGTGATCTCGCCCGGAAGCACTGAGATTTTTGACAATGCAGTGGAAGTTTGGTTTTCTGTCGGCTGCTGCGACAACTTAAACCGACAAAATAATTAAGACTCTTACATTTGAAATACCGGAAAAATTACACTAGGGTTGCTTCGAAACCCAGTTTTGGCCTCATCATTTGAACAAAAACATTATTCATGACCTGCTCAATTCAAGAACATCCAGCACCTACATATATATATAACTTCTGACAGCACTTTCCAAGGTCACCATCAAATATTTGACCATTGTGAAAACCATACCATCTTTGGCAATAAAAAACACAGGTTTGGGGTCAGCACACTCACTGGTCTCCACTGTATACGCCCATGGCTAGACACTTTATTAGTAGCTCCAACCCATCATCATCTTCAATTGTTATGTATAAAAATAACAAATATGTTGTCTTGCTAAATGGCGTTGTTGGCTAAGCGCTTTCTCCCCTCATTTGAAAGTAAGAAAACCACAATTAAAGAAATTCTGTAAATAAGCAAAGGGTTTGTGCAAGCTATCATCAATGCTCCATATTCACTTTTCTAATGTACTTCATACCACGTACAAACATCCATACCTAGCTAGAGTACTATCATTTGTTTGCACTTAATATACTTATTGAAGTGCGTATTTTTAGATATTTACGTCATTCATTTGTATTGTTTTTGTATATTTTTATATTGAACTTAAGAAGGGGGAAAAATGATTTGGCTGACGGCGCGCCGAGGGTTATGATGGATAGATATGTCTTTGCATTAAGACACTGCTAGACAATAATTCTATCACTTGGTGGAGTCATAACTAGAAAATGAATGCCTTTGACTTGCACAAGTACTGACATGTGTATGTGGATATTGATGTGCGCTTTATTGGAACTGCTTACGATTTTAAATAAAGATTCTAGATATTTTTTATTATTATTATAAGGCCTTATAAAACCGCGACCATTTATACGATCCATTGTTTGATAGATTCTAGATATTGTATTATATGTAAAAAAAAATTAAATGAAGTGAAAAAAACAACAAAGATAAAATAAGATAAAAACAAAATAAGATAAAAAAATAAAATAAAATAGGATACAAACAATGTAAATAATAATCAGATTCATAAGAAATGAAATGTAAAGTTGTATCAGCAGATTCCACCTTTTCATCATCTAAGATTAGCTCGTAAAATATCTAGCGTATTAGTTTATCAGTTTATATGAAGCAAACAGTTGCTCTAATTAAATATTTGTACATAAACATTGGTTACCTCAACTACGTTAAAATTTATATCTTCAAACATTTATGTAAGCTTTATTTAGTTAATATCAACGTAGTATATACATTAGGGTGATTCAAATAAAAAAAATTTGCTTTTTTTCGGTCTTACCCACTGAAACTTTAGGTATTGACTAGAAAATAAGCCTTGCAAAAAATTAGCGCTCTAACTTAACATTTAGGGGTGGCTATTTTTTTTCGCCCTTTCCCATACATTTTGTATGGGGGAAAATGGCATTTTTTTCAAAGTAAATTTTCTTTTAATTTTTGAAACTTTTTTGAAAATATTTTTACATACTCTTAAAGTTGAAGCTTTGAAGCTTTTTAATTTTAATTTTTTGCAAGGCTTATTTTCTCATCAATACCTAACTTTTTAGGGGGTAAGTCCAAGGCGACATTTTTTTTTGAATCACCCTAATATACATACATATACATATGTATGTATGTACTTATGTCTTATGTCATAGCTTTTCTACCGTTTTTATTTCACTTCTCGGTTTCCGCTTTTCTCATTTTTTCTTTTCATAATTTCAACTTTGAATCGTTGCTTGGGTGCAATTTCCGCAACATTTCTCCCTCTTTTTCTGCCTATCTCTCGTTCTTTCCCTCTCTCTTTCTCTCAATCCCTCTCACTTCCGTTCTATATCTCTTTCTAGTTCTTTTATCTCTCTCCCTATATTTTTTACAATTTCACTCAGTGTGTTCTTCTATCCGTCTCTCTCTATCTATTCCTATATTACTTTCTTTTTAATTCCCTTGTTTTTTCTCTCTATCTTTGTTTTTTTCTCTCCGTCTCCTTATCCCTCTATTCTTTTGATCTCTGTTGTTGTTGTTGTAACGAGGTGTAGCCCTGCCTAAATGTCAGACAGGGTCACCCCGATTAACGTTACCCAGTGTGCACCAACGGGGAGGCGACCTACTCTTACTCTTCTTTCGATCTCTCTGCCTGTCCTCTTGCACTTTTTCTGTTTTATATCACCCTCCATTTTCTCTCTCGTTTTTCTCGCTATGCCCTCTACCCTTTTTCTCACTCGATTATCTCTCTCTCAACTTCTCTCGCCTTTTGTCTCTCTTTCTCTCTCCACATCTTTCTTTTTCTTTCTCCCTTTCTTTTTTCTCACTCTATTCTCTTTATTTTCTCTCTGCCTCCCCCTTTTACACCTATCAATTTTTATTTATCTCTATCCATTTTCTCTCTCGTTTATCTCTCTGTCCCTTCCTATTTTCTCGTTTATCTCTCTCTCAATTTATTTCTCTTTAACTTAATTCATCTCTCTCTTTCTTATGTTGCCTCTCTCTTCGTCTCAATTTCTCTCTCTGTTCCTCGATCATTTTCTTCTCTGTCAAGTTCTCTCTCTATCTTTCTCTCTGTAGTTCGTTGTATCTCTCTGTCTCTTCAATTCCCTCTGCTTTTATCTAATTTTTTCTTTCTCTCTCTTCTTCTTCCTCTATATCTGTTTTTCTATGATATAGCTATGTGTACCTTTTTGTCTTTTTATATCTCTGTCAAAATTATCTCTAGCCATCTACCTCTTTCATTGTCTGCCTTTCTCTATTTTTTCCCCCTATCTTTCTATCGGTTTTTTATCACTCTTCTCATTCTCTTTATCTCCTATCAGTCCCTATATCCCTTTTTATCTGATATATTTTCTCATCTCATCTCTCAGGATATTCCTACTCTGTCTTTATTTATCCTCTCTTTTTGTATACCACTATCTCCCATTCTCTCACTTGATCTATTGCCTTTCATCGTTTTTAATTTTTGTTCTCTTAACATTTGCTTCTCTTATTTCTGTTTTCTACTTACTTTCTGTATAAAATATATCAATTCAATTCTTTTTAAAAACAATTACACTAAACACATTTTCTCTTTCATATTTCAGAGTTACTTTGTCACCGATTACGATCCCACCATTGAAGACTCATATACCAAACAATGTGTCATCGATGACATCCCAGCAAAGTTAGACAGTGAGTAACAACCACAAATTTCCTTCCATTACAAACTAACTAAACTCTTTTCCCTTCCACAGTTTTAGATACTGCCGGTCAGGAAGAATTTAGCGCTATGCGCGAACAATATATGCGCTCTGGCGAAGGTTTCTTGCTTGTTTATGCACTCAACGATCATTCCAGCTTTGATGAGATACCAAAATTCCAAAAACAAATATTACGTGTCAAAGATCGCGATGAATTCCCCATGCTGATGGTTGGTAATAAATGTGATTTGGAACAACAACGTCAAGTATCGCTAGATGAGGCACAAACTGTCAGTAGAAATCTTATGATACCATATATTGAATGTAGTGCAAAGCTGCGTGTCAATGTAGATCAAGCATTTCATGAGCTCGTTCGTATAGTGCGAAAATTTCAATTAGCTGAACGTCCATTTTTGGAAGAGAGCTATAAAAGGAAGAGTAAACGAAAATGTTGCGTTTTGTAATAAGATGTTATGCAACAACAACACTACAAAATATAACGAAAAATACGAGTTTTAAAGAACCGAAAATTTTTAGTAGAACATAAGCTGCCAGTAAATACCAAACTGCTGCACGGAATGGAGAAACTACACAGTAGCCCAGATTTATGTACATAACTTATGAGAGCAGTTAAAACACAAAACAGATGTGCAATAAAAAATTGAAATATCAAAATGACGAAAAGTTGAATTTGGAATAAAAAATCATGGGTCAAGTCAAAAAGTTAAAACGACCAAAAAAAATTAGAAAAAAAAAATTAAAAATAACATAAAATAATAAAGAATGAAATAAAAAAATTAAATTAAAATAAAAGGTAAAATAAATTTACAAAGAAAATTAAATAATAAAAAATAAAATAAAGTATTATAAAAATATATAAAAAGGAAAATACAATTAATAAATAAATTAAAAAAAAAATTAATTTATTAAAATATAAAAAAATATGTAATAATGGAAAATAAATTAAATAAAATTAAATAAAACAAAACAAAATGAAAAAAAGTAAACAAAATTAAATAAAATAAACTTTCGAAATTTGGTTTGGCGATTTGACATGGAATTACCCACACACTACAAAATGAAACAAAATTCTAACGAAAGCCACCAGAGTCCATAATATTGTATACACAGAAGAACTTATATGCAAAACGTTCTTCATCGCAGAATCAACGAAAATATCGAATATGGCCAAAATATTTTTTTTAGCAACAAAATAACAAATTAAAAAAAAATGTATGCCGAATGCAAAAAGCTTCAAAACACCAATTTAAAATATTTATATAGTATAAGATTAAAATGTAAATGTCCTTAAAAAAAATTAAAAAAAAAAGAAAAGCAAAACATTTGTGTGATTTTCTTTTTTTAATTAATTAAAATCACAAACAATAAATATGTCTGTATGTAAAATTAATATATAAGAATGTGTGTTTTTTTTTTGTATTTTATATTAAAATTAATTTTTTAAGTAATATAATATTGCATAGCGAAAAATGTTACACGATTATGCCAAAAGAGATTTGTATTTTTATGATTAACATTCAAAAAGGAAAGAAATAAAAACATTTTATGCTTATTATTGTCATCCGAAAAATGTTATTTATAAACCGATTTTTTAATAAATATTTATAGCATTGTTAATCTCTTTCCCAAGTCCCAAAAAAAAAAAAAAATTACTAAAAAAAGTTATTTAAATAATCAAATTATAAAGTTAAAAAATGTGAATTAATATTTAAATTGAAACAAATAATTGCGAGTGCCTACGTTTATATGTACGTACGTATGTGTGTGTTGTAAGTTAAAATGATAGTCAAGCAGCCAATTTTGCTAAATTTTAAAACTGTCTAAAAATTATAGTTCAACAACTTTTGTAAATCGTTTTGTAGTATTTTTATTTTTAATTTTTTTATTTTCTAAGCGCAATCCTTTATATTCACATATCCGCAAGGCACAAATTAGATATATATAAGTACAAACTTGTAGATGAAATAAATTTATGCACACATGATTTATAATAAGTGCATTGCATAAGTACTCAAGGTGAAAGAAAAACAAAATATTTTGTTTATGTTCATTGCACAATAGCCTAGATGCCAAATACACAAGAGCTGTCAGATTGTGCTTAGTATTTATTATATTTATTTTTTATACAAGGTTGAGAAAAATTAAAAAATTGTCTATTTTATAACCAAATAAAATCAAGTTCAATTTTTATGTGTTAATTTTTGTAAAGACACCAGTTTTATACTATTTACTTACTGCATACATACCATACTGTACGTATATTACTAATAATTACAAAGATTTTAGCGTTATACATAATGTATATGTATACAATTTATTGTGTAAAATAAAATGAATAAAAATAAATAAAAATTTAATTTTACAAAACAGCAAAAATGTCTCAAGTTTTCTAGGATTTCAGCAGATTATTATTGACAGAAGCAAGATAGGCAGAGAGAGGGAGTTAGAGGAAACGAGAGAGAGAGGAAACGAGAGAGAGAGAGTTGAAGAGTGAAAGACAGAGATAACAGGAACGAAAAAAATATAGTGACATGGATAAATAGACATTTTATTACCACAGCTCGTTCCGCTCTTTTGAGAGAAAGAAGAGAGGCAAAGAGAGTTGATTGAAACACAGAGACATGGATAGAGAGAAAGAAAAAAGAAAGATAATACCAAGTGAAAGGAAAAGCGACATCGATGAAGAAATAGTTGAATAGTGAGGAAGAGTGAGAGATAAGGAGAATGAGATAGAAAGACTGTTAACAACAACAACAACAACAACAACAACAACAACAGCAACAACAACAACAATAACAGATAGAAGAAAAGCTTTGGAGAGAGACAGATTTTATTACCATAGGTTGTTCAGATTTTTTGATAGAAGGAAGAAAGACATAGAGAAAAAGTCAGAAGACAAAGAGAAATAGAGAGAAAGAAAAAGAGAGTGATAGAGAAACAGAGTATGATCTATGGCTCTCCTGCTTTCCTTTGGAGAACAAATAAGCAAGCTACCCGAGGCGGAACGTGGTCTCGAATATCGATCCATCGATGGATGATCTATAGATACACATGTATGTCATGTTTCACCTACTCACCGCTGTTCTGATTTCCTTCATGTCAGGTTACCCCTCTGCGGTGTGGCTGGTACAAAAATATGTCAGTACCGGAAGTGCCGGATTAAATCCGACAAGTGACTGCAGAGAATTCTTAGGGATAGGGCTTATATCCCAACAAATGGCGAGCATATGCCCGATTGAACTCATCTAACCCCTATCTCCATTTGGACGCATTCTTCAAACATGATATGTCGGGTTGAAATGAAAAAATCCGGTGCGTCCCGTAAGAGTACCTTCAGCTACTAGCAGGAGCTTTCGGACTTGTTTGAACCTGCCGGTAACTGTTCTGCCGTGTGCATGGGCGTCAATTTTATTCTATAATGGAAGTGGTGCGATGAATACCTCTAACTTGAGCTAGAGCTACTTGGCAGTGTTGCCGTTGGGGACCCTAAAGGGTCAATTTGGCCCTTTTTTAGAGCCAGGACCCCGGACCCTACTTTTTCAAAAAAGTACTATTTTTGACCCTTTTTCACTTTCAAACTGCAATGAAATGTATTTTTGTCGTTTATGTCGGGAACTCTTGCCAATTTCTAAATGTCTTGCCTAACTGAAGTCTTACTACTGGCAACGCTGTATCATGTGACAACTCCGTCATATGTATGTATGTATAGATTAGGGTGATTCAATAAAAAGTTTTGGGTTTTTTTGGGTCTTACCCCTTAAAAGTTAGTAAATGATGAGAAAATAAGCCTGTAACTTACCCCTTACCTACTTAAAATAGCCTTTAACCGCCTAGGCAATTTTTCAGCGGCAACACTGTTACTTGCTACGCAGTTTCTAAATCCTTTCAGTTTTAAACGTACCAAGTGATTTTAACTAGATAAATGCATAAAGCCAGTTTTTCGAGGCTGCCAGCATAGGTTTGGATCCCGGAAAAGATCACTTACCCCCACACCACACCCCACGCGGCGTTACAATCTACAGTTTATTATTAACTATAGAAGATCAACTCTATATGGTCCCTCGATCTTTTTATAACCTCATACAGGATATTATTAAAAGATCTGTCGAAACAAGCACCCATCCAAATTCCTTGGATTCGAGTGATGAGTTTGTCTATAGAGTGGAGAGCCATTTCCCCGGCCCAGGCTTTCGTCTCTCTCGCTTCAAAGAATTGTAGCCCTCTTTGGATAGTTTTCAAAGCTCTACATCGAAAAACAGTCAGACACAGATTTGTCGGAAGTCCTTGAGACAGACACACAGTTTCGTCTGCCTTTGTAATGTACACTAGAGCGGACTATTGAAACTTTGCTTGGGCTTTCAAAAGTGTAGGTGTGAAAGGAAGAAAAAACTAGGAGTAAGAGTAAGATAAAAACGCAAAAGGAGGGACAACAGTGGAAGGGAGAGCGGGAGAGGCTTGGTGTAAAAATATACATGAAATGCGTTACTGAGATATATGGCTTCCTGACTGTCTATTTCCGATAACCAGGTCAAGCAAACTTACTTAGCCCATTTCAAATGAAACCCGAAAGCGCGAGATGCATCATCTTGGAAGTCTTATAAGCGCTAAAAACAATTAATGGTTATTCATTCAATTGATGCCACAAGGACGTTACGATATCCTTATAAAAAGCAGGAATAAAATGAAAGCATCCAAGTAGTATCCATCACAGTCTCAAATATGAACTCAACACGTACACAACTTTTCACTGCGCTGTGCATGCTGTGCTTGGCTGTAGTTGCCAACTCTCAGGTAAATTGAGTTTTAAACAAAATAAAATTAACTGAGTAAAAAAAAAGAAAAAAAAAAAATTAAAAAAATGTAAAATAAAACAATAAAATAAAAATATAAAAAATAGAACAAAAAAAAAATTAAAAAAAAATTAATTAAATAATACAAAATTAATTAAAAAAACACAAAAATATTAAATAAATATTAAATAAAAAAAATAAAAACAAAAAATAATAATTAAATTAAAACAAACTTAATATAAAAATAAAAAAGTAAAATAAAAAAAAAATATTAAAAAATAAAAACTATAAAATTATAAAATAAAAAAATAAGTAAAAAAACATTAAACAAAAACAAAAATCAATAAAATGAAATAAAACACAAAAAAAAAAAAAATAAAAAATAGAACAAAAAAAATAAAAAATACAACAAAAAAAAAATAAAAAATTTAATAAAATAATACAAAATAAAATGTATTAAAAAAAACACAAAAATATTCAGTAAATATTAAAAAAAAAACATAAAAAAATAAAAACATAAAAAAATAAAAACAAAAAATAATAATTAAATTAAAAATAAAAATAAAATAAAAAATTAAATAAAAAAAAAAAATTAAAAAAAAAAATTTAAAAAATAAAAACCAAATAAAAAAATACCCAAAAAATTGAAACAAACTATAAAATTATAAAAAAAAAAATAAATAAAAAAAACATTAAGCAAAAACAAAAATCAAATAGAAAAAAAGCCAAAAGAATAATTAACTTAAACAAAGAATGAAATAATAAAATAAAAATAAAATGAAATAATATAAAATAGGATAAAGAAATAAAATAAAATAGAATAAAAAAATTAATTAATTTAAAAAAATTAATATAAAAAATAAAATAAAGTAAAAAAAAACAGAAAAAATAAGAAATAGAATAAAAAAATGAGAAAAATTAAATAAAATTAAAAAAAAAAGAGCCGAAGGTCTTTGTTACTTGTGCTCCTTCTTTTGTAATTTGGTGATTTATCACTATTTTTCTATATAATAATAAAAAAAAAAAAAAAAATATATTAAAAAACACAAAAATATTAAAAAAAATAAAATGTATGTATGTTATGAGTTTGTGGTCATTAATAAGAAAAAAAATAAAATTTAATGAATTAAAAAAGGAAACAAAACAAAAAAAAAAAAATAAAAAAGTAAAAACAAGAAAAAAAAATATTACAAAATAAAATAAAAGAATTTAAAAAAGTGAAACCAAATAACATAAAATTAAATATTGTTATATATTGCGCTGAAATCCGTTTCTTACTTAAAAAAAAATATATATATAATGGAACACCCTTTATTTACTATCTCTATATTCTCAGTTAACCTTCTCACCCGATTGGGGCAAACGTTCTTCGGTGGGCGGTAGTGGCAGTGCTACGGCTGGCTTCTTCGATACACAACCTAGCGGTAATTGTAAGACTTCAAATGAGATGCTGCTGGAGATCTTCCGTTTTGTACAGGTAATTATGAGCAGGTGCGCTAGGGCGTATGAGTGACTTTTTCATAAAAATATTTCTTTAATACACAGGCAGAGGCGCAACTCTTTTTGGACTGCAAGCATCGCGAGTGAAAATAGGGTGTCAAATTCACAGCACACAATGTTCTAATATTAACTACTACTTATATGTATTATCATACTCTATGTGTATTAGTTGTTTAGCTATTAAAGTGGGGTAGTCGGCATTAATTAGCACTTAAAACTAACTTAAAAGCATTTACAAAAAAAATTAAAAAAAAAAAACACTAAATTAATACAAATGAATGTATAATCCTGAGGAGATGTAAAAAATTGAAATCAATAAAATATTTACGAATGCATGCCATTTGAAAAATTAGCGTTTTTAATTCTTTTCAGAGTTTGTATACGAGACAAGTGGCTAAGTTTGAGAAGATGTTCATGGAATTGCCCCTACTTCTACTCAGATCATTTTGGGATCGACTTGGGTTCATTTGGAGTAATTTTGGGGCCATTTTAGGGTCGTTTTGGCATCGTTTTAGGGGCATTTTGGTGTCATTTTTTGGGATAATTTTGCGATTTTTTTGGGGTAGTTTTGGGATAGTTTTGAGATCATTTTGGGACAATTTTTGGGTAATTTTGAGGTTGTTTTGGGATAAATTTTGGGATCATTTAGGGTCATTTTGAGGGTATTTTTGTGATCATTTTTGGGTCATTTTGGAGTAATATTGGGATCATTATGGAGTAATTTTGGGATCAATTGGTATCAAAACTTATATTTAAGCTTACTTTATTTTGTTTTATTTTAATTGACTTTTATTTATAATATAATTTTTTTATATAAATTTATTTTCGTTAAATTTATTTTACTTATTTTAATTTTACTTAATTTAATTTTAGTTAATTTTTTTGTTCCATTTTATTTATTTTTTTTTTGTATTTTTACTTCATTTTATTTCATTTGGTTTAATTTAATTTAATTTATATTCCTCTGGCCAACTCTCCCTCACGGAATTTTCCCTCGCTGTTAATGACATTGGAATTTTCAATTATAGTGATTTTTTTTACCAGGGTTAACTTAGCATAGACAATTCTAATATTAAAATGTTTAATTTTAGTTTTTATCAAAAATATTTATTTTAGTGATGAGCGATTTCGAGCATTACCGGTTCTCTATAATTGACCAAAAAGGAAAAAGAAAATTACTTTTGAGTGATTGGACTAAGTTGCACATCTATCTAAACACAGGTGAAAATTACGTTCAATTCTGTGCAGCGGTTTCTGAGTGAAGCGCGAACAAACAGACAGACGAAATTTCCAAAAACTCTTGTTTTGACTTCGGTTATTTCATTCCTCGGTGCCTTTAAATTGTGTTCTAATCCAGTTTTGCTTTTTCTATACCCAGTAAAACCTTGCCGAAGCTATCGTTTTATTATAGAATCCGGTTCACGATCCGGTTACTCTATTTTGGGTACTTTTTTTAAATGGCATTTATTAGCGTACCTTTATTATGAAGTATATATATGAATACTAGCGTATACATGTAGGTATATATGTAAGTGGTATATATTCCCACATTAATTGCGATTTGCTGCAAATTATATTGCCATAATTAAATTATGTAGTAATGTACTTTTTTCGAACAGTTTTGTTTTTTTTTAGCCGTCAAACTTATTTAGAGTTTAAATGCTTATTCGGTGATCTACTCGCTTGTTGATTAACAAACTTTCAGTTTGACACAGCCGGCTAAAACATTGACAACAAGAAAGTTGCCTCATTTTAATTCGAAGATATTTTTTAATTTTAGACTTAGAGCGTTCTATAAAATATATTCTTCAAAAATGCTGGAAAAAGTTTTTAGTTTCAACACAAATTGGTATATTTTTTTGATAGTCTGGCTATTTGGTTTGGTGTGTTTTGGTGATTGTAAGTAAAAAATATCTAAAATAATTCAAAATATTAAAAATTAGTTAAAGTATCTTGAAGTAAGGGAGAGTATTGAAAATATACTAAACAATTTTAAAATAGTGATTCCATTTGGCCGGCTGTTGGCCAAAGTGCTATCTCCATTTTCACAAACGAATCATCATTACTGCAGTGTTTGTTGTAATGGTTACGCGATGCGGTTTAGAAATTCCTAATCTCCTTGGTTCGATGACCAGTAAAGGTAATGGAAAATTTTTAAGCAATACAATACAAAGCCGTTTGACAAGATCCTTCAACAAGGCCGAAATTGCAATCAATCATCGTAGTTCTTTTTTTTTTTTTTTGGTATGTAGCCATTTTTAACTGGCTTTCGCCAAAAACTCAAATGAATAATTTGATAAAATGATTCATTATTTGTTGCGTGAGCTCATACTTTCCCTCCATGCAATTAAATCCCAATAAAAGTGTGAAAACAAACACATTCCAACAGTAATAAGGTACAAATATTTTGTACTAACTACAAACATAGTTCAAATCAAACTACTCAAAGTTGACATAAAAAAATAATTGAATTACACGTAAAGAACAATAAACACTTTCGACGCTTTTTGTTTTTGTATTTAAACCATCATGCGTGACAAAATGATATTTATCGGGGAAAACCTCGTTTAGAGCAAAAGCAGCGACTGATCGTTTTTCGAACATGACTGGATGTGCTACATAGATGAGAAAGGGATTTATGAGAAGAGCATTATGAGAAGAGAAGGGCATTATGAGAAGAGCATATAAATATAAATTAACTCATATAAAATAAATTGGAAGAACAAAAAAAAAAAAAAAAAATAGAAAAATAAAAAAATAAAATAAATACAAAAAAAAAAATAATTAAATTAAAGCAAACAAACAAAAAAAAAAAAAAAAAAAAAAAATTAAAAAAAATATAAAAAATAAAAAAAAAATAAAAAAAAAAATAAAGTTAAACGAACAAAAAAAAATAGAAAAAAATAAATATAAAAGTATAAAATAAAATTAAAAAAGTAAAATAAAACAAAAATAAAATTAAAAAAAAAAACCATTAAAAAATAAAAACCAAAAAAAAATTAAATTTAAACAAACAAAATATAAATTATTAAAAAAAAGAGAGAAAAAAATAAATAAAAAACATTACATAAAAAAAGAAAAACTAAATAGAAAGAAAAAATAACCAAAAAATAATTCACTTAAACAAAATATTAAAAACTATAAAAAATAAAAATAAAATGAAATAAAACAAAATTTAATAAAGTGAAATAAAAATATAAAAAAATAAATAATAAAGCAAAATAAATAAAATAAAATAAAATTAAACAAAAGAGGAAAAATAATACATATAAAATAAAATAAAAAAGTAGAATAAAAAAGCCAAAATTAAAAAAATATAAAAAAAATAAAAACCAAATAAATAAAAAATTAACCAAAAAAATTAAATTAAACAAATTTAAACAAACAAAAAAAATAGAAAAATATAAACATAATAGCATAAAATAAAAATACAATAAAATAAAAAAAGTAAAATAAAAAAAATAAAATTAAAAAAGTAAAATAAAAAAAAAAACAAAATTAAAAAAAAAACCATTAAAAGATAAAAACCAAATAACAAAAAAAAAAAAACAACCAAAAAAATTAAATTAAAACAAACAAAATATAAATTTAAAAATAAAAAAAAATTAAGAAAAAAAAAATTAATAAAAAAAAAATTTATAAAAAAAACACTACATAAAAAATAAAAATCAAATAGAAAAAAAAATAAAATGAAATAAAATAAAGTGAAATAAAAAAAAAAAAAATAAATAATAAAGTAAAGGAAATAAAAAAAGTAAAACAAAAAATTTAATTAAAGAAAAGAGAAAAAAAAAATACATTTGCTATAAAACAAAAATGAAATAAAATAAAACAAAATAAAAAAACTTAATCAAATTAAAAAATCACTTGATTTTGTGTAATTATTTAATTTATTCCGATATTTCGACCTTAATCTAAGGTCATCATCAGGAGTTAGATTAAGGTCGAAATATCGAAATAAACTAAATAATTACACAAATTCAATTAAGTAATTACACAAAATTATTTATACATAAAGGCCTTTAGCTCAAGTAATAATACATGTGCCAGCCAAATAATTTATAAACGGCCAAAAATAAACTCAATTAAAAAAAATAAAAAATAAAAAATTAAAAAAAAAAAAATTAAAAAAAAAAATTTAAAAAAAAAAAATTAAAAAAAATGGAATAAAAAAAAAATTGAAAAGAATAAAAAAGTAAAATACCAGCACGGCTAGGCAGTCTTCACCTTTTTTTTCAGCCCGATTGAAATCGGTTAAAAAGCCATTTAGATAACTGAAGCTCAAATATATTGACTGATCATGAACTGTCTAATTTTTTTTGCTGCAATTAAATGCAGGATCAATGCCAACTGAACGATTTGAAGTCGAGTCTAATTAACACATAGCCAGCCCACGTTTTTTTGTTTCTGTAAATAAAGCCATGAATGCAGATTAATCATCACCTCAAACTTTTTTTATCCGGTATATTTAATTACACAAAACCAATTTCAAGTGGAGTGTATATTAGAGATGGCAAAGGATTCCAATTTCAAAAAAAAAAATAAATAAAAATAAATCATAAAAAAAAAATAGAAAAAAAATTATACTACATAAAACAAAAAAAAAAACAGAAAAAAATTATATTACATAAAACAAAAAAAAAAAAAAAAACAGAAAAAAATAAAACAACAAACAAAAAAAGTAAAAAAAAAATAAAAAAATATACTGAAATAAAAAAAAAATTAAAAAAAAAAAAAAAAAAAAAAAAAAACAGAAAAAATACAAAAAAAATAAAAGAAAAAAAGTAAAAAAAATATATATATATATAATCAAGAAAGAATAAATGGAAACAGGTTAAATTAAATTGAATTAAACTAGGTTAAATAAAATTAAATTAAATTAAATCAACCCGTGCCGATTTTGAATTAAAGTGTAATCTAGCAGCTCATACTATATTCGTACAAAGTCCATTAAGGCTTCAAAAACCACACAATTTTAAAATATAGTAACTATATAAAGGACTGTGTACCAAATCTCTACCTTTGAATTTTTATAAGGACAACAGGATCCTTTACAAAAACGTATTCGCGAGAATAGCACATTGGAATTTCAAAAGTATTTTAGTAGATTGGGTAACAATATGTTTTCTAGGAAAAATAATTGTGTATATTTTGAGATATCGAAATAAAATGTACACTACTCTCAGGCTCTCTTGATCATAAGTAAAGAGGAGCAAAAAATGAAGTGAAAATAAATATTAAGTAAAATAACTAAAATGAAATTGAAAAAAAAAAAACATTTTAAAAATAAAGTAAAATAAGAAATAAAAAAAAAAATATACTATATTGAAACTAGTACCGCGAGTCTCGAATGCGCGCTCCCATCACTAATATATAATTATTATAATGCATAATTGAATTTAATAGGCGTCGATGCGTTGACCAACAATCGCAAAAAAAAAATTTGAAACAATTAAGCAACGAATGTCATAAATGAATAATTTTTGTAATACACGAAGCAGGAAATTACCGATCGCAACCAAAAACAATGAAGAGCCAACAAACCATTATCCGATTGGATGGTGTTACTGAGTTAGCACCCACAGTTGAATGCAACTTGTCATCGAGTTTGGACGAATTGGTGCAACACAAAATACAAAGCAGGCAACTGGTCAGCGCAAACACATACACCCTGTGTGCAGCGGCAGCAGCAGCAGCAGCGCATTCATCAACATGCTGTGGTCACATTTGTGCTATAAATTATATTTTTGGCCATTTTTAAATTATTTGGCTGGACTGAAGGGAGTCTGTCCGCTATTTCCAGGTTATTTTCCAATATATACATTAACACCGGGTGCCATATTGACATTGCCTACAATAAATACAGCTCAAACAACCACTACAGCAACCACAACACTTGCCACAACAACAACAACTACACTAGCCACAACAACAACAACAACTACTACAACACAAGTTACTACATTTCCAGGCTCAACCGCCCCCACTACACAACCAACAACAATAACATTTCCAACATTCTCGCCAACACCACCAACTATGCAAACGTTACCACCATGTCCAGCTCAACCTTTGGTATGCTTGAATTTTGGTATACCTCCCATACCATATTGTCCATGCATTGATCCGAGACAAAGTGGTTTGACGAGGCAAGCTAATGCGGTGGGCGTGCCGTCGTCTTCTACGGATCAAATGGTTTTCTCGTCAATAAATGCGGCGCAAAGCAGTTCTCAACAACAATCATTCGATTTTTCGAATCGTTTTCGAATTCCAGCTGGAGCCTCTACAGCAGCTTCTCAGCCTGGTGCAGCTGCGAATGGTTCGCCCCCAGGCCCCATCGGCTCGGATATGATAGTTTTCAGTTCGCTCAATGGAAACGGTCGTAGGAGACGGCGTATGATAACAAAGTTGGGAGAGGGCAAACGTTGATGACGTCACAGAGTGAAAATGAAAGTGAATTAGGTCTAAAACAAAATAAGTGAATGCGTGACTAAATTAATTATTGTTTCGAGATTTGTTAATTAATATATATTTAGTTTATAGATTTTTTTCTAACAAATGCAACAGTTTTTGCAGTGTATGTGTGTGTAAGTATGACGTTGGAGAAGGTGTTGATTTTTACTCTCTGAGATTGAAATACACTCAGAATTTTAAGTTTTAATATTATAAAAAAAATTATTTACAACATTCTTTTATCATGATTTTAAATCATTTTTAAGGTATGATTACACAGTGAGAAAAATAGCAAAAATAAAATCGAAAGAAGGCTAGAACATTGAACAGTACTTAATGTCATACTTTATTTCTCGTAGTTATCCTACAGTGAGTTTTGGCGCTCACTGAAACATATGTGGACTTCCATGAGTTTCTGACAACAGAGAGCATTAGTCTAGTGTGGTTGGTTCATCACTTGACTGCATTCCTAACAGTACCTACACTGTGAAAAAAAAATAAAGTCGTGTTTGATTTGGCGCCAGATATTTTGTTCACTTTTGAACAAATTTTTGTTTGTTATTTTTTGTTTGGGAATGGTGAAATCGAACACCATACAGTTTTTTTTCTCGGTGCAAGATTATGTAGATTATTTTTATTTTATCTTGTCTTGAAAATAGCTTTCTTCACTTTTGAATTTTATGAATTTTCTATTTTTTCCAATTTTGTTCATATTTTTCTCTTCTTTCTTTCTTTTTTCTTCTTCTCTAATTTTTTGTTGTTATCTTGTTTTAAATATCTTGCTATCTCTCTCTTACTATATAAATTTCTTTCTTTTCTCCTTTTCTTCCTCTAATTTTCCAATCTCATTTTTCCCCACTTTCTCTTAGCACAAAATTGTTTGGATTCTAGTCAGCGCTCCGGTTTGTGCGTGCACATCAATTCGTGTCCACAGTTTATGCAGGATTATTATGAAGCTTCGCGAACGTCGTCACAATCGAACGATTTTCAAACTTTTGTGAGCAATTCAATGTGTGGATTTGACGGAAATAATTTTATGGTGGGTATTTATGTTTATTTATTGCAATTGCACATAATTATGTGTTTTTAAATTTGAGAAGCTATTAAAATGATTAGCTATGCGCTAATTTGGGTACTTGCACCAAATTATAACGAAGCCCAGTGGACTGAAATTAAAAATAAAAGCTTATAAAAATGTGATCAAAAATTAATATAGGATTCTCTTAATGAAGGTTTTTGTTGTCGAAACGAAAGTTCCCTGGTCAGGTGCTAAGGCCATCTTTTATCTTTTATCTTTTATCTTTTATCTTTTATCTTTTATCTTTTATCTTTTATCTTTTATCTTTTATCTTTTATCTTTTATCTTTTATCTTTTATCTTTTATCTTTTATCTTTTATCTTTTATCTTTTATCTTTTATCTTTTATCTTTTATCTTTTATCTTTTATCTTTTATCTTTTATCTTTTATCTTTTATCTTTTATCTTTTATCTTTTATCTTTTATCTTTTATCTTTTATCTTTTATCTTTTATCTTTTATCTTTTATCTTTTATCTTTTATCTTTTATCTTTTATCTTTTATCTTTTATCTTTTATCTTTTATCTTTTATCTTTTATCTTTTATCTTTTATCTTTTATCTTTTATCTTTTATCTTTTATCTTTTATCTTTTATCTTTTATCTTTTATCTTTTATCTTTTATCTTTTATCTTTTATCTTTTATCTTTTATCTTTTATCTTTTATCTTTTATCTTTTATCTTTTATCTTTTATCTTTTATCTTTTATCTTTTATCTTTTATCTTTTATCTTTTATCTTTTATCTTTTATCTTTTATCTTTTATCTTTTATCTTTTATCTTTTATCTTTTATCTTTTATCTTTTATCTTTTATCTTTTATCTTTTATCTTTTATCTTTTATCTTTTATCTTTTATCTTTTATCTTTTATCTTTTATCTTTTATCTTTTATCTTTTATCTTTTATCTTTTATCTTTTATCTTTTATCTTTTATCTTTTATCTTTTATCTTTTATCTTTTATCTTTTGTATTTTTTTTTATCAAAATTGCTTACATCTTCAGGTTTGTTGCGCCTCATTAGGAGTACCTTCGCAGCAAGTTGGGTTTATAAATCCTGCCACTGCGCGTCAAAACACTCTAAATGCCAATGGTATACAATTTTCTTCGCTGAACTCAAATTCAGCCATAGAATTCCCCCCCAACACAGCCATGCAATATCCTCCTATCAACACCCTAGGCAATGCAAAGGACGCCGCTGAAGCCACCATCAACTTACAACCCAATCCTTCCAACAATAATTTGTTTGTAATAAATACGCCAAACACATCAACAAGAGTAAGTAATACATTTATTGCTACAACAACAATCACGAGAGGGAGTGGCATGTGTGGCATAAGTGGAGCTTATGCAAATAAAGTTGTTGGGGGAGCAGAAGCGAAACGAGGTAACTTGAGTTTGGGTTATGGATTTTTGTAGTATAAAAAGAGCTTGACTCCTAATCTTTAGGCGCCTATCCATGGCTTACGGCTTTGGGTTATCGTGAGGAAAACAATCCGAACTCGTTGAAATTCCTTTGCAGTGGCAGTCTTATATCGAGTCGTTACGTCTTAACCTCTGCACATTGCATCAACTCGATGTTGACTACGGCACGTTTGGGAGCGCATGATATTAGTAATCCGAATGAGCCGACCGCCATAAATATACCAATACAACGTAAAATCGTGCATGAACAGTACGTTTCGACTACTGTCTCTAATGATATTGGATTGATACAATTGGGTGCAGAAGCGCCGAGCACAGGTGAGAAGGTTTCTAGTTTTAGAGACGGAGAGGGTAAAATATATGTTTTCAAAAATTTCCGCAGCTACTATTGGTCCAATTTGCTTACCCGAAGGTGACATCTTCAATCAAGACTTTGTGGGCATGAATCCATTTGTCGCCGGTTGGGGTGCTGTGCAATTTCAAGGTCCAAGCTCAAATGTTTTGCGTGACGTCCAAGTGCCAATTGCAAGTCAGCAGACTTGTGAGCAGTCTTACAGATCCATCTTTCAAAATATGGTCTTTACGGATAAGGTGAGTTTGCAAGGAAAACAATTGGTCTGAAATTTGATACACTTGATCAGACTCTATTTCAAAAGAGACCTAAGTACTTCTCTCGGTTGTACAAATTTTCGAAGATCAGATAGAGTGGTTTTATACTCATGATGTTTGCCTTCCCTTTTCAGTTTATTTGTGCTGGAAACTCATATGTAGATGCTTGTCAAGGCGACTCCGGTGGACCACTGATGATGCCAATGGTATGTAAAAATGTCTTAAAATAGAAATTGTGGACAGATTTTTTTTAGGTTGAGGGAACTGCTCTTCAAAGGTTTCCTAACCAATATGACCTTTTTACTATTGAAATTGTGGTCAGGCTGGAAGTCTTCTATTGGGTATTGGTCTAGTCCAAGCATCTCTAAAAACTCATTGTGATTCGTTAAACTATCTAAAACAGGCCTCACCACTTAGGGGAACAATTGTCCACAATTCGAAGAGCTAATTTTATAAAGATAACTACGCTCTTTTCATGGGCTCGACAACAATGAAACAATGTTTGCTGTGCTAGTGAGAACGTGATGATCGCACTAATCAATCAATTTAGCCCAGAGCTGGGCAGCTTCGACAGAGAGTGTTCGTTGTATGTATGAAGCCGTGCGACGCTGCCCAGGCCTGCTCAAGTCACTGAGCAAAAATAGGCCAAATAATTTTATTGATCACTGGTCTCTCACTAACAGAAGAGACATATATATTTCCTCATAAACTCTTTCTCATTCTAGCTACAAGATGGCGTCTATCATTATTATATACTGGGAGTGGTATCTTATGGTTACGAATGTGCACGTGCTGGATTTCCTGGAGTTTATACGCGCGTAGCTTCTTTTATACCGTGGATACGTAGTAATATGGTGTGAAGCAGGCATCGCCAGGTGGTAGCTCTTTTCGGCCGCTGTGGCTATACAACAACATCATGTGGCCCACAAAAACAAACCAGATTCGCCAGAAAATTAAAAAAAATTATGTCAATATTATTCTTGCAATGTGAAATATTTTTTTTATATTTGTTATGATTGTTACAAAACCGAAACCAAAACCGGAACTTTATTTTAATCGGTTTCATACCTTGTTAATTACTTTATTTTAAATACAAATCTAATCAGTTTTCAATTTTACACAATAACATATTTATAATCTAGTTTAAAATCCAGTCTAGAATTTCTTGATGTCAAAAACTGTATCTCTCTTTCAGTCTCTCCTTCCCTCTCTCTCCACTTTTAATATTGTAAGTTACACAATGATAAATAAATCTTATTTTCATATTTAGGCAATTTTACAACAACAATCTGCCTCTTTTTACTCGCATTCAAGTTTAGAACTTTTTAATTGATCAACAGCTTTTAGTATATTCGTCAGTGCTTTTGCTAATTTCCGAGATTTAATGCGATTATCTAGAAAGCTAGAGAACTACTAGTAGTTATGTGTTGTTGTCACCCGTTGTAATAACAACAACAACATATGGCAATAGAAACAAGAATATAAAAAAAAATGATTTATATTTATATTCATAAAAATATTGCATCGATCAAATCGATTAGAGCGCTACATTGAGCATTGCGGGTTTTGAAAAAAAAAAGTGTGCCGCGGGAGGTCTATGTAGAGGTAGAGGAAGTTGTAGTGATAGAGATAGAGGTAAAAAGAAAGGAGGAAAGGTGGAGAAGAGATAGGCCAAACGTAGAGAGAAAAGAGAAAATTTGTGGAATTGGGAAGGTAGAAGAAGACAGGAGAAAAGAGGTATAAAGAAAATTATTATTTGCTGAGAGTGTAAGAAGGGGAACAGTAAGAGAGAGAGAACTAGGTTAGGTAAGGTTCAAGTGGCTGCCACAGAGGCACATTTAGGTCAGTTTTGAAAGGCCCGTTGAGATACCACCAACACTAGAAAAGACAGTCCCGCGACTTGGTCATATGGAAAATCCCAACAACTTAGGGATTTTCCACATAGCAGAATCCCGGGACTGAAACTCCTAAACCGACACCGTCACTCCCCCTCGAACCATTTAGATGACTTGATGACGGCCATCAAGTCGTTTATATCCAGACCCGCTATCTGACGTAGGCTATCCAGGAAGGGAAGAGAGAGCTGAATATAGATAGATTTTTTTCTAAATTTTGCAATCAAGCTCATGGAATAGAAGGGAGTTTGGCAGTAGGATAGGTATAGGGAAATGTAAAAGGTAGGTCAAGGGGCAGGAAGAGAGAGGTATGGGAAGGAAAAATAGAGAAGGAGGAACGAGTAAGAGTGAAAAGTGAAAACTTATCGATTTTTCCTGGAAAAATCGCAAACAAGAGAAACGCTGCGAAAAGACGAAGAAAAAGTGGCAAAGACAAAAATGGGAGACAGGAAAAGGAATGGGCGAGAGTACTGTTTTTTTTTTTAATTTTGTAGTTAACTTCACGAGAAAGAAACAGAAAAAAAAAGAGAGAAAATGTCGAAAAAAGAGGGAGAAAAACGAGACAAAGAAGGAGTAATTGATAATATAAAATAAAAAAAATAATAAACAAAATAAAAAGTAATAAAAAAAAATTATTTAAAAAAATTATTAAAAAAAAATTAATAAAAAGATGAAGTGAAATAAGTAAAATAACATGTAATAAATAAAAAAAATTAAATATAATAAAAAAATGAAGAAAATTAAAGAAAAGAAATAAAATAGAAAAAGGGATAAATAAAAAAAATTGAATAAAACGAAAAAAAAACACAAAGAAAATCTTTTTTAAATTAAAAAAAAAAAATAAAAAAAAAATAAATTAATTTAAATAAATAAAAAAAAAAAAAAAATAAAGTAAAATAATAAATAAAAAAGTACAATAAAATTTAATAAAAAAAGAAAATAAAATAAAATTAAAAAATAAGATATACTAAACAAATAAGATAAACTAAAAAATAAAGAAAAGAAAAAAATAAGATAAATTAAAAAAATAAGGAAAAAAATTAAGTAAAGTAAGTAACAAAAATAAGTAAAAATGATAAGATAAACTAAAAAAAATAAAGAAAAAGTTAATAAAATAGAAAATAAGATAAACTAAAAAATAAGGGAAACAAAATAAAGTAAATAACAATAAAAAATATAAGATAAACAAAAATATAAAGACAAAAAAATAAAAAAAAACAAAAAAAAAAAAAATAAAAAAAAAAAAAAATAAATAAAAAAATAAAGAAAAAATAAAAAGTAAAATAAAAAAATAAGATAAATTAAAAAAATAGGAGAAAAAATAAAGTAAATAACAATAAAAAAAAGAAAAAAATAAAACAAATTCGTTCAGCAAAGTTAATGTAGCACACTCTATGTATTTATAAGCCCGACGCGAGCATCACAGTTGCAATTGTCAGAAGCTGCGCTAGCATTATATTTTTTTAATGCATTATGATTTCGTGCAGATGCGCTGAGAGAAATATGAACAAAGCGGTGAAGCACAATCAGATGGGTTTTTTTTTTGTTTTAGTAAGTTTACAATAAATAATTTTTTTACACAAAATCTAAACAAAAATTACTCAGAGTGCACAATTACATGAGTAAGACTAGAAAAACTAATGTAATCAAGGTTTAGTATAGCTCCGGGTTTTCGCAAGTTTAGTACACAATACGACGGTTACGGTTCAGTAAAGCGTCAAATACCTAGTTAGTAGGAATTTTTTCGAGTTTTTTGTTTTATAACGAAACAAGCACGCAGTTCCGAGGAGGAATACAAAAATTCAAATGTTGACGCTAAAAAGTGCAATTGCATTAGTTCTAGTATATTTTGTTGTACACACTGAAACAACAATGCAACGTTGGATGGGCTATCAAGGTGGGTTAGAAATATGCGATTTTAATTGCTCAATCATAAATGTTTAAAATAAATTTTATAAAATTCATTTAACATTTTTAGCGCCATCCAATAATGCTTGTCAAACACCTCTGGGCGATTGGGGTATGTGCGTCTCATTGAAACACTGTCAGGAAGTATTGCGTCTATATGAGCAACTCTCTGTAAATCAAGCGACACGCTACTCTAAGGCTTTGCGTAATATTTGTTATAATCGTGTCACTGCCGATAATTATCCGATTGTAAGTTTGTGCGAGTGGAATATTTTGTAATAAATAATTATTATTTTATTTCTCAGCTTTGTTGCACACGTCCAAATTTTGAAGATTCAAATCAGGGTGGTGATAATAACAATATAATTCCCACGACACCCAAGTCGACGGCAACAACAACAACTGAATCAACGAGCGATGATCGTTCGGTAACAGGCGATACGAATACACCGCCGGAAAGATGTCGCGCACCAGGCGATGGCAGCAATGGCACCTGCACGCGTAAGTTGGCTTTCTTTGATATGCTCAAACTCTTACATTATTGCGTTTTCCATACCTTTTAGCACACAATCATTCTCTCTCACTCTTCCGCTCACTTAATTCCGACTAGGGTTGCCGTTTAGCAGTTTTTTCTTGTTCTAAGTCAGAAGCCAGTTAACCAAACGAAAGCGAAAAATACTTCATTCGGAGCTATAAAATGCACATTTCTCGTCTCAATTTCATCCGAAATGAGCTCTTATCCGAGGCCAAAGGGATCGAAAAATCGTTCTATTTGGATATTTTCGAAAACTTTTTGAACTTTTTTTGAAACCTGTAAATGCTTTTCTAAAGATCTTTTGGATTTTTTGTTAATTTTTTAAACTTTTGGAGCTTTTTTGACACTTTTACCCCCGTTTTAAGGATTCTTGGAACTTTTTAAACTCTTTTGGGGCATTTTTCAGAAAAATTTTGGCTGTTTTTAGCCATATTTTTTTGGGGTTTTTCCTTTTTGGGCGCATTTTTCCCCAATTTAGATAATTTTGGAACTAATTTCGATTCTTTTTTGAGCCATTTTGATACTTTTCAATAACTTTTTTTGCTACTATTTTGTCACATTTTTTCCTCCATTTTGATGGTTTTTGGAATATTTTTGAAAAGTTTTATTAATGCTTAATCTTTTTAAAGTTTTATAAGGCACATTTTTTTCTCCATTTTGATGTTTTTGGAACCTTTTTCTACTCTTTTTGAAACCTTTTCTTGATGCTTTTATGAAGCTTTTTTTGTATTTATTTGGTTACTTTTTTGTGCACTTTTTCCCTCATTTTGGTGGTTCTTGGAACCTATTTAGACTCTTTTTAGAGAATTTTATTGATGCTTTTCTGAACCTTTTTGTAATATTTATTGAGATATTTTTTCCCCCATTTTGATGTTTTTTAAATGATTTTCGAAGTCATGCTGAAGGCATGGTTAATGATATGATCTCAATTTATTTGGTGTGATATGTTGTTCCAGGCTACGAAGTGATATCACAGATATCATATGATTCAAATTTTGTGATGTGATATCACACCTATGTACACTTTGGAAAATTATACCAATTCAAAAAATTTATTTAAATTAAAAGTAAGGGATTTGGTGCAATTTTTACGAAACGGCAACTCTTCCCTTATCCTCTCCTTCCCTCTCGCTCTCCAACATTTTTAATTACCGATACTTAGCTTCCTCTCTTCCTTATCATCTCTCATCTTATCAAATTTATTATCTCTCTCATTTAATTTAATTTTAGCTTTACAAAATTGCGACGAATTAATTACACGCGCTCGACAAAATCCCACCGATAGGGAATTCCGCAAACAATTGGAATTATCGAATGCTATTTGTTACAGTATTGGCACGAATGTTTGTTGTCCGGTGCGTAAAAAATCCGTTATACGTTCAAATAATGCGGAATGGTTTCTACCCACCGAAGATGATGGTTGTGGTGTGACGCACGTTTCAGCGCTGAAAGTTGTAGGCGGTGGCGATAGCCATATTGGCGCTTGGCCATGGATGGCATTAATCGGTTATGATCGTTATAGTTTGTCGCCCTTTCGTTGTGGTGGTTCGTTGATAACGGCGCGGCATGTTTTAACGGCGGCGCATTGCATATTGAGAGATTTGTGAGTAGTAGTGAAAATTGGGTTGGATGGTGTGGAGCAATGGTGATGCCAGAT
The DNA here is from genome assembly GCA_964058755.1 of Campiglossa producta. Classification (NCBI taxonomy): domain Eukaryota; kingdom Metazoa; phylum Arthropoda; class Insecta; order Diptera; family Tephritidae; genus Campiglossa; species Campiglossa producta. The sequence continues at coordinate 10,958,069 of CAXKVI010000002.1, read as the reverse complement.
TATAACAATTATTGTTATTTTCAGATCTTTTGTACGTTTGGGTGAATTCGATTTGAGCACCGAAACAGAAACGAGGCATGTGGATGTTGATGTAGTAAAGGTAAGATGATAAATTTAAAAAAATTAAAAAAAAAAAAAAATTAAAAAAGAAAAAAAAAAAAGATGAAATGAAATAAAATAAATAGAATTAAATAAAAGAAAATAAAAAATATTAAAATAAAATAAAACAATATGAAAAAATAAAAATCAAAGAAAAAATATCAACACAAATGAAATAAAATAAAATAAATACAACACAATAAAGTATAATAAAATCAAAAAACTAAAAGAAAAAAAAAATAAAAGAAAAAAAATCAAAAAATTAAATACAATAAACTAAAAGAAAATTAAAAAATTGAAATAAAAGAAATAAAAAAAAAAAATAAAAAAAAATTAAATTAAATTAAATACAAGAAAATAAAGGAGAATATAATAAATAAAGTAGAATAAAGTAAAATGTAATAAAAAAAAATAAAAAAAAATAAAAAATTTAATAAAATAAAAAAAAGAAAATTAAAAAATTGATATAAAAAAAAATTAAATAAAATAAAACAAATACAAAACAATAAAGTAAAATAAAATCAAAAAACTAAGAGAAAAAAATAAATAAAAAAATAAAAGAAAAAAAATTAAAAATTAAAAAAAAAATAAAATAAAAGAAAATTAAAAATTTAAATAACGAGAAATAAAAAAAAATAAAATGATAAAAAAAAATAAAATTAAATTAAATACAGGAAAAGAATATAATAAATAAAGTAGAATAAAGTAAAATGTAATAAAAAAACTAAAAAAAAAAAAAATTAAAAATTGAAATAAAGAGAAATAAAAAAAAAATTTAACAAAAAAAAAATTAAATTAAATAAATACAACACAATAAGTAAAATAAAATCAAAAAACTAAAAGAAAAAAAAAATAAAAAAAATAAAAGAAAAAAAAAAATCAAAAATCAAAAAAAAGGAAATAAAGAGAAATAAATACAAAAATAAAATGAAAAAAATAAAAATTAAATTAAATTAAATACAAGAAAATAAACATAAATATAATAAAATAAAAAAAATTCAATAAAAGAAAATAAAAAAATTGAAATAAAGAGTAATAAAAAAAAAAATAAATAAAATTAAATAAAATACAAGAAAATAAAGAAAAATATAATAAAATAAAAAATAATGAAATAAAATATTAAAAAATAAAACAAAATATAAAAAAGTGAAATGAAATTAAATTCAAAGTCAAATTAATATTATTAGCTTAAATTAAATTAAATATACATAATTAACTTAAAATTCATTAACTTAAATCAGTTTATTTTTTTATTTTTTCAATTCTCTTTTCGCAGTCCGCTCGACATCCCGAATTTGGTGGCCGCGATCGTCGCTATGACATTGCAATTTTGTATCTCGAGAAAAATGTAGAATTCACAGGTAAGCCATGTATGTACTCGTACTCGTCCTCTCATATTAAACTCGCTAATCAAAGACTAAACTTTACCTGCTTCATATTAATTATATATATCCATCTCTTTCACACTACTACAGATTTAATATGCCCCATCTGTTTACCAATGTCTTCGCAACTACGCAGTAAATCTTATGTTGGCTATACCCCATATGTCGCCGGTTGGGGACGTGTCACAGAGGGTGGACGTGCCTCAAATATTTTACAAGAGCTACAAATTCCGGTAATGGAAAATCGCGTGTGTCGTCAAACTTACGAGGCCAACAATCGGCTAGTGTCCAATCAACAATTTGACGATACGGTCGTGTGTGCGGGTGATTTGGGTGGTGGGCGTGATACGTGTGGTGGCGATTCGGGTGGACCGCTTATGGTGGCAGAGGTGAGTGTTGGATGCAGAGAGTAGGAGTAATAATTTGACTTATATCTATCTCTTTCTTTTTGAATTTTACAGCCCTACAAAGGCATAACACGCTTTTATGAGCTCGGCGTTGTTTCGTATGGCATTGGTTGTGGTCGTATTGGTGTGCCCGGTGTTTATACGAATGTGCAAAAATATATAGATTGGATATTGGAGAAATTAGCGGAGACATGATGCACATGATGGATACCCTTAGTTCTTAAATACTTTTAGTTTAACGATAATGACGCTTTGGAATCATTAGTTTAGGTACATAATTTAAGTTAACTTAAATCAAGCGAAAGTTTTGCGAAAAGAGAATTGAGTGAAGTAGAACAGCCAAGACAGCCATGTCGACACTTATAGAGCTATACATGAATTATCATATTTTACTAAACGTATTTATGTCAACTAACTTTAATTTTTATACTTTTCTATGTGTATATTTCCAAATTAAAAAGTTATTTTAAGTGAATATAGTACATCTGTAAGTCAATGAGAAACCAAATAAAAAATATTTTATCCCTTAATTTCGGGTACATTTTTCATCCACATTTTCTTTAAAGCTGGCCTTTATGCTTCCTTTTAAAAAAAATCATCACTGGGCTCGGTTGACTTATCACGCTATGTCACAAGGGGAACGCCTCAGGGTGGTGTTCTCTCCCCGCTTCTATGGAACCTCACTGTCAACTCGATGCTGCGAGACACAAGCTGGGGGGCGGGAAGGTAGTGGCATATGCAGACGACTTAGCTATAGTATATAGGGGCAAATTCGCACAAATCCTGGGCGACTTGATGCAAGTAGCACTGCGAGAGGTTTCCTCATGGTGCTTGCGCTGCAGACTAAGCATCAACCCGAGAAAAGTAGAACTGGTCCTTTTCACCAACCGCTATAAGATACCACCGCTAATACTACCAAAACTGAATGACGTGCACCTGAACTTGGCTGACAAAGCCAAGTTCTTGGGTACAGTTCTGGATAGCAAACGAACCTGGAAGGAGAATGTTCTTCAGCGCCAGAAGAAAGCGTGTATTGCACTCTACACGTGCAAAAGAGCCATTGGAAAGAAATGGGGGCTCAGTCCCAAAATATGCAAATGGATCTACACTGCAATCATTCGACCAATCATGCTCTATGGAGTTGTGGTATGGTGGCCTGCGCTGAGCAAGGCAACAAACATTAATCTGTTAGCTAAAGTACACAGATCTTGCATGATCTGTATAAGCGGTGCGTTAAGAACAACGCCCAATGAAGCACTCCAGGCCATTATTGGCATTTTGCCACACGATCTGGCAGGGCACCGGGTAGCAGCAGCATCGGCTCTGCGTCTAAGGGAAACGTCCGGCTGGGGCGCAAGCACTACCTATAGCTTTCTTCCGCTGAGCACAGATCGTTGTGCGACCACAACAGTCGGAGATAGCGGTTTTAAAATCAACTTTCCCAGCAGAGAAGAATGGGAGAGCACGGATCGGAGTCCCGCCCCTCATGGCGGCACTTCCATTTATACTGATGGCTCGAAGTTAGACGGCAGAGTTGGGGAAGGGGTTTATTCAAAGGATCTGAACCTTGAGCTCTCCTTCAGACTACCTGATCACTGCTGTGTCTTCCAGGCTGAAGTTTCAGCAATCATGGACGCCGCGGCTTGGATAGGCCAACATACTATCAGACAGGATATTTTTATATTCAGCGACAGCCAGGCGGCCATCAAATCCCTTGGCTCTTACTCGTTCAACTCTGAACTGACGCTCAGCTGTCGTCGATCTCTACAAGAGAAGACCCAACAGAATCGCGTGAACCTCACATGGGTCCCGGGGCATAGGGACATTGAGGGAAATTGTAGGGCAGACGAACTTGCGAGGCAGGGCACGACCAAGCAGGTTCTTCGGGATAAAGAGCGCTTAGGTATGCCGTTTGCCACATGCAAGCTTATGCTGAAGGAGTACACACTCCGCCAAGCCAACGAAAGATGGCTGCAATCTCCAGGATGCCGGATATCCCAAGAAACCTGGCCGAAATGGGATCATAAAAGATCAAGACAAAATTATG
>CAXKVI010000002.1:10919075-10953931 GCA_964058755.1 Campiglossa producta | reverse complement strand
TGCACGCCACCTAGCGGTGAATTATTCATGTTGACAGCGCCACCAACAGAAGATGAATCAGTTGTTGGACAATTGTTGTGCTTCATATGACTGCGCTGTTGCTGTTGATGATTGGGTGAGCATTTATTATGATTTGCGTAATCATTGAGCACTTCTTGACCACTGTGCGCTGCTGCTGTGGTGGAAATTGAATTGCCAGCGAATGTTGTTAAGCTTTTGAATTTCATTGGCTCTGATTGATCGCGCTCATTTTCAAGCGAACTGGGCTGGAGAGTAGAAAAACGGAAAGGGGAGAGTGTGTGTTATTTTTAAAGAAGGCTATTAATTATGATGAACAATTAGCAAAAAATTGTATACCAAATATTAAAGTTTTTGAAAACTAAATTGTAATACAATTTAATTCAATTCAATTTTTGCCCTCTTTAAAATTATATGTATATCAACAACTTCCGAACTTTCTTAAAAAAAATTTTCAATTTTTAAAAAAAATTTTTTTTTCCAATTGAAATTTCCGATAAAAACAATTCCAAAATTTTTTCAAAACTTTTTTCAAAAATGTTTTTGAAAAAAAATTTGAATTTTGCTAAAAATTTGAAAAAGTTGCCGTATTTCCAAAAATACCACATAAATACATTTTTTAAATTGGCTCAATTTGTTTATGGTTTGCAAAATATATAATCTTTCGAAACATTTTGTAGTTCCAAAGTTCTTTTCAAAACTATTTTCAAAAATTTCGTTTTTTCAATACTTTTTTACAAAATCTTTTTGATGAAAAAATTTTGAAGTTTTTCAAAACTTAAAAAAATGTTTCAAATTTTTTTTTTGTCACTTGAAAATTCAGAAAACAAACTACAAAAATTATTTAAGACTTTTTTCAAAAATGTTTTTGAAAAATAAAATGTTTAATTTTGTTTGTTTCATAGACATTTTATTTTTTATTTTATTCTGTATCTCGCTTGAAAATTTCGAAAAAATAAATATATAAAAAATCCTCTATAAACTTTACAAATTTTGTTTCGAAACTTTTTTCAAAAATGTTTTTGTAAAATAAAATATTTTTTTTGTTTCAAATTTGGCCAAGTCAACTTTTTTTCACTTGCGAAGGTATGTGCAAAAAAATATTTAATTTTTGCAATTTTTTCAAAAATCTTTCCAAAAAAAAAAATTCGTTCTAAATATTTCGTTTCATTTGTTTTTGGAAAACTGAATTTTTCAGATCACTTGAAAATTTGCGAAGTTACATGTCTTTCAAAAATCTTTTAAAAATATTTCCAAACTTTTTTTTTACCTACATATTTTAAACATATTTTTTGAAAAATAAAGTGTTTGGTTTTGCTAGCAATTCGTAAGTATATCTTCAAAATGCAGTGTAAATATTTCGTTTTCATATCAGTGGAAACATTCCCAGCAGTAGGAGCTTTCGTAAAATGTTATATAAGTAAAAGGTTTCATATAAGGAGAAGCTTTTCCAAAAGTAGAAGCTTTCATAAACTTTTATACAATTAGAAGCTTTCAAGTAGTAGTAGTAGAAACTTTTCCGAAACGTAGAAGCTTTTATAAACTTTTATACAAGTAGAGGCTTTCATGTGGGTAGACACTTTCGCATGAGATTGTAAACTTTCCCAGAAGTAGAAGCTTTCATATAAGTAAGTAGTAAATTTCTCAAAAGTAGAAGCTTTTATCAAATTTTATACAAGTAAAAGCTTTATTCTAGTCGAAACTTTCTTATAAATAGGAACATTTATACAATTTTTCAAGAGTAGAAGCTTTCATGTGAACACAGACTTTTCCGGAAGTAGCAGCTTTCATAAAATTGTATACAAGTAAAAGCTTTCACTCAGCTAATTAGTAGAAGCTTTCATATAAGTAGAAAATTTCTGAAAAGTAAAAGCTTTCACAAACTTTTGTACAACTAGAAGCTTTTAATTAGTAGAAGCTTTCTTATGAGTAGAAACTTCCACAAAAGCAGAAGCTAAAATAAAATTTTATACAAATAGAAGCTTTCGTATATTAAGAACTTTTATAGAAGTGAAGCAGAAACTTGAACCTACATAAGTGAGAGCTTTCATATAGTCAAAGCTTTCATGTAGCTCACATAGAATACTTACAGGCATCGAAGGCGAACTGGAATTACTGAACGAAAGACGCGAGTCATTGTCATTATCATCATATTCTGACTTACTGAGGCTGCAAAAAAGAAACATAAATATAAAATATTCATAATCCAACAGCATTTAAATACAAAAATATATCAACATACACATCTAAATAGTTATGCTTACTTAAATTTGCCGATATCCGCTAGATCGAATGGTGGTTTAGCAAATTTTTGATACATCGCGAAGAGATTATAGCGCGTGTCCTCAGTTGATTCCTTTGGAATTTGGAAATTGATTAAAAAAAAACGTTGTGGGCAGCAAATATTCAAAAATAAATGGCAAATGCACACGATGCGACTTGAGAGCAAAGCAAATAAGTAAAAGACAACAAGCAATTTTTTTTTTGATTTTTGTTTTAAGCAAAATAGTTTATTTTCAACTTTTTCATAAAATATGAAATACATACAAATTTAATAAGCAAATTTAACTTAATTTATAAAATTTAACTAATGTTATTATTAACTTTTATTTTAAATGTTAAACAAAAGCAACTTGAGAGTGCAACGGGCAAACTACAAAAACTTAACATAACAAGCGATGCAAATATGGTTTAACTAGATTTTAAATACTATAATTAAATGCTTATAATAAAATAACGTAGGGTAATACTGGGAAGGATTTTTGGTTAAAAAGAGAGAAAGTTCGTTAACAACTAGATATGAGATGCCAGACTAAAGTAATTACTATCGATAATATAAAAAACATATTTTTAACAATAACTATTTAATTTTTTTTTAAAATAAATATTCCTATTATTTTAAAACAAAAAATCAACTACTATATTCTAATTTGATAAATGAAGCTTTATATCAAATCATATTCCTAAAATATCCACCGAATAAATCCGTAAAGACCACCAAAAAAAAAAAAATTTAAAGAAAACAAGTTCATATTGCAGTAAAAAAATAATAAAAATAATAAATTTTTAACTAATTTAAAATATTTTTTTAATACTGAAAAAACCATTTTTTTACTTCTAGATATTGAGTTTTTTTGATATTAAAGAATAAATATTTTTAACATTTCTAATTTGTTAATTTTTTGATATATTTTTTATGTAATCTTACACCATGTTATGTTATGTTCTGTTTTTCTATGCTATGTTTGCTTATGCTATGTTATGTAACGACTCGATATATGTATCAAACTATGTTATGATTTGTAGCATTGTTACGATATGTTATGTCATGCTATGTTAGTATGTTAAATTTTCGCACAAAATATACGTTATGTCATGCTATGTAAAGTTGTGTTATGTTCTTCTATGTTATGTGAGTTTTGTTTTATTATATTTCGTCTTATTTTGTTGTTTTGTTTTATCCGCTTAATCTGTTTCGTTATGTTATGTTGGTTTATGTCATGCTTTTATATGCAAAAATAAGGTGTGTTATGTTATGCCCAAGCAAGTACATAGTTAAGTTTATGTTATGTTGTGTAAAGCTGTGTTATGTTATGTTAAACTATGTATGTTCCTTTATGTTAAGCTATGTTATGTTAAAATTGGAAAGGTTATATTTTGTCAAATAATGTTAAATAATAGTATGCTGTGTTATGTCAGACCATGTTATGTTATGTTATATATTATATACTATAGTGTTTATGTTAAGTTAAGGTTTACTTTATTATGTTGTGACATGTTATGCTATTCTATGTTATATAGTTTTAATATTACTGCAAGGAATGAAACCGATATGCGATTGAAAACTGAACAGTTACCAAACCGTTGTCAAAATATTTGAGTGAGAAAAAAACAAACCGGGTTAAAACATGAACGAAATACAATCCTTCTAGGCCGATATCTAATCTAATCTTGGCATGCGTCATTTATTGACGCTTAACCGCCTAGGCGATTTTTGGCCCTTTCGTATCAAAGCACGCCAGTCATTCCTTTTTAGCGATAACTGACGCCCACCCCAAGGGAGTTCAAGTCATCCTCCACTTGTTGTTTCCAACTCAGTCGAGGCCTCCCCCTTCCTCTGCTGCCGTATTCGGGTGTCGATAGGAAAACCTTTTGTGCTTGAGCTTCTTTGTCCATTCGCATAACATGACCCAGCCAGCAAAGCCTTTCGGCATTAATTCGCTTAACTATGGTCAGGTCTGCGTAAAGCTTGTACAGCTCATCGTTAAATTTCCTTCGATACTCGTCGTTGGCATCACGGGAAGGTCCATAAATCTTCCGGAGAACTTTTCTCTCAAACACTCCAAGTGCCATCTCATCTTCTCTTGACACTGTCCATGATTCCGACCCGTACAACAGGACTGGTATGATGAGAGACTTGTAGAGCGTGGTCTTTCTTTGTCCAGAGAGGACTTTACTTCTCAATTGCTTACTTAGTCCGAAGTAATATTTGTTAGCAAGAGGGATTCTCCGTTGGATTTCTAGACGTGGCATATCTGGTTTAAGGGCTCGCCGAGGTCTTTTTTTTTAGCAGCGTGTGTTCACCGCGTGGTGCGGCTGCAAGCGGGTGTCGTGTCTTGGAGCAAGTGGCTCGCTATATAAATGTATGAATATTTTTGTTCAAAACCCCGGAGACGGGTTGTGCGCTGGGTTTGGAAGCCGCCACGTAAAAATCAAATTTCAATGAAAAAACAATCAATCATCCGAACTGGAGGCTTTGTAGTCTATACCAGGCCTCACCACTTAGTGGGACAATTGTCCAAAATTCGAACAGCCAAATTCACACACATTATTGCACTTGTGGCTATGTTGTTGCCTCGGTGCTTACTAGTAAGCGACGGAGAAAAACACAACACAGCCTTACTTCCTGTTCGGCCCTAGTCTATGTTTCAGTTGAAGTTTTCCTCCAAGAAACACTTGAGGCAGGTGTTTTCTATAGAAGCGGCCTAAAAATCCGTAAAAATGTATAGCCAGCAGTTTCAAAGCCTAACCTACTAGAACCCAGAGACTTCAATTAAGGACAGAGGTACCTTAGGAAGGCCACCTACCTTGATATTTTCGATAAAGAACTTAGTGGAACTACTAGTCAGCTTATTACAGCGTCTCCGACGGTCGAATCTACAGTTAGTCTTCAGTCAAAGATCTAATATGAAAAAAAAAAATATCTCGGCATCGACGGGATCGAGGGTCGACCAAGGAAGTCCTATCTACTCAGGAATAGATGAAGTCCCATTTCTATAGCAGTTATTCCACGATATTCGAGGGAACTAGTCACTTGAAACCTATGTATTACTTCTTGAGCATTTTCATATTTTCAGTGAGAAGCCGAAACCGGGACCCGAGCGACCAAAATAATTTTGAAAACTAAACCAGCACAGACACGCTATTACAAATCGGTTCATTCCTTGTTGTTTTTTTCAATTTTTCTTTATTTTCATCTCTTTTTGGTTCATTTCATTTCTTTTTTTTCCTCACTTCGTTTTTTTTTTATTTTGCTCTTCCATTTTATTTTATTTTGAATTATTTAATTTTTTTATTTTATCATACCTTTTTTTATTTTATTCCATTTTAAGATATTTTATTTTATTTTTTTTTATTTTTTTTTAAATTTTTTTTTATTTTTTTAATTTTATTTTATTTTTTAAAATTTTTTAAAATTTTTTTATTTTATTCCATTTTATTTTATTTCATTTAACGAATAGATCGATTAGTTTCTGTTTCAATCTTACAATGTCCCATTGCTGTTGAGCTGGAGTATCGGAAAACGGTCTCTCTGGGAAACATCTTCAACTGGAAACGTCAATTTTAAATGGGTTCTCAAGCAGGAGGGATTGAAACAAGAGTGCATAGTGAAATATTTTTTGACTATCCCCAGAATGTCTAGATCCATATAAGAAACAAGAAAGGTAAACACGTTTAAGCTGCACAGACGAGGCTTATCAATGAGCCGCTACATATCCGAGAATACCATCAAGTTTCCCCTTTCAAGTTTTCCTGACATTCGACCGTCGAATTTGGGTCGAATTAGTTCGAAGTACAGATTTGTAATACCATTTGTTCCTTGACGGACAATGACGAAGACGTATACTGGAAAAGAAGCTTGGTTCAAAACTACCAAAGGTAAAAGAAAATTTCAGAACAAGTACCCTAAGCGTATACACCGAACTATTATCGTAAAGCAAATGCGTTGTCAAGACTTGCTCGACTAAAGCCATTTCCACCGTATTAGAGACCAGAAGCTGAAGCTAAAGCATATTTGTAGAAAGCAGATAAGCATTTTGGATTAAATATATGCATATATGTGAAGCTTTGTGTTGCCACACGATATCTACTGATCGGAAATATATTTGCTTACCCGACTCAAACCCAGATCGGCAGGTGTTACCGCATTCGGTGCGGTAGTCGACGTTGACATCTCGGTTGGAAGCAAACGCGCACGTTTACTCGACGCTGAAGCCATCGAATCACTCGACTCACAATCCAAAACAGCCATTGGACGTGTCATGGCAGCATGTTGAGCTTGCATTACCTGCGGCAGTAGACCACCATAGCGTGCGATACTCGCCGAATGTCCGAAACCGGCATCTTTAACAATTTGACGCGCCAACGGAAAGAGTTCATCACGACGCGTGAGCAGAGCTGGCACCAAGCGACACAGTTGCGCTGCCGCTTCGTTCACACAAACCTCGTGTAGGGTGAGCGGTTTCTCGGGACGACGCTTGCAATCAAAGCGTCCGTATATCGCTGAATACTTACGAATCTCATCCATGCGTCGCGGATCATTTTCATGCATAGCGATTACCTGTTCGAGTTCGCGACTGGTTCGCTTTTTCGAGGAGTGAGCGCGTGGTTCGCGTTGTGGCAGCTGGCGTGCGATCTTTTCAGCGCCCTGCGTTATGCGCGCCACTTGCATTTCGGTGAGTACGGGCGTGAGTTGTGGTGAGCTCGAAGATACTTGATGTGTGGTGCCGGTAATTGTGCCGACGCCGCAGGTGCCTGTTGAGGCAGCGCTGAGTGTAGGCGGTGCGGGAGTGAGTGCTGCGGATGCAGGTAGCGCGGCAGTGGGATGTGGATGTGGCGTTTGTGGTTGTATGACGGGTACGGAGATGACAGGTTGTGGGCACATTTGTGACATTAAGTGTGAGGATGCGAGCGGTGTGGGATTATAGGTGGGTGTGGGAGTGAAAGTGGGATATGTGGAGCGCGCGAAGGTGGGTGACACCTCGGGTTTCAAGTGTACGGCCGGTGCTTTGGTGGGTGTGTCGAAGAGACCTGCGGGAAAAAAAGAAGAAAAAGTGTATTAGAGTTAAGTTTGACTCATTTTACTCTCAAAATAAGTAAGTACCTGGCGTGCTGGTGTTGGAGTTTATGGGTCCCTGAAACAGTGAAGGATTGTTGGCCCACTCATGCAGCGCTTTTTGTAGGCGTCGCACATGCAACGGTTTCGAGGCCATACCTACTAAAGCCATAATTTCTAGAAACTCCTCTTCGCCTGCTTCGTACAGCTGCTGTACATCGTCGCCGCCCATTTCGAGCAGCGTATCGTAGTAGGCGAGCAAGCTGGCACGTTGTAGCACGCGATAGAGCTGCGTTTCGGCTTCGTTCGTTGGACGCGAAGTGGCGATCACTGCAAAGAGAGAGAGGGAGAGAAGGAGAGATTAATGAGAGGAATACTTGATATGGAGCTTTAAGGCTAAACTGAGCATAGAATATATTAGCCCTAGACAAACTCTAGCCTAACTCACACTTGTTAAGGGGTTCAGAGAAAGAAGGGCTCTATATTTGAAGGTAATGCTCGCAAATTGTAGAGCTCTCGGTAAAGTATGCGCTAGAGTTGTAAATTTCAATTCATTAAGTGATCGGAGATTTCGAATTAGCTCACCAAAATGAACTAGTTCATGTAGTTCGTTTTTAGTTAATTTAGATCGATTATTAGTATTTGTTTCCCTTAGGAAATAACTGCTAAAACACGTTCAAAAATGTTGGGAAGGATTTCAAAAGATGCCTTATGGCCTCAGTATCAATAATACAGAGGTGGTTCTTTTGATATCTCCTCCCAAACTTTTCAACGTGTTTTTGGAGTTGACTCTTAACGGAAACAAATACCGACTTATGTCCGGAAGTACAAACCCTGCTAACCAGCAGCGGGTAAAAACTTGGAAAGTTACTGGGTAGTGCTAACCAAAAAAGAGGATAAAAAAGTGGGCACTTTTGTTCAGTGGGGTTCTTTTTCTACCCATGTTGGAGTTTTTACCATGGCTAGTGCTGGTTGGCCCTTACTTTTGATTGAAACAAATTTTATATAGTTCAAGTAGTTCATTTGAAATTTGGAAGTAGTTCCCGCGATCACTTCCACGATCTAGTTTAATGAACCTATTAGTTCATGAACTACCCAACTATAGTATGCGCTTTGGTTAGAAAAAGGGAGAGAGATGGAGACGGAAATAGAGTTAGAGAGATATATAGAAGGCGTTGAAGGAAAATGAGACAGAGAAATAGGGAAAGTGATGATGGCAGCTCTGAGCTGTTATTTTTAAATATATATGTATATTAGGGTGGTCCTTTTTTTTGTATGGAGACAATTTTATCATCAGATTTCTAAAGGCTCAAACCCTAAATCGATAGTAATATGGCCGAAGATATCACACAAAATTTTGTATCCCGATTGGAGATGGTTGAGAGGTATCTCAGGGTGGTCAAAGTTCAGATTGCTCTATGAAGACTCAAAAAATATAAGTAATTTTTCTTTTTATGTAATAATCGAAATCGGTATCACTAGGGTCGGAGATATCACATGCAAAATCTGATCCCGATTGGAAACGCTTAAGGCGTGTCGAAGTGGGGGAGGGGAGGGGGCGTTAGAGTTCAGACTACCACTTACGTTACGCCTTAGGTGTTTCCAGCTCCGACCATAGTGCCATCGATTTCGGGTATTAGATAAAAATCACTTTCCATATGAGTCTCCATAGAGCAATCTGAACTTTGACCCCCCTGTGACATGCCTAACCCATCTCAAATCGGCATAAAAATTTGTGTGCGATATAGTTGACCATGGTGCAACCAATCTAGGGGGTAAGACTGGAAAAAATAACACATTTGATTATACGGACCACCCTAATGTATATATGTAAATTCCCCTCATCAGTAAAAAAATACCAAACAGCAACTTTACTTAAACCTTTTCACCCAAACATTTTACGCGCTCGATCCTTTTTAATTACTGCCGAGATTAAAAAAGCATGTTTTTTCCCTCAAAAAATTTCGAAAAAAATTAATCTAAAAAACGAAAAACAAAAAACCTTATCAAGCCAAAAAAGATGCTCCGCACATTAATGAGATTCCCACAACGCTCTACAAGACATAACAAAAAAAAAATACAAAAAAAACTAAAAAGCAAGCCTACCTTTGCACAGAGAAACGCAAAACCAAAAAAAAACTTTAGCTTTTGTGTTAGGCAAAAAACAGGACTCAACCGACATGACGGCCAACAAATGTGGACTATAACCCTTTTTTAAAGAATACGCCAGCGACGACGACGACGGCCAGCTTAAAAAAGGCATAGTCACAAATGCATGTACAACATTTTATCCCCCGAAAAATAAAATCAGCCAGACAGGGCAGGCCAAGCCAACCCGGACCAAATCAAATTTAACAAAAGCAAAAAAAAAGCTAATATCAAAAAAACTGCCCAAGCGACCGACGCGACGCACAAAAGCAATCTGCATAAGGAAATGGGTGTGCAATGTGCATAAAAAATATATTTACTACAATGTTCCTACTACCAGCGCATATGTTTGTATGTAGATAGCGCTAAACAACAGCCAAAGTTGCGCATGCGCATGGAAACCCTTAACCCGTTCTATATGCAAACGAGTGGATGATTGAGCGATGCGGTCGTGTTGAGCAAGCGCAAGATTCATTCAAATTCAGTGAGTAGCGCAAACAGAAAAAAAGTAAAAAAAAAAAAATGAATTAACAAATGAAAGGATCATCAGCAACAGCGCCGATTCTTGTTAGATACGCATACAGCGGCGAGCAGAGGAGCGTCAGACAGGACGATATTTGTATTTTCTATTTTTTTCGCCACTTTTTTCAACACTTTCGATCTCTTTTTTTTCGTAGTAAATTTAGTAAAAAAAATTGCTTGCGTATTCAAATGAAGCGTGTGAAATATTGAAGATGCTGCGTCGTTTGATCACAAAGTGATTTGAGCTCAAATTCAAAACAAAACAAAAAAAGTGAAGTGAAATGATAGAAAAAACTCTTTAATATGTGGGAATTTCTTAGATGGAAATGAGTTTGGTTGATGAGATAAATTTCTTTTTTTTTTACTCCTTAAAGGATACTAACTTTTGGGTAGGTAGGTTGTTTGTAGTTCGCGGACCACAGCTGTCGCTTTAGACGAGCAATGGTGAATGGCCTACAGTCTTCAGAAAAAGTTGAAAATCTTACAATTAGCTTGCAAAACTCGAATGGGCAATAAAAGCCTTCAGAGGCCTTCACAAAGTTGGAGGAGAAGCTCGACGTAAGTCCCTGTATTCAAGTGTGTCCAGCTACTATTCATGGTGCCGAAACTGATCAGGATTTTTGGATTAAAGTTCAAAAAGATGTCCCAAGCGCAACGGTCCGAAGAAGTCCTCATTAAAGGATCCCACACCAAGGGCGGTATAGACCTTCAGAGAGCTCCACAATATTAAGGATATGTTCTGATGATGGCTAAAACTAAGTTGCTTTTATTTCACCTCTAGATTACTTCTTTAAAAGTTTGTGAAAGGGGTTTGGATCTCTGATAATCGGAAAGGGCAAACGATAAAGAAAGATAGTGAGATACGTGGATGCCAAGGGAAAGGGAAAGATATCAAGAGATACAGGGACATAGAGAGAGGTCGGGGGATACGGAAAGCGATAAACTTTGAATGATGAGGGATCCAGGACTAGTTAGCGGGTAGAAATATAGTGGGAGGGATTGGAAGGGGTAGGAGGAGAGTTGAACAACGGACAAAGGGACAAGGAGTGGAAAAGATACAGATATAGCAGGAGAAAGACATAGAGAGAGGGAGAAAGAAAAGGAAAAGAGGTGTAGACGGCACATATGAAAAATTAGATACGGGGAAAGGGAAAGGAGGACGAGGGAAAGGGAAAGATAAAGACAGGTATAGAAGGCGTAGTAAGAAAAGGAGGTAGGGAAAGGAAAAGAGATGGAAAAAGAGATAAAGTTATGTAGAAAGCGTAAAAGGATAGAAGGTAAGGGGAAAGAGAAAAGGAGATGTGAGGTAGGGAAAAGTGACATCTAGATGGTGAGGGAAAGGGAAAGACAGGTATAGAAAGGAGGTAGAGTTAAGGAAAAGAGATGGGGATAGAATAAAAGGAAAATAGACAGAAAAAAGGAGATGGGAGGAAGGGGAAAAACAGATGTAGATAGATGTATGTAAAAGGCGTAAAAGGAAAAGGGGGCATAGGGAAAGGAAAGGCGATAGAGATAGAGCGAGAGAGATATAAAAGACGTAGTAGGAAGAAGAGATGTGGAAAAGGAAAAGATACAGAGTTAGAGGGAGAGAGATAGAGAAGGCGCAGAAAGTATATGTAGGTGATCACGTTGATTTAAATGGGGAGAGAGATGGGTGTGGGAATGGAGGTGGACATTTCGATTTAAGTCCAGATAAAGATAAACATCTAGATGGAGAAGGAAATGGAGACTGGGGTGAAGATGAAAATGGGAACGACATGGAGGGGGAAATTGAGCTCAAGATGAATAGAGAGATCGATGATGGTAGAATGAAACGGAAAAGTTGTGAAAGAGGGTTAGGGCGGGAGATAGCCAGATGGAAATAAAAGGTAGAGGGCGGGCCACTTTTCAAACTGTATCGAATCCATTTTTCAGAGAGGACAAAATATTAGGGCCTTCTAGTGTTATTGGAAGCGGAAGTGGAAATGGAGAAAGTCAGAAAGGGGGGAGGCAGAGGTAAAGAAAGATGAGTTGGGATCATTTTCCGATTGCTAAGAAGTTATGGCGCATAGTCGAAATAAAGTAGGCACTAAAGTTAGCGTCAGCTTTTTGACACCATTTCTAATGGCCTATCTGTCAAAAATGCTACCTAGATATAAAAAGAGAGACATATATTATGATATGAAAAGTAGGTAAAGGAGGAAATCAAGAGAAAATAGTATAACTATAAAGAACTGGATGAACTAATTGAACTAGTTCACTAGTTCATTCAGTAAAATGAACTCAACTTTTCGGAGGCAACTTTTCAGATGAGAATTTATATACGTTTTTTTTTATAAACACACAACGTTATAACATATCGAAACCGTGGTAACAGAAAAGGATTTAGTTTTTTTTAAACTAAATTTTACTTTGGTTGTCATTACAAAACACAAGGAAATTTCTTTCTAGGATGCCATTACAAACTATTGAGCTAGTGCAATTGGTCGAACTATTGTTCAATAAGATGACCGAACTAAGATCCTAATGAACTAGTTCAATGGTGTGAACGAACTAGAAGCAAACAAATCCCCTCATTGAATCGGAAAAGCAAAGTCTAGAACATGGAAACAAAAACGTTTACATTACAATAACAATGTTTGTTTTCAACCTGAACAAATCAAATGCAACTCAATTTCACGTAAATATAAAACACAAATCACCATTTAAGTATGTTCATTACCGATTTTGTGATCGTTATGGGTAGACAAGTGCCAGTTGATGTTTTTGTTGTAAGTGTTGTTATTGCTGTGGTCTGCTGATGTTGACGATAATGTCAGTTGAATGTTCGCTAAATATTGGCATTAGCACAAAGTAGCAAATACTACAACATACAACAAAACCAACAACAGGAGAGAACATTCAATCGAAAGAAGCTAAAAAACGAACCTAATGAGTACAAGAAAACTCAAGTGATTGAAGTGCAATGAGCAAGCTGATGATGGACGATGATGAGGACGAGAACGACCAACGACGAACTATCAAGGCACATACCAAAGTTGCAGCAGCGAAAAGTGAAAACTTTAAATGAAATGAAAGTATTTATCGAGAGAAGAAATAATACAAAAAATACTCTGGCAATAGGTAATGCTGCATGATAATGTGAAATCGTAAATAATTATGTGAGAACATATATATTTTGCGTACGCTACGCAGAGTAATGAAATGCAACTGCACATGAGTGCTGTGTGTGCTGGTTGCAGAAGTACAACAGGAGAGGAGCAAATAAAAAAGAGAAAAAAATTACTGACAAATAAGGTAAAAAATGCACGAGTAAGTATAAGTACTACAGGCAAGGTTAATACAGTCACTGTTAGTGGAAATGGTATTTCTGCGCAATTTACACATGCCATAACAGAAGATCGTAGAGTGCGTGGAAGGGTTAGACACAGTGAGAGGGGAGGGTAAGACAAAGAGAGAGAGAGGGAGAGATAACAGAGAAGTTCGGAAGGGTATAACACGTCCAGTTGGGCTTTCCCCAATTCCATCCCTATAAATAGAGTTTTGATGCCGGGTCCTAAGTTAAAAAGGTTTTTAATCGCATATTATTAGGCTCTTGTGAGTTTTCCTGGGCCACCTAGCGGGAAAAAGTAAAATCTCTGTAGAGAGGATTCATCCAAAGAATAGACTGTCACAAATTTGAGAAAATCCCTTTACTAGTTTTTGGGAAAATTCTTCAGGCAAAACCTCCCTACAATTTCGGAAGATATTTTTTTCGAGATAACATGCGATTCACTGATTTGATTTAAGGGCTTTTCTAGAGAACTAGCGTTTGCCCAGTGATTGAAACTCAACCACAAAAACTTATTCTAATTTACTTCGTTTTTTGAAGTCCCTTTCCTTTGGTTTAACTATTTTTTCTTTCATTTTCTATATTTTTTCTTTCCTCACATTTTTCCTCCTTATACTTTTAGTTCATATTTTCAATTTTTCAATTTACCTTTTTCTAAGGTTCCCCTTTTCTGCATTATCGTTTCTTTCCTTATTTTTTATTTTCGTTTTCTTTCCTTTACTTTCCTTTCCTTTCCTTTCTCCTCATTTCCCTTTGTTTCCTTACCTTTCCCTTGCCTTCCTTTTATTTCCTTTTATTTCCTTCATTTCCTGTCACTTTTTCCATATCTTTCCTCTTCTTTACTCAATTTTCCTTTCCAGTTTTTTTTATTTTCATTTCCTTTTCTTTCCTTGCTATTTCAGAACATTTTCAAAACTTTTTTACGGATATTTCGTCGTTATATTCGGAATGATTTCGAGATAGTTTAACGATTTTTTTTCAAATCGATTCTTGGGCTTTTGAGTGTGCTTTCGGGAGTATTTTCATGATTTTTTAAGGATTGTTTTCGGAAGTTTAAGGAATTGTGCTAAGTATTGTTTCAGGGCTTTTCACGATCACTTCAGGAATTTTTTGATATCGAAGTCGCAATATAATTCTGAAACAACCTTGAAAATATTCCAAAATAAACCCGAAAACAACTCTGGGATGACCCGAAAAAAGTCACGAAATTGTGGAGTTTGTGAAGTGGACGTTCAGGCTATAGGGCCAAGTGTTACTACTACGCAGCTACCACTCAGCTACCAAAAATTATTCAAACAAAGTAACATTTATCCAGGAGTTATATGGAGTTGTGGTATGGTGGCCTGCGCTGAGCAAGGCAACAAACCTTAATCTGCTAGGTAAAGTACACAGATCTTGCATGATCTGTATAAGCGGTGCGTTAAGAACAACGCCCAATGAAGCACTCCAGGCCATTCTTGGCATTTTGCCACTCGATCTGGAAGGGCACCGGGTAGCAGCAGCATCGGCTCTACGTCTAAGGGAAACGTCCGGCTGGGGCGCAAGCACTACTGGACACGCCTGTATTTTGGGATCCTATAGCTTTCTTCCGTTGAGCACGGATCGTTGTGCGACCACAACAGTCGGAGATAGCTGTTTTAAAATCAACATTCCCAGCAGGGAAGAATGGGAGAGCACGGATCGGAGTCCCGCCACTCATGGCGGCACTTCCATTTATACTGATGGCTCGAAGTTAGACGGCAGAGTTGGAGGAGGGGTTTATTCAAAGGATCTGAACCTTGAGCTCTCCTTCAGACTACCTGATCACTGCAGTGTCTTCCAGGCTGAAGTTTCAGCAATCATGGACGCCGCGGCCTGGATAGGCCAACACACTATCGGACACGACATTTTTATATTCAGCGACAGCCAGGCGGCCATCAAATCCCTTGGCTCTTATTCGTTCAACTCTGAACTGACGCTCAGCTGTCGTCGATCTCTACAGGAGATGGCCCAACAGAATCGCGTGAACCTCACATGGGTCCCGGGGCATAGGGACATTGAGGGAAATTGTAGGGCAGACGAACTTGCGAGGCAGGGCACGACCAAGCAGGTTCTTCGGGATAAAGAGCGCTTAGGTATGCCGTTTGCCACTTGCAAGCTTATGCTGAAGGAGTACACACTCCGCCAAGCCAACGAAAGATGGCTGCAATCTCCAGGATGCCGGATATCCAAAGAAACCTGGCCGAAATGGGATCATAAAAGATCGAGACAAATTTATGCCCTAAGGAGAAGAGAAATCTCCATATTAATAGGCGTATTGACTGGGCACTGCCTCATTGGTAGGCACGCAGAAAGACTTGGTGTGCCCTACCGACGATGCTGTAGGAGTTGTAAGGATGATGAGGAGGAGGAAACGGTGGAGCACCTCATCTGCAACTGCCCGGCTTTAAGTGGCGCGAGAATGCGCTTTTTGGGAGTTCCCTTCCTGGTTAGCCTACGCCAGGTCACGGAGCTGGACATAAAGGACCTGATGGCCTTCATCAAGTCATCTAAATGGTTCGAGGAGGAGTAACGGTGTCGGTATAGGAACGTCAGTCCCGGGATTCTGCTATGTGGAGAATTCCGTTAATACCGGGATTTTCCATATGGCAGGGTCCCGGAACTGACTTTCCTAGTGTTGGTGGTATCACAACGGGCCTTTTAATACTGGCCTAGGTGTGCCTCTACGGTAGCCACTTGAACCTAACCTAACCTAACATTTATCCAGAACTCACGAGTTTTTTCGTTAGAGAACGTGGAAAAAATTCTGAGCTATACTTTCAATCGTCCCATTTTAACTGTGAGTCACTGTGCCTACGTCTTCATGCACATATGTTTTATTAGTTCGTACGATAAGCAAAGCTCGCCTGCCCCACGCGTATCTAAAGCTGTAAGCTGAGGTGGGAAGCATCAAAATGTTGCAGTGTCGGTGGCGCAGTGGCATCAATATTCGTTCGGCACACATGTCGTATTTTCTTGCACAAACTGTCGTCGATGCGGCAATTACTGCCACCAAATAGCCCTGCGAGCTGCTACAAGCGTTGGTGTTGCCGTTTTTATGCGTACTTAGCC
Source organism: Campiglossa producta (assembly GCA_964058755.1). NCBI lineage: Eukaryota > Metazoa > Arthropoda > Insecta > Diptera > Tephritidae > Campiglossa > Campiglossa producta. The sequence goes on along the minus strand of CAXKVI010000002.1, from coordinate 10,937,507 downwards.
TTTGGCGTTGCTGCTCTTGGTCTCATGGTGGCACTCGCTGGTTGGTAGCGATCATCACCAGCAGCATGGCTACTTCATCGACGACATTAACAATATGACACGGCGTGGTTGCAGAAAAACTTTGCACAACAAAAATAATAAAACATTTGTTGGCAGGCGCTTTTTTGTTGTTAGTTTGTCATTTGTTTTTACTCGAATTATTATTGCCGGGGAAATAAGAAAAAAATGGGAAGTAAAAAATAAATAAATAATTAGCAGAGTTGTGTGCGCACACTTGAGGTAGGGAAGGAGGGCGTGAAGTAGCTTTATATCGACTGGAACGCCACCACTTAGTTGCTTCACTGTACTGTTTGTTTGAGGTATCGATGAGTTTTTAGAGGAGGCAAACTGATGGAATACCAATAAACACGAGTTGGTCAACAAGAATCCGCGTTCAATGCGTATGATCGACATTGTTATTGTTGTTATTGCTACTAACCGTGTGGCACAACACAGCAGAAAAGCGACAGCTAAGAACTGATAAAAAGTTTGTGAATAAGGTAAAGTGAAAAAAATTAAAAAAATCAAATAAAATCAAATAAAAAATATAAAAAATTAAATAAAATAAATAACAATTAAATTGAATAAAAAAAATGTAAAATTGAATAAAATAAATTAAACTAAAACAAAACCAATTAAAAAAAAAAATAAATAAAAAACAAATTAAAATAAAATGAAACAAAAGTAAAAAAATATATAAAAATAAAACAAAACTAATTAAAAAAATAAAATTAAATAAAGTAAAACAAAATATAATAAAATAAAATAAAAAAAAGTAAAATAAAGCCTCTCTGATACCGGGCCGCCTCGGAGAGTAACTATGGCCTTACCGCGGCATGGGGCTCTGCCGCGGCGGACGACACATTCCCCATACTCTTCCTTTGACCCTAAACTGGCCTTGCCCGGCAAGGGGTCGTACGAACAAGATGAAAAAAAGTAATAAAAACCTTAAAAATAATGATACAACCATGTATACTGCCCAGCAGAGGAGGAAAATGCTGGAGCAAGCGAGAACGCAACGTCGGAGGACAAACTCCATTTCTTCATCAGCCGAGAGGTCGACAGCGATGGCAACTACGAGTCGATCAGCTCTGGATAATAAGGGGGCAATCCCCAAAGTAAGTACCGGTACAAACACGGTGAAGCCAACAACGGCTGATGCTAGAGCCCTAGTAAGTGCCGGTACCGAAACCAAGTCTTTAACATCTGTGACAGTGGTCTCACGACCTGGCCCCAGAGATCCAAATAAGGGAACGACCGCGATGGCAACTACGGGTCGAAATTTACCCCAAAAGACATCTCCCAGTCGCTCTGAGTACTTGGACAAAAGAGCGGCCGCGAGGATACTGAAGAAATACGAGGGTATTTCACAAGAGACGCTATCGCCGAATGCTAGGAAGACGGTGGAGATGGCTGAAGCTATCTTACCGAACTTCCAAAGCGATTACGCGCCAAAGAAGGTTAATATAAATCCCTTCAAACGCCAGAGATCGGACGTGGATTTAAAACCTCACCCGAAGCGGCAGCAACACGCCCCCGTAATGGGTAAACTCAGCTTTGCTGAGGTGACTAGGGATAGGATCCTCATAGGCGTCATTGACCGAGGTAATGAAAACTGGGCCATCCCTAGGGATCAGTGGCGGTTCGTCCGGAACGCTATCGGTAATGCCCTTCTCGACATTATGGATGAGTCTCCGGGTGCCACTCCGATGGGTTCTGATGCGGGATGGCACCAGGGCCGAATCAAGGTATTCGCTTGCGAGGATGCAAAAACTGTTGCACTGTACAAGGCAGCAGCTGCAAGACTAGGTGAGATCTACCAAGGGGCAAGAATCGAGGTTGTCGACTGGAAGGACATCCCGGCTCGGCCAAGGGCAAGAGCGTGGATTCCTGCTATCCCTGCTGAACCTGAGAGAATTCTCAGGATGCTGAGGATCATGAACCCGTCTCTCCCGACGCAGGACTGGGGTGTAAATCTGGTCGAGGACGCGGTAGGGCCTGATAGGCAAGTGGTCTTCACCTTGAATAAGGAGGCACTCGAGCCCCTTAAACGGTGCAATGGACGAGTGCACTACGGCATGGGTCAGATCGTGATCCACGTATACCGCGGCGATGCACAGCGCGCTGCTATTTCGGCTGCACCGGAGGACTCGGACATCGCAGTGCCGGAAGGGGAGTCGGAGATGTCCGACTCGGAAAGTATGGTATCTGCCACGTCAAATGGCGAAGGAGCAGTGAACAGCTCGGAGATGGGAGACAGCCTGCTGGACGGGGAGGACCTCAACGTCACAGTGATAGCAGCTAGTCCTGAGCGCACCACAGTTGACACTGCCACAGTTAGGAGGATCTCTGCCACGCCAAACCGTGGTCTGAAGAAATCGTCGTTGAAAGATAAGCCTCCAGACGAGGTGGAACTCGACGATACGGCGGTGGCAGGGAAGTCTGAGCACTCTCATGTTGGTGGTGATTCAGATAAACCTGCACAAATCTAAAGCAGCCTCGGCCGCTTTAATCAGTCGTCTCTCTAAAGGCGACGTAGATGTGGTCCTCATCCAAGAACCCTGGGTCAACAGCTCAAGGATTTGCGGTTTGGGGACTAAGAGTTATAAGCTTATTCGAGCCAGCGAGGGGGGCCGGGTTAGAGCCTGTATTTTAGTTAAGTCTGAGCTGAATGCATTTCTCTTGCCCAACTATACCAATGGTGACGTTACAGCTGCCAGTTTAACAGTCGACAGTACCAGTCTGACGATTGCGTCGGTCTATATGCCCTACGACGCCGAAGAACCTCCGCCACAGAGGGAGGTAAAAGACCTGGTGGCAAATTTTTCCATGGGTCATCTTATTATCGGAACTGACGCCAATGCTCATCACGTCCAGTGGGGAAGCTCCGATATCAATGCTAGAGGAGAGTCGTTGTTTGACTATTTGTTAACAACTAACCTGGTAGTTTGCAACGTGGGTAACGAACCTACGTTTATTACTAAAACCCGTAGGGAGGTAATAGATCTCACTATTTGCAGCGAAGGCGCTTATGAGTGGGTCAGAAAATGGCGCGTTCTCGATGAGCACTCATTCTCCGACCACCGGTACGTAGAAATAGTTCTAGACTTTTCTGTTGAGCAGCCGGTTATGAAACGCAACCCACGTAACACTAACTGGCAGCTACACAATGAAATACTATCTAGGGACTTACCAGCACTGCCCCCACAAGTCCCCTCATCAGTAGGGGAGTTGGAGGATCTGGTAAAGACCTTTACAACGGCGCTCTCGAATGCCTTAGAGCAGGCTTGCCCAGTGCCAAAACCACGCGGTAAACATAGGCCGCATTGGTGGTCCTACGACCTGGACTCGCTCCGAAAATCATGTAGGACACAATTTAATAAGGCCAAGAGCCTTGGCACGGAGACTCAATGGCTCGAATATAAAGTTAAACTCAGGGCCTACAAAAAAGCTCTGAGGCAGGCGAAGAGAGTATCGTGGAGAAATTTCTGCACTGGGGTCGAAAATGTCGACGATACAGCGAGACTTAGACGAGTGCTCTCAAAAACTCAAACAGCCACAAGCTATTTGCGCAAACCTGACGGATCCTGGACCAGCACGGAGAGGGAAACCCTAGAGCTGCTCTTGAATACACACTTCCCAGGGAACTTGCATGAGGAACCCGTAGCACCTACAACAAACCTGGCTGTATACATACCCATCACGGAGGAAAAGGTTAGGTGGGCGGTTAAGAGCTTCGAACCGTTCAAGGCTGCCGGGCCAGACGGGATTATTCCCGCACAACTCATAAACACGCTGGAGACATCAGCCAAATGGCTGGTATTTCTCTATACAGCCTGCCTGGCTCTTAGCTACATTCCGTGCTCCTGGAGAAGTGCCACGGTAGTGTTTATTCCTAAGGCGGGGAAGGCGTCTCATTACGAGCCGAAGGACTACAGGCCGATCAGTCTCTCATCCTTTGTGCTCAAAACCTTCGAGAGGATAATAAATGACTACCTCTCCTCTACTATTGATAGCAACCTGATCTGTAGCTATCAGCATGCATACACCAAAGGGAAATCTACAGAAACTGCGCTTCACAGCCTAGTTTCTGTTATTGAAAAATCGCTGTATGAAAAGGAGTACTGTCTTGTGGCCTTTTTAGATATTGAAGGAGCCTTCAACAACATAAGCCCTGATGCTATAAACACCGCTTTAACAAGTCTGGGCATAAGCAGGTCTCTTATTGGACTTATTGATCAACTGCTAAGGGGTAGACGAATAGTTTCATCACTGGGCTCGGTTGACTTATCACGCTATGTCACAAGGGGAACGCCTCAGGGTGGTGTTCTCTCCCCGCTTCTATGGAACCTCACTGTCAACTCGATGCTGCGAGACACAAGCTGGGGGGGCGGGAAGGTAGTGGCATATGCAGACGACTTAGCTATAGTATATAGGGGCAAATTCCCACAAACCCTGTGCGACTTGATGCAAGCAGCACTGCGAGAGGTTTCCTCATGGTGCTCGCGCTGCGGACTGAGCATCAACCCGGGAAAAGTAGAACTGGTTCTTTTCACCAACCGCTATAAGATACCACCGCTAACACTACCAAAACTGAATGACGTGCACCTGAACCTGGCTGACAAAGCCAAGTTCTTAGGCACAGTTCTGGATAGGAAACTAACCTGGAAGGAGAATGTTCTTCAGCGCCAGAAGAAAGCGTGTATTGCACTCTACACATGCAAAAGAGCCATTGGAAAGAAATGGGGGCTCAGCCCCAAAATATGCAAATGGATCTACACCGCAATCATTCGACCAATCATGCTCTATGGAGTTGTGGTATGGTGGCCAGCGCTGAGCAAGGCAACAAACCTTAATCTGCTAGGTAAAGTACACAGATCTTGCATGATCTGTATAAGCGGTGCGTTAAGAACAACGCCCAATGAAGCACTCCAGGCCATTCTTGGCATTTTGCCACTCGATCTGGAAGGGCACCGGGTAGCAGCAGCATCGGCTCTACGTCTAAGGGAAACGTCCGGCTGGGGTGCAAGCACTACTGGACACGCCTGTATTTTGGGATCCTATAGCTTTCTTCCGCTGAACACGGATCGTTGTGCGACCACAACAGTCGGAGATAGCTGTTTTAAAATCAACATTCCCAGCAGGGAAGAATGGGAGAGCACGGATCGGAGTCCCGCCACTCATGGCGGCACTTCCATTTATACTGATGGCTCGAAGTTAGACGGCAGAGTTGGAGGAGGGGTTTATTCAAAGGATCTGAACCTTGAGCTCTCCTTCAGACTACCTGATCACTGCAGTGTCTTCCAGGCTGAAGTTTCAGCAATCATGGACGCCGCGGCTTGGATAGGCCAACACACTATCGGACACGACATTTTTATATTCAGCGACAGCCAGGCGGCCATCAAATCCCTTGGCTCTTATTCGTTCAACTCTGAACTGACGCTCAGCTGTCGTCGATCTCTACAGGAGATGGCCCAACAGAATCGCGTGAACCTCACATGGGTCCCGGGGCATAGGGACATTGAGGGAAATTGTAGGGCAGACGAACTTGCGAGGCAGGGCACGACCAAGCAGGTTCTTCGGGATAAAGAGCGCTTAGGTATGCCGTTTGCCACTTGCAAGCTTATGCTGAAGGAGTACACACTCCGCCAAGCCAACGAAAGATGGCTGCAATCTCCAGGATGCCGGATATCCAAAGAAACCTGGCCGAAATGGGATCATAAAAGATCGAGACAAATTTATGCCCTAAGGAGAAGAGAAATCTCCATATTAATAGGCGTATTGACTGGGCACTGCCTCATTGGTAGGCACGCAGAAAGACTTGGTGTGCCCTACCGACGATGCTGTAGGAGTTGTAAGGATGATGAGGAGGAGGAAACGGTGGAGCACCTCATCTGCAACTGCCCGGCTTTAAGTGGCGCGAGAATGCGCTTTTTGGGAGTTCCCTTCCTGGTTAGCCTACGCCAGGTCACGGAGCTGGACATAAAGGACCTGATGGCCTTCATCAAGTCATCTAAATGGTTCGAGGAGGAGTAACGGTGTCGGTATAGGAACGTCAGTCCCGGGATTCTGCTATGTGGAGAATTCCGTTAATACCGGGATTTTCCATATGGCAGGGTCCCGGAACTGACTTTCCTAGTGTTGGTGGTATCACAACGGGCCTTTTAATACTGGCCTAGGTGTGCCTCTACGGTAGCCACTTGAACCTAACCTAACCTAAAATAAAGCAAAGTAAAAATAAAGTGAAAAAATAAAATTAAAAAAATAAATTAAAAAGAAAAAATAAAATAAAATAAAATAAAAAAAATAAATAAAAAATAAAATAAAATAAAATAGAATTAAATAAAAAAAATAATAAAATAAAATAAAAAAATATAAAAATAAAAGAATTAAAAAAAAAATTAAAAAAATTAATTAAAGTATCAAAAAAATAAGTAAAAATAAAAAATAAAATAAAATAATAAAAAAAATAAAAATAAAAAAATAAAATAAAATAATAAAAAAAAAAATTAAAAAATAGTAAAATAAAATATAAAAAAATTAAATGAAAAAAAAAATTAAATAAAATAAAAATTTTAAAATTAAATTAATTAAAAAAATATGAAAAAATAAAATAAAATCAACTAAAATAAAAAATAAATAAAATAAACTACAACAAATCAAATAAAAATAAAATAAAATAAATTGAAATATAATTAAAAAAATTAAATTAAATTAAAAAAATGAAACACAATAAAATAAAATAAAATAAGATAAAATAAAATAATATAAAATAAATTAAAATAAAATAAAATAAAATAAAATAAAATAAAATAAAATAAAATAAAATAAAATAAAATAAAATAAAATAAAATAAAATAAAATAAAAAATACAATAAAATAAAACAAAAAACAAATTAAAATAAAATGAAACAAAAGTAAAAAAAAAAATATAAAAATAAAACAAAACTAATTAAAAAAATAAAATTAAATAAAGTAAAACAAAATATAATAAAATAAAATAAAAAAAAGTAAAATAAAGCAAAGTAAAAATAAAGTGAAAAAATAAAATTAAAAAAATAAATTAAAAAGAAAAAATAAAATAAAATAAAATAAAAAAAATAAATAAAAAATAAAATAAAATAAAATAGAATTAAAACAAAAAAAATAATAAAATAAAATAAAAAAATATAAAAATAAAAGAATTAAAAAAAAAATTAAAAAAATTAATTAAAGTATAAAAAAAATAAAGTAAAATTAAGTAAAAATAAAAAATAAAATAAAATAATAAAAAAAATAAAAATAAAAAAATAAAATAAAATAATAAAAAAAAAAATTAAAAAATAGTAAAATAAAATATAAAAAAATTAAATGAAAAAAAAATTAAATAAAATAAAAATTTTAAAATTAAATTAATTAAAAAAATATGAAAAAATAAAATAAAATCAACTAAAATAAAAAATAAATAAAATAAACTACAACAAATCAAATAAAAATAAAATAAAATAAATTGAAATATAATTAAAAAAATTAAATTAAATTAAAAAAATGAAACACAATAAAATAAAATAAAATAAGATAAAATAAAATAATATAAAATAAATTAAAATAAAATAAAATAAAATAAAATAAAATAAAATAAAATAAAATAAAATAAAATAAAATAAAATAAAATAAAATAAAATAAAATAAAATAAAATAAAATAAAATAAAATAAAATAAAATAAAATAAAATAAAATAAAATAAAATAAAATAAAAAAAAAATAAAATTAAATAAAAAATAAAAGTAAAATAAAACAAAAAAAAAAAAAATAAAAAATAAAATAAAAAAAAAAATTAAAAAACAAAAATAAAAAAAAATTAATTTTACTTTTATTTATATATTTTTTCTTGGGGAATTTTTTTATTGTATTTTAGTTAATTTAAAATAATTGTATATATTTATATATTTAGTTATTTTAATTTTAAAATTTTTCATTCTTATTTTTTTGTATTTTTTATTTAATTTTTTGTTTACTAATTTTAATTTTAATTTTTTTTTATTTATTTTATTACATCTTTTTATTAAATACTCGCTCTCAACCGTACCTTCTCTACCTTACTGGTATATTTTTGTTGTTGTTTCACGTGTACCAGCACCACTACGTTTATGGCTACCAGTTGGAGTTTAAGAAGCTGATGGCTGACGGCTGACTGGTTAGCAATGCAACGCGCCTATAGCTCATCAATATCTCAACGGTGGCGCGGCGCAGCGTTACGCTGTTCAACACCATTGTTGACAACAGCAGCAACAACAACAACAACAACAACAACAACAACAACAACAACATTATCAGTAACAGCGACAAGAATCCTGCACCTCAACAACGTTTTTTATAGGCTACCGAGTTGGTTGGCTGGTGGTAGTATGTGACGTCGTCGAATGTCGTCATTATGGCCATCAAGTGGTGCCAAGTAAAAAGCTTTACTTTTTGCATTGTTTTTGCTTCACTTGATCTCGCTTTAGTTTTGCAATAAAAACAGCATATTTAGCAAATGACAACAACAAGTTGCATGCAACACAAACTTACAAATATACACAAGTATGTTAGGTATCAATAAAAGCAAGAAATGGGAGACGCGAAGCTACGCATGCGCAGCATCAACTGTTGAGAGCAGTGAAAAAAACTATCTGGTAAATTAAATGAGAAAGAAATGTGGTGCATTATTTGTGTATTAAAATCACGTCTCATTTATTTATTGCTGCCAATGCAATCCCAAAGAGACGAATAAATAAACTTCTTACTTACACACTTATACACACACAAGTCTAGATATATGTACATGCTAAAAAAAAAAATTAGCGAGCAACAAACAGAAGTTAATGAGAAGTACAAAATTGTAGAAGCACCCAAAGTTGAAAAGCAGAAAAAAATATTGTTATTTCAATTTTTTAAATTTTATATAATTTAGTCATATTTTGTTTTATTTTATTTTATTTTTTATTTTATTTTATTTTATTTTATTTTATTTTATATTAGTTTATTTTATTTTATTTTATTTTATTTTTTTTTTATTTTATTTTATTTTATTTTATTTTATTTTATTTTATTTTATTTTATTTTATTTTATTTTATTTTATTTTATTTTATTTTATTTTATTTTATTTTATTTTATTTTATTTTATTTTATTTTATTTTATTTTATTTTATTTTATTTTATTTTATTTTATTTTATTTTATTTTATTTTATTTTATTTTATTTTATTTTATTTTATTTTATTTTATTTTATTTTATTTTATTTTATTTTATTTTATTTTATTTTATTTTATTTTATTTTATTTTATTTTATTTTATTTTATTTTATTTTATTTTATTTTATTTTATTTTATTTTATTTTATTTTATTTTATTTTATTTTATTTTATTTTATTTTATTTTATTTTATTTTATTTTATTTTATTTTATTTTATTTTATTTTATTTTATTTTATTTTATTTTATTTTATTTTATTTTATTTTATTTTATTTTATTTTATTTTATTTTATTTTATTTTATTTTATTTTATTTTATTTTATTTTATTTTATTTTATTTTATTTTATTTTATTTTATTTTATTTTATTTTATTTTATTTTATTTTATTTTATTTTATTTTATTTTATTTTTTTTTATTTTATTTTATTTTATATTATTTTATTTTATTTTATTTTATTTTATTTGATTTTATTTTATTTTATTTAACTCTATTTTGTTTTATTTTATTTTATCTTATTTTATTTTATTTTATTTTAATTTTATTTTATTTTATTTTATTTTATTTTATTTTATTTTATTTTATTTTATTTTATTTTATTTTATTTTATTTTATTTTATTTTATTTTATTTTATTTTATTTTATTTTATTTTATTTTATTTTATTTTATTTTATTTTATTTTATTTTATTTTATTTTATTTTATTTTATTTTATTTTTTCTTATTTTATTTTATTTTATTTTTTATTTTATTTTATTTTATTTTATTTTATTACATTTTATTTTATATGGAAAAATAATTCTCGTCTACTCATGCAACGGGGTATAGACTAGGAGCTTTTTTGTCAACTTAGCTGGTACTACTGGACTTTGCTTCAAATACAAAAAAAAAAAAAAACAATAAAATAAAGTGCTAAAAAACTCCAACTAAATATATGTATGTTTGTATGTAAGACAAAACTATTTCTCATAAGCTCGGTACGATAAATTAAGGAGTTTTTAAACGACCAAATTCTTGTCGATCAAAATTCCAACGGTGGCAATAACGCCAATGCTTCGATGAGTTCGAACTGCTTGATGTGCATAGAGTTACGCATGCGCGCCACATACATACAGAATACATACAAAAAGAAGCAAAATGCAGGATGCTACTCATGAAGGTAGCTGTGTGTCTCAGAGCCTGCCTACCAGCCTGCGAATCAACCAACCAGCCAGGCAGTCAGGTAATGAGCTACCAATCACATGCGCGAAGGGTGAAAGCGGACAAAAAAATGACAACTTTAGCTAGGAAATCGTAACGTAAGGAATGCTAAAGCAAACACGTTTCTTACCCCGCTGCCACTGCGTGTAATGAGCTCGCGGTAGAGGGTAGGCAGCCGTCGTTTTCTTAAGATTGATGACAATTGCAGCCGTTATTATACAAACAACTCTTTAGCGCTTGATGAGATCAACTTCGAAAAATAGTTCATACCATAATAGGAAATAGTTGAGTGCGTTCGATGTAGCAACAAATTACCCTGAGCTGAACTATTATTACCTATGCGCAGACACAGCTACAGTCTGAGAATTGAAAGATGAACGCATTTTTGTGTATTTAAAGATCTTCATCTTTGTATATACGACTGGGACTGCCTACCTAAGCTGCCGTTAAAACAACCCCACCTCATTTCTTAGGGGTGCGATAGCGCTGGTTTGGGGTTGGTGCAACTATTCGGTTTCCTTGGTGCGTGTCTATGGCTTTTGTACATTCTCTCAGCCTATCAAATATTAGAAACTTGTTTTTTTTTATTTGCTCACAAATCACGGATCTATTGTTTTCTCAAGACGACATACCTTTGCACGTGTGTCGGTATATATTTGTTAGGTTAGGAGTAACGGCAGTTGTGTGAAATTTTTCTTCTTAAGGGTGCTATTGTGTGCTGGGAAACGGTTTCCTTTTTCAAAGATGGCGTTTTTTTTTTGGATAAACAAAAGATTGAAGCAGTAATTCAAGAACGCCTGAAGGAAGGGTGCTTTTCTACTTGCTTAGATTCTATTTCGAAGCAAAAGGTTTGCTCATGAATATGCGTGATTTCTTTTATCTCTACTTGAAAAAAAAAAAAAATGAATGCGTGCTAGTATTCTATATCAAAAACGGAGTCCGTTAATATACGTTACAAAAGTTTTATCTAAATAGCATGAAAAATTAACAAAACCCTTTTTTTTATTTTTTAGCTTGATTTCTTCGGTTGTGTGAGGCGACGTCACGTTCTCAACTTATACAGTATTTACGGGAAATGTATCCTATATCTTAAAAGAGACCTCCATCAATAAATCACTTAAAATTTTATTCAATTTTATACATTTCTTTATGAGTGATGCGCATACAAACAGATAAAAATTAATAAAAAAACTCGTTTAGCAAATTTTACTCGAATAAAAATAGCCCAGGGAGGGGGTCAACTCTGCTTGGAGGGCATATCCTCTACTAAATTCGGATTGAAGAGGGTTACCATGCTAAGTACACCGTCAATAGGTTATCATTTTAAGCATAAATAACTACTACTTTGAATCAGATCTAGGCAGCTAGTGGGATAATTGTCCGAAAATTTAGGAACCAAATTCACACACAAATTATTACGCTCTTTGCTTGGCCTCTCGAATGAAATTGTTGTATCAATGGATTAAGGCATCGAATCCAGAATTTCGGAATTTAAAAATGACCATCCCGAGGTTTCGGGATTTTTCGTAATTATCTCAGATACTGTTTAAAAAGCTCGGGAATTGTCCCAGAAAGGTGTTCTGCACATACATAAATAAAATCGGTCCCGTTAAAATCATTGATTTTTTGTCAAAAACTTTCCACTGGAAGAAAAATTTTCCGCCTTCGTATTATTGATTAATATTGAAGTCTAAACGCGTTTTAGCAGTTTTGTGGGATTTCGGGATTTCCTTACTAAATTTCTTCAGATACGTAGGTAAAGTAGGCTAAAGATATTTTTTTATCAGACCCTTTTTTTCGGACATCAACTACTCCTAAAAAAAAAAAACAAAAAAAAAATGGCGACGATATACAAACAGGCTATCATAACCTCTAACGAGATTTTTGCCGAGCTTCTCTTCCGAATTGAAGTGTGCTGCTTTTGGTTTTTTCCTACAAGTTGGCGGACCTACAGTTTTTTGCCGACTCCGAACGACACTTGTTAAGCAAATGAGTTTTTGTTAAGAAGCTTCCCGTGGCAGAAATACACGCGGAGAGTTTGCCAAACTACTGCCGAGGGGCGACCCCGTTTACACTAGTCAGAAATATACTATACAACCATAATTTTCTGGCAGAAATATCCATTTCATACTAGTATAGAACTAACTTTTTCTGGATGAACTCACACCAGTTAAAAAAAAGGACGTGTGTCACTCGGGGACTGCCGCGGTAAAGCTATTGCATAACACTTTTTATCAACTTATGCAATTATAATATTTATGAAAACTCAATGAGCATATTTACGACTTTAGAGCAGTACAGCCTTAACCTGTTAACAGTATAGCCTATACAGCTCCAATTTTATCTACAACGTCACACTGTTAGTAGTATAGCCTAAATGTAGGCAACGCTTACAGATCCAATTTTAATGTAATGTAATGTACAGCTCCAATTTTATGTAATTGGCCTGTTGCTAACATTGGTACAACGTCATTCGCCTAAATGTAGGCAACGCTTATATTTATTTTTGTCAAATTATGTTGCTAACGCCGAACCTTTTAACATTGAAAAAAGTCCGTTACTATTAACTTTTTTAACATTAACATTTTTTCATTTCACTCCCACCGCCAAGGCCTGCGATAAAATCTATGCAATAGCTTAAAAAAATTATTCGTATCGTTTGCTTCTTTTTTCTCTTATAATTCACAGATGCTTTTTCGTGATAGGGTAAATACAAAAAGTCGCTGCTTTCTTAAGAATTAACATGAAAATAATAAAATAAAGGGTAAGTCATGAACATTCTGGTTGAAATCATACTAGTCCAGGTTCAATGCTTTTTGGACTAGTATGGGGACTAGTTCTTTTTATGGAAATAATACTAGTCCAGGTTGAACTAGTATGGGACTGGTATTTTACAACTAGTATAATTCTAGTATATCATGACTAGTAGATGACTGATATGTTCAGGTCGAAATCTGACAATTGACATTTCGTAGGACACCAACACGTAAAAAACTATTTGGGACGGGTGCATCAACTAGTTGTAAAGTAGTTTTTAACTAGTTGTTTTCACTGCAGGGTTCTCAACCTTTCGATTTCTCACCACAGTCGCCTGAAGACTTTTCTTGGTTGAGTTTCGACATCGAGACAAAAACTTTCAGCTATGCGTTCATGGATAAAAATTAGCGTCCAGTATCAGATTCGCTTGCAGGAATATCTTTTAACTACCTGTAATAAATTAATTTCTCGTTAAATAGTAAATTTAACACAAAGAAATTTTTTTTCAATTTTCCGAAATTTGTGTTCCCACAAGGGGTTAATGAGCATTAGATGTGTTTTTTTCTGAAGTTTTCCTGATCCTCCATTCAGCCACCGAATTATGAAAATAGGATGATGTAGACCAAATATGATAAGGGTTAAGATATTTATTTCTTTACTTTCTTTACTTTCGTTTCTTTCTTCCTCAGCTTACTGCAGGAAGATTCCGCATTTTTTATAAAATATGCTTTTCAAGTTCATAATACTTACATATTTTTAGCTAAGATGCTTTATGCTGTTATTATAAATACTCGTAAAGTGCGCTGTTAAAATGGTTGTTTGTAGGGTGGAAAAAAAGCGCCAACATTTCTTTTAACAGCTTTTTTCGCGTACATTGAAAGCTTTTTTTTTGTTTTGCTGACTGCCCATGCAAGGGATAGCATTCCTACGAAATGTTTTTGTTAAGACATAGCTTTTTAGATTTTGTCAACTTAGCACAGACTCACAAAAAACATTGTCTATGGTTGAGCATATGGAAAAAGTTGGCGTCTAACTGGGTGAGTGTGTTTTTACCATGCAACTGGGTGAGACATAAGAGCGTGTTTGTATTTCACTCAGTATTATGTGCTTTTTATGCTGAACATTGCAAAAAGTTTATGAAATTCGTATGGGTCATTAAATATGTTAGTTAGTGTTAACCGTTATTTGTAAAAACACAAAAGTGATGATGGAAATAATTTATCGGATTGAATTTTTTTGTTACGAAAAATAAAAGTTTATTTGTAATCTAATGCTATGGACACAAAGAGGGTAGAAATAATAAGAGGAACCAACGCAATACAGCAAGATAAGTTGCTTCAGTGTATTTCTTATGGAGGTGAGTTTGCTTAGCATGCGGCGAATTCCTTACCCGCGACTTGCTGAATTGCCTTGGTTCCTCTTATTATTTCTACCCTCTTTGATGGACACACACACGGAGATTACCTCCAATAAATCTTCTTTAAGCAGATCCAAATTTTACCCTGACACACACAAAATTGAATGTTAATAAACGGCGCCATCTAGTGCTTTGGTTGTAGTACTTGCTATTTAAGACTAGATGTCGCTGGGGATTGTTTATTTTTTGGTGACTCTAGTGTCCAGTAGCGGCAAACTCGTAATTTTGGTAGTTGTCCTTGCTATTTTTTTTTTATTTATCGTTGACAGTAGCGGTCAAATTGTTATGATATCTGCTCAAATCTTCCTCAGTTTTGGGAGTTTATAATGAAGATTATGCTCAAGTTAACTCCCAAAAGCGGAATTAATGTATCGGCCCTATAAGCTCTTCGAGGATAATATTGCGGCGGGTAATTTCTTGGACGTGCGTCGAATTCGCAGATTTGCCAAAGACGAGTCTGTTATGCGGAGAATCCCGACAACACAGGGATTTTCCGTATGGTCGAGTCTCGACACTGTCTTTTCTAGTGTTGCTGGTATCACAACGAGCCTTTTAAAACTGGCCTAAGTGTGCCGCTGCGGATGTCACTAGAACCAAACAGAACTTTAACTAGTTCCAATTAATCAATTTATAATGAAGATTATGCTCAAGTTAACTCCCAAAAGCGGAATTAATTCGGAATTAGCGCTAATGTATCAGCCCTATAAGCTCTTCGAGGATAATATTGCAGCGGGTAATTTCTTGGACGTGCGTCGAATTCGCAGATTTGACAAAGACGAGTCTGTTATGCAGAGAATCCCGACAACACAGGGATTTTCCATATGGCCGAGTCTCGGCACTGTCTTTTCTAGTGTTGCTGGTATCACAACGAGCCTTTTAAAACTGGCCTAAGTGTGCCGCTGCGGATGCCACTAGAACCAAACAGAACTTTAACTAGTTCCAATTAATCAAATTTCACGATTCCAGAAACTCAAATTTCTCGAATGGCCAATCATAAGTGACTCAGCTGGGAAAACGAATTCGCCGCGTGGCAATTCCGCTATTGGAGTATGAAAACTGAAAGAGAATCTGAGAACTAGCTTGTTTTTAAGGAATAATAAAAATAACGCTCCAGTTATTTTAAAATTTGATTAAAAAACGCCATATATCAACTGGAATTGTAGTAAATTTCCATTGATATAATGAGTTCTTGGAACTTATTCAGAGATAGGGGTTTCTTAAACCAAATTTTGAAATAGAGATTTTGAAAAAGTTCTGTCAAGGAATGTTCCTTAAAAAATCATTTCTAAATCATTTTTTGTTGAAATAGTTAGAGAAGGTTATTAATCGGCTTGGAGCGCTTTAGATAGCCTATACAAGACGAAAACCGCGGCAAACTTATAGTAATCGAGATATATTCGAAACACTGAGTTTTGTGATCTTTGCCTCCGAATAACATTTTCGGGCACATGGTCTCGGAGTGGATACTTTTTTTCGAATGTTTTAAAGGGGTTAACTTTACGTCTAAGTGGACCTGGATATAAGGACTCGTGACGCCTGATACGCATAGGATTATCACTCTCACGGTCATTGTCACTGTCCCATTCACAGTTAATTTAACGGCGAATGTACCTGGAAGAGAGTCCGTTACTTTTTAGGTCACTGCCACAATTATGACCATATTTTGTAAGGACTCACTCACCGTGAATGAAATTTCGAAACGTCTAAAAGTTGAAAGAAATGCGATAGGTCGCTTTGTTGTAATGTAAGTTGTTGACAGAAGTAAGGCCAATCCTTACTATTTAAAGCAAGGTTTCTAAATTGTCTCGGCCTCTATTTATACGTATTCGAAAATTCATTCACGGTGAGTGAATTACAAAATACGGCCATTAATTTCACTGTCACGGTCACGATGATTGTAACTTAAGCATTTAGAAGGTCACTATTATCAGAACGATCACTATCATTGTCGTTCTCGCTCTCGCTCTCACTGTCACTGTTACCTTCTGTGCTATCGTCTCGGTCATTTTCGTGGTCACAGTTAATTTAAATTTCACGGTCACGGTAAATGTTACTTAGAATATCATTAATGCCGTCGCAGTCACTGTCACGTTTACTATCACCTTTACTCTCACTGTTGCCGTCAAGATCGTTCCAAAAATGTTCAGCTTCTCACCCTGTCGGAAACATCGACCTTAAAAATCGCAAAGAAGTGAAGCATCCGACGTTTTCAACTGAAAATTTGCTACATAAAAGTTTAGTTCACTTGACTGAACAAACTAACGAATTAGTTCAATTGAAATATTTAGTTCACTAGGTTTTTGGTTCGAAGATAACCCAGTCTAACTTGGATACTCAGCGTCCAGCGAAGTAAAAGGCTTGCGGTAGCTTTGGTTATGATTTGATCTATCCTATTATATAGAAGTTAAGAAAATATATATAGTAAGGGTATTCACAAAATAAAGGAAAAGTCTCGTAAACGAGAAGAGTCGTATTCAAAATATAATGTGAAATACTTTTAAATTAGAACATTTCGTTCTTTCCTCGAGCTGACTAGCGCTCTCGGCTAAACCCTTAACTCAACATTAAACTTAAGTGAATACCCCTATCACATCAAATCGCATTGAATGAATTAAAAATGTTTCACTTACATGTTCCATTTGCATTGCGTCCAAAAATTTTTCCCTGCGGACTCATTATCGGACTTGAAGATGCCGAGGGCGCGCCCGAAAGCGAACGTTGACCTTCGGAAATACCACCGCTAACCAAGGAAGAATTATTTACATCATCCGACTTGGACGCCATCAAATCAGACGCTGCAGCTACAGATTGTAATGATTGCGACGGCTGACTGCTGCACGTTGATGTCGACGACGTCGTTAGCATTGTTGGCGCTAAGCTTAAAGCGTTCGAAGTGGTTGGTAAATTTAGCGCCAAAACCGATGAGTTCTGATTGCCGACGGATATTGGATGTGTAATGACGCTGGTATTTGTTGCGTTTGAGTTTGTTGTTGTTGGTGCCGCTGTTGTTAGATTCGCTGTTGCACTCAAGGCATTCACAAGTGCAGCAATTGTTGTTGTGGACGGAGAACCGTGGGAGGAATGCGTCGCCGCCGTTGACATGTTGGCATTGAGTGAATCCATTGTTGGTGGGAGAGGATTGGGTTAGAGCGGGAGGTGGGAAATGAATTCCCCTTGAAGGTGGTGGGAGTAAGGATAGTGGACTTTTTGATAATGAAGAAAAGTTAAACAAAAAACACCCACACACTCAAAACTACAAAAACTTGTACGGCGCGTGCTCGTCGGGCGACATGCAAACTAATTCGTTATTTAACTGTTTTTTTTTTTTTTTTTTTGCTACGACGGATGCACTAAAAGTAACACCAACACCGAGTTAGACACAATTAAAAAAAAAAAATTAACAACAACAATAACAAATTTATATACAAAACGTGCACTAAAAGTTTGATTAAATATATATTTTTTTCTGTTAGTATTTTAAATTTTAATATTTTTTTTGTCTTTTTAAATTATTTTTGTTTCTTTTAATATAAAAATTGTTTTTTTTTCGCTTTGCTTAATTCTTTTTTAATTAATTTTTTAGTTGAACCATTAAGTACGCGCTTTAAATGCGCGCCACTCATCCGTTCTAATTGAAGCCAAATAAAGTTCTAGTCACTCGCGTCGTCGTTGGACAACTGTTGTGCCGGCCGTTTGTTTGGTGGCTCGTTTGATTGTTTGCTTGCAATTGAAGTCAATTCGGTGACGCAGTGTGGCTTTACCACCGAAGGTTATTGCGAACCTTGCTGACTCTGTTAATTTGTGTGT
>CAXKVI010000002.1:10849075-10914075 GCA_964058755.1 Campiglossa producta | reverse complement strand
TGTAATTTTTAATATAAATTTACAAAATTTTTTGTGTCAATTTTACAATCTTTTTTGTGCGGTTTTTGCTATATTTTTCGCTTATTTTTACTGTATTTTTGCTTAATTTCTACTTTATTTTTTGTGTAATTTGTACTTTATTTTTTGCTATGAATTACTGTGAAAAGTGTGAATTTTTGTATCCCGAAGGGAGCGGATTGAACCTGAAACAGACCCCCGTAGATTCACCGCTGCTGTCTGACATTACTGTGCAAAACTAGGCATCCCCCCGTATGTATATATGTATGTATGTAGCTCCCAAAACTACTCCGCCGATTTTCTTCATATTTTCGGGATACATTAGTTGGAGCCTGGAGAGTTTTTCTGTAAAGTTTTTTTTAGGGAAGTGGACCCGGTACCACCCTATTCGAAACTATCGTATGGTTGGATTTACTTGAAATTTGGTATGTAGTTAGCGTTTTGCTTAGGTTAAAGTATGGTAGGATTTGTCTTCCGGAAAGTGGACCAGGGACTGATCTATTCTAAGCAATCGTATTTATGGCTCGATTTGATACATTTGACATACTTAGATTAAAATTTAGGATACATTTTCTTCCGGAAAGTGGACCCAGGACTGACTTATTCTAAACTATCGTATATGTAAATGGTTGGATTTACTTGAAAGTATGGTATGATTTTTCTTCCGGGAAGTGGACCAGGGACCTATCTGTTACAAACAATCGTATTTATGGCTCGATTTGCTTGAACTTTGTGGTGTAGGTAGCTATATGCTTAGATTAATATATAGGATACATTTTCTTCCGGAAAGTGGACCCAGGACTGACTTATCCCAAACTTTCGTATAGATGGTTGGATTTACTTGAAATTTGGTATGTTTGTAGCGTTATGCTTAAGTTTAAGTGTGGGATAACTTTTCTTCCAGGAAGTTTACCAGGGCCCGCTATATTCTAAACAATCATATTTATGACTCGATGAACTTGATATTTGGCGTGTAGCTGGCTTTTCACCATTATCAAATATGAGATAATGTATCTTCCGAAAAATATATGTATAGATTTGTTTAGATTATTTTCTACCCGGGATATAAAGGTTGTAAAAAGTATTTATCTGTACCAGCTGTGAATAAAAAATGTACCCAAGAGCCTTGAAACATGCCACTCTATAGTTGTATATTGGAACGATTTTTCGTCATCCCTTGTCAATTTTGGTTATGTAACAAGCCGGTTTCGGCGATCCGCCATCTTCAGTGTTCAATTTCGTTCTGGACAAAGTAATAATATTCTGGATCGTGGTAAAGCTGGGTATAAAAAAAGCTTAGATAATGCTTTATGAATATATTTAATTAATTTATTCAAAAATTCAGATATGAATAAACTTATGTACAATAACTAATTAGTTAAAATTACATTTTTATGTAAAACTAATATCGAATGTATCGTAGTACGAACAAATTTGTCGTAAATATAAATTTGTTGGGAAAATAAAAGTTACTGTTAATATTGCATATGACTTAAAGTAAATTATAACTAAATATGTACGTAAACTTTTGAACGGTACAGTAGTCAAAAGTGATCGAAAACATTCGTAGAATACTCCCCTAATAGATGCAACTGTGGAATGCCACAGAGTACAAAAACAATTTTAGGAGAGCACCTTACAAGTGTATGGCTTACCACTAAATTCATATATATGTGAGAGCTTAACTATTAAATATCATATTTTTTGTTAATTACTACTAACTATTCATATGTTTACTAATTATTATTGCAATCATTCTAGGTTGCCCACTTCCCATTTGCTAAGACTATAAATTATTGACGCTAATGATTTGATTGATCCAACCAATGAAAGATGATACTTTGACATAAACACCTGGCACATCGACACGCCCACAACCGAAGCCCCACGAAACAAGACCAGCGAGTTCAAAGAAACCATCATCTTGACATACCAACGGACCACCGCCATCACCCTGACAGGCATCATTACCCTCTTCGCCACCGGCGCAGAAACTTGAAGCGGGCAAAATGAAGATCTTTTCGGTGACAGCATTCACCTTGCGTATACATTCGGCATCGCTAACAATTGGTATCTCTGCTTCGCGTACGCGTAGTGGTATCGGACCGGCTAGGGTGGTGGTAAAGAAATTTGAATAATATTTTCCAACTGTGATATCTCAATAAATCTCGTTTACTCACCTTCACCCATGTATCCATAACCGGTAACAGTACAGCGCTTTCCGGCAGCATGATTAACGCCACGCGCTGGTAAACAGACCTGTTTGCGGAATATGATAAATATAATTTTGTGAAAAATTTCGCTAGCCTCCATTTCAAGTAATTTACTCACCAAACAAACACCATCTCTTAGCTCTGCTTGGCCATGCAATTTCAATAATGCTATATCATTATCCAAAGTTTGACTGTTGTGATTGTGGTGAATATAGGTAGTGGCTACACGTAGCGTCTGTGCACCAGGACTGCCATATTTTCGTGTTAGATCGTAGTCGCCAACTCGTACATAAATTGCGTCACCAGAGCGGACAATGCTGTAAGAAAGGACGTAAATTGGTTTAGTGTACAAAACTGTTTGTTATATGGGATATCTCCGTATGGCTCCGGCCTTACAAACCTATAAGTCTAGACTCTAGAACCCTTCTCCCCATATTTTTGAATTTCGCTATATATCGGGGCTCCAAAAGGTTCTCTAGCAGAAGGTTAGGCTTGTCCCTTATAATTTTGCTGTCATGGCTGTCAGACAGAGGCCCACGACTTTCTCCCTAAGTTAGCTCTTCAACTCTACTAAAGATCGTCCTTCTCAAATTACACCTTACTGTCAATGAGATTTTGGATGGCTAACATAGAGCAGTTCTACCAACTGTCGCAATATCGAAATTCCAGTCATTCCCTTAACATAGCCTAACAAACGAAGTTGCTGGATTTTCATTCGATGAACTATTTCGATATAAGCTTAGCGTAGGCCTCGGCTACTTCTATATCTGTCTCTCAGATATTCAATGAGTTGAATCTAAAGAAGAGAGGAAACTGCCAGGGAGCCGTGCAGGAGGCTACTGGATTAAATGAGAAAAATCCATCTGTTAAGTGAAGCAGCTGATCTTCGGATCCTAGAGTCAAGTACTATAACATCTAAGAAAGCTAAGCATTGAGGAGAGTTGGCCATGAGTCTGCGAGCTAATGTAGCGATTCCTTTTTTTGGTTGATGAGCTCTGCACGACGTTAAAACCCGCATCTGATAGTGGGCTATTTATATCAGTACTGATGCAAAGGAATGGGAACGCTTGAAAGCTTAAGCTTAAAACGTTCAAAGAGGATGTTCTGTGATCCTTAGGATGGACACCGGATATTTATTTATGATAAGGGACCCTCTTTTTACCATCAATACCAACATTTTCTAGCGAGAGGCATGTGGCGAGGAACTCATTTGGGCCAATGGACCACCAAACTGGTTCACGGAAGGATCGAAGTTGGAATGGAAGGTTATTGAGGGTATTTTCTTGCAGGAACTTGATGTAGTGTCTTCGAAGCGATTGTGGGTCTATCCTAGGTTTCCAGTTACTGGGTTTAGGAAATTTAGTATTTACTCGAACATTAAAGCTCTGAGCTGAGTGGCGGAGCGGTCCAGGACGATCTAGGAATATCTAACGCTCTCTCTTGCCTTAAGCTATCAAACAATAAGCCTCATATGCGTCCCGAGATCATAGCAATGTCTCGAGCAGGTGTTGCACGATTGAATAATTTTGGACCTTCAGGGTTGTGGAGAACTTGGGGTTCCGCTGGTAATCTGTAATCTGATGTTGAATATTTAGAGCAACAGATTGCTGGAAAAGAGGTGGGCTGATATTTCCCCTTGCAGGAAGCGCATTGCTTCTGGACAAGGTTTGATTTCAAGCGATTTGCAAAACTCATTGGGTTAACTTTATTCTTAAGGAACCCCTCCTCGGAGATCCCATTAATGGTAATCACTTTGCAGGTTTTTAAACGGAGAATTTGAGAGAGAAGTGCTGGCAGCGAGTAGTAGCATGTGCCGGGACTTAAGCTGTTGCTAATAATACATAGCTTTGCAGCGTATTTCATAGGAGTGACAGCCCAACCTAGCCAAAGTGAATCCGGTCGTCCGGCAGAATCATCCAGAAGACTCGGCGTTCTATACATATTTTCCTCATAGCCTAAGGCTGCGGGAATAATATCAAATCGAAATAATTATGAAGAAAAAGGAAGAAGACAAAAATTTTAAGCACGAGAATGCAAGTAAGGATAGAGTTTAAGGACATCTGCAAATGAAGAAGAGGCCCTAAACAATTTTTATTCAACCTAGGTTCAGTTTTTTAACTAAAGAACTACTAAGTATTTGCATTGTATTAGTTCTTCACTGAAAAAAAAATCTACAAGAAACGGCCGTCAAATTAACAGTAAACCCTGTCATTTTTCGTCCAACAGTGGGTAATATCAATTTTGAAAGTGACCCCCTATCATTCTTCGAATATACTACCATATTGACATGAATCACTGTAAACTTGAAAGTGGACTCATATCATTAGTTGATATTTTTCAAAAATCACATGGTTTTGATATGTTACTTTCAATGTGCACTTTCAACCTTTTTATTTCAGTGTTTGAGTGAGGTGAACCCGATGTGGTGAAAATTTGCTTTAAAACGTATGGCAACTCACTTCACTGTCATATAAGGAAACAGCTGATAGAAATTTACGGTAATTTTGCAACATTTTATAATTGATCATATAATTTGCAGGAGGAGTAACTCGCATAAAAACGTGATAATTTGTGGTTAATAAATAAAGCTTTCTTTCAGATGGCGAAGGGAAGTGCATAATGGAGTCGCTTTAAGGAAAGTGATGATGCAAAGAAAATGAAATGCAAATACTTCTAAACACCTAGAGAATTATTTCGATGGATTGAAGGAACTAACCCCTCAAGAGCACTAAAAAACCCCCTCTATGCGTATCATACTCACTTCGTAACACAATGTGCCGCGGTTAATACCCACTGTGTCCCAATCAATGCCGCACCACACAAATACTGATTCAACGAATTAATCAACGCAACTTGCCAGCACCATTCACCATTATCGCCATCTTCACCGCCAACAACACGCGCACGCCGACGCGATACATTCAAATTCATAGCGTACACAGGCTCCCCAGCCACAGAACGCCGATAATCACGCTGTTGTACAGCTGTCTCCGAAATTGACGGATGCTCATGATAGGAACGCAGCTGATTCGCATCCGCTGGCCACTCATCGCTCGGTATCAAATCATTGTGTATTTGTATGGGTACAATGGCCGAACCCAAAATCAGGCGTTCATTGGATTTATTCACCTGCTTTTGTTGGGGCAATTGCGAAACAGACAGCTGGCCAGCTAGTTGGCGAGACGAACGTTGTACACCATATATGGCGCGTGCATAAGATACCAATGAGAGCGCAGGAGATGAGCGTCCACTACGTAGAGTGCCCTTAACACCACAAACGTATTTAGAATAGATGTGAGGACGCGGTGTGGTGGTGGTGGTCGTTGTGGTAGTTGTTGTTGTGGTTGGTGGTAGTGGCGGTGGTACATGCGGCTGCGGTTGTGGTATCAATCCCGCTCCACCGTAGTGTGCATAATCGTAAGTGGGCTGTTGAGCTTGTGAATGGAGTTGTTGTTGCAAGAGTGGTGGTGGAGGTGGTGGTGGATAGTGATGATGAGTTTGTGGTGATTGTGTGACCATGTAGTGAGATGGTGGTGGATATTGTGGCTGTGCAGGATACGGTAAAGGTGCGCCGAGCATGGGCGGTGGTGGAGGCGGTGGATAATTTGCGTAGAGCGTATCATTGCGCGTCTGGAATTGTTGCTTCTCGAGTATGCGACTCTTGGGAGCGCAGCATATTTGGCCAGAGCGTTTGCACTTGAAGAGATCGGTCATCTCGGCGTTTTCTGTGGATAAGTGGAAGAAAGAAATTTTGAGAGTTGAAGGGTTTTGAGTTTCACAAGCAACTTACTGAAGCAAGTGAAGCTGAGTAAGGGCACAATGCACGAGCCCGGGCACTCTTCGCGTGGATCTGGTAGCGGTGTGCTGGGCACAACATAATTCGAAGTAGGTGATGTCTGCGGAGAAGGCGTGGCTGGACGTCGGTTTTGTGGTGGCGGCTTTGGTGGTGATGCGCTAAAATTAAAAAAAAAAAATATATTAAATGAATATTCCAAAACTTCCTTCAAGCTCACTTGCGTCACTTACGTATTATCACAGCACACCGATCCTTTGGCACACGTCGTTGGCGTCGTTATGAGCACCGAAGGACGCTCGCAAAATGCCGCCATTATATTCAACAAACAAAAACCAGGACAACGTTGCACTGGCGGTGGCGTTTGTGGCGCCTGTTGTGTTGGACTTCCCGTACCACTCAAAGTATTCTCGGCGAAGGATAAAATTTGCGAGAAAAAATCATTACCGCCGCCACCTCCTCCACCTATACCCTGCAAACCTGGCGTTGACTGCTGCGGTGGTGCTGGCTTCGCTGCCGGTCTTTGTTGTGGCTTATTAATTTTGGTAGCAGGTTTGGTCGGCGTTACTTTGGTCGCAGCCACAGCTTGTGTGGCTTCTGAGGCTCCACCTGTAACACAGCAGCTACCCTCGCCAGGACAAAATGCCTCCGAATCGATGTCATCGCAGAAAATCGCAAAAATGCCGTTCATACATTCACCTTCGCATTCCTTCAACGTTTGTCCGTTTGGATCGTCCGCTTTGTCATTGGCTTCATTGTTGGTGGTGTCGTTATTAGTATCTCCCTCTGCATCTGGGTCATCGTCTTCTATTTCGGGTTCTTCTTCGGCAGGCTCTTCAGTAGTAGTTGTTGTTGTTGTAGTGGTAGCTGGTGTCTTTTTGTGCTTCACCGGTTTGTTGGCGCTTATGTTGCTATTGACCTTGAGACGCGCTGGTTCTGCAGTGGTGGTGGTTGTCGTAGTTGCTGCTGCGGTTGATGGTGCTGTTGTCTGTTGAATGAGAAAAGATGTTTTTTTTTTAGTTTTTTTCCCCCTAAGGGTCGGAATAGGAACATATCGGCGGCTGAGTGAAAACCAACCTCTGTTCCTTGATACTTACTTTAGTGGCCGCCTGCTTCGTTGTACTGTTGGTCTTATTTTTATGTTGCATTCCACTGAGATTGGTCATATGTTCTGTAAAAAGAAGTTGAAAAAAAAACCAAAAATTAGTAAAAACTCTTCCAAGATCTCTTTCCAACCACCCCTACTCACTTGCTGGCACATAAATGTCCTTCGGCAATTTCGCATTTGCATAATCATTCAAAGAAACGCAACACTTTGTGCCACTCGTACACAGTCCACTCGTTGTCAAATAAGCTTCACAATATTCGGCAATACGATCGGCGACACAAACGCCAGTACAATTTTGCGGTCCTGAGGAGAATAGAAGATTTTATGTGAAGACTTCGCCTTTACCTAGCTTTGAGAATAGATCAACGGTTCTGTGGGAACCGGGAACCTCGGTAAAAATCACGAAATTTATCGAAATTGTCCACCGAATTCCTATGAATTTCGTGATTTCTATCGCGTTTACTATTTCGTCGGAATTTGGGACCTTTGAAACTTCTTGGTTTTTCTAGTTACCTTTTGTACTCTCCGTAGCACCAGCATCCTTTTCTTCGCCCTTTTTGGGTGCGACTGTGGTGCTGGTGGTTGTGGTAGTGGTGGGTTTCTTGCTTGTTGTGGACTTTTTGGTAGTCGTTGTTGTTGTGGTTGTTGTAGGCCGCTTTGAAGTTGTCTTCGGTTTTGCAGTGGTTGGAGTTGTTGTCAACTTTGTAGTTGTCGTCGTTGGACGCTTTGTTGTACTGGTTGTACTTGTCGTTGTAGTTGTTGTACTGGGCTTAAGAGCAGTTGTATTTTTGCCTGTGAAATAAGGATATTTTGTGAGCTTAGTCATATGGGCTATTCCATGTCAAATCGTCAAATGATTGGAATCGATTTATTTCGATTTGAATGAATTTTGGCAGGGACTTCGCTTCATCCCTTAGACAGGAAATGGCTCATTTCGAATTACGTTTGAGAAGGAAACTTGTAAAGGTAATGAAGAAATTGGATGTATACTTTGGAGTGTTCCCTGAACTTCTGTCACTCAAAATTTCAAAAACAGGTCGATCTTATGCCTGAAATACCTCTAAAATCTAGGCTCGACAAATTATGAGACTTAGGAGTATTCTTACCTTGTGCACTTTCAATGCAACATTTCATACTAGCCGATGGACATGGAATATCATCAAGTACTTCATAGCAAATGAGCGTGGCCAGCGTATGTACACAGACACCGGGACAGTCTTTGGAATCAGCTGTGCTTGTTATTGTATCCAAGAGCCCTAAAAAGGTAGTATTAAACATTTGTGTTAAAAGAAACCCGACTACAATTCAAACTCACCCGATAAAAAGCTGCCCGCTAAGGAATCATCTTGTCCATATACTGACCAGGGCGCGCTCAGCATAAGGCAGGCCACCAATAAGGCTTTTGTACTTGAAGACATTGTAAGTATTTTGGGTGAAGTTTTTGACAGATTTTCAGTAAGTGCTGCTGATGAGCTGGTCAATTGCCTGTCAGGCGGACATTAGATGAATCTGAAATAAAAAGTTAAATTATGGAAATTAATAAACAATAAATTCTCTTATCCTCCACAACTTTGCATCCCATGAAGTATTCATATTCGCTAACATTTATATGGGTAATTCCATAACGAACAGTGGTGATCGACCCCTTCCGATTTGAATAAATTTTGGTGGGTAGATACACTCAGAAAAAATCAATTTCTTGAATCAACGAACCATTTTCCTTACTTGGATTTACTTAATACACATAACGAAAAATTTCCTCAATACAAGTAAAAATTTCGTCAATAAAAGTAAAATTTTCCTCAATACAAATAATAATTTCCTCAACACAAGTACTAATTTCCTCAATAAAAGTAAAAATTTCCTCAATACAAGAAATAATTTCCTCAATACAAGTAATAATTTCCTCAATACAAGAAATAATTTTCTGAATACAAGTAATAATTTCCTCATACAAGTAATAATTTCTTCAATAAAAGTAAAAATTTCCTCAATACAAGAACTAATTTCCTCAATACAAGAACTAATTTCCTCAATACAAGAAATAATTTCCTCAATACAAGTAATAATTTCTTCAATAAAAGTAAAAATTTCCTCAATACAAGTAATAATTTCCTCAATAAATGTAAAAATTTCCGCAATACAAAAAATAATTTCCTCAATACAAGTAAGAGTTTCTTGAAAAGCAGTACCCGGTTCCAGCAAAAACGAATACACCAGGCTACTTGGCTGTCCCCCGATTAGAGAACAAGAAACCAGACTGAAATGTCGTGATCGACGGCAGACATAGCTCCACCGTTCTGGACGTGCGCACATTAACAGAAGGAAAAATTGTCGTCGAGAAGCTACGTACTACACAGACAGCTGACAATTTTTCCACTCGACTCTCACACCTGCTATCGGAGAGAAATCTTCGATCTAACGATGTAACCGAGCAATGTGATATATATATCTCTCACTCATTGCGTACCGCCGATGAGAACACTATAGCGTTCCAGCGAGCCCGAAAGAACAATTGGTACGATAAGGACCGTAGTACTGCCTCGGCTAAACAGGACGCTACATATAGGGACACTTTGCGGTGAGCTTGAGATGCTGGCTGACAGCAATGATGACCGAAAATTCTACGAAAAGATCCAGTGTACGGCGGAAGGTTTGAAGACCGGGGCAAATGCCTGCAAGGACAATAATAGCGACCTGGCAACCGACGTACAGAGTGTACTTAAGTTATGGAGGAAAAATTTCTACTCATTGCTAATTGCGGGGAGACGTTGGACCCGATGCCCCAATCCCTGACCATGGAAGGGTCGTCCCACCGCCCGCTTATGATGAAGTGATGATAGCAATAGTCCGGCTCAAAAGCAACAAAGCGCCTGTCTCTAAGGCCCCTTTGCAGCTATTCAAAAAAAAAAGACATTGATAGGGCCAATCATTATTAGAATCCAAATCAAGCGTTTTTAGAGCTTTTGCCTGACTGTCTGCATGTTTGTGGGCGTATCACTCGAAAACCGCTGAATGGAATTTAATGAAACTTCCACAGTTCTATTAGTAGATGCTCAACTCAAAATATAAGTTATCACTTATTTCGATAACTTGACTGGTTTCAGAGTTATTGACCAACATGTGGACCAAAGGTCACCAAAAATGTTTTAGTACAATATGGGTATCAAACGAAATCCACACTCACGTCTACGCAATTTAGAACAACTCTGTTTACGGTCAAATGAATGAAAGTAACGAAACGCGAAAATGTGCGAGCAAAAGCAAACAAAAAAATTAACACTTGTCTATGCGAACTTTCATTTTAAAACGCTTTTTAGTTGGGCTTCCCTTAATAGGAGCCGGTTAAACTACTTTGTGGTACTAATTTGGTATTGTGCGACATTTTTTTATGGATAAACATTAACAGCTTTTTGACATTCCTTAGCTTTGTTGAAAGTTATTAATATGTCTGGTAGGGATTTCCTTATTTGTCTAGAAATGACAGATTTTAATCAGTTCTAACATTTTTTTAACCACCCTAATACACAGTCATAAATAGTGATCCAGACGAAAGTGCTTTATTTTATGTGTTGCTGTAAACGAAATTTGTAGGTACTACGTAGTCACAAAAGTTGGTGTTTACTCATTTCATTGACCTTCACTTTCACTGAAAATAAAAAAAATTAGTTTGTTTTAAGCAGGCTGTTACACTGTAAAAAATTTTTTCTGCATAAAAAAATACTTTGGCATTTTCAAAAGGGGAAAACTTACAGGTATACACATTTTTTTTTTAATATTGGAAAATTTTCAGTTTTTTTTAATACTCAAAAAACTAAGCGCTATTAAATTTTGAACCTAAATTTTTTTATTTAAAATTTTCAAAAAATTGTTTCTTGTTTTTATGTTCAAAAATGTGAGTATTTGGATTTTTGACAATTTTTTTTTTATTTAATTATTTTAATTAAAATTAAATTGTAAATACATATATTTTTGTTTTTACATAAAACCAGCATTAGGAAAATTATCCCGCTCTATAAACTTAGTAAAAAGTAAAAACAAAAAAAAAAAAAAAAAAAAATTTCAAATCCAAAAATTCGAATTTTTTTAAGGGGCGTGGCGCCTTTCATACTCATACAAACTTTATTTTACAAGCTTAACATCTCCAAAAGCGTTCAAGGTAGGAATCCACAAATTTGTGTGGAGACACACAACATCAATACCATTCTCAAAGAAAAAAAGTTATCGGAAAAGGGGGCGTGGCACCTCCCACACAAATTTAATTTTTAAGCTGAGTATTTCTAAAATGTTCAAAGTAGGAACCTGAAAGGAGATATCCGAATATTTTCACCATATTCACGGAAAAAATGTGATTTATGGGAAAATGAGTCGAGACACCCAAAGAAAAAAGTAGGAGTTATCGGTAAAGGGAGAGTGGGAAGAGTAAGTAATGGGGTGTAATTGCTGTGTAACCTTACCGATTCCCGAATCTTGGGTCCTCGTTCGTGCACTCTGGGCAATGTGAGCTATCTAGGCTCGCAGCAGAAAGAGAGGGAACCCCGGTGGAGCCTACTCTGACATACTTGGTTTAAGAGCTCACCGAGGTGGTTTTCGCAGCGTCTGTTCACCATGCGGTGCGGCTGTAAGCGGGCGACTGTCTTGGAGCAAGCGGCTCGCTATATAAATGTGTAACTCTTTACCAAAAACCCCGAAAACGGGTTGTGTGCTGGGTTTGGGACCCGCTGCGTAAAAACCAATTCCAATGAAAAACACGGCCAAAATCGCCTAGGCGGTTAAGCGTCAATAAATGACGCAAGCCCAGATTATACAATATCATATACAAAAGAAGGGGCGTGGCATCTGCAATGCGTAATTAACTTTTAAGGCTAAATATCTCTAAAAATGTTTATGGCGGGGACCCGGATATTGGTATGATGATATACTTGAGTTATCGAAAAAAAGGGGGAGCATCTTCAGTATAAACTTGGGTTTTCTATCGAGTTTCCTGTTCCTGGCTGATCTTCATACCCCCAAAAACTGGGCGATTAATCGAACTGTTACCAGGAAGGAGAATAATGATGATTATCATGATGATAGACCCCAAATCGAAACACAACTGTGATTTTTCGTTTAGCACTTATTTTGGAACTCTGCTAACGAACAAATTAAACCATCCCAAAAAAACTTGTGCTGTCGTTCTCAAACTGTGCTCGGGTAGTAAATTTTCCTCCATAACTAAATTTTTTTTTATTTTAAATTTATCGCTTTACGTTAACATTCTGGCATAAAATCAAGTCGCGTAGCACCAAAACAAAAAAAAAAAAATTGGGACAGACAAGCAACATACCACAGACTACACAAAAAAATCAAAAACTAAGAATGGATAAATATGTCAAAGACATAAGAAACTAATTCAATATGTATTTATGCAGTCTATATGTAGGCATGTGATCGACATTAAGTGGAGTAAAGAACTTGCTTTATGCTGTCCCCAAAGTGCGCAGCTTTTTTTTACTGTGTGCCACTGATCTTGGTCTGCTTGAGACCTGTCTGACTACGGACGCGTTTGTTAACGACACTCACAATCCGTACCACCAAAATGAAGTTCAATTAGCATTCAAGCTGTGTTGGCTGTCTGCATAGCATAGCATGGCATGGCAGCTGGGATAAGTAACAAGTGATGCCATGAGGCGAACAATGGCAGAGTAACAAGTGTAGCACGTCTTGGGAGATGAGTTGGGTGCAGAGATATTAAAACCAAAAAAAAATTATAAATACAATGCGAGTCAACAGATGAAGATGATCAGTAGATGAGAAGATGAACAGATCAGTGAGATCAATCAATAAATCAGAGCAATCATGTTAACTCACACTTCTAACTCCCGCCAACACTTTTTAGAGTTTTTTTTTTTGTTTTATTTATTTTTGTTGAGAGATCATCAATCAAGCGAATGTTTTGAGCGTTCCATTTGTCTCATTTATGTGCCTACTTCCATTATGTCATTGATTGATTGTGGGTCATTACAACGAAGCTATACGCTGGTTTGACTCGCTGTCTTTCACCCTCACACTTACGTTGTTGTTTTACAAATATTACTCTCTTGAAAGTCAACTCAATCTACAACTTTTGAGTTGGTATTTCAATTATTGTTTATATATTGAAAATTATGTATGATAATCCTACTCGTGGCACCGTTACTTATGACGCCACTGACCCACATTACTTGCTCCAACAATGCGGAAGAGCTGGCTGAACTTCATAACCTCAAAAAAAAACAGGGTGATTCATCGATATGTTACTTTCACTTGAAAATTTTAAGTTGTTAAAAAATGTGACAGTGCTTGTGGTCGAATCATCACGTACATTGAGGATTACCATTATTGCGGTTCGTAAGACTCAGTATTATTGTGACCCTAAGAGAAGAGAAGTGGAACAAAAAGAAGGTCAGAGAGGAGAATGAAGTAGAGCTGGAAAACTATCGACTTTGCCGCCTTGCAATATTTTCGATATTTTTAAAATTTACTATCGATACTATCGACAAAATTAAAGTAAGTCGAAGAATTATATACTTTTCAAAAAATTAGGTCAACTTAACAGTTTTTAAGAACACAAAGCCTATTCATAGTCAAAATAGTCTTTTAGACACAATTTCCAACGGTCTATCTGTCAATAAAGCCGCCTCTAACTTTAGGTACCGATGTTATTTCGACTATGATTACGCCCCCATTGATTTCAATAAGTTGTTGAATCAGCTGTTATATATTGCTATGTTGCGGTGCACGTTACGGAAGATTAAGTAAGCCTTTATTCCTTGAATAAAACGACAAAACCTGAAAGGGTCGGTTTTGTATTGCCACCGTAAAAAAAACATCGATAGTTCCCAAAAAAAAACTATCGATACTATAGATAGTGCCATCGTTTGTTTTCCAGCTCTAGAATGAAGATGATTATCATGATGATAAAACTAATAGATTAAAAGAAAAAGACACGAACATAAAGGAGGACTCAAAGAAAGAGATGAGCCCGGTCTATGCAGATGTATGAGTTATAGCTCAAACAGAATCAGTCCGCCAATACGTCAGTTGCGTGACGTACGTCAATTTTAGAGCAAATTCTATTTAGACGTATAAAAGCTTTTCTAGTCTGATACGGTTACGGCTGTGGTAACGGTGAAAGCAACTGTTCCGAATTCTCTCACTGCTGCGGTTATGGTGAAGTCTAGGGTTATGGTTGCTGCTCCGGTTGGAGTTCTAGTAACGGTTCTGGGTAATATTACTGTTATTGTGCGTTTCGATTTACTGCTACGGTTACGCTTAAGATTGTACTTACGGCTGCTGGATATTATTCCAGTATAGCACTTTTGAGTAGGACGAGCGAACTAAGCTAGTCGAGGCACTGCTCAATTAACAGGAAAAAATTACATTTCGTGGCAGTAAGGCGTGGTACGGTTTAAGGCTGTGGTTATATTTACTAAGGCTCCTGCACTGAAAAACCGGGCCTAAGGCGGTCGCGAATTATATTATAAAATGCCATCGCTTCGATTTAAATGAAATTTCGTGAAAGTGATCTGCTATGTAAGAAAAAAGATATCCCTAAAGGTCGCGTGTAAATATTGGATGGTTACCGAGATATACGGGATTGAATTCGCAATATTTTTTGTTTAAGCCTTTTTCTTTAAATTAGAAGTCATGTAGTTGAAGCTCTAAAAAAGAACATGGAAACCGTTTTATAAAGTACTTTTTCCGTTCTTTTCGAATATAAATTTTGAAAAAAATTATTCGTAAAAATTTCATATATAAATTTTTCCAAAGATGTTATAAAAAAAAAAAATATTTTAATTTTTTTTTTCAAATTTGAACATTTTTAATATTTGGTCTTGGTATTTTTCCTTTAAAATGATACTTTTTGGTAATGGACTTCGAAAATTTCTTTAATGAATTTTAATTTTTATTTTTCATTATGGAAAGAAATTTTGGACACCATAATTTCAAATCGGAAATTAAAAAAAAAAAAACAAAGAAAAAAAGGACGTGTGGCACTCGGGGACTGCCGCGGTAAAGCTATTGCATATCACTTTTTATCAACTTATGCAACTATAATATTTATGAAAACTCAATGAGCATATTTATGACTTTAGAGCAGTACAGCCTTAACTTGTTAACAGTATAGCCTAAAAATAGTCAACAACCTATTTTATGTAGTGTATAGCTCCAATTTTATGTAATCGGCCTGCTGCTAACATCAGTACAACGTCATACGCCTAAAAGTAGGCAACGCTTATATTTATTTTTGTCAAGTTATGTTGCTAACGCCGAACCTTTTAACATTGAAAAAAGTCCGTTACGAACTTTTTTAACATCAACATTTTTCATTTCACTCTGCTTCACGGGCTTTTTTTGTTAAAGATAAAAATTCAAAAATCAAAAATTTTCAAAGTCGATTACAAAAAAGATATAATTTTAAAGGAAAGAGATGAAGCTTTAAAATTAAATAAAGAAAAAAATTCTTAAAATAGTCCAAATTCGAAAAACAAAATCAGAAAGAAAAAGGAAAAGATCAAGCTTTAAAGTAAAATTAATAAAAATTTAAATTAAAAATTCCAGATTTGAAAAAAAAAATTTAAAAAAAATTTTTATAAAATTTTTACTAAAATTTTTCAACAAAATTTTTACTAAAATGTTTCAGTTAAATTTTGTTTAAAATTTATATATTAGAAAAGAACGAAAAAAATTCTTTAGAAAACAGTTTCCATGTTCCTTTTTAGCACGTCAATTACAGAACTTCTAATTAAAAAAAAAATTGCGAATTCAAACCCGTATATTTCGGTAGCCATCCAATATTTATACGCGACCTTAAGTGACATTTATTTTTTTTTACATAGCAGATCATTTTTGCCAAATTTCATTCAAATCGAAGCGCCGATTAATATTTAGGTGGTCCGGTTGACGAATTTCGTCCCACATATAGAACAACTCCCAACCCAATTCTGCAAAAACTATGCGCAATCTGCAAGCAAAAAGTCATAAATCAATAACTACAACAACAACAGCAGTAACCAATATCTGTGTACTTGCGTTTGCATATAATACAAGTATTTTCTCTTCCCATTCATATCTACTTTTAAACTTTTTTTATTTTATTTTATCAATGCATATTTACTTTATTTTCATTTTTATCATCGTTGTTGTCGTTTGCTGTTTTTTTTTGGCTCACAAGCTAGCTGACATACTTTCGCGCGTACACTAAACTCACTGCGGCGACGCACACACCTAGCACTACACACACCAACAAACAAAGAAAGATGGGCAAATGGTTAGCATCGGTTGTTACTGGTTTATATGGTGAAATGATGGAGCAAGTTGTGGGGCGGTGGTCGGGTAGGTACTAAGGCGCATACTCAAATGCGTGCCGGTGACAGTTTCATTTTGATTAATACCAACTCGAATGCCGAACCTGTTGTTGGCTGTTATCTATACATATATGTTAAAGTATTCAATGAGAATTCTTTTTTGTATGTAAATATGTAAATAGGTATGAATGCATTAGATTTTTAAGGAATAGGCCAAATTCTGATCACGTTATTGAACACGTTTATGTGCAATGCTACATTTAATACTTTGCTGAAAAAATTTCACTTGATACATTTATGGACTAGTTAACATAGTTTTGTGAGACTCTGTTCTAGTATAACTTAAGCAAAAATTTTTGTGTTTCTAAACAAGGTATTTGTTTGGGGGAGCTACAGTTTTCATAAAATTACTTTATTTTGTGTGAGGTGTTTTATTACGGTAGCCATGGCCATAACAGTAACCGTCAAATTACAGATCGTCGCCATAACTTTAACCGTAACCATAAGAAATTTATCCATAACCATAAAACCATTATCCGCAACTGTAAGAAACTTATCCGTAACCATAACCCCTTAACCGTAACCGTAAACATAGGCCATAGCCATAAAAGGAAAAACCGTAACCATAAAATCACATAACGCAAACCATAACAATAGCCGCAAGCGTTACCATAATAGTAGAAACCGTAACCATTATCATAACAGTAACTTTAATAATAGAAACCGTTAGAACAACCTCAACCGTAACCGTAACAATAGAAACCCTTACAACAACCTTCACCGTACTAATAGAAACCGTTACAACAATCTAAGCCGTAACCGTAACAGTATAAACCCTTACAACTACCTTAACCGTAACAATAGAAACCCTTACAACAACCTTCACCGTACTAATAGAAACCGTTACAACAACCTAAGCCGTAACCGTAACAGTATAAACCCTTACAACTACCTTAACCGTAACCGTAACAGTAGAAACCGTTACAACAACCTCAACCGAAACCGTAACAATAGAAACCCTTAAAACAACCTAAACCGTAACCGTAACAATAGAAACCGTAACCTCGTTGATGCCTACATATGTCTCCAATTCCTAGTTTTGCGAATAGTTCTCGTGAAACGAGAGGGGAAGATACGCATTTTAAAGGTAAAATGTGAGAAGAGGAGGAATCCTCATATGCGGCGTCATCGTCATTTTATTTTATTAAATAAATTTGATAAATAAACTCGGCTCAACGAATTCGGGTTTGAAAAATGTAACTTTTGCAAAGCCGAAAAGGTTTTAGTGTTTTGTCTTGAAAAATTAATTGGCTTTGGTTCGATTTTCAAAAAAAGAGGTGTCAATTGAAAGGACTCAATCAGTAAATGTGCAATAATGTTGCATTTTTTTCGAAAAAGGGTTGCCACCTGTTTTAAAATGTTTTTTTTTTGTGTCTTTATAGATAGTTTGTTTGTGTTTTTTTATTTATTTTATATGTTAGGTGAAAGGCCTTGGCCTGAAAGTTAATAATTTATTATCATTTTTATAAAAAGGGTTGCCATTTTTTCGTAAAATTAAATTTTATTTAACTTAATTAAAGGCATTTTTTTTTAATTTTCTTAAAAGGGCGCGACGTGTAAATGAGCACGGACGTAACATTTTTTTGAAATGGTTTGCCACTTATTTAAAAATTAATCATTTCCTATATAATTTTTATTTTTATTTATTTTTTTTATTTTTTAAGTTGAGGTGTCATATGAAAGGACAAGAAGTTTAATTTTTTTAGTGTTGTCACTTGTTTAAAAATATTTTTTCTTAAATGGTTAGTTTGATTTTTAAATTTTAGATGTGAAATGTAAGGCTTTGGCTTGAAAATTAGTAATTTATTATCATTTTTATGAAGGGGTTGCCAACTGTTTAAAATTTGAAGTTAAAAAAAATTTATCAAAATTAAGTGTTGCCATCTATTTAAAAATATTTTTTTCTTAGACGGTTAGTTTGCTTTTTGAATGTAAGGTGTGAAATGTAAGGCCTTGGCTTGAAAAATAGTAATTTATTGTCATTTTATGATATGATACAATTTTTTTTATTTTTTTTATTGTTTAAGTTGAGGTGACATATATATGGACTCAGCCTGTAGATGTGCAGGAAGATTAAATTTTTTTTTAAATTGCTGCCACCTGTTTAAAAATATTTTTTCTTAAATGCTTAGTTTGCTTTTTAAATTTTAGGTGTGAAATGTAAGGCCTTGGCTTGAAAATTAGAAATTTATTATCATTTTTATGAAGAGGGTTGCCAACTGTTTAAAATTTTAAGTTAAAAAAAAATTTTAATTAAGTTAATACCGCCAGAACGATTCGGGATTTTTTCAAAAATCTTCTTTGTGTGTGGTTATTTCCTTCCGTACTGATAATAATTATTTTTATGAAAAGGGTTGCCAGCTTTCCAAAAAAAATTAAATTTAGAGTTGCCATCTGTTTAAAAATATTTTTTTCTTAGATAGATAGTTTGCTTTTTTAATTTTATGTGTGAAATGTAAGGCCTTGGCTTGAAAATTAGAAATTTATTATCATTTTTATGTAAAGGGTTGCCAGCTGTTCAAATTTTTAAATTTTTAAAAAGATTAGATTTAGTGTTGCCACCTGTTTAAAATATTTTTTCTTAAATGGATAGTTGGCTTTTTTAGTTTTAGTTGTGAAATGTAAGGCCTTGGCTAGAAAATTAGTAATTTATTCCCATTTTTATGAAAAGGGTTGCCAGCTGTTCAAAATTTAAAATTTTTAATATATTTAAATTAAATTTATACCGCCAGAAAGATTTTGGAAGTAAAATACATAGGTGTATGTCGAGTTTGTAACTTTTGCGAATTTTTCTTTAATTTGCCCCACCCTGTATACGCTTATTCAAACGTTTTAAATTCAGGTCAAACCTAACAATCGTCGACAGGAATAACTAAAAGAATTATTCGATTGGCAAACAGTCAAACTGTTTTTTTTTTTATATACTCTTTCTTTAGTTTCGTTGTTTTATTTGCACAATTATTTTACTTTATTATAAAATTTCTTCAGCACTCACACAAAATTTAACTACCATTAAGTATTTGTTGTCACTCGCTTACACACTTTTGCCACTTTCCACTTGTTGTATTCTAACGGTAACGAACATACTTCTAGCAACGAGTCATTAACAAGTTAATACACTTGCGAGTACATACATACAAACACAATTAAAGAAGAAGTCAGGAAACCGGAAATTATTAAACCACATACCAACAAACACACATACATACATACATACACATATGTGGTTGTAGCAAATATAGCTTATTTCTTATACCTTAAACAAAACTCGCCAAATTCCACTATAAACCGTTTTTTTATTTAATTATTTTATTAGCGAGTTTCTAAATCCTTTTAGGAAAAATAAAAATTTCACTGCACTTTTTTCTTTTTTTTTTATTCAAAGCTAATTGTTTTCTCTTAGTTTGCTCG
The DNA here is from genome assembly GCA_964058755.1 of Campiglossa producta. Lineage (NCBI taxonomy): Eukaryota > Metazoa > Arthropoda > Insecta > Diptera > Tephritidae > Campiglossa > Campiglossa producta. Next base: position 10,894,143 of record CAXKVI010000002.1, on the reverse strand, counting down.
CTTCTTATTTAGCCACTTAAATAGTTGTTACTGCACCGCAATTAATTCAAAGCTTGTCTGCCTCGTCCGAAGGCCAAAAGAAAACTGATTTGTCCAGCGGCAACAAGTGGACAACACAAAACGCAGAAGCTCTGAAATTCAAATTCAAACACAAGAGAGCTGTGAATAGAATGCTTGTACTATCAGCAAAACATTTCTTCTTTCACCTGAACCATAAGCCAAGGCCAAGTGCCAAGTGCAAGAGCTCACATATGTAACTCATATCAGTTGGAACAGTTGTTGTATTACTTGAGCTGTTTGCACTCAAGAGCAGCTTAAAAAGAAAGCGCTACCAATACTCGTACAACAGCTAATTTGCAATTCTCACCTGAGTTTGTGAATGAGAGAAAGATTTACTTCTTTTAGTGTGTGTGTGTGTGTGTAGAAAGCTTGTAGCTCTTGGACCTTCTCCCGAACGGTGTTGTTGCAACATCTAAAGATTGAGCGGAAATCCAAGCACCTGGGTGTCCGGTGGCACACCTGTTCTTACTATGAATGAATGAGCAATGAGATGAGATTAAATGAGACTAACAACAATGTAAGGTATAAGATGCTGCGGCAGGTCTGTAAAGGTGGAGTTAAAGGTGACTTAGCAATAATGCCGTCGACTTAAGTGAGCCAGTTATTGAATAAAATAAAAAAATAAAATTAAATTAAAAATAGCATAAAGTAAGATGAAATAAAAAAATAAAAAATAGAAATAAAAAAAATAAAATTAAAAAAAAATAAAATAAAAAAATAAATTAAATTAAATTAATTTAAATTTAAAAAAAGTAAAATAAACAGAAATGAAATAAAATAAAATAAAATCAACTAAAAAAAAAATAAAAACATAAAAAAAGATAAAAAAAAAAATAAAAACATAAAAGAAGAAAAAAAAAACATGAAAAAAAATAAAGTAAAATAAAAAATATAAAATGCAATAAAATACAAAAAAGTTAAATAAAATAATATAAAATAAAATGAAGTAAAATAAAATAAAAAAAAAATAAAATAAAATAAAATAAAATAAAATAAAATAAATAAAATAAAATAAAATAAAATAAAATAAAATAAAATAAAATAAAATAAAATAAAATAAAATAAAATAAAATGAAATAAAATAAAATAAAATAAAATAAAATAAAATAAAATAAAATAAAATAAAATAAAATAAAATAAAATAAAATAAAATAAAATAAAATAAAATAAAATAAAATAAAATAAAATAAAATAAAATAAAATAAAATAAAATAAAATAAAATAAAATAAAATAAAATAAAATAAAATAAAATAAAATAAAATAAAATTAAATTAAATTAAATTAAATAAAATAAAATAAAAAAAATAAAAAAAAATTAAAAAAAATAAATTAAAATAAAATAAAATAAAATGAAAAAAAAAAAAAATAAAATAAAATAAAAGAAAATAAAAGAAAATAAAAGAAAATAAAAGAAAATAAAATAAAATAACATAAAATATGTTTGTATAGCTATCTTAAGAACCGCTTTACCGATTTCGATGATATTTGGCATAGAGATTGATTCTAAGACTTTCCACTTGGTTATATGGATATGCCAATATGGGTATCAAATGAAAGGAATTTTCAGCGACATTTTAACTTAAACATTTTCAAGCAGGGTTGCCCAGGGTTGCCACCTTACCGCATTATATTTGTATATTTGAATATCCGATACTATCTCGAAATAATTTTGGGATCATTTTTGGGTCATTTTGGAATCATTTTGTGGACATTTTGGGATCGTTTTGAGATAATTTTGGGGTCGGTTTAGAATCACTTTGGTATAGGTTTTCATTCGAAGTGGATGCTTCATTCTAAGATTTTCTACTTGAGTGTTGCCACTTAATGCGGTTTATAAAGTTGCCACCTATTTAATATTTTTTCGGAAAATGTGTAAAAAACAAGAAGTCTCCTAATTAGAAATATTTTTTAGAAACCTAGCTAAGCTAAATTGAGCAACAATGTCACTTCTATTGCGGTCTTCCTATCCTTACTTAAAAACTCAAATATTGTTTTTAACAAAATATCAAAATGTCTCCAGACTCATACTATATAAAGAAGTGTTTTAAAAAATTTGCATCGATTTCTGCGCATAATCCTTTAAGCTACTCATAAGATTTCGGCCTTATCTACAGCCCAATAACTAATGAAGCTCTTGACTCAACATGATAAATGAATGGGCTGTCAATCTCTTCGCAGTTTATGCATTCTCATTTTGCGATTATGCAAATTCTGAAGTTTCTCACGTAAGCAACTTACAACATGTCAAGAGTTCATTAGAGCATTGCGGCTTAATCTTGTAATAAGTATGTACACAACAAAAAAAAAATTTGAAAGAAAGTTTAGCAAAAAAAAAACTACACAACTTATTTGCATTCGCATAAAATACCAATAACAAAAAAAAAAAAAAAAAAAAAAAAAATTAAAAAAAAAAAAAAATTTCACCATAAATTCACACACAAATATTGTCGAGTATGCGCGCCTGCGCAGAAATAGAAAACAAAGGTGTAAATGTAAATTGTGTGTGTAGAACACTTAAAATCGCATTTAAATTTAATTTGCATAATCCACATTTGCATTAAAGAAAATTGCAATTCAATAAGCAATAACTCACAACCAGAAATGAGCTCATCACCAAACCCTTCCTGTTGATCCTTGCAAATCTTTGTAATTCGCACTTTGTTGTTGCCATTTATGTTTGTGGGTATTTTGTAGTGATCTTTTAATGTCTTCGTCCACGTGACAACACATTAACCGATTGCGATGGATTTCAGCACCTTCATTTGCCCAAAATGTGCCCCGAAGAGTTTTCAGTGATAAGCAAAATTTATTGAGATGTTGTAACAGTGGAGCAATAATGGAAAACATTGAAGAAAAAAAAGAAATGAAAACGGAAATGGTTACTTGTTCAGGTTACTTTAAGGTAAATGGCTATTTTGAAGCAAACATTAACCTCAAAGTACCAGTTTCTTGAAAGAAACCGCATATTTCAAAGTAAATGGTTACTTCAAAGTAAATGGTTACTTCAAAGTAAATGGTTACTTCAAAGTAAATGGATACTTCAAAGTAAATGGTTACTTCAAAGTAAATGGTTACTTCAAAATATATGGTTACTTCAAAGTAAATGGTCACTTCAAAATAAATGGTTACTACAAAGTAAATGGTTACTTCAAAGTAATTGGTTACTTCAAAGTAAATGGTTACTTCAAAGTATATGGTTACTTCAAAGTAACTGATTACTTCCAAGTAAATGGTCACTTCAAAATAAATGGTCACTTCAAAATAAATGGTTACTACAAAGTAAATGGTTACTTCATAGTAATTGGTTACTTCAAAGTAATTGGTTACTTCAAAGTAAATGGTTACTTCAAAGTATATGGTTACTCCAAAGTAACTGGTTACTTCAAAGTAACTGGTTACTTCCAAGTAAATAGTTACTTCAAAGTAATTGGTTACTTCAAAGTAACTGATTACTTCCAAGTAAATGGTTACTTCACAGTAAATTGATACTTCAAAGTAAAAGGTTACTTCAAAGTAACTGATTATTTCCAACTAAACTGCTACTTCCTCAAAATAAATTCACACATTTCCGTTAATGCCACAGCTCTGTGGTCCAAGGAGCTCTCGGGAAGTAATTTTGTTTTACTTTTCCAAGGAATCTGCTAAGTCATTGATATTGTTTTCTTCAGCTGTTGGCAAGAATTGCTTCACTGTGCTACCTCTTTGTAACCCTCATAACTTTTGCACATGCAATCGAGGGTTGTCGAGCTGTCGGTTAGCCAATCTGCAAAATAAAGCGATCATTACGCTTGCCAATACACACAAAAATAAGTCAACAGCCACAGCTATTTTACAATTTCGGCTTCCTCCAGTGCCTTCTTTGTTGTTGCTTGTATTCGGATTTTGTGACATTTTATTTTGCATTTCCTATTCGCACGTCTCAATATTGGCAAAATAGCAATAAATTGTCCATTGTCAACATTTGTATTTGCGGATCAGTGACATTGTTGTACAAAAACGAGGTGTTTATTGGGTATAGATTTTCAAAACATTTGTATACAATGACAGCTGTCAATTTCAATGTCATTTGCTGGTGTTTGTTAACATGTCAATGAGAAGGATAGGAAAGAAAAAATTAGCTTAGATTTTATGGGTTTGATGGCAGTTGTCATTAGGATTTGGGGCATTTGAGAGGTCTAATAAGTAACTCCAACTCAGCAAAAATACCCACTGCCCAATATATGTAACTTCTGGATTTTTTAAAAATTTTGTTTGAGTATTTCAAGAATTTGTAAAACAGGGTTAAAATTTTAAGCGATAAAATAAAATAGGACAAGAAATATTTTGTTCTATACTTCAAACCATTAGCCCTTCACGAACACATCGGTTTTGCCCTTTTATGGATAGTTCGAATAAAACGGCATTTTCCAGGTTGTTAAAGGGTTAAAAATGAAATTTTGAGGAAAATAATTTCGTCAGCGACCTCTCAGACAACATTTTCTTACAAAAAATGAAAGAAACGATATTACTTTTTTTGGTCGTTGAAGGGTTAAATATTTTACAAAATTTTGGCACAGTATTTTAAGAATGTGTGAAATAGGGTCAGCATTTGAAGCCAGAAAAAAAAATTGAACGAGGAATATTTTGTAGGACACTTCAACCCATTTGAGATTACATTTTATGCGTTTGATAGCATTTGTCATTAGGATTTGGGGCATTTGAGAGGTCTAATAAGAGGTCAGCAAAAATACCCACTGCCCAATATATGTAACTTCTGGATTTTTTTTTAATTTTTTTTGTGTTGAAATTTTAAGCGATAAAATAAAATTGGACAAGAAATATTTTGTTTGACACCTCAACCCATTAGCCCTTCACGAACACATCGTTTTTGCCGTTTTATGGATAGTTCAAACAAAATGGCATTTCCCACGTTGATAAAGGGTTAAAAATGAAATTTTGAGGCAAATAATTTCGTCACTGATTGTCTGAGAGACATTTTCTACAAAAAATGAGAGAAACGAATTTTTTTTTTTTGGCCGTTGTAAAACATTTTGCAACATTTTGGCACAGTATTTTAATAATGTGTGAAATAGGGTTAACATTTGAAGCCAGAAAAAAATTTAACGAGGAATATTTTGTAGGACACTTCCACCCATTAGTCCATTCACGAACACATCGTTTTTCCCTTTTATGGATAGTTCAAATAAAATGATCTTTTTGAGGCTATTAAAGGGTTAAAGTATTATAAAAAATTATGTTTCCTGTAAATTTGTATTAGCTACCTCTCAGACAATATTTTTTATAAAAAGTGAAGTAAACGAAATTTATGTTTAGGTCATTGGAGGGTTAAATATTAAAAAAAAAAAAAAAATTGTGAAATGGGGTTCAAATTTAAAACGAAAAGTTTTACATCGTTTCTGCTCTTTTGTGGATGGTTCGAATAAAATGGTCCTTTAAAGGCTGTTAAAGGGTTGAAATTTGGGCCGTGCCTTTATTCGATTAATCGAGTAAGTTGATTAATCAAATTTTCAGTTAATCGATTACTTGATTAACCAAATTTATTTGTAATCAAAACGAGCGTCCGTTTTAATATATGATTAATCAATTTATTCAAAAAACGATTAATCAAAAAGGCGATTAATCAATTATTTTTCTTATTGATTAATCAAAATCTTGATTAATCGAGTAAACACCCTTTTTGATTAATCAAAAATCATTATTAATCGATTAATTGAGTAATCGAAATTATGAGTAGTCAAAATTTTGATTAATCAATTAATTGCACAGCACTAGTTGAAATATTCTAAGACCTCTCAGATAATATTTTTTACACAAAACCTAGCGAACTAACGGGAGAAACTTCCTAGTATAACACTTAACCATTAGTTACATAGCTTCGACTAATTTAGTGACTTAAAAGAAATTTATACCAATCTTCTCGAGCCTGAGATCTTCGGTACAGTTGTAGCAACAAAAGAAAGGTCCGACCTTTTTTTGCATGAACAGTGAGGCATTGTGAATGTGAATCCTTATAAACCCATTTTCATTTCTGAGCACGCACAGCTTTTTTTTTCTTCATTTTTTACAATTTCTTACAACAACTAAAATATATCCAAATTAATATGCCCTTTGCGATCTTGTCTTCACTACTTTAGTGTCCTTTTCGGTTCAAAAATATGCGCTCCGATTTTTTTTGCTTAAAACCCCTTTGCACCTAATTTACATACAGTTACTGTGTGTTGCATACGAAAATCTTAAAATTTACTTAGCGGTCGGTCGAGTCAGGGTTGAAAGTGCATTTGCTTATCATTTTTTTGTTTTTTTTTTTGTTCAATGTGTCATGAGTTGACATCTCTGAGGAAAGAATTTTACTCGTTCAAGGTGACAGTCAGAATGGCAAAAGTGATGATGTTGGGTTAATTCCAAGGGTATTGCTGATCTTTGAAAATTTGCATATTGTCATGGTCATGTGGGTAAGTGGATCGATGAATCCTTTAAGACTTCTAATATACACGATTATGGGAACAAAGGTCGCATTGAGCTATGAACAAAGCTACAAAGGTGGTAGAATCAATATTTTTAGTAATTAATTATCCAAAGTGATTGATGAAGAAGAGTAATGAAGTGTGTATATAAATGGAACTACTATGCAAATTAAGTGTTTGGAATATTTTTGAAATCTTTTAATTTGTGTTACTAAAATGAAAAGAAAAAAATATTTGGCCGTGAAGGTCTTTGTCTAGTTGGAAACTAAGATTAACTACGAAAATAACGTCAGCGGAGAAATTCGACGAGAGTTAATCGCGCCAACAAGTTCTACCCGCTTTCGACAGAGCTAGCAAATGAGAGGTAAGCCACTCTCTCTTTAAGTCTCTCGTCATATTTACTTTATTTTTTTAACTTTACTTTATTTTAGATAATTTTATTTTATTTTATTTTTAATTATACCTATTATTTATTTAAATTTTATTTTATTTATTCTACTTATTTTTTTATTTTTTTTTTTTATTGTACTCAGTTTTATCAAATTTAATTTTTTTATAGTTTTTTATATTTTTTATATTTTATAATTTTTTTTAAGTATATATTTTTATTATTTAATTTTTTTACTTGTAAATACCGTCGGTATTTACAGCAATAGACTACAAGTCAAAAAAAGCAACAAAGTATTTTTATTTATTTAATTTTTTATTTTACTTTTCAGATTTTTATTATATTTTACCTTTTTTTATTATATTTTACTCTATTTTATTTATTTTAATTATTTTTCATTTTTTTTATTGTACTCAGTTTTATAAAATGTAATTTTTTTATTTCTTTATTTTGTTTTTTTTTTTTTTTATAGTTTTTTATATTTTTTGTTATTTTATAATAATTTTTTTCATTTTTTATTTTTTTTAAGTATATATTTTTATTATTTTATTTTATTTTTTTTTTACTATTTTTATTTATTTTATTTTTTATATTATTTTTTCAGATTTTTTTTATTTCTTTTAATTTTATTTCACTCTATTTTATTTTATTTTATTATTTTTAGTTGATTTGATTTTGTGTTTTTCCGACAGGGTGGATACTAGACCGAAATCAAACACTGAAGATGGCAGATCGCCGAAACCGGTTTGTTACAAAACCAAATTTGACAAGGATGACGGAAAATCGTTCCAATGTACATTTATTATTTTTACTTTATTTGTTTATTTTACTATATTTTATTTTATTTTTTTAATTTTTCTTTATTCTATGTTATTTAATTATTTTTACTACATTTTTTAATTTTTTAATTTTATTTTGTTTCAATATTTTATTTTATTTTTTTATTTCATTTTATTTAAATTTTTTCTCTTTTTATTAATTTTATTTAATTCTCGTTTGTTTTATTATTTTTAAAAATTTTTTTTTATTTTTATTTTTTTAGTTTTTTATTATATTTAACTTTATTTTGTTTTATTTTAATAAAAAATTTATTTCATTAATTTTAATTTTTTTTTTATTTTTTTATTTTTTTTTATTGTTCTGTACTTTATTTTTTTTCTTTTTTATTTAATTTAATTCTATTTAACTATTTTCTTTTATTTTTTTTTATTTTTTTATTTTTTTATTTTTTTTTTTTAATATTTTATTTTATATTAATTTTTTCTTTTTTTATTTTGATTAATTTTATTTATTTTTATTTTTTATTTTTTTCTTTTACTCTTTTTATTTTATTTATTTTATTTTTATATTTTTTATTTAATTTTTTTTTTACTTTATTTTTTTTTTTAATTTAATTTTTTTTTTAATTTTTTTTCTTTTTGGTTTTATTTAACTCAATTTTATTTTATAATTTTTTTAATTTTATTTTTTGTTTTATTTTATTTTGTTATTTGTTTTGTTTTATTTTATTTTTCTTTATATTATTTTATTTTATTTTATTTTTTTTTAAATAAATTTTGAAAAGAAAAAAAATACTGTTATAACATCTCCCAGCAAGAAATGCATTCAAACAGCAGCATTTACTCCTTGCACCGCAAGAACACGACCGATGCACATATTTTTTTTTTTTTACAAAAATTCTCTACGAAAAATTCTCAGCATTAAATAAAATGCAAATAAAAGAAATTAAGAAAAAAAAACTTGATAAATATTCCAAAATCATCTTCACACGCTTTTCTCACAAATAATTTGAATAAACTGCTGCTGCTGCTGCTGCCGTACAAATATAATCAAAGACCGTAAGAAAAGACAAAAAGCAAAAAAAATGGACATAAAAAATTGAAAGTGGTAAATAAGTGAAAATCCAGCAAAAAAAAACCAAATATAAAAATCCTCATATTTATCATCTTAAGCGCATAGCTAGACAAAGTAAATAGATAAATGCCAGAACGAACGAAGATCCTAGCCGGCTGGCTCAAAGGCGCACCAAATGGCTGGCTGGCTGATTGTCTTATTCTTAATGATGTTGTTGGTGGTGGTTTGCGCATGCGCGCCAGTTTTGTGCGTATTTTATTGCGTCCTTAGGCGATTCTATATGCAGATGAGTTTTTTTTGCTTTGCTTTTGCATTGCATACGCTTAGGCTTCATTCAATTCGTCCTTCTTCTGTCCTTCTTTCAGCGCTGCTACGCGCTTTGTTGTCTGATTTGATTAAACAAAAGGGGTTTGATGTTGATGATCCGGTTGCTGTTCAAGTTGATGCTGTTTTTATGTTGATGCGGCACGAAAGCAATTTTTCTATTTTTTCTACATTTACTAAGGTATTTAGAAAAAAAAAAAATCAAATTATTGTTAAACCCTTTCGTTTTTATGGGTATATATTTTTCTTAATTTTTTGTAAGAATTTTTTTTGTTTTAGGTTTTCGTAGTAGGAACACGATATTCGATGCTATTTTTAATTTCACTTTCGCGTGAGAAATTTTTCTAGTCTTAGAATTGTAAAAGAGATAAAAAAATTGTTTGTTAAACGGGCTAATACGTTTCTTTTTATAGAGATTTGAGAAGTTTTCAAAAGTGATGGTGTTGTATTTGCATAACAAACCTTTGTATGAAGGTATGTACTTAACTGTCCCAGCTTAGAAGGGAGCCTAAAATTATGCAATACGTCAAGTCTGAAAAAAATACATATTTAGGAGTGCGAGAATCGATCCGGTATGCTCCGGCGCTAGAACCTGCTAGCAGTCGAAATAAATCAGATTTTACCCACACTGTTAAAATTTTGAGCCTAAATTTATACTTTTTTGAACTACATATATGACCAAACCAAATATGGATTCAATTTTAAACTATACCAGAATTTTCAAGAAAATTGTTTAAATGAATTTGGTTTAAATTTTAAACCAGAAATGTCTTAACAATATTTTAAAGAAAAAATATTTTTTTGTCTGTTTGCTGGGATTCGAACCTAGACTCTCCGCATCATACTCGACTGCTCTATCACTGAGCTACATATGTATATCACACACATAAATGTTGTGGCCAAAATGACTTGAAAAAGCTTTCAAAAATGAATGAAAACGGCACAAAAAATTGTAAACTGAAATGTTTTAATTTTAAACCGAAAAGTTTTGAAAATAAAATCTAAATTAAAAGTTGTGTCAGTTGCCAGGGCTCGAACCGAAGCGCTCTGAATAGCAGCCGACAGCTCTACCGCTGAGCTATACAACCTGTTTTTTAACTTGAAAAATCTGCAGAAAGAACCAAAGAAAGCAAATTTTAGACTCCTTTTTCATTTAGATCTTAAATATAAACCAAATTGAAATTCTTTGGCTGTGTGTCAATTGAAAACAATTTTTGTCAGAATGTCACATGGGCTAAGGTAAATTCTGACGTTCATATTCACCACGGTAACTGTCGGAATTTACCATAGGTATGTCAAAATTTGCGATTGCTTTAGGCACACCGCCTTTTTAGGTAATTGGGGTCTGACAGCTATTCCGTAGGAGCATCCCGTTTGGGATAATTCGTGAAAGTCGATGGATGCTTCATCGATATAATCGAAATTATCTGCCAAATTTCGAGAAATACGATGAATTATCTATCGACTCTCCCAAATCAAACCCTCAAAACCCTTGTTAACCTCGCCTGACATTTGCTACCACAAAACTTTGCGTCCAACTTCAGAGGTATGCTACAATGAACGCTTTGACGCTTCTCTTTTATACATTTGTTTTGTATTGTTTTCGTTATTTGTTTCTTTGCATTCAGAGTGTTTTGGTTAATTTATTAATTTAATAGAGAAAAAATGAATTAATTATTATTTCCTCCAACTTTTTATTCTTTAATTAAAGCAAAGTCATCAACATCTGATTGTCAAAGCAAGCAAAGCAAGCAAAATTTGAGAGTTTGCCAAATTTTAACCTTGCTTCAACTTTGAGGTCTCCAATTTGCCATGCTTCGTTTAAATACGTATACTGAATTTTTCTGTCAAAGTCAAAGTTTGAGGTAAAGTCAAAATAAAGCTTTATGTAACTGACCCTTAAAAGTATCTATTATCGTACTTTTTTAAATACAATTTTTCGAAAATGCAATTTCTAAATGAGGCTGTGTTTGGGTAGGTAAGATGTACCTCTATGCAAAATTTCATCAAATTCTGAGTGGATCGGGTTCAAAATGCAGGTTTTTATTCAGCCTTTGATATGAAATTCATCATATGTAATATTTTGAACGCGGTATTATTAATTAAAGAAGTGAGCCTCAACATTTTTTTGTATGGACCACCCTAACGTGCCTATGTTGTAAAGCACACATTTCCCACATGCCTGAGACGGAAGTTTGAAAATTGACTACTATTGAAAATTTTGAAAAAAAAGTTATAAAATAATTTTTTGTATGCCTTTAAGTCCCCTTTTTTTTTGAAGGTGACAGAGATTTTTTCATACATTAGTTTCTGGAATATTACGAGAAAAAAGTTAAATTAAAAAAAAAACTATTTTTAATATTTTTTCTTTGCAGAACCTTTTTTATGGTATAAGAAAACTTTCCCAAAAAATTCGATTTCAACAAGTTGACGATTTGACATGATATTTTGACCGCGGTATTATTAATTCAAGAATTGAGCCTCAAAGAAAATTTTAATTTGATTTTCTTATGGATCACCCTAATGTGCCTATGTTGTGAAGCACACATTTTCTACAAAATTGAGCAAATTGAGTGATAATATCTTCGTCCTAATAAGTATCGCTGTAATCATTTCATTCAAAAATGTATGAACCACTCTAATGCAGTTGCTCCAAATATTACAATTTTGTTTTGCCCTACACAGTATATTTACTCACCGAACAGACCTATTGCTTATTCACCACAGCAACACAAATTCCTCTGTAGTATGAAAATCCATCAAATGGCAGCACTAAACGACAGCTGATAACGCAAAAAATGACACCAACACAAAACAAACGAATCATAACAACAAAATAGACACGTAAGTGAAATAAAAAAACCGTCTGGAAATTAATTGCAGCATAAGAATAGTAAGATATTAATATTATAAAACAATTTTATCACAGAACTTGACTTAAATTGAGCGTGCATAAGTAAGAAGAACAAAAAAATCGACAGCTGAAGTGAAAGGGGAAGCGGCAAACAGGACAAACGAGATTACTGCTGGCAGCGCTGAAACTTTCTCCACAATTTGTTAATGAAAAAGTATTGTGAGGTGCAAAGGGATATATTACAAAAATAGAAAACGCTGCTGGGCCTAGTTTTACACTGAAAAAGTGCGCTCCAACAACATTTCCAACGTTGCAACGTAAAAGTGTGCAATGCTGACGAAATTGCGTCTGCTGCGCGCTGGTGCGTGGTACTTGACTTTGGCGTTGTGCGTCATTTTGTGGGCACGTCATTGTAGTGGTTATTTTGCCGCCTACGATGAACTTGACGCAAATAAAAACTGCTTTTGTGAGGTAAGTCGAAGTTTAACTATTTGCACAGTATTGCTTTATACAAACTAATATTTGCTCTTTTTTTCCATTGTTTAACACGCGCAGCTGAAAGGCTCAATCAACGATTGTAGCTGTACTGTGGACACTGTGGATCATTTTAATAATATAAAAATATATCCACGTTTGAAATCGCTGCTGGTGAAAAACTATTTTCGCTTTTATAAAGTGAATTTGAAAAAGACATGCCCATTCTGGCCGGATGATAGTAAATGTGCGATACGCTTTTGTCAGGTGCAAGGCTGTGATGAGAAGCGCATACCTAAAGGAATTAAAGATGAAGTTGAGAGTTCAAAGTTGGCAGCATTTAAGGTAAAGAGGGGAACGAGGCTGGGAATTGTTCATTATTCATTGGGAGTATGAAGTGTGAATATAAAAGTTAGTTATTGCGGGCATTTCTAGTTTCTTGCAGTGTTAACAGGCCTACTTACATGCAAATATTCTACGACATTAGTGGGCGTTATATAGAGTCAGGCTACAGTTTTTTTGTTCAACTACAAAGCAAGGCTTTCATATCAGATAGATCATACTACTCCGTAAGCACTATGTGGTCCGGCACCAGAATACTTAGTCGTTTGATCGGCTCAACCATAGGCGGGCTCTAAGCTACATTCATATCGAATCAGGAATCGCCTCTATTAGATGCCGGCCTATGTGTTTTAAACGGCCAACCACCTGGAAGAGCTGAAAAAGCGAACGTCCCTCAAAGGCTGACTGGAGTCACTCTAGCTCAACTTCCCTGGCCTTTCACTATACATAAGAATTTGGTGATGATTTTCAAATATCATTAGCCTTAACAACACTGGCTCTAACTTCTGTTTCTTCCCAAGGGCTGCTAAAATGGGGATATTCTCCAAGACCAGTCGATTTTTAGTAACCAAGATTTAAGGGGTGTTTTGCTTTATACTATTGAGTGCCAGGCTAATGCGCACCCTAATGTAGACGTGTATGTACAAATGTATGCAATTTCGTTATCAACACTTGAAATAGTTAACGCTAATCATTTCATGACACATTTAACGCTTCATATAGAAGGGGGACGAAACCTTCATAAATCATTACACGAAATATAAATGAATGCATGTAAAAGTGTGTTGTTGTTGTAGCAACTTACGTTTGCCTGTCTAGCTTAAGTAGTTGTGTTAGTGCTTTTGGGTGCGGGGTGTTGAGGGCTAGAAAAGAGCAACAAACAAGTAACCCACCTCATCGCCGCCTAAGAAGTTAACTTCAAAAATATTTATTTTCTTCCTCTCTCTCTCTTTCTCGCTAACCAGTACTCAAGAGAAGCTCAATCATCTGAATGCTCTGAAGCCGAAGACTACAATAGCGTTTTAAGTTATTTGGATACCAGCCTGAGTGATCAAGCGCATCGTGAATTTGAACGTTGGGCTAGACATGATGAAGCTGAGGAAGATTTCTGTATACCCGAAGATCAGCATAATGATTCACAATATGTTGATTTACTAATAAACCCCGAACGTTATACGGGCTACAGAGGCGAATCAGCGCATCGTGTTTGGCGTAGCATTTATATGGAAAATTGTTTTGGTCGCAAAAATGAAACGAAAACACTCTCCGATTTTATACCACATTTAGATTTGGATAAGGTATGCTTGGAGCAACGTGCCTTCTATCGCATCATTTCGGGCTTACACAGCAGCATCAATATACATTTGTCTGCAAAATATTTATTATCTGAATCAAAAGATTTTCTCGATCCGCAAGGTATTTGGGGTGCAAATGTGGAGGAGTTTAAGCGTCGTTTTAGTCCGGAGACAACAAATAGTGAGGGACCACATTGGTTGAGAAATCTTTATTTCATTTACTTGGTAGAATTGCGTGCGTTGGCTAAAGCAGCGCCTTACTTGAGGCGGGAGGAGTATTATACAGGCATTGCAGAGGAGGATGAAGAAGTGAAATTGGCTATAAATGATTTGCTGTCGGTTGTGGAGTGAGTATTTGTGGAAAGGGTTTTGGAAATCGCTGCGGTGAAAAGTTTATTGCTGACATCACTTGAACAATGTCGAGTGCGCCTAAAAGTATGCAGTCGCTAGTTAATATTTTCCCAAACTTAGCAAACTAACGATTTTCAGAATCCATATCCTTTTATAGTCTTGTATACGTCGTGAATGTACTAAATATAAAATGTTGCATTAACAGATCATTCTCCTCACATTTCAATGAGAACGTGCTTTTTTCAAATGGTGTTGCATCGCTTAAATTCAAAAATGAGTACAAAGAGAAATTCCGAAATATTTCGAGAATAATGGATTGTGTGGGTTGTGATAAATGCAGGCTGTGGGGCAAATTACAGGTAAGCTACTCAAATTTTTGCTATAATAATTTACCAAATTTTCTTACACCAATTTCTCTTACAATCTTACAGACACAAGGCCTCGGAACAGCGCTAAAAATACTCTACTCTGAGAAATTAAATGTAGCGACAGAGAGTGGCCTATGGGAGCGTCCGCATATAGAAGCGAATCCACTTTTCAAGCTTACACGTACCGAAATTGTAGCATTATTTAACGCATTTGGCAGGTGAGCGATTTACTCCCTGTATACAAGTTTGTTACATACTAAATATCGTATTTCTTGCAACTTTTCACAGGCTCTCAAACAGTATTATAGAGGTAGAAAATTTCCGTAAGCTGCTGCGGTAATAAGGCGTGATCACAACGCAGAACTACTTAAAGTCACTGAAAGTGCATTTGTATGACAAGTCAGCTGATATCAATGTTTACTTTGTGTAGTATTTATTTAGCCTGTAGTTGAAGAACCTCTTAACTCTCTAACAAGACGAAAAAAAAAAAATTGTAAAAATTATTCCGGCAAATGGTTTCCTCTCTCTTTTACCTCATACAAGCAGAGATTATATTAGTGAGATCTAAAACGGCAAATGGAAACTGTATAAAATTAAGTTTTTTTTGTTTACTATTAAGCAAATTTATTTATTGAAGTTATTTTTGTTTTACCTAAAACTTTGTTACTTTACTCGTAATTACTTCCTTATAATAGTTAATAGTGCAATTATTTTTTCATAATTTGGTGTAATTGCCTGCGCTAAACCAAAATCTTGGTGATTTAGATACGGTAATCTAACCGTATTTGTAAAAATCAAGCCTACGAAATAAGAAGCAATCATTCAATGTGAAAACTAGCTTTATGTGTTATCGAAAGATTTTAAATTAGTATGTATTATATATACTTGAATATTTGTATGTATGAACCTAACGCTCAAATCATGTACAGATGTAGTTTGTGCATTAATAACAGGGATTAAAGCGATTTTTAATGAAAATTTTTAAATTGTTTGTTTAATATAGTTTTTAAAAAAATTACATAGATCATGTAAAATTAAACTTAGATGTGAATTTCTTTTTTTTTAACGTTTGAGGAGTGTCGCTGGTCGTGGCAACGACTATCAAATGTGGCGTCGTCGCCGAATTGCCATCGAGCCGTTTTAATGGAAGTAAACTCGCAGTTTTAGCAAGTTTTTTTTTCTCATAATATTACTTAATATTCAACTGCATCTCTAACTTTATCTTTATTTTTATTTTTATCTTTAACTTTTTTACCTACATATATCTGTCTCTGTATTTTTATCTCTTTGTGTTAGTATTTATCTTTATCTTCATCTTGACGGTTTTCATTATCTTTATCTTTACCTTTATCTTTTTTATCTATATTTTATATATATCTTTAACTTTATCTTTATCTTTGGCATTATTATTTTTTTATGTATCTTTATCTTTGTATTCATCTCTTTCTTTGTATTAATCTTAATCGTTTTCTTTATCCTAATCTTTTTATTTTTTTCATCTTATTTTTAAAATTGTCTTTCTTATTTTTATTTTAACTGTATCTTTAACTTTATTTTTATCTAAACATTCATCTTTATCTTTAATCTTGCTTTTATGATTTCCTTCATCTTTGCGTTTATCTTTATCTTAATTTTTATCTTTATCTCTATCCTCATTTTCACCTTTTTGTTCATCTATATCCTTATCTTATCTTCAACTTATCTTCATTTGCCTCTACATCTTTATTTTCATCTTTATCTTCCATTGTCTTTATTTTTATTTTCATTTTCATCTTTCAACTTCATCTTTATTTTTATCTCTATCTTCATCTTTATCTTTATCTTATCTTTATCTTATCTTTATCTTATCGTTATCTTATCTTTATCTTATCTTTATCTTTATCTTATCTTTATCTTATCTTTATCTTATCTTTATCTTATCTTTATCTTATCTTTATCTTATCTTTATCTTATCTTTATCTTATCTTTATCTTATCTTTATATTATCCTTATCTTATATTTATCTTATCTTTATCTTATCTTTATCTTATCTTTATCTTATCTTTATCTTATCTGTATCTTATCTTTATCTTATCTTTATCTTATCTTTATCTTATCTTTATCTTATCTTTATCTTATCTTTATCTTATCTTTATCTTATCTTTATCTTATCTTTATCTTATCTTTATCTTATCTTTATCTTATCTTTATCTTATCTTTATTTTCATGATTTATTTATTTTTATCTTTATCTTTATCTTTACCTTCATCTTTATCTTGTCTTCAGGTTTACTCTAGCCTCCAATAAGTTTACACATAGGTTTTAATTGTTACATCGCTATAACAACACATTTCCTTGGTTACTACTTTAACTATGGCAACCCTGAAATCGATGTAACAGTTATTGGACGCTAAAAAAATGCAACTAGCTCTGCATTATTTAACGGTAGTGTTCCAAGTAAAATTGTTTTCAAACCGGCTTTGAAATATTTGCCCTTCATAATTTGAACAGTGTTCGATTCAGTTGTTTGCAATTAAAAAATATTAAAAAAATTTTAAAAATATCTTAAAAATCTGATATAAAATGGTCATCCTACATGTTAAACGTGGCGACGAGAACCTCTTCCTTTACGAGACCAGCGTCGAAGAGGGCACCAGTGAGATTATAAGAGACATAATAGCCATCTACAATGGACGCTTGAAAATCTTTCGTATTTGCTCTGAAATTGAAGAGCTCATCGATCATGGTACAATGCTGCCACCAGAAATGATTGGTTTAACCGATGAACAAATTTGTGAGCTTAAACTAAAGGATATTTGGGCTGAGAAATGTGTGCCGGCTGGCGGTTTTGTGCAAAATAAAGATCCCTTAGGGCGTCGTAATGGGCAGAAGCCGCAAGATAAAATGTGTGAGTTGCTCAAAAAGGCTATGGAGGATGCTAAGAAAATTATTGATAAGGTATAAGAATCTCTTGGACTTTGGTTTTAAAATATTTGATTCGTTAAACTTTTCTTCTACAGAAATTAGTAACCGCTCGCCAAACGTTAAATTTGAAAAAGGTACAAGAGGCTTTGAGTTTGTTACGTGGCGCTATTACCATTGTTTATCCAATGCAATTGCCACCGCACGATAGCATTCGCATGGAGTTTAGTAATACGGAAGATTTGAGCGGCACACAAGCCTCACGTGAGGTAATCGAATCGACAAAGGCTCAGTTGTGGTTTGCTGGTAAACAAATTTTGCCTGAAAAGAAGTTGTACGAATATGTTGGCAAAAATGATAAGACTAAGGTGAGTGCAGGGTGGCGGTGGGTTCTTTTTAGGGTGAGTAAATTTCTTGGTTACCTATGCTTCAGGTTGTTGTTAAACTAAACAAACATGGCGAAGGTCCACCTGGTCGCGAAGCTATTTTAACTGACGAGATACGCAAACGTATGATGGCTGATGCTTTTCGCAGGCAAGAAGAGTTGAAGGTAAGTTTTGATAGACCATGTTTTATCTACCGTTTTCTCGGAGCTGTGTTGCATACCTCCACGATAGACATGTTAATATAACAGGAAGTCCCTTAAACTGAGCAGGAAGTCATGTTAAATTAACAAGAAAGATCTTTTTAACATTTGTTAGTGTAACGAGACATATAGAGGAATGTTAATATAACCGAAAGTCATGTGAATTGAACTGAAGGTACCTTTAAATCGAACAGAAAGTCATGTTAATCTAGCACCAAGTCCTTTAAATGTAACAAGAAGTTATGCTAAATTAGAAAGACAGATCCTGCGAAAATAATAGTGTTAGTTTTATCAGGAAGTCATGTTAATTTAAAAGAAAATAATGTTAATTGAACAGGTAGACATTTTCAATTAACTGGACAGATCGTGCTGTTTCTTATAGAGGCATGTTAATTTAACTGGAAGTAATGTTAATTTAACATAAATACGTTATAGTTTTATAGTAAGTTGTGTTAATTTACCTGGAAGTGGGACTAATTGAAGTAGGGTTAACTTTACAAGGGAATTTAACCGGCAGTTAATTTAACAGTAGTTAAGTTAATTTACCAAACAGGAAGACATGTTAATTTCACAGTAAGTGAGGTTAATGTACCAGAGAAAATGTTAAATTACCAGGAAGCCATGTTGATGAAACAGCAAGTTGGGTTAATTTAACAGTAAATCATGTTAAGTTAACGGGAAGTATAATAATTTAACTGGAAATGGGACTAACTGAACAGCAAATAATGTTGGTTGAACAAGAAGTAGGGTTAACTTTACCGGGGAATTTAACAGGCAGTTAATTTAACAGTAGTCAAGTTAATTTACCAGACAGGAAGACACGTTAATTTCACACTAAATGATGTTAATGGACCAGAAAAATATGTTAAATTACCAGGAAGCCATGCCGATTAAACAGGTATTTGGATTGCCTTAACAGTATACATGTTAAGTTAACAGTAAACATGTTAAGTTAACATGAAATTATGTTAATTTAAAAGCAAGTCATGTTAGAATAACATGAAAAGAGAGTACAGAAGTGTTGATTTTACATGAAAACTCTTTCGGGTGCAGATTTACCGTGTCGTGTTCAGTAAATTTTTCAGCCACCACCTCGGGATATATACCTTTCTACCTTATAGGGCTGATACATTAGGACTTATTCCGAATTAACTCAGTTTTTCGGAATTAACTTGAGCATAATCTTCATTATAAATTCCCAAAAATGCAGAAGATTTGAGCAGAATTGAGAAACCGAAATTACGATTTGACCGCTACTGTCACCATAATAAATAAACAAAAATAGCAAGAAATACTACCAAAATGACGGACTGATGGCGACATCTAGCTTTAAACCGCAAGAAATACGATAGATGTCGCCAAAAAATAAACAATTCTCAGCGACATCTAGTTTTAAAGCGCAAGAAATACAACCAAAACACTAGAGGGTACCGAGATGGTGGATTGTTAATCTTAAATCTAAAAGAAGATTTATACGCGATAATCTCCGTGTGTGTATCCATAGCATTACTTACCATGTTTTCACGACAATACAATTTGTATAGCTTTTGACAGCTGTTTCACGTGAAACTCGAAGTTAGTACCCAGCTGTACTTAACATTTTTAAACTCGTCCCTTCCCATCTCGCTTTCTACAAACAAATAATTTTATAACAAAAGTTTATAGTGAATAAATAAATAACACGCTGCGCAGCATAGTTTTATTTACAGTTAAATAGTTAAATTACAGTTAGTAAATTTCTACAGTATATAGTATATGTAGGTACATATTAAAGTATATAATATCCTCAATATTATCCTAAAAGATTTCAAGTAGATACATTTTTGGTTTTTATTTTTTTTTTTAAATAGTAAATTTATCTTAAAGATTTGTTGTTACTCTTGTATATTGTTTAAGAATTAGTTTCAGGAATTTCATGATTGTTAATCTCATTTCTATTCCCATATTAGATAGTTTCATAGATAAATGCACACATAAACAGTTTTTTGAACATTCGATTTTAACTAGACTTTCAATATTTTCTACACGCTAAGGCACTCTACGCATAAAGCGTCTCGTCGTCTGTAAAGTTAACATGTGAGATTTACTGAGAGGTTTAGTGGGACTCATAAAGAACCTCTGAAGTATCGTATGCTTGAAATATTCTTCTTTTATGTGATGAGAAGACGGTTCATGTGCAGATTGCCTTAGTTAAATTTTTTAAGCTTTGTGCTTTCGAAGCAATTACATAGCAGTGCGTAAACTTTACTCAGTTAGCATAAGGCTGTGCTCCTACTAACGTATTAATAATGGACAGTAACTAATCATTATGAGTACTAAGTAATAAAAAAATTTTATTTGGACATATAATTAATGACAATTTTAGTATATTCAGCTATTCCTACTATTAAAATTAACAATAAAAAAAATTCAAAAAAAAAAAAGTGAAACATTCTCGAAAACACCCGCCCTCAATTTTGGGCACAAATTAATTTTTTAACTTTACTTTTAAATGTGTACTATGAATTTTGATTCGTAATGCTATACATTATTGAAATTCCTTAAATCGGTCATTAGTATAAGTTTGTTGAACTTTTCAGAGAGAGAGAGAGAAAAAAAATGTTTGTGAAATCGAAACCGGAACCGAAAGCGAAACGAAACCGAAACAGGAACGAAACCGAAACAGGAACGAAACCGAAACAGGAACGAAACCGAAACAGGAACGAAACCGAAACAGGAACGAAACCGAAACAGGAACGAAACCGAAACAGGAACGAAACCGAAACAGGAACGAAACCGAAACAGGAACGAAACCGAAACAGGAACGAAACCGAAACAGGAACGAAACCGAAACAGGAACGAAACCGAAACAGGAACGAAACCGAAACAGGAACGAAACCGAAACAGGAACGAAACCGAAACAGGAACGAAACCGAAACAGGAACGAAACCGAAACAGGAACGAAACCGAAACAGGAACGAAACCGAAACAGGAACGAAACCGAAACAGGAACGAAACCGAAACAGGAACGAAACCGAAACAGGAACGAAACCGAAACAGGAACGAAACCGAAACAGGAACGAAACCGAAACAGGAACGAAACCGAAACAGGAACGAAACCGAAACAGGAACGAAACCGAAACAGGAACGAAACCGAAACAGGAACGAAACCGAAACAGGAACGAAACCGAAACAGGAACGAAACCGAAACAGGAACGAAACCGAAACAGGAACGAAACCGAAACAGGAACGAAACCGAAACAGGAACGAAACCGAAACAGGAACGAAACCGAAACAGGAACGAAACCGAAACAGGAACGAAACCGAAACTGAAATCGAAACCGGAACCGAAACCGAAAGCGGAACGAAACCGAAACAGCAACGAAACCGAAATTGAAATCGAAACCGGAACCGAAACCGAAAGCGGAACGACACCGAAGCAGGAACGAAACCGGAACTGAAATCGAAACCGGAACCGAAACCGGATGCGGAACGAAACCGAAACAGGAACGAAACCGGAACTGAAATCGAAACCGGAACCGAAACCGAAACAGGAACGAAACCGGAACTGAAATCGTAACCGGAACCGAAACCGAAAGCGGAACGAAACCGAAACGAAACCGAAACAGGAACGAAACCGGAACCAAAACATGAACGAAACCGAAAAGGAACGAAACCGGAACCAAAACCGAAACAAGAACGAAACCGTTACCGAAACAAATATTAAATACCAAACAGGAACCTAAACAAATTATGAAGAACGAAACCGTAACCAAAAAAAAAAATGGTGAAAAACGAAACCGAAACAGGAACGAAACCGTAACCGAAAAAAAAATATTATAGAACGGAACCGGAACCGAACCAATTTTTAAGAACGAAACCTTAACCAAAAAAAATTTGAAGAACGAAACCGGAGCCGAAACCGAAACAGGAACGAAACCGTAACCGAAAACAAATATTAAAGAACGAAACCGGAACCCAAACAAATTTTGAAGAATGAAACCGTAAACCAAACAAATTTTGAAGAACGAAACCGGAACGGAAACCGAAAAGGGAACGAAACCGTAACCGAAATAAAATATCAAAGAACGAAACCTGAACCGAAACAAATTTTGAAGAACCGAAATAAATATCAAAGAACAAAACCTGAAGTGAAACAAACTATGAAGAACGAAACCGTAACCAAAAAAATATTGAAGAACGAAACCGTTACCGAAACCGAAACAAGAACGAAACCGTAAACGAAAGAAATTTTGAAGAATGAAACCGGAACCGAAACAAATTTTGAAGAACGAAACCGTAAACGAAACAAATGTTGAAGAACGAAACCGTAACCGAAAGAAATGTTAAAGAACGAACCCGGAACCGAAACAAATTTTAAATGACGAAATCGTAACCAAAAAAAATTTTGAAGAACGAAATCGTAACCGAAACAAATGTTGAAGAACGAAACTGGAACCGAAACAAATGTTGAAGAACAAAACCGAAACAGGAACGAAACCGTGACGGCAATTAATGTTATTATTATGGATTAACCCAGTGCCGGCCAGTTTTTCCAGTTCAGAAATAAAATTTTTGAAATGCAAATGGCTGCACCTTCACAATAAATGAATTAACCCATTGGTGAACTGCTTTTTTTAAGTCCTTAGGCGTTCCTCCAATTACCCAGTCGCGATTAAATAAGTTTTATGTTTGTAAAGTAAAAAAGTTTTTTTTTGCAAAAATTAGATTTTCTTTGTAATTTTTTCCCTTTGTTGTTATTTCATTTGCGATTTTTAATTTCGTATAAGGCAGTCATTGTATTTTTGTGGTGTTTTCGTCTAATCAAATAATCGTTAAGATTTGTAACGATTTTTTGGTTTTCTTTTGGTTTTTTGCTCTTTTAAATGATTGAATGTGTTTTTTGTAAAGAGTTAACGAATCGGAGAGTTTTTCGCCTTAGCTTAATTTTTGATTAGCTTAAAGCTCAACGAGCGGCTTCTCTGGCGCATCACATCTCGAAGCTTTCTCGTCGTCGTAGGTAGTGCGTTCACTTGCACCCGATTCGGTGGCTGGACTAAGCGGTATTAACGATTTTGTACTGCCAATCATTTCATGGTTGTCGACGGTGGGTTCTTCCTGAAAAAAAGAGATAGGTAGTACTGTGAGTAAATTCTAGAAAGACATAACCTCAAAAAATTTCTCCAGACAATACCTCAACATTTCTCCGCCTAACATCCATATCATCGTCTGTCTCGTATATTTGCGTGTCCGGTTTTCGTTGCTTGCCACGATAATTGTCCTCAACGTCTGAATCTTCGCCCGAGCATACGCATCGCATTTTGGCATCATCGCCGACCTATTGTAAGGATTAGATTACATATGTATTCGGATTAATTTCATAATTAACATATTTTTAGTAATATTTTTGCCATTTAACAATTTTTCATTACCTTGACCAATTTTGTTATTATGCAAAGTGAAATCGATGAAAGCACAAACAAAACAATGGGCACAATTAATGATACCACCAGCTCACGATATACCTTGTCCAAGTCATAGCGTGCTACCACAAATTCCACAGCTGGATCCTGTTTTTGATTAGCGTTGAAGGTAAAAATGACATATATAAATACATAGGTATATCAAATTTCTAGTTGGCGAGGCTAATCTACATAACCACAGAGAGAATTTGAAGAAAAGGTGCTTGCGGGCAAGCAAGCCCAACAAGAAACCTCTCATTTCAGCTACTTACAGCCACCATCACTCCCACTCATACTCTCATTTAATACGTGGACTCTTACTCTTATTTTTTTTAGAAATTCTCATTGGGTGGCCCCGCTTTGACGTTAGAAGGGGTCGGATAGGACTTTGTAAAGGCTCAAAAAGTTTTGTTGGGAGAGCTTTATTTAAATGTCGCATTTGAAGATCACATCTTGATAGAAAACTCAATGCTCCCTTCTCTCTACAATCTCCCAAACTTAAAAGTCGTACTGAAATTCTAGAATTTATCCGGAATTTCACTCGTTTTCTTCCATTTCACACCCAAAAGTTACACTTTCTAAGACTACATAGAATTTTACCCTTTACAAAACTGTGTATTCAGTTTTTATTTTTGTTTAAATTTTAAGTTTGTTTTTAAACCTTAAACTTTGCCCCGATGTTCGCACAAACCTTAATTTTGCAAAAATATCTCTGTTCAGTTGAAAAAATCCCTACGAAAGGGTTAAATCCCTGAAACTGGCAACACTGAGTATCAGCTGGGAGACGAATTACGATGCGATAAAATATCATGCGATAATTTTCTTGTACGATACCAATATTATAGAGCTGGAAAAATATCGATGTTGCCGCCGCGCAATCTTTTCGATATTTTCAAAATTTACTGTCAGATCAGGTAATATGTTGCGTTACGGAAGACTTTATTCCTTGCATAAAACGACAAAACCTGAAAGAGTCGATATATCGCCATCGTAGAAAAACCGCCGATAGTACCTCACAAAAAAACTATCGATATCATCGACTGTTTTCCAGCTCTAAAATATTATATACTCGATCATTTTAGGGTGTGAGTGTATGAGCTGAAGTATCACTCTTTTCCATTCTGTGAAACTGTTATGAATACTTTCAGTACCAAATTTGTACGTTGATGCTTGAAATGAGTATTTGAAACGGGTAGTCGATAATTTTCGTTCCACACTTTGTTTTGGTGCGTTATCTTGAGTGAATTCGATGATTTTGGAGGGTTACTTGAAAATAGTACCAACTCGATACTTTTTGCTCGGCACTTTTCATTTGTTATCGATATCTGTCGTAACGTGTCACTCTGTATTCGATATTTTTATAGCGATTCATAAAAATAGTACCAACTCGATACTTTTCGTTCGGCGCATCCCGTTTTCTATCGATATCCCTGGTGATATCACCACCTATTCGATATTTTTAGAGGGAGACTTGAAAATAGTACTAAAGCCTGGTTTTCATTAGGTCAAATTTTGACCAATTCTATCGACTTAATCGAAATAAGCAACCAAATCTCGATAAAGTCGATGAAATTTGACTCTATTTGACCTAATGAAAACTAGCCTTAACTCTATAACTTGAAAACTTCTTAGGGTGGTACTATAATAATTGGGGCTGGAGCTCGATATCCTCAATATATATGAAAGTTGTACGGTGTTTTTGTGTGACGAAATGGTTCAAAAACTACTCAACGGATTTTTGACAACTTTTTTTGACAGTTTATTCTTCGGTAAGTCCTCTCGACATATGTATAGCCTGAAGTAGCTACATTTGCAAAATCCGTAGTTCCTGTGAGAAAGGCCGCTAGGTGGCGCTGGAGTCGAGATATGAAAACGCATGTTGTGTTTTTTCAGTTTTGCAGACAAATTGGCGGTCAACAAATTGGCGGCAAAAATGGGATTAAGCTTCACATCCCTATCTACGCCCACTACTACATCTTTACATAAGAAATTGAATACACCCACGCTCACCTTATTATAATAGCACTGATAGCGTGACTGCGCCGTATTGTTATCGCCATCGTTGCCATAGCGTGCCACAAAATCCTTACATTCCCCGCGCAAAGTATTCACACAACCTTCCAAATTGATGTATAATTTTTTCCATGTATAAATTGTTAAATTAGCTTGATTGGGTAGGAAACGCTGTTCAGGATCGATTTGATGTGTACTATTCGCATAAATACTCCAGAATTGTGTGAAATTCATAAATGGTTGTGGCAGTGTGCCGGCTTCCAAAATTGTGCCATTCAAGCAGTCGGTAGCGCTGAAAAAATGAATGATGGGGAAGAGGTTTAATCAACAACTAACTATAGTTATGATGGAGAAAAGATTGTTTTATCATACAATATTTTATCGCCTTCTCGTTTAACGGTAGCACAATTAGTCAACAGATGACCATCTTCATCCTTCCAAATTTCGGTGGGTTCAATTCGGACACCATGTTCGCTGCCGCGTGCCTCATTGAAGGCAACAGCTGAATCGCAATCAGCTGTTATAACGGTGTCTTCCTAGTGAGGGTAGAAAATGAAATGATATATTAAAAGTTATTCCGTCGAAACGAAACTTGATAGAAAGTGCGAAATTTATCGGAGTGCTCGATAAAAATTAAGAAGTTTATCGAGTACTCAGTGACTCGATATAAATTATGGAATTTATCAAAGTTATTCCATCGAAACGAAACTCGATAGAAAGTACGAAATTTATCGAGTACTCAGTGACTCGATAGAAATTATGAAATTTATCGAGTACTCAGTGGCTCGATTGAAATAACGAAATTTATTGAGCACTCAGTGACTCGATAGAAATTACGAAATTTATCGAAGTTATTCCATCGAAACGAAACTCGATAGAAACTACGAAATTTATCGAGTACTCAGTGACCCGATAGAAATTATGAAATTTATCGAGTACTCAGTGGCTCGATAGAAATTAAGAAATTTATCGAGTACTCAGTGACTCGATAGAAATTACGAAATTTGTCGGAATTCCGTTAAAATTTTCGGATAAATAATCGGTTTTATTAATCGATTATTCTCTGATTAACTAATAAATCGAGGTTATTGGGTTTATCAGCAACTCGGCCGGAACGGGAAAGTCGATATAAATCACTAAATTTATCGAAATTCGGTAAGTAATTTCGATAAATGTGAATTTTTTCGATTTTCACATTACGACGGGATCGCTGTTAGATCGACATGTCTGCGATTTATCAATTAATTGATTAATCGCAGTTCCCTTATTTCCCCTTTCCTACTCACATGCATTAACAGCACATTTATCGATGTTGTTGTGATTTTCGTACAATAACGATCGCATGTAAATGGTTTTTTAATTTTCGTACAATGCACGCCACGACATTCAAAAAATCCGTTCAATTTGGTGTTATCTTTGGCTGAGTTTATTGTCGGACCATCGGGTTTGTGATGACATAAAAAGAATTCTGACATATTTTTACAATGACCTGTTAAAGGAAGAGAAATAACATATTTTTTTCATTATTTTTAAAAAATTTTGAAACAGAAAGATCTTACCATTCGAACAATTGAATACGCCTCGTATATTATTGCAAACTGTGCCATTATTGCAGTTAAATTTATTTAAACGATTCATGTCAATCTGAAAAAAAAAAAAAATTATTAATTAATATGATCGATGACTGCTAGAGCTGCAAAAATATCGATATTTTTTTTGGTCCGATTTATTATCGATTTTTCTTTGCTGACTAATTTTAAGTAAAAGCTTAGCTATTCATGTTCCATGCTGAGAGAATTTATTGAGTGTGTATATCGATATTTTTCTCCCATCCCCAGTACGTAGCTAACAGGAGCCAAAATCAATTTAGCTTTTAAAGTCTGGTTTTCATTAGGTCAAAATTTGACAAATACTATTCCTTTTGATAAGTAAATTTGAACCAAGCCTTTTATTGACCTTATTAACATTAAAACAAGCATTTCGAAGTTTGCAAATTAAATTATTCTTTACCAACTCGTTGATATGGGTACGTTCAAATAATGTTTGTTTTTCAACTTTTGCAAAAGTTTGAAGCAATAAAATTAGTAAACGGAAATATGAACCTAAATCTCAACGTTAATGACGTCAACTGGAAACATAAATGCATTTCACGTTAGCTATTCATTCGTCATATATTTCCGTTAACTGTATACATCACATATGTAATTTAAAACTGGTCACATTAGGGTGATTGCAAAAGCTTTTATAAATTTTAGCGCCAAACATTGTAGTAAAGCCGAAACTGCAACGAAACGAAGTTACTTAAAAAAAAAACAAATCCGAACGGAACGAAACGAAAAAAATGGAATGGGAACGATGTGGAAACGAAACAAAA
Organism: Campiglossa producta; assembly: GCA_964058755.1. Classification (NCBI taxonomy): domain Eukaryota; kingdom Metazoa; phylum Arthropoda; class Insecta; order Diptera; family Tephritidae; genus Campiglossa; species Campiglossa producta. Next base: position 10,866,053 of record CAXKVI010000002.1, on the reverse strand, counting down.
ACGAAACACACGAAAGTCCAAAAATGGAACAACAAAATGAAAAACAAACCCAGATCCGAAACCGAAACAGTATAAAAACTTCAACTTTTTTTGCGGACCCTGAAACAGCAACCAGTCCAAAGTAGAACAAAACTGTCATCGAAACACATTGAACGCGCTCAACGGTAACAAATCAAACACCTTTGACAAGAAAAAAAAACAAAATTGAAGACGAAACAGAAAATCAGAGACCCCGAAAAAGAGAGTGCAACGAAATAACTTAAAAAAACCAAAAAAAGAAACAGGAACGACGATAAAATAGAACAAGCGCCTTACTGAAATTCTTTGAAAATTCACAAAAGGAAACACTTTGAAGGTTTTATACTGGAACGAAACAAAACCACTTTGAATTCGAAATAGTTTGAAAGTGTGAAACTGGAACGAAACGAAATAACTGTTTTAAAATGCTAAACCGAAATTGAAACAGGTGCTTCGAGAAACAAGACCAAATGCGTAGCGAGAACACTTTGTGAGCTTATTACTGGAACGCAGCGAAACAACTTAAAAAAATCTGAGTCTGAAACACTATGAAAATATGGAATTGAAACGAAAAAAAAAATAACTTAAAAAACGAAACAAAAACTAAAACAGGAATGACACCGAAATGAAACAAATGCTTTAAAGAGACATTATGAAATTCCAAAAGTGGAACGAAACGTAACAAATTTGGAAAACAAAACCAAATCCGATGCCGAAACACTATGAACCCCCGCGAGTAAAAAAAAAAAAAAAAAACAAAGATATCTTTTTAAGAAAAACCAAAACTGAATTTTACTAATTTCTATTGTAAAAATTTACGAAATAGGCTATATTTCGGAGCCACCCTAACATTTACCTCCAAATGTTACATACGCTCCAACAAAAATGGTAATCAACAATATCCCGTGAACATTTTCAAGAGCACTCAGGTGCGCTTAAGTTCGAAAAAAAGCTGTGCTTGTCAATAGCACACAAGCACAGCGGGCCATGCAACTAAAAGTAATGAAGGGCCAAAACACATATGCAGACACATAGACTATCTCCGTCATCAGTATTAATTTCCTCCAAAAAAAAAAAAAAAAATAACAACAACATATTGAAATGAGATTTGGTGCAACTTACCATAGCGCAGGATGTATTCGCTATTCGTGTACAATTATTGAGCTGTATATCGGTACCGTTACGTCGCACTATCGAATGTATTTGCGGACAAAATCCACTCGTGCGCGTCAAACACCATTCACCACACGAGGCCCATGGACAATTATTTGGCATTTGACGATCAACTGTTTGGCACATGACAGGATCGAGTTCGAAACCGGATTTGAAGGCTCTGAAAAATAAATTTTTTTGATTGAAGCTTGTTGGGAAATGGTTAAAATTATAGAAAAGTTTGTTGTGTGCTGCTTCAAATTTTTTCCTACACTTTAACGGGATCTACACTCGGAGCGACACCGGTAAAGCAGAGACAATTTTTCTGAGGAGCCTTCCTGGCAGAAATACACTCGGGGAGTTTGATAAACTATTACCGAGGGGCGTCACCGTTTGGAATTTTTTTTTTCTAAAAAATGTTGCTTTTATCGGGATTAGAACCCGGAATATTGGTGTAGTAGGCCAAGCACACTACCGCTACACACCCTCGGCCGCTAAAATGAATCAATTAATGGCAAAGAAAAAAATGTTTTGCCAACATATTTTATTTGGCCTTTAATGGGTTAAATGGAACAAATAAGGGATGCTTGATTATTCAATTAATGATTATAATCTATTTAATTACTTAATCTAGTTAAGGGGATTAATGATTATTCTCCGACTAATTAGATAATTAACTTAAACTTAAGTCATTAATTAATTAATCAACTCAAAAAAGAGTTTAATGATTTATAATTCAATTAGTTTCATTGTTCGAAAAGTCAGAAGTCACAATCTAATAATTCAGAAAATTGAAAAGTTAGCAATCACAACTTGATTAATCCGAAAATTTGAATATTTAGTTCATATATGATTGTAGTCTGCTTAATTACTAAATTAAGTTAAGCTGATTTATGCTTATTCACTGACTAATTAATTAATTAACTTAATTATTCTTCAACAAAACATTCATCATTCATTATCCAATTAATCATATTTTAGTTAACTATAAGTCAATTAACTTCATCACAAAACTCAATAATCACAGCCTGATTAATTAGAAACTGAAATATTCAGTAGGTACTTTTTGCGTTTCTCCCAATTAAATTATTTTAAAATCTTGCTCTTTAACTTAATTGATTGATTAGCCAAGAAAAATCCCACATATCAAATACTAGGCCAATTAGTCAGTTAGTCCAACATGTTAACTAACTGAAACTTGATTAATTGATTACTTCGACTAATCACAGTCGAAAGAAAAGAACAGAGCTACTCAAATTTCAATTAATTATTTTTGATTGAACTGTAACCACTCGGTATCATCGGATTGCTCAATTCTGTTAATAAATCACAAATATAATTAGTCAGAAATTTGTTTAATCTATAAATCTCATATTTCTACATTATTATTATTAATTTTGAATATTTATTGACTGCTTTATTATTTTTATTATTACACGTTTCTTTCAAAGACTAAGTTCAAAATAAGAAAGATTAGTGATTAATCCATTAGTCTATCATTAATTTGACTTTGACTAATAAGCAACTTTTGTTAATCAGATAAAGTATTACTTAATTGTGTGACTAATCAAATAGTTCTACATGGAAATTAGCTGAAACTCGATTAATTAATTAATCCGACTAATCTCAGTCGAAAGAAAAGAACACAGAGATTTAAATTAATCAATCCTGCTGATCAATAACAAAAATTATTAGTTAAAAATGAAATGAAAATGAGATCAAACTAAATCAATAAATCTCATATTTTTTATTATAACGCGTTTCTTTCAAAGACTAAGTTCAAAATGAGAAAGATTTGTGATTAATCCATTCTTCTATCATGGCAATTAGCAGAAACTTGATTTATTGATTAATTTGATGTTGATTAATCCTTTTATTAATCTGAAAAAGTATTACTTAGTTGTGCTATTAATCAAATAGTTCAACACGAAATTGAATCGAAACTTGATTAATTAATTAATCCGCCTAATCGCAGTCGAAAGAAAAAAAGGTATGCTGAGATTTCAATTAATTATTTTTAATTGAACTTTAATAACTCGGTATCTTCGGATGGATCAATCCTGTTAATAAATCACAAATATGATTAGTTAAAAGTTAGTCTAATCTATAAATCTCATATTTCTAGATTATTATGATTAATTATGATTAATTTTTATTATTTCTTGATTATTTTTTTTTAATATTTTAGAAAATACTATAAAAAGTTCAAAATAAGAAAGATTTGAGATTAACTAGTCGTAAATGCCAAATTACATAAACTTGATTAATTAATTTATACGACTCAGACCAATCAAAGCAGTTGATTAATCAAACAAATTATTAATTCGAAATTCATTTGATCGAAATAAACTTGATCAGAATCGAATTAATCAAACCGATTGATTAATCATTCAAATTATTGGCCAAAGAGTAGTTTAATTGATAAATCGCACATCTCTAATAAAAAATTTTTTTTTTTGTATTATTATTTGCCAATTAACATTAACTAGATTGATTAATTAATTCGACTATGATTTATGAATAAAATTGATTAATCAGAAAAACGATTAATTGAAACGCACATCTCTAAAACGAATAAAATAGTTAAAATAATGATTACTCACTTGAGTGATGGCGAATAAATGGCTACGCTCAGGTAAACAATCGAGACACAAGATAAAACCATTGTCAGTTGGCAAAGACAAATGGCGCGACAGATGCGTTTATCTTGTTCGGGTATGAGACGTGGTTTATCCTTGCGGCGACCCATGTGTAGACTTTGCAATTGAACTGTGTTGATTATATATATATAAATCTGTACTACGTGGTATATACGTAAGTGGGTAGTTTTATAGTTAACGGTGGGTTGATTGATTGATTAATAGTTGGTTGTGGTCAAACGAGCACCACTTTGTAGCACAAAACAGCAGATTTATTTATATGTAAATTCGGTGGTTTGATTGATTTTGTTGCTTTTTTTGGTTTGAGGTTGGGTCGAATTTATAACAAAAAAAAATCACTTTAACTGAGTGTTGAAACAAAATCTCACGCTTCAGGTGACTTGATTTTGACAAACTGTTGCATTGGGTACATATATTGGTATTTTTCATACATACGTATATAATGAGTGAATGTGCATAAAGCTGATTTTTATTAAATTTTTCTGCACATTATTTTTTTGAATGCCCCCTCACACACTTAAATATTTTTATGACTTGTTGATGTCATTTACACCCACTTATACCAGCCAATTAGTCATCGAAATTTTCTTTTTCAAGTTATAATGAGGCTCTTATAATTCTCAAACCCTCTTTTTAAATTCACTTAACTTTTTTCGTTCAAAAATCTTCTCTTGGCACACATACAATCACATTCACTTGGCGCACAACATTTGGGTTGCCCGTTTTGGGATGACTGGGTTGCTTTCCGTGCTATGTACAGTGAGTCACAGTGAAATTGATGCAGCATTTATTTTAATTAAAAAAAAGGTTTTGAAAATTTTTATAAGACTTTTAAAATATTCAAAATTTCGCAAGTTTCGCGAGGAATCTTACAAAATGGAAAACCGGAACCGTCGGAATAAATTAAAAATTCGAAATTATAAACTGAATTACTGGGCAAAAATAATGACTCGCAGTTACAGCGAATCGCAACTGCCAATATGCATACATGAATACAATCAATTCAGGGCATGAAACCGATTAAAATAACGTTTTGGTTTCCGTTTCTTAACACGATTCGGTTTCGGTTTCGTTCTTCAAAATTTATTTCGGTTTCGGTTACGGTTTTGTAACACGATTCGGTTTCGGTTACGGTTTCGTAACACGATTCGGTTTCGGTTTCGTTTACCAAAATTTATTTCGTTTTCGTTTATGGTTTCGTAACACGATTCGGTTTCGTTTCCGGTTTCGTAACACGATTCGGTTTCGCCTTCGCTCTTCAAAATTTTGTTTCGGTTTCGGTTACGGTTTCGTAACACGATTCGGTTTCGCCTTCGTTCTTCAAAATATATTTCGGTTTCGGTTACGTATTCGTAACACGATTCGGTTTCGGTTTCGTTTACCAAAATTTATTTCGTTTTCGGTTACGGTTTCGTAACACGATTCGGTTTCGGTTTCGTTTACCAAAATTTATTTCGTTTTCGGTTATGGTTTCGTAACACGATTCGGTTTCGGTTCCGGTTTCGTTCTTCAAAATTTATTTCGGTTTCCGTTACGGTTTCGTAACACGATTCGGTTTCGGTTTCGTTCTTCAAAATTTATTTCGGTTTCCGTTACGGTTTCGTAACACGATTCGGTTTCGGTTTCGTTCTTTAAAATTTATTTCGGTTTCGTAGCACGACTCGGTTTCGGTTCCGGGTTCGTTCTTCAAAATTTATTTCGGCTTCGGTTACGGTTTCGTAACACGATTCGGTTTCGGTTCCGGTTTCGTTTTTAAAAATTTATTACGGTTTCGGTTACGGTTTCGTAACACGATTCGGTTTCGGTTTCATTCTTCAAAATTTATTTCGGTTTCCGTTACGGTTTCGTAACACGATTCGGTTTCGGTTTCGTTCTTTAAAATTTATTTCGGTTTCGGTTACGGTTTCGTAACACGATTCGGTTTCGGTTTCGTTCTTCAAAATTTATTTCGGTTTCCGTTACGGTTTCGTAACACGATTCGGTTTCGGTTTCGTTCTTTAAAATTTATTTCGGTTTCGTAGCACGACTCGGTTTCGGTTCCGGGTTCGTTCTTCAAAATTTATTTCGGCTTCGGTTACGGTTTCGTAACACGATTCGGTTTCGGTTCCGGTTTCGTTTTTAAAAATTTATTTCGGTTTCGGTTACGGCTTCGTAACACGATTCGATTTCGGTTCCGGTTTCGTTTTTTCAAAATTTATTTCGGTTTCGGTTACGGCTTCGTAACACGATTCGGTTTCGGTTTCGTGCTTCAAAATTTATTTCAGTTTCCGTTACGAGTTGGTTCCGGTTTCGGTTTCCAAATAAAAACACGACCGCAAAAAAATTTGACTCCTGCAAAACATCAGTATGTTGCTGCAAAATAGGTCTGAATTTTTAGAACATTTTTCGAATCAATAACACTACCAACGACCAACTTCGAAGAACGGGAAACGCCATTTTTTTACTTATGAGTTAATCTCTTCAAAAGGTTGGCTTGGTCCAATACCCAGCCGGCTGTCTTTTGTGCCCTTTGATAAAAGAAAATATATTCCCACAAAAAGAAAACAGGCATACAAAAATTGCAAACCGTTTGGAACCGGTTCCGGCATTTTAAACGGTTTCGGTTTAGTTTTTTTTCAGATCAAAATAACGGTTACGGTTTCGGTTTCGGTTTCGGTTTTGAAAAAACGAAACGGTTTTAATCGGTTATGGCAACGGTTTCGGTTTCGGTTTTGAAAAACGAAACGGTTTTAATCGGTTATGGTGATAGTTTCAGTTTCAGTCCTTGATTCAATTACACATGCATATATTTTTTAGATTCGCCACTTTACATACATATTAATTTGATATTCATTATTTTAATTAGATTACAAATAAGTTGGGGTCACTCGGCAAGATAAGCTTTGCACGGTGTTTTATTCCAAATATTTTTTTTTTTTTTTCAACTAACACAATGGGTTATTGCTACCTGATGGTGCTCTTCTAGTATGAAATTGATATTTTCTGACTAGTTTGAGGTTTCGCTGCAGGGTAACTATTCTAAAGAATCATTTTTCGAAAATTATAGTTCGCAAACAAATTACCCAATAACAACATTTAGAAAAATTTTTTTTAATATACATATTTTTAAAAACTAATTAATTAAATTTTTTTTCAAAATAAATACTTTTCAAAAACATTTTTCTAAAAGAGTTCAAAGTACAAATTATATTTATAACTTTAAAAAAAAATCATAGTTTGCAAAAAAATTGCCAAAAACAATATTTTTTTAAATTTTTTTAAAATATACATATTTTTTAAAACTATTTTTTTCAAAATTAATACTTTTCAAAAAAAATGTTTTCTTTTAAAAATGCCATTTCCCCCCAAAAAAAAAACAGAAGGGGTCTTCTCTTTAAATTTTTTTTACAAGAAATCAACATCAAGTGTCGTATTTTGGTGTTGCGTAGAAAAAATTTTGAAAAAAAAATGTTTAAAAAAAATTTTGCTTTAACTTCTTGTGTTTTTTTTTTTGTATTTTAAAAATGAGTTTTATAAACGATATTTTCCAAAAATGATCTTTTATATATTATTAAATATATTTTCTTTCATCAATTTTAAAAAATAGAAGGTTTTTTTTCAAATTTTATATTTTAAAAAATTGTTGAAAAATAATATTTTTCAAAAATATATTCTCCAAAAACGAGCTTTAAAAAACCTGTTATTTTTTAATAACTTAAAAAAACTAAATTTTTCAAAAATTATCCTTCACAAAGTTGGTACTTTTTAAAAACTTAAAATAAAATTATTTCGCAAAAATATGTATTTTCTTAAATTGTTCTTCAAAACGAGAATGGTATTTTGCAAAGGGGTTTTAAAAATAATTTTTCAATTTTATTTTATTTTATTTTAATTTATTTTATTTTATTTTATTTTATTTTATTTTATTTTATTTTATTTTATTTTATTTTATTTTATTTTATTTTATTTTATTTTATTTTATTTTAATTTATTTTATTTTATTTTATTTTATTTTATTTTATTTTATTTTATTTTATTTTATTTTATTTTATTTTATTTTATTTTATTTTATTTTATTTTATTTTATTTTATTTTTTTTTTTTGTTATTTCATTTTATTTTTTTTTTTTTTTTCGTGCTCTTTAATTTTATTTCATGCCACATTTTTTCTCTGACTCACTGTAGCACTCGATGGTTCTTTTCTTTCTCCACACAAATGGTGTGCGTGAGTAAGCGAAAGAGGCGTTGAATTGAGAAAATAATGGTTATTTGAGGCGAGTTCTTTGTTTGTATTATACTTGCTGTGGCACACTTTGGCACTCAGCTTATTTTGTTGTTGTTGTTGCGCATTTTTGATTACTTTTTTTCACTATTCTTGACCACTTTTCCAGCTCTTTTAGCACTTTTTATTTGATTTATTTTTTTTTATTTTCATTTATTTATTTTTTTACACCGTAATCCACAAGTATTGCTCTTTATCGATAATAAATTTTTGTATAATAATATATGTGGGCACAAAAATAAAAATGGACGTTCGTTTAAACGTTTTGGATTGGTCGCATTTCAATCGGGACTAAATCGGGCGCACATCCGCTAGTGCGTAGTCTTCGCCACACAACCACTTTCAACGAGTAACTAAATGAGACTGACTGCTCATAATTTTGGCTCAACTAAGCCCGTTACTTATCAGAAGTAGCAAATGTTGAAGCAGAAGAAGAAGAAGCAGCAATAGAAGGACGAAAGTACACATGTCGGCTCTCTAATATGCGTGCGTTCGTGAGCGTGTGTGTGAGTATGTGTGTACGAGCGTGTGCGTGATGTCCTACTGACTGTGTATAGGAGCCCGCACGTTGCCTTATTGTTTTTGTTGTTGTGTTCGTCTTTTTCTTAAACGGTGGGCGTTATTTTTGCGCGTCTTTTAATAGATTTTGTTAAAAGCTTCAAAGCTTACAATGTCATTCACATTGGCCAGCGTTTGACTGAAAATAGCGCGCGGCAGGAAGTAAAAAAAGAAGTGCAAGAATGCGACTGAGTAAAATTTGTTGTTGTTGTAGAAGAGTGCAGGAATGTGCACTTAGCTAGATTACTTGGTCAATGTTGTACCTATTCCTTTTTATGTTCTATTTATTTGTTACTTGAGACTTGAGCGCCAATGCCAATTGCACACAACAACAACAAAAATTGAATGCCAACAACGTGCAAGACTCCTGTCACTATCTCTGTGGGTTTGTTAGCTTTTATTGTGGTTGTAATTACTTTGACGTTTGTGTTGTTGCCATGTTCACATGTTTTATTTATAAAATAAACATTTATATTGCTTGCTCAACTCACAGTGGTGCTAAACGCGTTTTACGTTACTATCGCTGGCGTCGCTTTTGTTCTTGTTTGTTTCTCAGTGGTGCGTTTGTTCGTAGTAGAATGCAATGTTGCGTATACGCAGTGGGGTACTTATTTAGCTGCTTTATAATATTTTTGCAATCGCTTGCGTTTAGCTCAGTTTTGCTATTTTTAAGTGAAATTCGAAAAAGAAAAAATGTATCTTTATTCAATATTTATAAAAATCTATAAATTTGTTTAATTTCATATTAATTTATTTTATTTTAACTTAATTTAATTTAAACTCTTTGTTGCTTTTGACTTGTAGTCTATTGCTGTAAATACCGACGGTATTTACAAGCAATTTTCGGGATTGTATGAAAATGTGTTTTTTGAGAAAAATTTACCTACGCGCTGCAGGAACCAGACAAGCCGACATATTTTTCGATGATACTGGAGTTACATCTCTTCAAGGACTTTTCTTCCCGGCATTGTGAGAGTCGAACTCACAACACTGTAGTGACTTGTATGCTAGAAGGTCTAGCACCTTAAGCCACTACCCAGCTTGAAGGTAAACCCTTCTCAGTGTCCATTTATGCATATATTTATTCTTCCATATAGAACATTTCTTTAATTTCCATGCTAACTTATATGAAAGATTTGCGAATTTTAGGACTTGGTGTGAAACCTATGAAAGAATTTTCTATGCTTAATTAAGCACGAATATTTTTCCATTAATAACATTTAAAATCTTTGTTGCTTTTAATTTAATTAAATTTTTTTGTTTTATTTTATTTTCATTTTATTTTATTTTCTTCAGTTTAATTAATTTCCATTTTTTATTTTTTATTTCATTTCAATTTATTTTATTTTGTTTTTGTTTTAAATTATTTTATTTATTTAATTTTTTTTGTTTGTTTTATTTTTTTTCAAATTTCATTTTATTTTATGTTTTTTTTTTTTCATTTTATTTTATTTTACCTTATTTTATATTGTTTTATTTTATCTTATTTTTTGTTTTATTTTTTATTTTATTTTATTTTATTTAATTTATTTATTTCAAGTTTTATATTATTTTATTTTATTCAAATTTTTTGTTTAATTTAATTTTTTCAAATTTTATTTTATTTTAGATTTTTATTTAAATTATTTTAATTTGATTTAACTTTGTTTATTAAATTTGCTTGAATTTATTTTAAATTTATTTTAGTTTAATTTAGTTTTATTTTATTTTAGTTTATTTCTTCTTATTTTTTATTGCATTTGAATTTATTTTATTTAATTTTATTTTATTTTTTTATTTTATTTTAATTTTTTTATTTTATTTTATTTTATTGTATTTTATTTTATTTTATTTTATTTTATTTTATTTTATTTTATTTTATTTTATTTTATTTTATTTTATTTTATTTTATTTTATTTTATTTTATTTTATTTTATTTTATTTTATTTTATTTTATTTTATTTTATTTTATTTTATTTTATTTTATTTTATTTTATTTTATTTTATTTTATTTTATTTTATTTTATTTTATTTTATTTTATTTTATTTTATTTTATTTTATTTTATTTTATTTTATTTTATTTTATTTTATTTTATTTTATTTTATTTTATTTTATTTTATTTTATTTTATTTTATTTTATTTTATTTTATTTTATTTTATTTTATTTTATTTTATTTTATTTTATTTTATTTTATTTTATTTTATTTTATTTTATTTTATTTTATTTTATTTTATTTTATTTTATTTTATTTTATTTTTTTTAATTTAATTTTATTTTATTTTATTTTATTTTTTTTTTATTTTATTTTATTTTATTTTATTTTAGCTTATTTTATTTTATTTTATTATTTTTATTTTATTTTATATTTTTTATTTTATTTTTATTTTTTATTTTGTTTTATTTTATTTAATTTTTTATTTTATTTTTTTCATTATTTTTTTCTTTTATATTATTTAGTTTTAATTGTTTTATTTTATTTTATTTTATTTTATTTTTTTTTTTTTTTTTATTTTATTTTATTTTATTTTTTTTTATTTTAGTTTATTTTATTTTATTTTATTATTTTTATTTTATTTTATTTTATATTTTTTATTTTATTTTTATTTTTTATTTTGTTTTATTTTATTTAATTTTTTATTTTATTTTTTTCATTATTTTTTTCTTTTATATTATTTTTTATTTTTTTTTTTTAATTTTATTTTATTTTATTTTATTTTATTTTATTTTTTTTTATTTTAGTTTATTTTATTTTATTATTTTTATTTTATTTTATTTTATTTTATATTTTTTATTTTATTTTTATTTTTTATTTTGTTTTATTTTATTTTATTTTTTATTTTATTTTTTTTTCATTATTTTTTTCTTTTATATTATTTAGTTTTAATTGTTTTATTTTATTTTATTTTATTTTATTTTATTTTTTTTTTTATTTTATTTTATTTTATTTTATTTTAGTTTATTTTATTTTATTTTATTATTTTTATTTTATTTTATATTTTTTATTTTATTTTTATTTTTATTTTTTATTTTGTTTTATTTTATTTAATTTTTTATTTTATTTTTTTTTCATTATTTTTTTCTTTTATATTAGGGGTCGTGCATATATGACGTCACGCTCTTTGAGGGGGGGAGGGGTCTGCGATTTGTGACGAAATGTGACATGGGGGAAGGGGGGGAGTAGCACTTACGTGATGTCACGTTATTTTTTGCATGTTTTCTAGCGTGCAACGTCCATGGACGTTTTCAAATTTAGCACGTTTTTATTCTTTCGATTGGCAAATATTATTTAATAATTAATATAAACATTCTAAATATGTATCAGATTTTATGTCAAATAAATATTGAATTTATATTTATTAAGGGTGTGATGTGACATTCGAGGGGGAGGGGGGGGTCTGGCGTTTGTGACTGGGTGTGACATGGGGGGAGGGGGGGTCAAAAACTACCAAAAATCGCGTGACGTCATATATGCACGACCCCTTATTTAGTTTTAATTGTTTTATTTTATTTTATCTAATATTTTTATTTAATTTTTTTTCTTAATTTAATTTAATTTAATTTAGATTTTTTATTTTGTTTTATTTTTTAAACGCATTTGCATCTCTGTAATTTTACGTAAATATTCTTTAACCAGTTCTATTTTACATACAAATGCTTAAATTTAATTAAGTAACTTCTAAATGCATGAAAGTATCAGCGCCTTAATGCGTTCAGTGTTTATTTAATATAATGTTATATTTGTCCTTAATCCGTCATCAAGTTTTTAGAGCAAAAAATCGTAAAAAGGGTTAGAACGCATTACAAACGATGACGAGGCGACGCCACAACTCATCAAGACACAAACAAATTAGTTTTTATGATTTATTCTTGTGATTATCATGTCATGAGTACGCAGATAAACTTATATAAAAACTTTTGCATATGTATGAGAGTACAGTTGTGTATACCCAGCAGGCAAAGCAAGTGGTTAGAAAGCTTTCTGGCAACTGTGGCTTTTCCATATAAGCAATATTTTTCCTGAAAGAAAACCGAAATATATTTCATAGAAAACTACGATTTCTTGGATACTCACTGTTCCACACTCCGATTTTGGCCTAAAAATTCGATCGTTAATTCTAGTTTGCAACTATGTAGTATTTTTTCGACTAGTTTATTATTGGACTGTGTATATTTTTATGATTTCTGTCCATGTAAATCTCTGCCTACACAAAATTTGCAACGCAAAACTATTTTATTATTAGTTTGTCAATAAGTTTGCGCATTTGAAAGCTTGTTACTCAATTTCCCTCTTCTGTGCATGCTGTTAGTTTTTGTTTTTGTGAAATTCAATATGACCTACAAACGCTATTTACATACATATACACAATTGACACCAAAGTAAGGGGAGCCAAACTATGCAAAACAAACAACAACAAAATATGACGGCAAAATGTTACACTCCGTCAATGTAGCATACTTCAAGGCGCAATGCTGATGATGACTTCACTACTAACTGGCTAGTTGCCTGGAGACTGCAGTGGCAATTACGCATTCTGGAATTCTATGGAAGGGAGATACATACATATGGGCATTAATGTAGAGGTAGTAAGAATTGGATGTGTCACCAAAAGGAATAATTTTTAAAAAAGTTTTTCAAAAAATTTATTTTAGAAAAATCATTTTTTTAAATATTTGTTTGAAAAGGTTATTTTTCAAAAATGATGTTTTGAAACATTTTTTCAAAGGGATATTTCTGGAAAAAAGGACGTGTGGCACTCGGGGACTGCCGCGGTAAAGCTATTGCATATCACTTTATAAAATTATGCAATTATAATATTTATGAAAACTCAATGAGCATATTTATGACTTTAGACCAGTACAGCCTTAACCTGTTAACAGTATCGCCTATACAGCTCCAATTTTATGTACAACGTCACACTGTTAGTAGTATAGCCTAAATGTAGGCAACGCTTAAAGATCCGATTTTAATGTAATGTAATGTACAGTTCCAATTTTATGTAATCGGCCTGCTGCTAACGTAATACGCCTGAATGTAGGCAACGCTTATATTTATTTTTGTCAAGTTATGTTGCTAACGCCGAACCTTTTAACATTGAAAAAAGTCTGCCACAAGAAAGGCGATCCCGCTAACAGCACCAACTACCGCGGAATCAGTCTTCTTAATATCGCATATAAGGTTCTTTCTAGACAAACTGTTTGAACCTTATCAGTGTGGCTTTAGACTTGATAAGTTTACCATCGACCAGATTTTCACGATACGCCAAATCCTGGGTAAGACCCATGATAAAAGAATCGATACACACCACCACTTTGTCGATTTTAAAGCCGCTTTTGACAGCGCAAAAAGGAGTTGCCTGTATACCGCCATATCTGAATTTGACTTCCCTGCAAAGCTTATACGGCTTTGCCAAATGACGCTGAGCAATACCAACAGCTTCGTCAGAATCGGGAAGGACGTCTCTGAGCCATTTGAAACCAAACAAGGCTTCAGACAGAGCGACTCCCTTTCGTGCGATTTCTTCAACCTGATGCTGGAGAAGATAATTCGAGCAGCAGAGCTAAACCGCAATGGCACAATCTTTTACAAGAGCTTGCAATTGCTGGCGTATGTCGATTATATTGATATCATTAGCCTTAACAACCGCGCCGTAAGCGCTGCCTTCTCTGGGCTGGATAAAGAAGTGAAAAAATGGTCTTTGCGGTGAACGAGGACAAGACGAAGTATTTGCTGTCATCAAAGAAAGAATCGGCGCACCTGCGCCTTGGCAGCCAAGTCACCGTTGATGGCTACAAGTTTGAAAAGGTGAGAGACTTCGTCTATTTGGGAACCAGCATGAAGACCGAAAATAATATCAGTCTAGAAATCCAACGGAGAATCACTCTTGCCAACAAGTGTTAATTTGGACTAAGTAAGCAATTGAGAAGTAAAGTCCTCTCTCGACAAAAAAAGATCACGCTTTATAAGTCTCTTATCAGTCCTGGTGTACGGCTCGAAATCATGGACAGTGTCAAGAGAAGATGAGATGGCCCTTGGAGTATTTGAGAGAAAAGTTCTCCGGAAGATTTATGGTCCTTCCCGTGATGCCAACGGCGAGTATCGAAGGAGATTTAATGATGAGCTGTACGAGCTTTACGCAGACCTGACCATAGTTCAGCTGGATTAAAACCCAAAGGCTCCGCTGGCTGGGTCATGTTATGCAAATGGAAAAAGAAGCTCCAGCACAGAAAGTTTTCCTATCGACACCCGATTGTTTCGATTTCCACTAAACAATCGGAACAAACAAAATCTATTTAGATCCCGATTTCATTGCATACTAAGTACAATTAAATGATCTGACTAAAATTGAAGATAAGGGCATACGTGGCGTATGAGTGACTTTTCACTAGCGAGGATATTTAAACATTATAAAAATTTACCATCCTTGGGCTGCTCAATTAAAACTCCAATCTCATTTTATTTTCATTTTAATTTTTTATTTAGCAATTTTAATTATTTTTATTTGATTCAAGATTTACAATTTTTGCGCTGAAGAAAAATATTTTTTTTTTAATGTTTTTTTTTTTTTTTTTTTTTGTAAATAGAATCCTGTATCGTTTTGTTACAATTTGTATTTGTGTTTTAGGTATGCAGGTAGGTATTGCGAAAATTGTCTAGAATAAAAATTTATTTGCTTTTCATTTTCTAAAATAGCAAACAATAAAACAGGCGCTGACAGTTTTTGAGCTATTGGCGAAAGAGTGTTTATGAGAGATACGGACAAAAAAGTTATTAGTGTGTGAGTGTTAAAACTCAGCAAATGTTCGAATATTCAAATTAATATTTAATTAAAATTTAACTTAAATTAAATAAAAATTAAAAAAAATTTAATTTAACTAAAATTAAAATTGGAATAAAAACTCAAACTAATTTAAATTTAAATTTAAATTAAAATTAAAATTAAAATCAAATTAAAATTAAAATTAAAATTAAAATTAAAATTAAAATTAAAATTAAAATTAAAATTAAAATTAAAATTAAAATTAAAATTAAAATTAAAATTAAAATTAAAATTAAAATTAAAATTAAAATTAAAATTAAAATTAAAATTAAAATTAAAATTAAAATTAAAATTAAAATTAAAATTAAAATTAAAATTAAAATTAAAATTAAAATTAAAATTAAAATTAAAATTAAAATTAAAATTAAAATTAAAATTAAAATTAAAATTAAAATTAAAATTAAATTTAAATTAAAATTAAAATTAAAATTAAAATTAAAATTAAATTAAAATTAAAATTAAAATTAAAATTAAAATTAAAATTAAAATTAAAATTAAAATTAAAATTAAAATTAAAATTAAAATTAAAATTAAAATTAAAATTAAAATTAAAATTAAAATTAAAATTAAAATTAAAATTAAAATTAAAATTAAAATTAAAATTAAAATTAAAATTAAAATTAAAATTAAAATTAAAATTAAAATTAAAATTAAAATTAAAATTAAAATTAAAATTAAAATTAAAATTAAAATTAAAATTAAAATTAAAATTAAAATTAAAATTAAAATTAAAATTAAAATTAAAATTAAAATTAAAATTAAAATTAAAATTAAAATTAAAATTAAAATTAAAATTAAAATTAAAATTAAAATTAAAATTAAAATTAAAATTAAAATTAAAATTAAAATTAAAATTAAAATTAAAATTAAAATTAAAATTAAAATTAAAATTAAAATTAAAATTAAAATTAAAATTAAAATTAAAATTAAAATTAAAATTAAAATTAAAATTAAAATTAAAATTAAAATTAAAATTAAAATTAAAATTAAAATTAAAATTAAAATTAAAATTAAAATTAAAATTAAATTAAAATTAAAATTAAATTAAAATTAAATTAAAATTAAATTAAATTAAAATTAAATTAAAATTAAATTAAAATTAAATTAAAATTAAATTAAAATTAAATTAAAATTAAATTAAAATTAAATTAAAATTAAATTAAAATTAAATTAAAATTAAATTAAAATTAAATTAAAATTAAATTAAAATTAAATTAAAATTAAATTAAAATTAAATTAAAATTAAATTAAAATTAAATTAAAATTAAATTAAAATTAAATTAAAATTAAATTAAAATTAAATTAAAATTAAATTAAAATTAAATTAAAATTAAATTAAAATTAAATTAAAATTAAATTAAAATTAAATTAAAATTAAAATTAAATTAAATTCAAATAAATTAAAATAAATTAAAATTAAATTAAAATTAAATTAAAATTCAAATTAAAATTAAATTAAAATTAAATTAAAATTAAATTTAAATTAAATTAAAATTTAATTAAAATTAAATTAAAATTAAATTAAAATTA
>CAXKVI010000002.1:10811575-10844075 GCA_964058755.1 Campiglossa producta | reverse complement strand
ACATTTACGAAATACGAAATATTTAGGCATCCGAATTGTATTTTAGAAATAAAATGCCATTTTAGAGATCGCTATACAAAAGTGATGATCTAGACTAGGACTATTTCTTTGACCAATGACAATAGAGAGAAAACATTTAAATTTAGCTCCTTTAAGTATGCAACAATTTTCAGACTAACCCCGAAATACACAAATTTTTTTGAGGAGTTGGATAAACCAACTCTTGTTTCATGATACCATCCGAGTAAAGAGAAAAATCTGCTTTTTGAATTTCCAGGTAAAAGTGGAATAGTTTTGTGGAACATCTTAACCCTTCAGGCTATCAACACTCACAGAATTATAACAATTACTGGTAGAGAAAAGAGCCTGGCGACAAAGCTAACCAATGTTAAGAAGGTCCAAAGGGCTTTATCAACTTTCAGTCCTTTCAATTCTCCAGGACCGGATTTGGTCTATGCTTGTCTGTTGCAGCAAGGAATCAACTATACAGCTCCAGTCCTATCAAATTTATATAGAGCATCCCTGCTGTTAGGATATATTCCCAACAGGTGGACAGAGGTTAAGGTTGTATTCATACCGGAACCAAGGAAACCGGAAAATCTGTGATTGTCATATCGACAAATAAGTCTGAGTTCCTTTCTCCTAAAGGGAATGGAGAAAATTTTAGATCAGCACTTTAGGGAAGTAAATTTAAAGAAACATCCTCTGTATACACACCAATTTGCCCACCAACCCGGAAAATCCACGGAGACTGCTATCCATTGCTTTACTGAAAAAATTGAAAAGCCCTTTCGATAATACGACGTATCATGCTATTGAGGAAGCCATGATTAGCAAGGAGGTAAGCCCAATGATCACTCGCTGGATCCTGGCCATACTAAAGCAAAGAAAAATCAGCGTTGAGCTAGGAGGGAGTAGCCACAAGAGGATGCCCTCAGTTAGGTGTACTTTCTCCTCTACTGTGGACTCTAGTCATAGACGAGCTTCTTCACATTTTGAAGGGCAATGGCTTTGACGTACAGGGTTATGCAGTTGACTTAGTAGTCTGCGTAACAGGAATGAGTGAAGAAAGAATATCCGATCGCATGCAACAAGCCCTTCGCTTCATGCAAATATGGGTTACTAACAAAGGACTATCTACTAACCCAACTAAAACAGTCTTGGTGCCTTTCAGGCGAAGAAAGCTGTCTATGTTAGAGCCGTCCCTAGGAGGCAGCGGCATAGGTTTTTCGACGGAAGCAAAATGACGTACTGGTATGCTTATCTAGTCTGCTAGCCTAAGACTGCTCAACGAACAGCGGCAACTAAGTTAAGTAAGGTACATCGGCTAGTCTGTGTCGGTATACCAGGTGCAATGAGAACGTGCCTATTTCCCTATTCAGATAGAGAAGGAGGCCACACTTGCTGCATTAAGACTTCAAAACATTTCCGATATAAAAATCGGAAATATGACAGGACATATGAAGATAGTCAAGAATTTCATAAATAGTCCTGTATTAGAAGTAAGTGATGCGAAACTTTGAAGTTTCAATCGTAGATTGGGTGCTCTGGGTGCTTTGTATACGGATGGATCGAAACTGGAAGATGGTAAAACGGGAGCTGGTATCTATGGACCAAATTCCAAAAAATCCGTACCGATGGGTAACTAACCCAGGACGCCCTACCTGCCTTGCAGTCTTACACTATAACCTCGAAGCTTGTCAATGAGTGCGTCGCAGTCCTTTTGCGTGGTGAATGGTCGCCTAAGGCCTTATAACAATAATAATAATAACCCTTCAACTGTCTCGTGAAAGGTTTATTGCTGTTTCTTTTTCAGATTGTCGGAATAAACTGCATCTCCAAATATCGCTAGACGATGACCAATGACGTTAGAGGGAAAATAAACTTAAATTGGGCGCCTTTAAGTATGCAACAATTGTGTATACTTTCTTTATTTCTTACCTATTCAGACTAAGCCCAGGCATACGACAATTAAATAAATATAAAATATGAATTAATTATAATCTGAGTGATTTTTTGGGAAGTCAGAGAGCTGAAGTTCATACAGCTGTAGAATCAATTACACTGTGCAACAATTTTTTTGTTGGGGGGAGGGGTGGGAGGCGGTAAAATCAACTCTCCTCTAAAACACTGATCCAAGGCATATGGTTAAAGGTTAACACCCCCTTTTAGAGTTCTCAGATTGCATTTTTCGTCTGAGTAAAATCACGTTGATGCTCTTTATAAATATTCGCCGCAAACTTTCAAATATCTGGTACATAGCCATAAAGAGATCAAAATGTTGCGCCTAAAAGTATGCAACCTTTTTTTTTTTGCATAAAATATTGAATTGAAATCGCTAGCGCCTTTTTATGGGGAAAAATGCGAGCTAGAATATACTGCAATCAGCTTTCTTTATAATCAACTTTAAATAGAGACCCCTGAGGTAGTTTAATAAAGATTAAGAAACGAAATCAAAGTGGAACTGACACTCATTTTTATTTTTTATTGGTTTCTAAAGTAGGGTGCTTTATTTCGTACGTACCAGCTATATTCTATGCTACTAAGTAATCTATTTACGATTCCAAACAGCTAACTACAAATTGATAGGAACAATAATAACAAGTGCGAGGATTTAAAAAACAAAACAGTTGAGATTAATTAAAGATTATTTTTTAGATATAACATTTGAAATATTATTATTATTACGATTAACTTCTAACGATTTCAACAGGCACTTGCTTAGTTTTTCTTAAAAATTACTCAGGGATAACGATTTCTCCGGTTTGCAATTCATGCAGTTAACAATCCTGTAACAAATATATTACCATAAAAAACTTTATTTAATTTGATGTTAGTTACTTGCTAAGAACTTTTAACTAGTTACTGATTTAATGAGTTCTGTTGATTTGATTTTTTTTTTGAAATGATAAGCAGGATTTTAGAAAATAAGATAGTATAAAGAAATAAAATATGGCGGTTATAGATTAGATAGCAAATGGAGAGCGCCAATTAATATGAATCCAAAGTGCCAAGCAACTAAAATTTATAAAAATGGGGCCTATAACAACATGCATAATAATTATTCAGACTCTTGGAAAAAAATATAAAATTAAATAAAATGTTATCAGATAAATAAATAAAAATAAAATAAAATAAAAAATAATCAAGATAAAATAAAATGAAATTAGTTAGAAAAATTTTAAATATAATAAAAAAGATTAAAATTTATAAAACTAAATAAAAGAAAATTAAGTGAATTAAAAAAAAATTGAAAACAAATTAAATAAGACAAAATAAAATAAAAAGAAAAATAAAAATAAATAAAATAAAAAAATCAGATAAAATAAAATCATATAAGTTAAACAAAATTGAAACAAAATAAAAAACTAAAATGAATTAAAAAATTAAAATAAAACTAACTAAAAACGATTATAAATAAATAATATAAAATATAAAATAAAATAAGATAAAATAAAAAAAATAAAAAAAAAATAAAAAATAAAATGAAATAAAAAAAAATTAAAAAATAAAACAAAATAAAATAAAATAAAATAAAATAAAATAAAATAAAATAAAATAAAATAAAATAAAATAAAATAAAATAAAATAAAATAAAATAAAATAAAATAAAATAAAATAAAATAAAATAAAATAAAATAAAATAAAATAAAATAAAATAAAATAAAATAAAATAAAATAAAATAAAATAAAATAAAATAAAATAAAATAAAATAAAATAAAATAAAATAAAATAAAATAAAATAAAATAAAATAAAATAAAAGAAAACAAAATAAAATAAAATAAAATAAAATAAAATAAAATAAAATAAAATAAAATAAAATAAAATAAAATAAAATAAAATAAAATAAAATAAAATAAAATGAAATGAAATGAAATGAAATGAAATGAAATAAAATAAAATAAAATAAAATAAAATAAAATAAAATAAAATAAAATAAAATAAAATAAAATAAAATAAAATAAAATAAAATAAAATAAAATAAAATAAAATAAAATAAAATAAAATAAAATAAAATAAAATAAAATAAAATAAAATAAAATAAAATAAAATAAAATAAAATAAAATAAAATAAAATAAAAAAATAAAATAAAATTAAAAAAATGAAAAAAAATGAATTAAATTAGTTTAAATAAAATAAAAAAATAAAAATAAAATAAAAAAATTTAAAAAAAAAAATTTAAAAAAATAAAAAAAGGAAATAAAATAAAAAAAAAAAATAAATAATAAAATAAAAGAAAAAAAAAAAAATATATATCAAAAGAAATAAATTAAAATTTAATTAAATACTCAACTTCGTATTTATCTTATTTGATATGCGATTTTCTTTAGCTAAACAAACTTATAAATCGTTTTTTTAAACTAAAATTTACAACCGCATTTTCAATAAATATAGAATTTGTACTAAGCTAAGTACAAAAAACTGATACAAATTGTATGTACATATATTAGACTGTCCCAAAAAATCAAAGTTGCTTTATTTAAATTTAATTTATGTATGTACATATATACAAATATTTAAGGATGGGCAGGAGATGGACAGAAGTTATCCTGGAAACTGATTTTACATTATCGGTATCAAATGAAAGGGGTTCATGAGAGCCGGGACGCAGCGTAAACTCTATTTCGATATCTAAAATGTATCTGCACTTCCCTTACTTGAATAACTAAATGTTACTCATACGCCGTGTATGACCTATATAAAAAGAGAACTATAATTGCAAAATTTCAAGATATAGACAATTATTTTTGCTCGAAAATATATTGTTACACAATCTACTAAACTTCTTTGAAAATTTCAATGTCCTTTTCTCCTGAATGCGTTTTTCAATATCCTGATAAAAGATCCTGTTGTCCTTATAAAAATTCAAAGTTAGAAATTTGATGCAAAGTTCTTATTGCGAACTTAGTAGCATAAGCTGCTAAATAAAACTTTAACAAAAAATCGGCACGGGTTACCGTTATCCTAGAACAATAACACTTCACACACATGTTATTTTCCATACATTTTTGGGACGCTCTAATATATATGTCCTAAAACATGAATTTATTTAATATGTATCTATGTATTTATATATGTATGTATGTAATTAAATATATGTATGTATACTAGCTATACACATTTACGGATGCAATATTAGATAACAAATTTTTTGATAAAAAGGCATTCCAGATTATGCAGGTTTCATTATGCAGGTACAATTGATTATGAGTTTAATATAGTTTTATATTAGTTAATTTTTTTTTCATTAAATATTAACACAGGCCCATTCAAACAACTTAACTAACATATAGAAATATGCATATGTTTATATGTAATAATTAGTTTTTTTCTTTAACAAAAATTAACATGAATGTTTAACGAGCAAAAATGTGTTTGATGATTTTGTTGTTATGGTAATTATCGGTTATTGTTATTATTTCAAAATCAAACAATGTATGTATTTAACAAACTCACTCTTCCTTCGATGGAAACTTCTCCGCATAGACGCGTGATGACGATTTAGAACATGCCTTATCGCAGCAGGGACAATACCAATAGCTTAAAACACCAATCGATATGGCGAACAAAACATTTGGTATCATTAATGAGAGTATCAGATGATAGAGATTATTCTCCCATGAGTAGCGACCGATCACCACTTCCGGATAGGCACGACTGTAATAGCAGGGAAATGGTTCGCCAATGTGTGAGTAGCTGTAACAGGGAGAGATATTGAATGAATATTATATAGCAAGAGTTAGAGAGTAAAATAGCATGCGCGAGTGAGTGAGATAGCATGTGTTTGAGAGTGAGTGTTAAATATCTCATACGTTACCCATATTGGCGCGCAAAAACACTGCAATTCGTTGTGGGTGGATAACCGCAACCTTCTGAATTGATGAGAAATTTCGTATAACTCACATCCCATTGCACCTTATCCAGCTCGCGTGGATTTTTTTCCCATTCACTAAACGGTATGCGTGTGTAGTTGACGTACAACTGATGGCACCTGAAATTGCAATTGAAATATTTTGTTAAGATTAGATTGAGAACCGTTTTCTCATCTCCCCTTGTATATTAATGTTTACCATTAATTTACCGACAACTTCGTTTCACATTCAAACGGAGAAGAAAGTGTCCAAAAAAATTATAGCAAAATATAAAATTAAAGGCTAGATGAGCAAATAGCCCTAAATGTTTGCTAATTGTTTTTGTTTTGAAAGATTATACCTAGCGCTATTTTGTTTTATTTCATGTTTTTTTTTTGTTTTTCAACTTTTTTTTATTTTTTTATTTTTTTTTTAGTTATTATTTTTTTTTATTTTTTTTTTATTTTCATTTAATTTCTTATTTTATTCTTTTGTTTTATTCCATGTTATTTTATTTAATTTTTAAATTTTTTTAAAATATTTTTTTTTTGTTTTATTTTTTTTTTTTTTCATTTGTTTTTTTTTTTTTGTTTTATTCATTTTTATTTATCGTTTTTTTGCCTTTTCTGCTTTTATCCTCACTTAATACTAGAGCCGTGGGGTAAACTTTTATTAGCACTCTGTTTGATAATTAAATTTTTTAATAATTAAAATTTTAATAAAATATTTTTTTACCCTTACCCTTTACCCTACTTACCCTACTTTGTATATTTAACATGTTTCCAAGTATCAGACACACTATACCATCCAATAAACAAACAACCTCTCTTTCTCCCGTACGCCAATGCCCCTCCACCCTTAGCCTCGCTTTTTCCCACTTGGGCTCCATAGTTTCAGTGCTCTATGCATGAGTCGGTCGTTCACTCCATAGTCTTGTTTTTTATTTCATTCTGTGTCTCTGTTTCCCACTCATTCTCCAAATTCCGCTAGCTGATGTTGTATGAAAACTACCTGGCTGGCCGAGCCAAGGCAAAATGGGATATTGAAATAATAACCACCTCTCAATTTATTTTCTTTGCTATCTTTATCTGCATTGTTATGGAGCACTGAGCTTTTTAAAAGCTTAAAAAATAACGATTTTCTGAGGAACTTCTTTTTCATGATGATAGTTTTTTTATGTTGACCCTTAAAAAACCCAGACGGCTACACTGCATTTCGACATTTTGGACCATGTAGAAGATTTCTACAAACATACATACAGGGTTGCCACCTATTAAGCTAGAAGCATTTTGGAAACAATTTTGATCTGCTGAAGGAACCAGCTCCCCGTAACATTAGCCCTTCTATACATAGTCTAAAACAGACTAATTAATATTAAATTTTTATTAAACTTACTTGGTGAGTGATGATGTACAACCCTCGCGACACGAACTCCACGAACAATTTCTTATGCCTTCCGCATATATATGATCTATGACAATACATGTTACAGGAACGGGATCATAATCAGCGATTATCGTCGAAATTGCTGGATCCACAACGAAGGGTATTAAAAAGAGGAAGGCAAAAACTGAAAGAATTGCAGTGGTACCTAAAAGTGGGGGAAAAGAAATGTAAGAAAGAGAATAAAGGTATAAGGTAAAAAAGAAAACGAATTGATTGTAAACACGATGACAAAAGCGAAAATGAATGAAAATGAAAGTACAAATTGACGGCTGCGTGAAATATCGATAAAAATATAATAAAGCTCTATCCTAAACGTCCGCTTTGTTTTTTTCCATAACGGCTTATTCCAAATATGTTTTAAAAACGGCGTATCTCATAATTAGTTAAAAAACGACCTATATGAACGATAATTATCAATTACATATAATTCAATACATTTTGAACTGAAATAGGTTGTTTTTAAAAACAATTTTTGAAATACATAGGTCGTTTCAAATCAAGTTCTGTAGCGTTTTTGAAAAATATTTTTAAAAAGGGTCATAGTCCACTCAGCCGTGGTAATTGGTTTTCGAATACAAATAAAAGCAAATCTAAAGAAAAAAAAACTACTCACCAAGGCACAACGATGTATAAAATTTAGCCTTATCTAATAAAGATTCCAATTCAAGATCGCTTTTCTTCTTTTTGAGTGGCGATTGTATGCCACCGGTACGACTTGAACGACCTGATGTGACGGTTTTTGTGCTACTTAAACTTATTTTACTGCTGGTTATTGTATGCGCCGAAATGGTCGGACTGGTTGGTAGTGACATTGTTGTTGTTGCGGTAGAGCTTTTCTTCATTTTGGTGTTAGTTGGTGTTTTAGCTGCTTTGCTGGCTGGCGTTTGGCTGCTTACAAATTTTTAACGCTTAACTTTTTCGATTTATTTGATCTAAATTTATTTACTTAACGTTACATTCGCTCATCAATTTGTTTTTTCATTTACAGTTATAAGTCGTTAATTTTTTTTTTTAGATGTGTGTTTTTGTGTCGATTGTACGAGCGTTAGTAGCGGTCAAGTGTTTGTTTATTTTATTCTTTATTTCTAGATTTTTTAAGTTTTTTTATGTTAACGTAATAATTTTTTTTTAAATTTGTTAAATTTATTTTTTTCCTATCTTTTTTGCTTAGTATTACTTTTTAAACAATTTTATTTTATAAAGTTTTTAATTTTTTTTCTCTCAATTTTAATAATAATTTATTTTAATCTAAATATTTTTTTTTGTTGAAAAGCTTTCGTTTGCTATTATTTTTTATTTATTATGTTTTGTGTTTCAAATCAGTTTGTTTTGATATAATTTTCATTTTATTTGTTTGCCTGTTTTGTCTGTTTGCTCGTTTGTTAGTTTGTCTGTCGAGAATTTTTTTAGTATATGCTTAGTTTTTTTTTGGTTGAAAAGTTTTTATGCGTTCTTGTTTTTAATGTTGTTGTTATTTATTATGATTTTTTGTCCGATTCTCTTTGTTTTGATCTATTTTTCATTTTATTTCGTTAATGTATTCGTCTGTTTCGTCGTTTGTTAGTTTGTTGTCAAGTATTTTTTGAGTATCTTCTTGAGTTTGTTTTTTTATTAAAAAGCGTTTGTTCGTTCTTGATTTTATTGTTGTTGTTAGTTATTATGATTTGTTGTTCGTTTCTCTTTGTTTTGATATATAATTCATTTTATTTGTTTAATTTATACGTCTGTTTGCTTATATGTTTGTTTGTCTGTCGAGAATTTTTATAGCATCTTCTTAATTTTTTTGTACCAAAAATTTTCTTTTGTTTTTTTTTGTTTGTTTTTATTTTATTTATGTTTACTTAAACACGCATCCCTCCGAACCGTTTAACATTCCATAACAAGTGAGTTTGTGTAAGTGTTTATATGTGTGTGTGCTTTACTGTTAAAATATTTTATTTTATTTTTCTTCTGAAGTGCCCGTTTTGTACGAAAATTTAGTGCAATAAGCGCTTGGATAAAGACTTTTTTTTACGTAAAATTTAAATATAATACAAAATAATTCTTGTTCTTCAATGAACTGGCTTTGGGTGCTTGTTTGAAGCGTACATTTTTGTTTATGATTTTTTTGATATAAATTCCAAATAGTGACTTAAATTAAATTTGTTTTCAATGATTTACAGCAATAAGTTGAATTTCATTTATAAAAACGATTTTATAAATCTAATATTGTCTGTATTAAATACATTTTTTTTTTTTATTTTTTTTTTACAAAATTTCCGCCACCATTGTAAATAAATATTAATTCAAAATATATGCAGTGTCTAGCTTTCGAAAATATATTTTTAAAGTTGTTGAAATCTTTTTTTGTTTTGATTGTTATTTGCAAATTTTTTTTTGCTTCTTGGTTTTGTTATTTGTTTTTTGTTTTTTTTTTATGCAATAATTTAGCTATTTTAGTAATTTTATTTGCTTTGCTGGCAAGCGCGTTTTGCGGGTTGTAAAAATAATTTTTGCGTTTTTTTAACTTTGGGCTTTTTTAATATATTTTTTTTTTATTTTGTTTAATGTTATTATTCTTGGTTTCCTTTTGAACTGAGTTGGTGAAGTGAGTGTGTTGTACAGATTTTGTTGTACGCGCTGTTAAGTTTTTGTTGTTGTTCTCAATCCATTTGCCTTCGCTTTATTGCATGGCAAATACTCCGGCCTGATGTACGGGACTGTCTTCTTGGAGCAGAGGAATGCCTGGAAAGTTTTTTTTTTTAGAAAAAAACAGAGTTAAAGCGATTTTGTATAAAGTTCTTCATATATATTGTTATAAACATAATTATTACAAAAGTAAAAAAGTCTAAAATTTATAGAAATTTAAAAATTTGAGTTATAATTCCTAAAACGTACTATCAGTTGTTTCTAAATTGTTAATATCTAGGAATATATCACTTGATTATAAAACTTACAATATTGATATGAAATAATCAGAAAGAATAGAGTAAAATAAATGAACTTGGATTTCTAGCGCCTAAAAGTATATTTCCCTCCCGAGCGACTCTTTCTGCTTTACGCGTTTGTGATAATTTATCAAACTTTTTTATTAATTTCTGGACGATTTTTAGTTAGCGAATCGCGTTAAGGTTGCAAAAAGTTTAGCTTCCTTAAAAAGCTTCCTGAAAGTTTTTAGAACTGCAATATCATCATTAAGTCATTCCGTAGTTCGAAAGCCCTGTCTCAGATTTTTCAAAAACTTTAAGCTATTGCATAGATTTTATGGCAGGCCTTGAGTGTGGCGACTGAATCGAAAAAATCGTAACGGATATTTTTCACTGTTAATGACAGCAAAAGTTTCGGTGTTAACAGGCCGATTACGTACAATTGGATATGTAAGCGTTGCCTACTTTTAGGCAGCTGTTGCTAACATCAGTACAATCTTATGCAATGGCTTTACCGCGACAGTCCCCGATTGCCACACATCCTTTGTTTTTAGAAATATATTGATTTACGTTGAGCTAGGGTGTTTTCGAAACTCATTCAGATTTAAATCACTCTTCAACAAAAATATGAGATATGGCTTTTTCAGTAATTTACTGAAATAGGGTAATCTTCCGTCCACCCGATGAAAGCTCCAAAAAGCATATAAGGGTTCTTAAAACTATATATATTATTAATAAAGATTCGCTTAATTATTCTGCGATGAGCTTTATAAATGATATGGGTTTTTTGTTTGGTGAAAGCTCAAAAGGTTTTTAACTACACCTATTTATGTATTGGCAAGTGATGAATTTTTAACTAAGGCTACTAGACTACAATGTTATTCACCTATACTTATCAAGCTGTTTTTGAAGTTTAATGAGTATCTTTGTATATATTTAGAGAGAGCTTAAAAGCTCACAATATTTCATGTATCAATAAAATCAATTAAAGTCATCTATGTATATCATATAACTAGTGAAAGCTTTCTACTTTGATTTTTAGGATTGATTTTTTTCTAAGTGAAAGCTCTAAAGCTTTCAGAACAAGTTGAAAATGTCTATTTTTATACAAGTGTATATATTTTTTGAATACATTTTTTGAACGCCATCTATCTACTTGTTAACTCAAATATGTACAATTTCTTTTGAAACACCTACACCATAAACGGCGACGTTTACAGACAATACAACAATAGCACAAATGCTCAAAAATGCGGATAAATTAGTGAACTTTCAGGTGGTTTCAGTCCGCGTAGATGTGCCTGAAAGTATGCTGCAAAAAGTGTAGAAATAAGCAATTACAATTTTCAAAATTTACGTACAAAAATTAAAATAGCTGAGAATTACTTAAATGTAAATGAAAAACAAAATGATTGATGCAATGGAATAGTTTTCAAGTATTCACACCCTAATGTGGTTTTGATTACATTTAATTTTAAAATTTAAAGTTTATTTATATAAGTTTTTTTTGTGAGCCACAGTTTCAAAGCCACAGCATGGGAATTTCAAAGGGTAAAAGTGTTTCAAAGAGCACCACTGTAATCCAGAATACATTTTTCGTCAAAAAAAAGCTCAAATAAAGTTCAAAAAAGCTTAAAAAATGCCTTCATTAAAAATTGAGATACAATACAGAAAAGCTTAACTAAAATTCTGAAATGCGAAAAATATTTCGTGAAAGTTAGATCAAATTTAGAAAAGTCATGCAATTTTTAAGGTCGAAATGTGCTTTGTTAAAGCTCAAAGGAAGTTCAGAAAAGCTGAAAAAAATAAAAAAGCTCAAAGAAAATACCGAAAAGCTCCAATAGAATTCCAGAAGCCGAATGTGTTTTGTAAAAGCTCAAATCAAATTCCGAAAGCTCCAAGAAAAGTTCAAATGAAATTCAGAAAAGCTTAATTGAAAATTTAAAAGGCTAAATGTGTTTTACAAAGGTCAAATCAGAAGAGCCAAATGTGTCTCAAATTAAATTCCAAAAGCTCAAATGAACTTCAGAGCGACTTAAATATAAAACAGTAATGCAAAATTCGTTTCGTATAAGCCCAAATAAAATTCTGAAAGCCCAAATGTGTTTTTAGAAGCTCCAAAAAAATTCAAAAAAGCTAAAAAAAAATTAAACTTGGGAAGTAAGTTTCAGAAAGCTCTAAAAAACCTGAAAATCTCTTACAAAATAAAACATCTTTGAAACTCAAATATGTGTGACTTTTTTGGAAATATATTTAAATCTCTTTCGAAACACTTTTAAATAACACGACTTGTCTCAATATATTCTCGTGGAATGCGCTTACCAAGACTCGACCTACGCACTTAGGTAGATAGTTAACGGATCGAAATTAGCTTACTTTACCGTTTCCTTAGGGCTTAGTTATGTAAAATTGTTGGAAATTATTTTCATACACATACATTTTACATAATAAGTACCTAAGTATTTCTTAGTTCAACAAAACAAAAGAAGGTATGCAATCTTACGTGACGGATCTCATAGTGCCATTACATCGTCGCCGCCCCCTCCACCAGTATCACCCAAATTGGTCTGTGAGCCAATATTATTTTTCGCTAATATCGTATCCGTATCCACACAACCCTTGAAACGCATTTTCGCATCATCGCCTACATACACCGTTTTCTGACACATCAATAAGACCATACACGAAATAACGAACAACACCGAAGGTACCACGGAAGCAATAACAAATTGACGATACGTAACCTCCAAATCAAAACGTGCCACAACAATTTCCTTCTTTGATGGCGAATAGAAGCATGGGAAGCGTGCGCGTGCATTATGATCGCTACCATCGCGACCAAAATCCTTCAAGAATTCCTTGCATTCATCCATGAGCGTATTGACGCAACCCTCCAAATTGATCATGAGTTTGGATTCGTTAGAAATTGTTAAATCGAAATCGGGTGGCGCTATTTCGGGAGTTGGTATTGATACCGAAATATGTAAATGACTGAGATAAGTGAAATTGGTGAGATCGGTGAGCATGTTTGGTTCGAGTGTTGAACCATTAATACAATCCACCGCCTCAACACGATCCGATGTGTTTTTGATGTAAAAACACGAAGCCATCACGACATTATCGCCTGACTCGTTCCACACCTCTTCGCCTGTTTCGGTATTGATAGCATTTTGACATTGCGACAAGTAAACTTTATCACCACTCAACACTACAACATTCTTATTACGTGTTGGTATATCAACACAACGACGATCACAATTGTACGGGGTACGTATCTTACGACAAGTTCCACGATTACACGAGTACAAACCTTGTATGTCCATACAATTTATTTTTCCCCTTCTACCCGAACACTTCACTGGCGAATCACTATTATGGAAAACACACTCAAATGCATCGGTTATATTGAGACACTGTCCTTCGGTGCAATTGAAGGTGCCTGTCAAATTTTTACACTCATCGTTGATGCAACGCGCTTTATCGGCACGATCTTGATCTATGCCATAGCATGTTTTATTCGCTTGATTTGTACAATTTTGAAATGTTAGATTTGTTCCGTTAGCACGCAAATTTACATAGATTTGTATGCAAGCACCGCTCGTTTTACTCAAACACCATTCGCCGCATGAGCCCCACTCACAATTGTCTTTGTTGACGGCGCGCGTTGTGGTGCACATGACGGGTGTGGGATCGATGCCCGATTTGAAGGCGCGCGTTGATGGCATATAAATGGCGACAGTTAGATAGACTAGCGCCACTGAGCTGAGCACGAGCGTCATTTGACAGATGCATATGGTGCCGCAAATGCGTGTATCCTGCGGCGGCACCACCAAATCCTCCTCGGCGACCTTTTTCTTACCCATTTTGTTGCTGGGTGGTGTTGTTGGTTGTGGTGCTTAGTGAGTTGGCGTGGTGGTGCGTTATGAACGCTGTGTGCTTGGCAGTTGTAGCAGTTGATTTTTTTTTTAATAATACTTTTGAGTCATATATAAAGTTTTTTTTTGTGGGTTAAAGTTTGTTACTTTTTTAGGTTTTTTATTAATGCCTTTGCTTTTTTGTCACTTTTGAGTTGTGGCGGTTCTTTCCTGTTCATTAACTAGTTTAACCTTAAAATGTATTAAGCAAACACTTGAATATTTTTTTAACACTGTACGGCGTACAACAAATTAAGATTTTTTGTGAAACTGAACAAAAGCATTGTCTGAAAAATCCATAAATTTTTCAAGAAAAAGGTTATAACTCAACACGTCCTGGTAAAATTTTGCAAATTCTGGTACTTTGAAAAGCGAAGAAAGATCACCTTATACCAAAATATTTTTGTTTAACACCCTATATGAAACTTTCAAAATTTTGGTTGAAGAACGCCCTACCTAAAATTTTGATTTAAAACTCCCTTTTTTTAGTATTGAATTTTCGTTCAGATAGATGATTTCGAAGATATCGCTAAAAAAAAGTTTAAAATATTCCCCCCTGGTTCGAATGTTGACTTGTTGGTGATTTCAAAAATGGAAAAAAAAAATTTCGGCACCCTGTAAAAACAGCGAAATTTGTTTTTTGCTTATAACTTTTCTATTTGGTCTTTGATTTCAACGAGCAATATATTGTTGTAAAGGGGTCATATTTCGTCCATATAAGCCATTAACCTGCGACACCAACTTTAGCTTTTATTCAAATTTATTTAAAACTAACACCCTGTATTAAAAAAAAATGTTTGAATAAAGTAAATATAGCCTTAGATTTTCTATGCTATTCTCAAATTACTGAGCGATTTGTTCGCGTAGTAAGTGATTATTGTACAGAAGTTGCCGACGAGGAACGCCTAGGTTATATATTCGCTAAACTAAGTAGCGGAGAACGTTTCAACAAATTAAGAGTCAAGGAAAGATTTAGCATAAATCCATTACATTTCTTTCCTCATTATATGTAGTTAAATATTCTTTTTTTCTTAGTTTTCAGAGAAACAATTTATTTTTTTTTTTTCAAACACAGGGTGTTGGTTTTAGTAAAGATAGAATAAAATCTGAACTTGGCATGATGGGCTAAAACTTTCTATGGATGAAATATTGCCTTGTTGAATACCTTTCTAAAAATGTATCACTTTTGAAAATCGAACGTAAAATATAGAAATTATAGAAAACAACTAATTTCGCTGTTTTTACAGGGTGACCAAAAAATAAATAATTTTTTTTTTTGAAAACCTCATAAGGTAAGTGTTCAAACTGAGGGGGGGAGGGGAAGGGGGTACATTTTCAACCTTTTTTTCTCCTTACACAGTGATACGCTCTAGTGTTCATTATAGCGAGTGTTCACTATATCCAGATTCGACTGTACTTGAATTTTTGTTTTTATATCAAAGAAAGTCAAATATATTTAAAAAAATCTATGAACTGAACGAAAATGATAGCCGATATTACAAGCAGACGAACTGTTCGTCTGAGCTAACGTTCGCAATACATAATGGGGCCATTAAACTTTAGGCAGGTTTGAAATTTAGGCTCATTTTTTTAGCCGTGTATTGCTGGATCGTTTTGCTGCTTTGCAGAAATAGTTGCCTATTTCTAGGAGCGTGGGCGTATGGGGTGTAATAATTTATTAATATATAAATACGCCACATGAAAAATTTTAGGAATCTCCTGTGAGCGAACCGTTTCACCCATTTGAATGAAATATGCACCGATGGAAAGGAAATTGAAAAAACTGAGGTATAGGCGGTATATTTTCAGGGGCGTCCCCGAAATTTAAAGATGAGGGTACGGGGCTAGCAACCCCACGAGCCCCTCCAGATTTTATGGGTCCAATTTTCGATCACAAGCGATACTAGTTAGAATAAAATTGGTGTGAAGGCATATCCCTTTGGTTTTGTTGTTGTTAATTTTTTATTAGCATTCGGTTTTGCTTCCGTTCTACGTTTTTAGTTTAATGTATGTAGTTACTTTTAATTTTTATTGAGCTGTTATGAGTAAAGATCGCAAAAATATGTCAATATCAAGCGCCTGAAAACTATTTTGTAAATTTATTTGAAAAAAAAAAAAAAAAAAAAAAAAAATTGGGTAAACTTTGGCAATTATGTTAGCATAATTTTAGGCGCTTGATTTTGACATATTCTCCGAACTCTAGTTATCAGCTTTCATTAGGCCTTTATAAATTACAAAATTCTTTACTTTTTTCAATTCATACATACAATGCTCTCTAAATTGAGCTTGTAGCATATGGTAGGCGCCACAGGAAGCAAAATTACTCAGCCTCCTCCTACGCATACATTTTGGTATTAAATTATATAAGATTTCTCTGATTTTATTTGATGTTTTTCATCTTTATTTAATTTGGATTTTTTTAGTCTTTTTTTTTTTAGTTTCAAGCGATTCTTTTCAATAACTAATTCACTAACTTGCTTTTCTTTCACTTTATAAAGTTTAATCGCAATTCACTTTTCAATCGAAAATCATGGCCATTTTCACTTGAGCACGAAATAAATTTGCACAATATTGATTTTTCTCAAAGCTGATGGTTGGGTGGTGGCGGCGCTGCCGTTTTACTCTGTAACTTGCGTTCAACACCAAAATTTTGTTTGCCTTTACTGCAATTTCACATTTTAATTGAGCATTAATAATTGATTTGCATAATAAAATTTTGAAATACTTTTCCACAATCGCAATAGAAGTGTAACTCCTTGACATCGCCCACACTTGAAACAGGAAAAAGTATTTTTTTAAAATATCTTAGCACTTTGCACTAAGAATATGTTCAGTATTGCAGCACTAAATCAGCATTTTTACTTTTCCTTCGTTGAAATTAATTTGCTATTCAATCACTTTATCCACTATAGCCCACATCCTTTTGCGCTCCGCAATATTTTTCATCCAATCCATCGTTTATTGATTTACTGCAATCGAAATCGTTTCCTACTTTCTCTATTAAAATTTTAAACTCAGTACAACGTAATATTTTTTTTGTTTAGACGTTCTCATTCTTTGCACCGTTCCGATCACGGGCATTTTGCTTATGTTGTGTGTAATTTGGAAAGCCCAAACGTTAACCTAGAAATTTTTTAATGTGCCTATTTTGCACACGATTGCAAAGTAATAAGTAAATATATTCTATGAGAAAATAGACTCAGGATGAGATTTGCTGAGTAGAACATATGCAAAACTCATAATCCACACATATGCATTGATAAATCACTGCGAGAGGGCTTGGGCTTGTATTCCATAGGCCTTCGAAGCATCTCAAAAGCTCGCGGCTTGCAGTAAACATGCAGTATGCGCGTGCGCCTTTCTCACGAGCAAGCAAAAAAAAAAAGGGAAAAAAGTAAAGCAATACTCTCCTGTTTTGAGGATTCCATTTTTGCGAATTAAAGTGACAGAATGTCGTTTTGATGTTTGGCCAGTGTTGCCACACGAGGATATTTATTACATACTAGCAGCTGCCCACGACTTTGTCTGCGAACCTAACATAAACGAACCTCAATATCTCGACTCCAGCGCCACCTAGCGAACCGTAATGCGGATTTTGTAAATATAGCGACTACCGCGCCATCTACTATGTACTACAAATGGCGGCGATATACCAACAGGTTGTCATAACCTCTAACGAGATTTTTGCCGAGCTTCTCTTTCAACTTGTAGTGTGCTGCTTTGATTCTTTTCCTACAAGTTGGCGGGACCTACAGTTTTTTGCCGACTCCGAACGGCACTTGCAAAGCAAATGAGTTTTTTCTTAAAAGCATCTCATGGCAGAAATACACCCAGAGTGTTTACCAAACTACTGCCGAGGGGCGACCCCCATTAACGCAAATTTCGAATTAACTCGGCTTTTGGGAGTTAACTTGAGCATAATCTTCATTATAAACTCCCAAAAATGAAGAAGATTTGAGCAGATTTCAGAAAACGAGCTAACGATTTGACCGCTACTGTCACCGATAAATAAACAAAAATAGCAAGGGCAACTACCAAAATTACAATTTTACCGCTACTGGACACTAGAGTCAGCAAAAAATAAACAATCCTCAGCGACATCTAGTTCTAAACCGCAAGTAATACAACCAAAGCACTAGATGGCGCCGATTGTTAATCTTCAATTTTGTGTGTGTCAGGGCAAAATTTGGATCTGATTAAAGAAGATTTATTGGAGATAATCTTCGTGTGTGTATCCATAGCATAACGGGTTTACATTAAAGGTGGTTGGAACAGCTGATTAGCGTTATGAGTATGGCGTTAGCGATAAGCAAGACTAATTATGCCCGAAGGAGTGAAACTCGGATATTCGAAATTTCACTGGCTTTGATATGCAGATGGCGCTGAAGATGCATGCTATTTTGTTCGAAAATGTGAAAATCTGAAAAAACCGGCCGCCAATTTGCAGATTTTTTTTTTCGTATATTGCATTTTCACCGAAACCTAAACGATGGTGTATATTTCAAAACCCCAACACAATGGCAAGTTAGTACAATATCGAAAGCAAAATCTCTGGGAAGGCAATTTTTCAAATATCGCTACCCGTGCACCACCTATTGGAATTATTTTTTTGTTCTATTGCGTTGGGGAAGAAAACTAAACGATGATGAAAATCGTACCTCAACGATCTAAGTTCCACCTAGCGGATTTTTTTGGAAAAATATTTCTTTTTATGATGATAATACATGTTCCCAATTTTAGCCATAATCGGTCATAAATGCGATTTTTGAAAGCGACTAAAGCGCCACCTATCGGATTTTTTTTTTTTTTTATAATATTGCATTGTCATCGCAACCTGAGCTGTGGTGAAAATTTCAAGACCCTACCTCAACAAAAAGTTGATGAAAGCGACCCAATAAAAATATTAAAAAAAAAAATTGTATAAAAAAAATTTAAGTTACTAAGTAAAATAAAACAAAATGAAAAAAAAAAATAAATAAAAGAAAATTAAAGAAAAAAATAAAAATAAAATAAATTAATAGACGTTGTGAATTGCGAGCTTCTCTTTCCAACTTGTGGTGTGTTGCTTTTGAGTTTTCCTACAAGTTGTCCCGCCCCCTACAGTTTTTTGCCGACTCCGAACGGCACTTGCGAAGCAAATGAATTTTTTGCTGAGAAGCTTCTCATGGCAGAAATACACCCGGACAGTTTGCCAAACTACTGCCGAGGGGCGACCCCGTTAAGAAAAATTATTTTTCTAAATAATTTTTGATCTTACTTTTGTCGGCCATCGAACCGCCACGACTTGGGGTAGAAGGCCGAACACTTAACCGCTACACCACGGCGGCCGTTCTTTAGAAACAATTCGAAATAATTAGTTAAAAGCTGGAAGCAAACTGGCAATGCTACGATTGGCTTGTCATTTCGCAATTTTTACTTTCTGACAACTTGCATGTCTCCAAGTCAAAGTATCTCTCTCTCTCTCACACACACACACACTATCCACATTCCACCTTCTCACTCTCTTTCAATATGTAACACTATAATTCTACAACTCGTTTTCACTCAGCTCAGCTCACTCACCTCCTTTAATCTACTTTTGCTTTCTCAACCACTTTCACCCCGGCTTTGCATGACATTTGGCAATTTGGCCCTTTTCACTATTTGACATATGTATTTAATGTCTTTTTCGTTTTTCTTTTTTCTTTCTCGCCTTTTATGGGATTCTTGGGTGGTGTATGTATTTTTATTGGGTCGATGCATGTGTGACAAATATTAGTTTCCCATTGTAATTTTTTTTTTGGCAATTGCTCATTTCTTTAATGTACATAAATATTAAAGTTGTTATAGAGGATTAAAATTAGCTAGGCATATACATTAACATTTTAAAGAATTTCATTCAGGATTACTTACACGCAAAGGTTTACAAATGGTACAAATTATGTATGAAGGAATAGAGACTAAACAAACTAGGCCAATAAACTAAATATAACGGAGTTATAACTTTAAGATAGTTTATTAATATAAAACGTATCTTCATTTTAGTTTCTCAATTACAGGACAAAATGGTTGCTGAGAATATGTTAAACTTAAAAAAAAGATTTAGTATATTTTTATTTAAATTTTCATTGTGCCAGACACTTGAATGTGTTGCCACTCAACAAGGGATACCATGGCGTATACGCAACAATTTTGCTACACATTCATGTTTCTGGCAATCCGACATGAATATGTCCATGGTTTTTCTGGCACAATTTGCAGAGATTGGACGATATGTGATCAATCATAAAAACTGATAAATATACTAATTTTATCGAAAAAAAAAATATTACCAAAAAATGTTCAGTTCAGAAGCATCATTATCGAAATAGTAAAACAAAAAACGCCCCAAAGTAATTCTGATAATATTCTGCTCTGATCTCGAACAAATCATATGGATAAGCCGGAAAAATCACTCTGAACTAGCTTCTTACCGACAACTGGCGCCAATTGGAAACACCAAGGGAGTTCAAGTCATCCTCCACTTGCTGTTTCCATGTCAGTCGAGGTGTCCCCCTTCCTCTGCATCCCGAATTCGTGTGTCAATAGGAAAACCTGTGCTGGAGCCTGTTTGTCCATTCCCATAGCATAACCCGCCAGCGGAGCTGTTAGGCTTTAATTCGGCATCACGGGAAGGACCATACATCTTTCGGAAAACTTTTCTGTCAAATACTCCAAGGCCCATCTCATCTTCTCTTGGCACTGTCCATGATTTCGAGCCATACATATATTAGGACTGGTATGATGAGCGACTTATAGAGCCGCGGGCTTCATATCTTTCATGAATATGAGTCACATTATTTAAAACTTGTACAAACGATAAAAAATATGACGCTCTTTCGCTGTTAAATACAAGATCTATGAGCGACTTGTTTGCGTTCAAACAGACGGACAGACAGACAGACAGATGGACACGGCTCAATTAATTCAGCTAATCGTCCTGATCATGCTGTTTCTTGGATAAAGATTTCGATCGGTGAAATTTTGCATATTCCGTTCAGATCCTACATATGTGCGGTATGACCTGATCCTACATTTTGACCTCTAATTCATGTTGAGAATTTTGGTCCAGATCCAGCATCATAAACCCCCTCGGATAGAGGGATTGCGGTTGGGTTTATCTCTACATATTTACAAATTTTTTTTTTTTTTAATTTGCTATACATTCATGGTTCTGGCACAACAAAAATGCCTAAAAATATACCCCCTTATTCAAAAAAATTATGAAACCTTTCATCAAGCTTTTATTCATCGAAATTTGTATGAAAATGTCATTTTAAAAAGCTTTATAAACCAATTTTATTTTTTATAAATATGGGGGAAAATTTCTAAATTTTTTAAAATTTTCGTTGAGGCAGAAACACGAATGTGTAGCAAAATTGTTACGTATACGCCATGGTGTCTCTGGTTCAGTACAAGACATTAATTTTCCAACGAAAATTTCAAAAAAATTTAGAAATTCAATTTTAAACATTTTCGTTCCGCCAGAAACATGAATGTGTGGCGCATTCGTTTTTCTGGCACAATTTTCAGAGATTAAAATACACCTTCACGAAAATGGCATTGCAAATTTCCGGGGGTTCCTTGCACTATGAAAATCCAGGATTTTCGTGAATCGTAGAGAAACGATGGATTAGTCACATAAGCCTATTAGCTGAAGTCTGGCGCTAAAGAGAGCTGTCATAAGCAAAGTGATTATTTTAAATATCTCAGCTGGTTTCGGAGATATCTCCTAAAATGTGAGATGGAAAATCAGATGGGAGAAAGGTTCCTGAAGTTTACCAAATTTTGTTGAATTGGATGGTCGGGCAGTACGGCAAGGGAGTACCGTAGCGTACCGGGTTCGTATCCGGCAAAGCACTGTCAATTTCGGCTTCACTCCCTAAAACTTTCGGGGAGTATTTTTGCTGATACAACAACAACAACAACAACACGAACACCAACAGCAGTGGGCTATAATATCTTAAAAGCTGTAATTAGACGCTGGTAAGCATGCGGATACGTTGGAATTGTGATAGACACCTGGGTTGAGCGCTTAAGACACCTGAGTTCGATTCTCGGTGAAGTGAATATTATTTGGTTTATATAACCAGGTAATTTTTC
This sequence comes from Campiglossa producta, assembly GCA_964058755.1. Lineage (NCBI taxonomy): Eukaryota > Metazoa > Arthropoda > Insecta > Diptera > Tephritidae > Campiglossa > Campiglossa producta. The sequence goes on along the minus strand of CAXKVI010000002.1, from coordinate 10,821,833 downwards.
TCTGTGTAGTCGCTAATAACCCGATCTACCGAGTAGGTAAGGTTAGGTTCAAGTGGCTGCCGCAGAGGCACACTTAGGCCAATTTTGAAAGGCCCTTTGTGATACCACCAACACTAGGAAAGTCAGTCGCGTGGCCCGGCCATATGGAAAATCCCTGAGTTGTTGGATTTTTCCACATAACAGAATCCCGGGACTGACTTTCCTAAACCGACACCGTTACTCCTCCTCGAACCACTTAGATGACTTTATGAAGGCCATCAAGTCCTTTATGTCCAGCTCCGCGATCTGACGTAAGCTATCCAGGAAGGGAACTCCCAAAAAGCGCGTTCTCCCGCCGCTTAAAGCCGGACAGTTGCTTCACTGTTTCCTCTTCCTCATCATCTTTGCAGCTCCTACAGCATCGTCGATAGGGTACACCTACCCTTTCTGCGTGCCTACCAATTAGGCAGTGCCCAGTTAGAACACCTATTAATATGGAGATTTCTCTTCTCCTTAGGGCATAAATATGTCTTGATCTTTTATGATCCCATTTCGGCCAGGTTTCTTTGGATATCCGGCATCTTGGAGATTGCAGCCATTTTTCATTGGCTTGGCGAAGTGTGTACTCCTCAGCATTAGCTTGCATGTGGCAAACGGCATACCTAAGCGCTCTTTATCCCGAAGAACCTGCTTGGTCGTACCCTGCCTGGAAAGTTCTCTGCCTTACAGTTTACCTCAAAGTCCCTGTGTCCCGGGACCCATGTGAGATGCACGCGGTTCTGTTGGGCCATCTCTTGAAGAGATCGACGACAGCTGAGCGTCAGTTCAGAGTTGAATCAATAAGAGCCAAGAGCTTTGATGGCCTCCTGGCTGTCGCTGAAAATAACGATATCCTCGCCGATAGTGCGTTTACTTATCCAAATCGCGGCATCCAAGACTGCTGAGAATTAAGCCTGGAAGACGCTGCAATGATGAGGTAGTCTGAAGGAGAGCTCAAGTTGCAGATTATACCGCGTAACTCATGTCCAATCAATATCTTAAGCGCTGATGACTGCTCCAGCACAATTTAAACTTTAAGTTATCTAGGACTAATGAGCTTGATGACAAGCGTATGCATGACTACGCCGAGCGAAGTATTCTTACAACAACAGAACTGCAATCTTTTTTCACACGTCCTTGCCCTTGAAGCCACATTCAATGTAATATCTTTTGTAATTTATATGTTTGTATGTTTCACCGATTGCGTTATTTTGTACGATAATTTTAAATGTTGTAGCATACTTTTAGGAGGACTCTCTACAATGGCACACTTTGAGGAACAACCTATTGAATGAAATTTTTTTTTTTAGGGGAAAAGGTGGGTTTTCAAATTTGAGAAAAAAAATCTGCTATTCAGTCTTAAATATCTCCAAAATGTTAGTCGTTGGCGGAAACGGTTGCAGCTCTTGAACTTCGTGCTTAAGACATTTGTTAGCCTGCAGCAGGACCACAAGAAATAGCAGCACCTCAATATACTTACATTTGTTTTATTGAACAAACTTTGCGTTTTTTTTGTATTTTTTGTTGTTGTTGCGTCTACTATTGCTTACTCACCTTTCACCACACACATATTACACTACGTGCATTGCGTTTCTTCTTATATGAATTACAACGTACATCTTTCGACGTCATTTCATACGATCAAGTGCACTAACCTGCTGCTGCTGCTGCTGCTGCCCTGGCCTGCTCCTGTTAAATCCCACCAAACGCACCGCTAAATGATTTCTGCACTGTTTACAAAATTGTTCCTTAAATTTGTAATCTATGCCATTTTTATTAGAAACAAAAGTCGTCGTGATGCCTATGTGCGGGTACATGTGCTTTTCTGCTTCTACACTTTTTTTCTGTATTTCTCTTCTTTTTTTCCTTCGTTCACACTAATGGCCTCCTTTTGATTTTGCTTTAAGTTGTTATTATGAAATCAATTTTGTTGGCATACACTTTTTAGCCATTTTTTTGTAGTCTTAGAAATTTGCATTTTGAACACCACGAATTGCATTTTTGTAGCCCAGTGTAGTATAGTTGATTATTTTTTAGTTTTTAACTAATCACATATCACAAAAAGAGGAAATATCAATAATGGGCACAAAATATATTTAATGCCACAAAATGAACGAATACATTTTTGATATTACGAGAGCGAACACAATGATTTGTGCGCAACGAATAGACTGACACTTGTTTTCTACAATTTTCGAGAGGTCCTTTTTTCCAACCAACACTCGATGAATAAAACGAAATGTCATCCATAGAGTACTTGCTCACTTCGCGGTTTCACATATTTTATGTTGAGGTAAAACGCGATATTTACGTGTGTGTGTGGAAGGTAAAGAGAGAAGAGAGGGAGAATGTTGTTTAGGTGAATGAAAGTTCAGCGAAGCTGCTGTGAAAGCAAAGCGGTGAGAGTGTGTAATGAAAATGCCAGGAGTGTTAGTAAAGCAGCGAGTGAGGCAGTGGATGGCGAAAGCTTTTGAGGACTCTTTGCTGAGTGTATTGGCAATTTTTTTAAAGTTTGTAGCTCAAGCAGGGGCGGATCCACGGGGGAGGGTTTCAGCTTCAAACCCCCCATTCGGGATCCAAAAAGTCATATTTTTCACAGTAATTTTTCCATAAGCATTTTCTCTTGGAACTTGACAAGTACAATTCGGTTAAAGAATTTAAAAAAATTGTTACCCAAATTAACCAAAAAATATAATAAAAATTATGCAAAAAAGAAAGTAAAATGTACGCCAAAAAAAAAATTACATAAAAAATAATAAAATTTACACAAAAAATTGAGTAAAATTTCCATAAAAAAATGGAAAAAATTTTACAAAATTATAGGAAAAATATGGTAAAAAATTACCCAAAAAATGTATTAAAAATTACGCAAAAAATATAGTAAAAATTACCCAAAAAATACAGCAAAAGTACACAAAAAAGGCAGTAAAATTTACACAAAAAATACAGTAAAAATTACGCAAAAATATAGTAAAAATTACAACAGTAAAATGTACGCAAAAAAAATATAGTTAAAATTACGCAAAAAATAAAGTAAAAATTACACCAAAAATAAAAAAAAAATATAAAAAATTACGCAAAAAATATAGCAAAAATTACACAAAAATATAGTAACAATTACTCAAAAAATATATTAAACATTGCCCAAAAAAAAAAAAAAAATTAAAAATTACACAAAAAATACAAGAAAAGTTATGCAAAAATATATGGTAAAAAATTTCAGAAAATATAGTAAAAAATTGCCTAAAATATATAGTAAAAATTGTACAAAAAAATACAGTAAAAATTACAAAAAAAAAAAAAAAAACAGTAAAATGTACACAAAAATTTAAGAAAAATTTGCACAAAAAATACAAAAAAAATATAGAAAAAGTAAACAGTAAGGTAAAAATTTCGCAAATAATATAGCAAAAATTACACAAAAATATAGTAACAATTGCTCAAAAAATAAAGTAAAAATTACGCAAAAAGTATAGTAAAAATTGTCCAAAAAAAAAACAAATTAAAAATTACACAAAAAATACAAGAAAAGTTATGAAAAAATATATGGTAAAAAATTTCAGAAAATATAGTAAAAAATTGCCTAAAATATATAGTAAAAATTATACAAAAAAATACAGTAAAAATTACAAAAAAAAACAGTAAAATGGACACAAAAAATACAAAAAATACATTAAAAAATATAGAAAAACTTACGCAAAAAATAAAGTAAACTTTACACGAAAAATAAGGTAAAAATTACGCAAAAAATATAGTAAAAACTACACAAAAATATAGTAACAATTACTCAAAAAATATAGTAAAAGTTACGCAAAAAGTATAGTAAAAATTACACAAAAAAAAATTAAATTAAAAATTACCCAAAAAATACAAGAAAAGTTACGCAAAAATATGGTTAAAAATTGCAGAAAATATAGTAAAAAATTGCTCAAAATATATAGTAAAACTTATACAAAAAATACAGTAAAAATTACAAAAAAAAAACAGTAAAATGGAAACAAAAAATAAAATTACACAAAAAATACAAAAAATACATAAAAAAAAAATATAGAAAAATTTATGCAAAAAATAAAGTAAAATTTACACGAAAAATAAGGTAAGAATTACGCAAAAAATATAGTAAAAGTTACGCAAAAAGTATAGTAAAAATTACCAAAGCAAAAATAAATTAAAAATACACAAAAAATACAAGAAAAGTTACGCAAATATATATGGTAAAAAAATTTTAGAAAATATAGTAAAAAATTGTCCCAAATATATAGTAAATATTACAAAAAAAAAAAACAGTAAAATGTACACAATAAATAAAGTAAAAATTGCGCAAAAAATAGTTAGAATTACACAAGAAATTTAAAAAAAAAATATTGAAAAAGTTACGCAAAAAATAGAGTAAAATTTACACGAAAAATAAAGCAAAAAATATAGTAAAAATTACACAAAAATACAAGAAAAGTCGCGCAAAAAAATATGGTAAAAAAAAATTCAAGAAAATATAGTAAAAAATTATCCAAAATATATAGTTAAAATTATACAAAAAATACAGTAAAAATGACGCAAAAAATATGGAACGATTTCCCCGAAATCAAAGGAAAAAATTTGACTCCCGCCCCCTCCCGAAATCCTGGATCCGCCACTGAGTTTAAGAATTGAATTGTGAGAGAACGTAGCATAGAGAAAGCGAGACAGTGAAAACGAGAGACAGAAATGGTTGAGCTCACTCCATATATCCTTTTACTTAACTCTACGTCATTAACGAGTTGCTTATCACATTTCTTCACATACATACATATTTCTTACGTCGTTTTTTATTCAAACAAATGAGTCATATGGAGTTGAAACTGAAGCACACGAAAGCTAAAACTTAATTCGTTGAAACTCTATCAGCTGCTACAAGAAATGTGTGCTACATTTTTCCTAGACAAATTGGCGGGACGTGCCTTGCTACCAGAAACTCTCGCGGACAACTTGGGCATTCTGTCGAAAAGAATGTGCAGCACTTTGTTGGAATGAGTTCGGTAGGCGGCGGTACCCGCCCTTCTGGTTCTACTCAAGTTCTTGCGAGTTCGTGCCAAATTTTTGGCTGTGACTAAAAGTTTGACACAGTTTCCGAAAATATGCCAGAAACTTGTTTGTGGTTGTTGTTGACGTTAGCAGTACTTCGCCCTGCCTAGAGTGCATGATCATTCCAAAGATCTTCAGATTTTCTTACGGAAGTTGTAGGAAATGAACACCTGTTACAGTATCCAGACCTAAGTTGGGCCAGACTTTCTCTAGTCTCCCTTAGTAAGTGGCGTTCTTCTTCAGCTGTTTCGGGTGGATGACTGTTTAGAACGGAGCTCACAGGCCGACACCTGATAAAGGTATATTCTGACTCAGTGTTGATGTCGGTTAGGGCCGGTTATGGTTCCGCAGATCAAAAGGTAATGTAATGTGATGCCGGATCTCATCATAGTGCTTGTGGAGGTGTCATATTATGTCCGTAGGGGGACGGATCTGCGTCCAAAAGATGGCGGTTTGGATGTCCTGCCTTGTGATAGTTCAGAAGGAACTGCCTGCTCAGCATTTGCTCGTGCTCTCTGACATTGAGCAATTTAGCCTCTTGATGAAGGTGAGACTCAGAAGACATGAAGGAGCATCCCGCAGGAGTCGGTATTTGAACAAACAGTCAAAGAGCGGCCGGCCAATGATCATAGCACTCAAATCGGGCCGTCTTGAAGGATTCCAGCTTCCTGAATATTTCATTTTTTTTATACACCCTAGTTTGTATGTATAAATTCCTTTGAGCTTACCAACCAAGCACTGGGTCATTCTGGATGACGTACTATGATTGAAAAAATTTAGTTTCAAAAATAAGAGCACAAACACGTTTTATTCTCAACGTTATTTTGTATTGCCCGATAGAGTTCCTGAGATTCCAGAAACCGTCTATGCTCTCTAAATAAATTTTGAGAGGGAAAAATAATAAATAAAGGAGAAAAATGTTGGTGGCCAAAAAAGGGAGAGAGCTGCACATGTAGAACGAAAAGAGAGAGAAAACGGAAGGAGAGAATAAACTACACGAATAGTTTACAGTTAATACTAATGTCAATTTTGACAAGTAGGGAGAACATAAAGAATCGAAGAAGAGCATAAAAACGTGAAAACTGCCAATGAATCGAAATAACGCCTACAAACGATATTTTGATAGTATGTCAAAATTTTAGTACAAATACTCGCTTGATTAAATTTTTTAAAGTAATTTTTCATTATTACTTATTATTAATCATGATGTTAAAAATAATCAACATTCTGGTTTTCATGAACAAGACCGTCAAACACCTACCTTATAAAACACCTTTATCTTATAAAATTCAGGAACACCAGGGCGTATGAGTAACATTTGGACATTCAGCTTATAGTACATTTACACCGCACCAAATTTGTCAAATTTGGCGAAAAATTGCAAATTTGGCGCTTTTTCCATACAAATCTCATTTTTCAAATTTGGAATTCCATCACATTTGACCTCATTTGCCGAACAATACAATCCACAGTTTCTCAAAATAGCAACCCTGCCAATTTCAATTTCCAATTTTTTTTAAGAAAATGGGCCAATTTCATCAGGAAGAGACAGAAGCCTTCTTGACTCTGCTTTTATTATTACTCTACAGGTGTTTAAAACATCACGGTAGTGCATTTTCTTTGGGTGGTTTTATATCATGGTAGAATATTACAGGGAAGGTGCAAATATGCCAATGTAAACGGTGTCGAAGTGGCTAATTTGAATTCGCCAAATTAAATGCGGTGTAAATGTACTATTAGTAGGGTAGAAAGGGAAGGCTTAGACATGGAGGAAATTTTTTATTATGTCGCGTAAATTTTTTTTCGTCCTCTAAAAAATCATGTTCTATAATAAAATTGGTATTACCTTAATAGAGGACATCAACCAACTTCCCCTACAAATATGCAAAAAGGCAACATTTCTTAACCTCGCTTCCATAGACGTTGCGGATAATTTCCCTTTCAATCAGCTGATAAATGACAATAACAAATAAAACCAGTATACAAAGCATTTTGTTCTCATTTTGGGTTGTTTTGGGATCATTTTGTGGTGATACTGGAATCATTTTGGGTTATTTTGGGGTAATTTTGTGGTAATTCTGAGATATTTTGGGGGTCATCTTGGGATATTTTGGGATCTTTCTGGGATAATTTCCCTTTCAATCAGCTGATAAATGGCAACAATAAATAAAAACAGTATACAAATCATTTTGTTCTCATTTTGGCTTGTTTTGGGATCATTTTGTGGTAATTCTGGGATCATTTTGCGATCGTTTTGGGTTATTTTGGGGTCATTTTTTGGTAATTCTGGGATCATTTTGGGATCCTTTTTGATTTATTTTGGGATCATTTTGAGATATTTTTGGGTCATTTTGGGATATTTTCGGATCGTTCTGGGATAATTTCCCTTTCAATCAGCTGATAAATGACAATAACAAATAAAAACAGTATACAAATCATTTGGAAGTTATTTTGGGATCATTTTGGGATATTTTTGGGTCGTTTTGGGATATTTGGGAATCGTTTTGGGATTATTGCCCTTTCAATCAGCAATAACAACAATTTTGTGGTTATTTTGGGGTTATTTTAGCATCATTTTGCGGTAATTCAGGAATCAATTTGGGATCATTTTGGGATATTTTGCGGTCATTTTGGGATATTTTGAGATCATTGTGGGGTAATTTTGGTATTGTGAGAATTTTTTACGGTTGCCATCTCTTTTTCTATTTTTAATGCTGTTTGGTCGTTTTGACAGATACAAATTTTTATTCAGTTAAGTCAATTGAAGGAATGAGTATAACATGACAACTAAGAAAATTCGAGGATTCAAGGATACAGCAAAAAAATATAAACAAATACTCGTTGTAAAGAAATGTCAAATTTGACAGTTGGTGAGCAAATTTTTTTTAGGTAAACTTATGCTCTGAGAAGCATATTTTGAGCGCGAGGACGCGCTTCTAAATAAAAGAAAATACGTTACTTCAATACAAAAATGTTCCAAAAGCTTGCCGCTATGTGCTCACTGCCAATTTGCTCACGCTCTTTTACTCAATTTGTGTACAGCTGTTTTTTTTTTTTCAATTCTTCTACTAAGTACTTAACACTCTCACGACACACTTCACGCTCTCACTTATGATACCTCAACAATAGCTTTTACTGTGCCTTCAAGTTTTTTATAGGTGCCTTGTTTTATAGTTGCGCATTAGTCCCTTTAGTGAAGAGGAGTTCAAACACGCTAACGCTGTGCGCTCGTTAACATTTTTAACGGTCTATTCATTCATAGTATAAACGTCTGTAGTGGGTCTATCGAAATGGCCATCGACCGTCGTCGTAGCAAATGGTTTTGCAATTTAAGCACTACCATGACCTGAAGAATAATGTACATATATACATACAAACATGCAGGGAGTATAATATATAATCAAAAAAGCGTGGAGAAAATTTTATAAAATTCATTAAATTCAATAAAAAAAGAAATAAAACAACAAAACGGTGCAAACAGAAATGTTATGGAAGAAAATATTGAATATTCGATTTGTGCTGCTGATGAGTGCATGGAAAATGAAAAAATAAACGCGCATATGTATGCGTGTTTGTGCTATATTTAGTGTATGAGTGTGTGTATGAAGTGCGAGTAGGAAGCAAACGAAGTATAAAGCAATAATGTTTGTGTTGAAATGTGGCAAGGTGCAGAAGAGTGTGAGTGAGCACAACACAAACCAACAGCTCGAACATGTCACGATAATATCTGCTGCTGTTTTTTTTTTTTTCAAAAATATATATGAAGTTTAAAAGAGTTGAATTATTCCCTTTGAAGGACTAAAAGAAATGAGTGTGTGCGACAAACATACAAGCTTGCATGTGAGCAAATACCAAAATGTATGCTAGTGTGTCGCAAATCTATATTTTAATATATTGCGTATATATGTATTACATGCTATGCATAATATGAAAAAGGGTTGGGCAATTTTTAAACGAATTTCAATCACCTTAAAAATAATAAAATATTTTTCATTCTCTAATTTTCTTTCGACTAATATATTTTTTTTTTCTCTCGGAATTATTAAAAACTTCAATCCAATTTGATTTCACTTTGTTTGAAGTAAGTTTTCTTTTTAAAATATAATGTAAAATTTTATTTTATTCAACCTAATTTATGTTAATTTACCTTAATTTATTTTATTCATTATTTTTTAAAATTTTTCTTTTTTGTTTGACTTTATTTTTTTCTTTTATTGAATTTTTTTATTTTACCTTATTTTATTTTACTTATCTTCTTTTATTTAATTTAATTTTTTTCTATTTTATTTTTTTTTATTTTATTTTATATTTTATTTAAATTTTTTTTATTATTTTATTCTATTTTATTTTTTTTTTGTCTAATTTTTACTTACTTAAATTCTTTTTTATTTTTTTTTACTTTTAATTTTTTTCATTATATTTTTTTTTCTTTTTCAGTTTATTTTATTCTATTTTATTTTATTTTATTATCTTTTATTTCATTTTATTTTATTTTATTTTATTTTATTTTATTTTATTTTATTTTATTTTATTTTATTTTATTTTATTTTATTTAATTTTATTTTATTTTATTTTATTTTATTTTATTTTATTTTATTTTATTTTATTTTATTTTATTTTATTTTATTTTATTTTATTTTATTTTATTTTATTTTATTTTATTTTATTTTATTTTATTTTATTTTATTTTATTTTATTTTATTTTATTTTATTTTATTTTATTTTATTTTACTTTATTTTATTTTATTTTATTTTATTTTATTTTATTTTATTTTATTTTATTTTATTTTATTTTATTTTATTTTATTTTATTTTATTTTATTTTATTTTATTTTATTTTATTTTATTTTATTTTATTTTATTTTATTTTATTTTATTTTATTTTATTTTATTTTATTTTATTTTATTTTATTTTATTTTATTTTATTTTATTTTATTTTATTTTATTTTATTTTATTTTATTTTATTTTATTTTATTTAATTTTATTTTATTTTATTTTATTTTATTTTATTTTATTTTATTTTATTTTATTTTATTTTATGTTATTTTATTTTATTTTATTTTATTTTATTTTATTTTATTTTATTTTATTTTATTTTATTTTATTTTATTTTATTTTATTTTATTTTATTTTATTTTATTTTATTTTATTTTATTTTATTTTATTTTATTTTATTT
>CAXKVI010000002.1:10801271-10811375 GCA_964058755.1 Campiglossa producta | reverse complement strand
AAAACTAAAAAAAGTGTTAAAAGTGAAAAATAGCATAAAGCGCTATTAGCAGTTGAAAGCACGCAAAAGTGACTTAAATAATGAAAAATCCTACTAAACCACAAAAATAAGAAAAATAAAAAACAACAAAAACTTGACAAAAGATACATCAACGCTAACTACAAAAGCTACAAAAGCAGTTCCGCAGAAGACTGCGGATTATAGTTTCACGCTACAGAAAAATAAAAGAAAATGTTGAAAAAAAATGAATCAAACAAAAAGTGACTTAAGAAAGTATTAACGCAGCAACAAGAGCTGCAGTGCTAAGAAACTGAAGAGGAAAAGCAAAAACATAAGAAATAATATTAAAAAAAAAAAAAAACTGGAAAAACCTCTAAAAATATTTGGCGCATTATTTATGGCAATCAAAAAAAAATCAACAACTTTTGAATAATTTCAACGGAAACCTACACACTTTCTTTCAGCGTTCAAAACTTACCAGCAGCAGCAAAATAGCAAAAGACACCAATCCTCCCCTCAACAACTCCACCAACAAAACACACAAACAAAAATAAAAAAAAAGTGGAACAAGTTTTTGGCAAGTCGCAAGTGCAACCATTTAGTACCGTTGTACTTGTAAGCGTTGTCGATATCGAGCTACGCCACGCTACGCTGCGCTACGTCGTCAAGCAAAAGTCAGGTCAGATCAGTTCGAATTGTTGTGAGTCCAATTGCCTGTTACAAACGAGCGAACACACGAAAACGAGTCATAAAGAAAATCAAAAGTTAATGCATGCGAGTAGTGAGCAGGAAAATTTTCATTGAGGAGAAAAAAGGATGTGAGAATTTAAGAGAGGGGAATAATAAAGAAAGAAATAATAAAAAAATGTTGGAAAAATACTTTGAAATAAATAAATAAATTAAATTAAATTAAATTAAAAAAGTAAAATAAAATAAAATAATAAAAAAAATAATAAAAAAAAATAATAATAAATTTAAAAAAATATATAAAAATAAATAAAAGTTGAATAAAATAAAAAAAAATAAAAAAATTTAAATAAAAAAATTAAAAAATACAGAACTAAATTAAAATAATTAATATTTAAATTGAAAATTTTAAAATTAAATAACCAAAAAATAAACATCTAAAAAAATAAAAAAAAACAACAACAACGCTGCAATAAGCTCCGTCCATTGATATCTTCAACGTTTATTCAGCTTTATTTTTTATAAAATTTTTGGTTAAAGCTGTTCGTGAGAAAGCAAACTGACTTACACTAAGAAAATATTTGTTGTGAAACATTTCTAAAGCGAAAGTTAATTTCTACTTATACTAAGCAATGCTACTACGCCTACTATTCTAAATTTTTACGCTGCAATATAAATTTAAAACCAGACGCTTCAATTTAAAACCAAAAATTTGTTTGTACACTGAAAAAAATTAATGATACAAAAAATTGCACACTGAAAAAAAAGTAATTTTTTTAAAAGAGTTTTGAAATAAGTTTTTTTGAGTAAATCCAAAAAAAAAAATATTTTACACGTAAAAAAATTTACACTGAAAAATTTTTTTTTTTTTAATAAATATAATTTTGATGTTGCAATATATTTGAAAAAAATATATAAAAAAATTTATTTTACAATAAACAAAAAATTAACTTACAAACAGTGCATATTAAAAAAAACTACACTGCGAAAATTTTAATAGTTTTTTTTTTATAAATAAAAATAATACGCTTTTTCTTGCACTCTAAAAAAACATTTAAAAAAATTACAGTTTAAAAAAAAATTTACGCAAAAAATATTTGTTTTCTTTTTTTTTTGGAAAAAATTGTGAAATTGTATTAAAAAATTGTTTAAGTAATAATAAATACGAAGAGGGCACTTCAATTTCATAACAAACTTTTACTACACTTAAAAAAATTGTATTTGAAAAAATTATAGATTAAGAAAAAAAACTACACTGAGAAATTTTTTGTTTTTTTTTGTTTTTGAAAACGTTTAGAAGTAATTTTTTGTTGATAGCAAGGAAAATAGTTGTTTAACTGTATTATAAAAACCATTAAAAAAAATTTCTGATACACTTGAAAATAAGTTCTACACGGAAAAAAAAAAAATTTTGGAAAAAGTTCTAACACACTTTTTTTTATACAAAGAAGGAGATAGATTTCAATGTGTGGAAAAAAATTACAGGTTAAAAAAATTCTACTCTGAAAAAAATTTTTTTTTTCTTGTTATAACTTTCACTACTTTCTCTGTATTTTTTTCGTGCGCCTTAAAGCCACATCCGCATACAACCAACGAAGGCACTAAACCAAAATTTTTTGAGAACATAAAAATATTACATATTTATACGCATCACTTACAGTTTACATTACACACATTTGTTTTTGGTTAGTAAGTTTGCCCTGAATGTCTAGTTTTGCCCGCAGCATATGAATTTTTGATGAGCCACAGCTGCAGTAGTAGCGTCACACAAAAAGTTAAAACGCGCCTAAGGGCAATAAGAAAGACAAAAAGCTACAAACAACACACGTGTGCATGTGTGCTTAATCTATAACAGCAAGTTTATAAATATATAATAACTATTGTTGGATATAATTTTAAATACCCAAAGCTATAAAATAATTAGATACGCACACACACACACACATTCATACAAAAGATATTGCGTAACATACTAATTGACGCCTACTAAAGTTGTATGTACAAGCCCATATTGTGTATGTGTGTGTCGACTGACTTGAGGGAAGCATAAAGTTATTTAAAAGTTCGTGCACATGTGTGTGTGCGTGGGTTGGCGCTAATTGAAAACAGAGAACTCATCTAAGCAACGCACTACATAAATGGAAGCCTTTGATGTGTGATAGAGTGAGCACAAGAGGTAGCCACTGCGTATGAGCAACATTTTTGAAAAGTTATTTGTTGAAGAATTTCAGTTGGAATGAGGCTAGTGCGTATAACAACAGATTTGCGAACTAGCTTCTGCGAAAACTCATGAAGGAAAGACTTAAGAGTACAAAAATTACAAACATTTGAATTAAATAACTACCATGGCGTATGAGTAACAATTTTCAATGACTGCCCAATATAAAAGCCATTGCGTATGAGTAACATCGTAAGCAATTAAATCAAAAATCAACACAAACAAAAGGCTAAGCACGTCTAAAGCCAATAAAAAAAACACGCTAAAAGCAAGAATTCAAAGCAAGCAACCGCTATAAACAACTTAAACCGGCTAAAAAAGCAAATAAAAGCAAATAAAAAATTAGCCATATTTTTTTATAAATGTCAAATGTCGTTAAACATTGCTAATGTAACATGTAAAAATAAATGAGAGGAAGACAACGCATAACGCAGAAAACTTTTAACGTTTAACATCAACTCAAACCAAAGTTGACAAAAATTTAAATAGAAAAAAAAAAAGTTTGAGAAAATAGCAGTTGAAGCATCAATAGCATAGTAGCAAATGCCAAAGTGGTAATAATAATAAAGGCGACAGCGACTTTTGATTGTGGGTGGCAAAAAAACAACAACAACCACTCTATAACAACAAAAATATTAAATCACATAAATAACTATAGCGTGACACACACTGACAGTTTGTCTACTAAAGATTTCATTTTATTGCGCGAAGAAAGAAAAAAAAAAAAAAGTAGCAACAAAACGCTGACATTGAACACAAACACAAATACAGAGAAGAGTTTGGTCACGTGTAGAGCATTTGTTAATAGCGGCACAGCACGATAAGAGAGTAACAAAAAATATACACTGAAAAAATAAATGTCTAGGTTTTATGCTTAGAAGGAAAAAGTCAAAAGAAAGAAGAGAAGAAAAAGGGAAAGAGGAATAAAAATAAAACAAGGAAGAATAGGGAGGAGAACACAGTCTAACAGAAAAAATATTGGGGCTGAGGAAATAAAATTAAAATAACAGGAGTAAGAAGAAGAAGAGAGCACATAATAACAGGAAGGGAGAAGGAGAAAAATTAAGAGTAAGAAAAAGAGAAATACATTTAAGAAAAAAGAGAAGCGATGGAAAAGTAAACCGAAAAAGGAAGAAAAAATATCACGAGGAAAAAACAAAGAGCTAAGAAAGAGAAGAAGGAATTCCAAAGAAATTTAGTAAGGAGAGAAAGTAGAGAGAGAGAGATAGAGAGAGAGAGAAAACAAAAGAGAAAAGGAAAAAAGAGTGATTAGGAACAAAAAAGGAAAACGGAAAGGAAACCAAAAAAAAAAGTTAAACAAAAAGCAAGAAAAAAGTGAAATAAAGGAAGGCAAAGAAGAAGGAAAAAGGATAAAACAAAAGAAAAATTAAAAGGAGGAAAGTAAAGTAAAGCAAAGGAAACTAAAAAAATTAAAATATAGAAAGGCAAAGAAGAAGGTAAAAAGGATAAAGCCAAAGAACAATTAAAAAGAGGAAAGGAAAGTAAAGCAACGGAAACTAAGAGAGAAATAAAGTAGAATCAGGGTAAAGAAGAAGTTAAAAAATAGCAGAAGAAGAGGCATAAGAAAAGAAGTAAACTAGGAAATAAAGGAGGACTGAAGTAAAGGAAAGGAAAAATTCAAAGAAGGGGAGGAAAGTAAAAGAAAAAGGAAACAAAGAAAGAAAAAAAGTAAAGGCAATAAGCAGAAGAAGGAAAAATAAGAAAAGAAGGAAGAAGAAGAAGAGTACAGTCGGGACACAAGAAGACAAAAAAAAGGAAAATAAAGATTTTAAAAAGGAAAAGAAGATAAAAGAAAACATAGGAAGACTTAAGGTTGAATGAAAAGGTAGTAAAAGGAAAAAAGCAGGAGTAAAAAAAGGGTAAAAGAAGTGAGAGGCAAAAAAAGGTATAGAAAAACCTTAAGGAAGAGAGAATAAGGAAAACGGAAAGAAAAGAGTAGAAGGATAAGGAAGGAAAAAATTGAAAAGAAGGAAAACAAAAAAAAAAAATATATAAGACGAATGAAGAAAGAGGAAAATCTGAAAACTTAAGAAAGAAGAAGATTTGAAAAAAAAATACTCTAGGGAAAAAAGTAATGAAAGTCAAGAATAATAAAATATTGAAATACTTAAACAAACAGGAATAAGCAGAGAAGTAAGTAGTAGAAAAAGAGAAGATAGAAGAGAGAGAAGAGAGAAGAGAGAGAAATATAGCAACTAATACTGTGATAATATAAAATAGCACTACTATTTTGTAAAAAAATTAAATATAAAGCAGAAGTATAAAAAAATATATTAAAAAAAAATAAAAATAAAATATATTAAAAAAATATATTAAAAAAAATATATATTTAAAAAAATATATTACAAAATATATATTAAAAAAATATATTAAAAAAATATATATTTAAAAAAATATATGAAAAAAAAATTTAAAAAAAATTGAATAAAATTTGGTCAAAAAAAACAAACCACATTTTTTCAAAAATTTCGAAAAAAAAATTCCAAAAAAAATTGGTATAAAATTTAAGAGAAAATCGAATAAAATTTGAAAAAAAAAAATCCGAAAATTTCGAAAAAAAAATTCGAACCAATTTTTTTTTTTCAAAAAAAGTAAAATAAAACCTTTTGAAAAAATTTCAAACAAAAGAAGACAAAAATCAAATCAAATTTTTCGAACAAAAATTTTGAAAAAGTGCTATTTCTAAAAAAACTACATTAAACGCGCATAGGATTATAAAAATTCCTTTAAATCTAATTAAGGGCAAAAAAGAGATATATAAAGATATTTAATATAGAAAAATTAGCGATAAAAAATAATTAGCTAATTACATATAAAAAAATAGAAGTAAATTAAAAAATTAAATAGATTAATTAGTGTGCACTTTTAATTTTTTATTTTAAAGAATAAACGTTGAAAAAAGCTACGGAATAAACTATAAAAAAAATTTACGCTTTTGAAAATAAATAATAAAAAGTTTTAGTTAAAAGTTTGAGGTTAGAAATAAACAAAAATTAAATTGAATTAAATTAGATTAAATTAAGACAAAATAGAATAAAAATAAAGTAAATAAATAACATAAAATTATAGAAAAATAATAAAAAAAATTTTAAACTATTTATATAATCAAAATAAAAATCCTAATACCACTTTAAACAAAATCTAATATTAGAAAAAAAAAAAAAAATAAAATAAAAAATTAAAAGCTAACCTAAATTTAGTAAATAATTAGAATTAAAAATCATAAGTTAAAAAATCGCTATTATATAGTAATCGCTCTCACAACGTAAAACTGCGATATCGTTGCACATCGACTCATTTGCCTGCAACATCTTTCCGAAACTCACGCATGTAAAACTCACGAACCAAACACGAATCACACACACTCAACCACACGAGTAGCGCACGAATCGAATCAAATACGAGTTATCACCGAATCACTCACTCATTTCCCTACGCGTAGATTAATATAGATATAGATATTGCTCAAACTCATCATCTGACGGCGCAGCAGCAGTAACAACAACAACAACAACAACAAACAACCACAATGGGTGATGAACTCGAAGAACGTACATTCAAGGAGAAAATGCTCTTCTACACCACTGCCTTTTTCATCTTACTCGGCACATTTAGCCTGTTCGCCTTTCTCTTTCTCGTACCATTCGTTATTGAGCCCGCATTCACCACGATATTCATGCAATTCGAAGAGGTGCCAGCGCTATGCGAAACCTATGATGTTGAAACATATTTTGGTGCGAAAAATTGTTCGTGGGCATCATGTCGTGAAGGTTGCACAAAAGATATTTATATTTGTACGCAGGTGCGCGTTAATTATCGACTGAATTTGTATAATTTTACAGATGAATTCAATTTCACTGAATATCATATTAACTTGGCTGAAGCGGAACGTTATATACCGCCGGTGAAGCGTACCGATCGTTATGAGCGCGCCATACGTGATTATGATTATGATGCGGCAGCGGCAGCGGTGGTGGCGTCATCAGCGAATGATGCCAGTAAAACGAGTCCGGTAGATGGTGCTGTGAGAGCAGGAATTGGAGCGGCAGTCACATCAACAGCAGTAGCGACAGCAACAGCGCCAGCGTCAGTAATGGCGAACACCGACGATCGTATACACCTCGATACGATCAGCTTCGGTAGTGATAGTGCGGACAGCATAAACGGCTACTTCGTCGATGAAGAGCCCACACAGGATGAGGATGGTGGAGGTTTACTGCTTAACGAGGAACGTCAACCATTCGATGAGATTTCCGAATTGTACGAAGGTCTCATGCCAAACAATTCAATTTATTATTATGTTGGCGCGAGACTGTTTCCGAATGTTAAAGGTTGCGGTTATCCGCCGATGCTCAATTGTACAATTTGGTTGAAACGTTACACAAGAATTGGTATTAAATTTCCATGTTATTATTCAAAAGTCGATCCAAGTTTGGTGATAAGCGATTTGGATTATTGGCAGAACACATTGAATCTGATCTATTCGATGGCTATACCGATACCATCGTTTATTATATCGGTTATATACCTGACATATGCATATTTTAAAATTTATAATGAAGATGAAGAGACGGCGCCGCTCGATAAGAATGCCGAAGATATGGATATTGATGAGGGTGAGGTGGACGAGAGTGATGGTGCTGCATTGGCTAATAATGCTGCTGGTAGTCAAGTGATAAATATGGATTCGACGACGGGTGAGAGCGGTGTTGATGTTGGGATATTGCCGAATGGTGGTCCCGGTATGACCACATCAATATCTCAGGGTGGTGTATCGGTGACAACACCAGTGCAATATTTGCCACAATCGCCGTTGGGGTCACAAATGACCCCCAATTCAGATATGAATTCGTTTGGGCATCAGTTGAAAGTACAAATGGCGGATGAAATGTCACGCGATTCGTTGGAGAATGGTGTGCTGTCGACGTCGAATTCGGTGCAAGGGTAAGTAGATTAATTGTTGGTGAGGTAAGCGAAAATTATATTAATTTAGAATTATTAAAACTTGTCTTATTAAATTATAGATGATCTTTTAATTTAGAATACAATAAAAATGAAGTGAGATGATGGATAAGGCAGCAGCTGTTCGATGATACCCACATTTCATAACAATTAAAAAATCCCAAAAGTTTTATAAGAATATGTCACAAAAAAAGTTTTCAAACATTTTTTTTTTTTCAAATTCTTTCAAACATCTAATATTTTTTGAAAACATTTAAAAAAAAATTTCAAATTTTTTAAAAATTATATTTTTGAAGAATATATTTTTAAAAAATTTTATTCGAAAACTTTTTTCATAAATAAAAAAGAAATTTCAAAATAAATATTTTTTAAAAAGTTGTTTAAAAAAAATTTAATTATTCAAAAAGTTTTTCCGAACAAAAATTTCAAAAACAGTATTTTGATGTCTTTTCGATCAAACGATATTTTACAAAAAGATAGACATTTTTTTAAATTAAATTTTTTGAAGAAATTTTTCAAAAATATTTTCCAAATTTTCAAAAATTATTTTTCCAAAATGTTTATTCGAAAACTTTTTTCATTTATAATATTACAAAAAAAAAAAAATTTCGAACATATTTGGGTAATTCACAAGAGTGTTGTATTCATCTATCGTTGTATGTTTCCATGGTTTCCAATGTACATTTTTTGAAAAATAGACAAATAGCACGAAATAGTAGACGTTGTGAGTTGGGTAATTAATATAATATAATTTTATAAAGTTGTACTTTTCAATAAAAAAAACTTCGAAACAATAGTTTTCGAAAACATTTTTCAAAACAATGTTTTTGAAAAGAATTACAAAAAAAATTCAAAAATGTAGTCTCGATAACTTTTTTCTTTAATGGGGTTTCTACAGACAAATTTTTCCAAAATGTCTTTATGGAAAAAGACTCAGCTTTCCACAAAAAAATTTCAAAGTTATTACTTTCAAAAATTATATTTTTAAAAAAAGTATTATAATCAAAAATAGGTTTAAAAAAATTTTTCAACAATCATATTTCGCAAAAAAGTTTTCATAACTTAATTTTTCTTTTCGAGATTCTTTAAAATTATACTTTAAAAAAAAATTAAAAATTCGATTTAAAAAAAAAAAATTTAAAAACTTTTCATTACTTATATTAAAAAAATTATATTTTACCAAAAAAAATTTTTAATTATACATATTTTGGTGCCTGCTTCCAAAAATCATACTTTTCAAAAACTTTTTTCAGAAATAAAATTAGCAAAATAAAACTTTTTTTAAATACGTTTTTTTAATGTTGTTTTTGAAAACGGTTTGCATAACAAATTTTCAAAACTTATGTTTTTGAAAACATTTTTCAAAAATAATACAATAATTTCCATAGGGGTATTCCCTCTAAATTTTTTTTATAAAAAACACAAGATTTTAATTTTTATTTTTTTTTCAAAGTTTTTTTCATGCAACATCAATATACGTGTGTTTTTGTTCTTGCTGGAAAAAATTTTAAAAATTTTTTTTGGCAATTTTGACACTAGAGTGTTAATTTCTTGTGTTTTTATTTCAAAAATTTTTCAGAATCAGTTTTTTTCAAGTTGTATTTTTGCAAACCATTTTTTAAAAACGATATTTTTTCTAAAAATGCCCATAGTGCGATGCATTAAAGTGAGTGGGTATCTTTCAGTTATATCGTTAGGTCGAAGATTTGCATGCCCCTAAATTCTAATCCTCATTCCAATCCCAGCGCTCGTTTCGGACTATATGAAGATTCTTTTGAATACTTAATGACCTACCAAAGTATCCATAATCCATGCCATTATTCTTAGTTTCCCCATTGCATCAGCTTAGTAGCTAGTTTATATCTTATGAAATTAATAACGGTTGTTATTGTTTAGATTACATCTTTCCTTCTCCTGCAGCGTCACAAGCTACTTTACTACTTATCCATGCAAGCGGATAGGTTTTTTTATATGCTTTTGTTTCTGATATTTAAGATTTTTATCACAAAAATTGCTCATCTTGTCACAAGACAAATGTCCTTTTTATGCTGACATACAAAGCGCTCTATATTGTTGTTCTATCTACAAACATAAATATAAATATATGAATGTATACATAATCTATGTGTTTAACCTTGACTATTCCTAATCGAATAATCCTTTTACTTAGGAAACATTAGGGTGATAAGTATTGTTAGGATTATATGTAAAATAAA